>OZ023264.1:179422130-180622130 GCA_964006375.1 Tillus elongatus | reverse complement strand
TAAAGCTCAATATATCCGTTATTATACAAGATATGAAAAAAATTGTATATATTAATTATAGGGTGTCTTGAGCTACATCTAAAAAAATATTTCTACAATCACAGGCTGGCCCATAAGTCATTGGTGATACAAATTTTCTTTTTTTTTTTTTAATCAAACACGCCTTATGTTATTGCATTTTTGCATTTTCCATCGAAATATAATGCATGTTTGTAAGAAAAGAAATTTTGGATGCAGCAAGTGCGTTATGGTAGCGAATTTTGATCAAATACTTCATATTTGAATAGCCCAATTTGCTATTATTATTAACCTATAAGGTTGACCAAGAAACGAGTTTTTCCGGGAACACTTTAAGTTTACTTTTGGAAATTTTTGTACATTTTCACACAATAAAGTTATTTTTATGAAACATGGCACATTGTTTTTACTATATAGGTTATACTGGTAACCAAAATTCATGGCTGCTTTCTTAAAACGAAAACACACATATTTGCAATAAAAACATTTTTATGAAAATTCACTACCATAACGCACTTGCTGCGTCCAGAGTTTTACTTATATCTTTAGAAGGGTCGATGATTATTAATCAGTACGTAGATACTCATCGAAGTTTAATGTAAAAACTAAAATATGTAAACAAATCTAATTTGTTTGCCAGAGCTTGGCTAATTTTTTTAATCAGCATTTAAAAAAAGTTAAGCCTTACCAGTATATACCTCTCTAATCCAGCTCACGGCGCAAAATAGGGATTTGCATGCAAATTTTTAAATGTTCAAATATTGGCTTCTCTGGTTATTTTAGAGGAAAATTGTCGAGAGATTGTATTACACTTTTTAGCGAATTTTAAAAAAACGCTAATGAAGAAGTGATATATATATATATATATATATATATATATATATATATATATATATATATATATATATATATATATATATATATATATATCCGACCGATAACGCAAAAAATAATAGACCAATCTTGATCAAATTTGGTGAGTACCTTCCTTTTGCAAGTGGCTTGGATAAGTTCGTTAACCAGAAAAATCGGACAAGGTTTTCCCGGAAAATTATGTGTTTTCTTTCTAAAAAAAAATCATGTCTCCGGAAATAACAAAGTGAGGGCAACCAAATTTGACACGCGTGTTTGTATTAAATTTAGGTCTCTAGCTTTAAAGACAAAGACGTTATGGGAAGTTAAAGAAACAAATTTTGGAGTTTCCTCAAATCGTCAAAATCGCAATTTTAAACGTCAAAATGGGCAATGTTTAGGCAAAGAACGTGAAACAAATACGAATTTTGAAAAGAAAATGTTGCAAGAAGAGTGTTCTGCAAACCCTTAAGTTTCAGATTCAACCGTCATTGCCCTTCATTTTACTAAAATATTTACAGAAAATTCATATCAAATAGACCCTTTCTCTGATGCTTTGGCTGTCGGTTTAGTTAAGTTGATGCTTTCGCTGTGGGTTTAGTAAAGTTTATGGTTTAACGGTCTATAATTTTTTTTAAACCAATTTTCGTAAACAAATTCGTTAATGCATTTTTGCATTTTTTATCGAAATATGATGCGTTTGTGAGAAAAAAATCTGGACGCAGTAAGTGCGTTTTGGTAGCGAATTTTCGGTAAATTTGCAGTTTAGCTCCCGAACGCTTTTCAAAAAACTGTTTTCAGAAACCTGCCTAGGGCCCCCCTGGATTCACAAACCCCAAGAAAAATTTCTTGTTCACACCCCCCCAATCAAGTTACGGAAGCAGGAGTGACCTCTTCCGGGCTCGCAAATAATTTTTACCAGCTAATCTCTATACCTTCTATACTTCACAAATAAGGCCAAACCTCCAATACTGCTCCCACATCTGGGGTGCCGCTGCCGCGTCTACACTCGATATCCTGGACTCAATTCAGAAGAGAGCTATACGTCTCATCGGTGACCCTACCCTCACCAAAAGGCTGCCATCCCCTGCCGACTGACGTGCCGGTGGAGACTTCTCCCTCTCTCTTTTATAGATATCTGCACGGGCACTGCTCAGAGGAGCTTTCTTCCATAGTTCCTCCACCTGCTGCCCCTAACAGATCAACCAGGGGAACAGAGCGAATGCACCCTTTTACTGTCCAGGTCACCAGACATAGAACATCTTGTTATGCCCGTTCTTTTGTCCCGAGGACTTCCAAGTTGTGGAATTCCCTGCCGGCACATGTTTTTCCTTCTCCCCCGAACCTTCAAACCTTCAAGTCCAGAATTAACAAGTTGTCCCTTTCCTCCTTGTCGACACCCACGGTACGTTAGTATTTAGGCTGTAAGCCCTCGTGGTTTGTTGCTGAAATATAAATCCGGATAAGTCGATGATAATAATAACTTGTAGCATACATAATTTTTGTAAAAACCATTTATAGAGCCTGTACTTATATTTTTAACAGTAAGATTTTTTATATAGAACAACAAACAATTTGCGTCTAGTTGAGTATACAAGACATTTAGTCTTAAATATATATAACACTTATACATACCACTTAAATACTAAATTAATTTTATCTATGCAGTAAATTAATTCCCTACGAGACCAATTAAACGAAATATCTAGAACAAAGTTGTAAAGATTAGAAACGGGAAGCTAACCGTGTTGCGTTTCTTGAAGTTGCTAATATGTATAAAGACTTGCAAAAAACTTTGCGGAAACAACGAAAACTGGGTTCATTTATATCAATCGGCTTATAGTACATGTAAAGATATGCACAGGCCCTATCGTTTTTATTAGTTTATATTATTTTGCGTGACTAAAGTTCCATTGCCAACTAGGCTAAGAGATTTAACCTTAAATAATTATAGGGGTTATTCACATAGTCCATTTACACCCTATTGATCCTTGTTTCCTTTTTCAGGTTTGATATAAAGTAGACTTAATATCGTTTACCATGTAATGAAAGAGATTATTGCTTCCGTAATTTTTTATTTCAAAATTTCAATATTGTTATCCAAATTAGTATTATACACATGCGGTTTAACATATCCCCATAAAAATAAATTCAATGTGCTTAGATTCGGGGAACGAGCCGGTCAATTGACGGGTCCGTAACGACCTATTCATCTGTTTTCAAAATGTTCTTGCAGATAATTTCTTACCAACAGTGTTGAGTGAGCAAGGAATCCATCTTGTTGAAAATATACACTTTGAAACTTACGTTCATCTCTTACTGTAGGAAACAACAAATTTTGAAGCATCTCCAAATACGTATGTTGATTCACATTTTCATTTAAAAATACCCAAATTGGGAAGTTTCCCTCGTTAGGAAAATTAACGGTAATATTTATATCTAGAATTGATTTATGATTCAAAAAGATATATGGTAAAATCGGCAGCTAAAGAGCTTAAGCCTTTTAAGTTGTGATCCAAACAATAACTAAATAAAAACCTTATAAGTTGAATAAAACTTTTGCAATTATAACATTTTTGTGAATTTAGTCTAAGGAGATTTATCTATAGATTTGGCATTCTGAAATGACCAACAACACAATTCTTGGTCACATGGTCAGAAATTAAATTACTATTGGTTTGTTCTGTTATTTGCATTCTTATAGCAAATGGCGCGGTGTATGTAGCGTCATATGTCATATCAATTTATTTTTAATTTAGGTTAATGAGAGAATAGGTTGTTTTTCGATTAATAATTTTAGTTTAGATATGAAAAGCTTGTGAATTAAATTATTGTCTTGTTTGATCATATTGTAAAATGAGTGAGTTGTCGAAGATCCTAACCTTTAAAATAAGTTATGTTAAATTCTTTTACACAGGAACAATAGGTATGCAATCAGGACTGTTAAAAATTGTGTAAATATTGCAGAATTTTAAAATAATTTAATTCTTTATTAAAAATCGAAACTTAAAAATTAATAAAGGATACATAAACCTTGGATAAGTAATCATTTCCAACGAACAGCTATAACACGTTGGAAAAACCGATTCTCGTGCGATCAGTTCTTGGATGAGTGACCACCAACGAGCACCGTGTACTGTTGCCTCTTTTTTTAGGTAGTGACATTTCTGTTTTGTTCTTATTAGCGAATTTTCATTAAAAAAATTAAGTGTTGTTTATTTTAAAAAATTCGCTAATAGAGATATATCGATGGTGAGACTGCAAAAATTAATTTTTCTGAAAAAAATTTTAATCTCAAAAAAATAACCAAGTTATTTTGATGAAATTTGGTTGGTCTGTTGCCCTCGTAAATACCTTACTCCACCAAAACTCAACTTTATAGGTTTATAAAAAATTGAGCTATACAAATTTGAAGCATTTGATTAAAATTTCACTACCATAACGCACTTGCTGCGTCCTGAACTTTTTCTTTTCTATTGAAATTGTTCTCCTGTTTCTGGATTTTCATCACACTCCCACATACTTTCGACGTATAGTCAAAAGTCTTAGCCAGAATTGGAGTCGCTCCTCGAGCATTCTTTTGTAATTTTCCTGCGGGACAATTTTAAACACATATGTATCAAAGAAAAGTGCAATTATATTTCGATGATTTCTATTAGGCAAAAATTACAAGACTTATATTACCATTTAATAATATATGATGTTTTTGTTTCAGGGAGAGCATATTATATGAAGTCCAGCAGTGATGTGGTGAAGAGTATTTTGGTGCCGATAGTTGTAAATATTTTTATATGTTTTTATTTTGTATAATATAAAACTTATATAAAACTAAACAATAGTCACTTACCAAAGTTAAGTTATAAATCTTTGTATAATATGTACTTTTTCACAGTATTAGGAATTGAAAATTTAATGTTTTATATTTATGCCACGAATAAAATGTTTTTTTGTTGTTTATATTTATGTTTTAATCTTTCGCCTATAAAACAATAAATGTGAGAGCTTCGGTAGCCAATTGGTAAGATCGTGTGCCTCTGCACTGAAAGGTACCAAGTTCGATGCCCAGGGTTCTCCTTTCACTTTTTCAGTACATACTGTAATAAATTAACATCACCCGAGGTTCTGGCATTGTATTTGAGCAAGTTGAATGTCTGCACGTTCCGCCATTCGGAGGGGCGTAAAGCTGTCGGTCCCGCGTCCATGCGGTGTTGGCCATGTTAAAGATCCCTACCCTCCTTACAGAAAGACGGGGGTTCAGCAAAGTTTCCAGGATAGTGTGGTGAAACTGTTCCCTGACGTCGGTGATTGGCCATAGTCGCCAAAACAGGCCGACGCTAAAATTTAAAAAAAAACAATAACTGTGTGGCTATTTAACGTCAGGTCAATTTCCGCTACTATGTGATGGGGAGGAGTTATTCAGCGCCCCAAACTGCGGGAGTTTTGTCCAATTCCTGTATTTTGTAATATGACAGAGATTGTATATGTACTTAACATGGCATGGTAAACGTGTCCGAGGGCTTAATTGAAAAGAAAAAGATCGACGAGCTGTGATACGATTAATTTAAATTTAATTTTTGTGAATAAAAATAAATAAATCATTTTGGTTCTCACTGTTCAGGTGTCCCATTTTGGTTGCAACTGCTGGGTATCTCGTTTATTAGTAAAGATGGAGCCTTGCGGTTTTCGTTTGAAAATGAACAACGTAAGTGAAGACGTCTGCAAAAATATTTAACTTTAACAAACCGTTGCATAAAACAAAATATACTTCCATTTTAAAATAAGTCTTTCGAACAACTCCAAGGCACGGCAATGGACAACCCTCCCTTTCGATTCATTGCGGATCTTTTCCTGAGTAGATTTGAAATGGATTTAGAAAATAAAAGTGAGTATTTTCCTAGAGTATGCCTTATATATATATATATATATATATATATATATATATATATATATATATATATATATATATATATATATATATATATATATATATATATATATATATTTCAACAGCACCCCACGAGGGCTTACAGCCTAAATACTATCGTACCGTGGGTGTCGACAAGGAGGAAAGAGGCAACTTGTTAATTCTGGACTTGAAAGTTTGGGGGTTCGGAGGAGAAGAAAAAACATGTGCCGGCAAGGAATTCCACAACTTGGAAGTCCTCGGGACAAACGAGCAGGCATAACAAGATGTTCTATGTCTGGTGACAGTAAAATGATGCATTCCATCTGTTCCCCTGGTAGATCTGTTGGGGGCAGCAGGTGGAGGAACTATCGAAGAAAGCTCCTCCGAGCAGTGCCCGTGCAGATATCTATAAAAGAGAGAAAGGTCACCAACGGCACGTCGATGGGCAAGGGATGGCAGCCTTTGGGTGAGGGTAGGGTCACCGATGAGACGTATAGCTCTCTTCTGAATGGAGTCCAGGATAGCGAGTGTGGAAGCGGCAGCGGCACCCCAGATGTGGGAGCAGTATTCGAGGTTTGGCCATATTTGTGAAGTATATAAGGTATAGAGATTAGGTGGTGTAAAGTATTTGCGAGCCCGGAAGAGGAAACCTAATTTCTTAGCAGCCGCTTCTGAAATTGATGTGACATGTTGGTGCCAATTGAGATTGCGATCCACAGAAATGCCAACAAGTGAAAAGGACTCATTACTTTGAATAACTTGGTTGTTCATTGTGATGGCTCTAGGGCTGGTGTATCTCTTATGAGATAGAAAGCAAGACTGAGATTTGGTGGAGTTGAATTGTACAAGATTTCTACTTCCCCAGTCTAATATTTTTTGGAGATCCACAGAGACAGAACCCACCATGAGTCTGCGATCCTCATATAACTGGGCTAAAGAGACAGGCTTAGAATATTGTATATTTGAGTGGAGGGTGCTGTCTCCCGCGTAACTGTGAACTGGGTTGGATGTGCTAGAGGGGAGGTCATTGATGTGGAGAAGCAACAAAGTAGGGGCTAAAGCTGAACCTTGAGGGACTCCTGCATTAATTGGATACAGTTTAGGGGAATGGCCATCCACGACAACAGAAATGCTCCGGTTGGAGAGGAAATTTGCTCTCCAGGTACATAGTTTTGGTGGTAGGCCATAGGCCGGAAGTTTATTAAGCAGCGCTGCGTGCCAGACCTGGTCGAATGCTTTGGATATGTCTAGAACGACAATCTGGGATTCACCGTGTAGTTCCATAGACTTGTTCCAAGAATGGGTGGCAAAGGAAAGGAGGTCGGCACAAAGGAAAGGAGGTCGGAAAAAAGAAAGGAGGTCGGACAAAGGAAAGGAGGTCGGGTTTTTTAACAAACCCAAGGCACGGCATTGGGTAAACCCCCCCCCCCTCTCTCTCTTTCTCTCTCTCCATTTATTGCGGATGTTTTCATGATTATATTTGAAATGGATTTAGAAAATAAAAGTGAGTTTTTTCCTAGAGTGTGCTTTCATTATATGGGCGATATTTTCGCAGTATTCAACACAAACATATGCAAAGTAGATGATTTTACTAAAACACTGAACCGTCGATTTGATTAAGTAAAATTCATTCATGATAGAAGATAATAATAAACTACATTTTCTAGATGTACTAGTTGTTAGTGAGTTTTCTTTTAAAAAAAATCACTAATTAAGAGATCCCGACTTTTGAATTTAAAAAAAAATTATTCAATTGAGCGCGACCTAGGCCCCCTAGAAGCCATATCCGGGGTCAGTTTTCATTATATATATATATATATATATATATATATATATATATATATATATATATATATATATATATATATATATATATATATATGTATGTATCACCCCGATAACTCAAAAAATGATGGGCCGATTTTGATCACATTTGGTGAGTACCTTTCTTTTGTAAATGGCTTGGACAAGTTCGTTTGCCAGGAAAATCGTACAAGGTTTTCCGGAAAAATTTTGGGTTTTCTTTTTAAAAAATTCATATCTCCGAAATTTAAAAAGCTATGGTAACCAAATTTGGTACGCTGGTTTCTATCAGAAGGAGTATCTTTTGTACCAAAATCCAGGTCTCTAGGTTAACAGGCAAAGAAATTACAAGCTTCTGATTAAAAAAAAAGTTGGAACGTTAAAATTGATAATTCCGGTAGTCGTACATTAGTAGGTATGCATTAGCGCTTTGTGAATAAAAAATACGGCTCGAAATGACTAACAAGCTCCTAGATCTGAGTCTCAGCCGTCATTTTCCTTCATTTCGTTAAAATATGTGAAAAAAAACTGAATTTTAATCAAAAATTGTATTATGTAAATAATCAAAACGTTAGAAAATTAATATACTAAAGTATATACCTATTAGTACATACATATTTCATGTCGACAATGGCCGAGGAGTAGAGGAAGCAGTGTGGATCTAATAATGGAGTCCTATAACACGCGTTCTAATCTCAGTTACTGACTTCACTTTTTTTTATAATTTTTTGTGCTTTTATTTCATTTTACCGTTATTTTATCAGATTGTGTAATTCCGATGAATTTTTTAGCGACAATTTTTATGACAAATTCAATTAGGACGAGATGAAAACTTGTAAGGCTTAATGCAATTTGAATAGCACATCTGGTTGTGTGTTATGGCCCTAACTTAGTGACACCGTTCCATACTTAATACAGCCGTAGAGTTTCCCCGTGGCTTCACACGTGCTTGTTCTTTCTGCAACCGATTTCAATTTTTACTGGACGCAGCAAATGCGTTATGGTAGCGAATTTTCATTAAAGTTTCAAATTTCAATAGCACAATTTGCTGTTAACCGAAAGTTCGTTGGCCAGGAACTAGTTTTCTAGGGAACATTTTTAGTTTACTTTCGGAAAACTTTTGTGCATTTTCAAGCAATAAAGTCATTTTGATGGAATATGGTACATTGTTTCTACTATATAGGTTATACGGGTAACCAAATTTCATGGTTGCTTTCTTGAAAAAAAAAAGACATATTTGCTATCAAAAACGTTTTTATGAAAATTCACTACCATAACGCACTTGCTGCGTCCAGACTTTTTTGCGTTTTTCTGGTCGACGGTGGCACCCAAGATTTTTTTGAAATGCCTATAACTTTTCTTTAACTCACAGATCTAAATTTTAGTACATAGTTGACTTGTGTAAATTGGCCTACCAAATTTGGTTGACCTAACTTTTTATTTCCGGAGACTAAAAACTTTCCGAAAGAAAATATAAACTTTTTCGGGAAAAAGTGGGCCTATTTTCCTGGCTAACGAACTTGTCCAAGCCATTTGCAAAAGGAAGGTACTCACCAAATTTGATCCAAATCGGCCCATTATTATTTTAGTGAATTTTATGTATCCGTCTGATAACTCAAAAAATAATTAACCGATTTCAATGAAACTCGGCAAGTGCCTTTCTTTTATTAATGGCTTGGATGAGTTCGTTAGGCAGGAAAATCGGACAGTTTTTTCCGGAAAATTTGAGTTTTATTTCAAAAAAAGTTTTTTTCTCCGAAAAGTACAAAGCTGTTTTAATGAAATTTACTATATATGTTGCCTTGGGAGAGGACTTATTAAGTACCAAAATTGAACTTTCTCAGTTTATAGAAAATTGAGTTATTCAAATTTTAAATTTTCTTTTGAAACAATTTTTTTTCTCCAAAAATTACAAAGTTATTTTAATGAAATTTGGTGGATATCTTGTCCTAGAAAATACCTTACTACCTACCAAAACTAAACTTTCTAAGATTATAGAAAACTGAGTTAACCAAATTTTTATAGCTTACTGCAGTGTTAAAATCAATGGTATTTTCCTCACTATGTTAAACACGTGGGTCGGGGACTGACCAAATTCATTCACAGTTGCTATTGATCTACTCATATTCTCTGAATATGTTAGAAACGTGGTATCTACTTCATTCCAAGTCACTATTAACCGACTATTTATGAAATCAAATAAGTAAATTAAATCGATTGTCATAAAATATGTAGTGTATTAAGACTAAGGGAAAAAGTAATAAAACATATATAACTGTGCACAATTTGATTATATTTTAGCTAGCTCACTAGGAGAAATCGCCACTGCTAGAGAGAGGTATTGTCACAGCATAATATCTTATTAAAGTTCATTTGTAAATAGGTTTAATTTATATATATATATATATATATATATATATATATATATATATATATACTATATATATATATATATATATATATATATATATATATATATATATATATATATATATATATATATATATATATATATATATATCCGTCTCATAACTCAAAAAAGAATTAACCGATTTCGATGAAACTTGGCAAGTGCCTTTCTTTTATTAATGGCTTGGATGAGTTTGTTATCCAGAAAAATCTGACGGGGTTTTCCGGAAAAATTTTGAGTTTTCTTTCAAAAAAAAATTTTTTCTCCAAAAGTAACAAAGCTGTTTTAATGAAATTTACTATATATGTTGCCTCAGCAGAGGTCTTACTACGTACCAAAATTTAACTTTCTAAGTTTAGAGAAAATTGAGTTATTAAAATTTTAAATTTTCTATCAATTCTCCGAAAAATACAAAGTTATTTTAATGAAATTTTGTGGATATCTTGCCTTAGGAAAGACCTTACTACGTATTAAAATTAAACACTCCAAGTTTATAGAAAATTGAGTTATTTAAATTTGAAGCATTTAATAAAAATTCACTACCATAATGCACTTGCTGCGTCCCGAGTTTTTTTAGTTATTGGTGTGACGAGATCGCGACTTTTGAATTAAAAAAAAAATTCTTCAAATGAGCGTAAACTAGGACCCCTAGAACCAATTCCGGGTTCAGTTTCCATTTCTATATATATATATATATATATATATATATATATATATATATATATATATATATATATATATATATATATATATATATATATATATATATATGTATGTATATATATATATATATATATATATATATATATATATATATATATATATATATATATATAGTCGCAATCTCCTCACTAGTGATTTTTATAAAAATAAAATTCACTTAAAACAATAATCTATGACAGCAAATTAAGGACTAGCGTCAACATAATTAAAGTAATACACGCACATAATAATGAATAACTGTAATATGTAATTCAATGGATGAACAGTTAAACATATGACGGATTCTGAATATTTTTAGTATTCACTGTGAGGTAAGTAATTATTTTATTCCGAGTAATAGTTACGAAATCGACCGTTCAACTCATCAATCCAGTCAGGATTATTATTGTAAACAAGAAGACGAGACACCTACAGTGGGATACAGGTACAGTTATATTTGAACAGCCGTTTAGTATTTAATGATTTTCAATGTAATCAGAAGATTCTGTTGCCAGTGTCTGCCAAAACATCTTATGTTTTAAAACTGTTCAAAATGGTTTCACATCTTTCACTGTTTTTCCTCGCGAGCTTTTTACTTGCTACCGCATATTCTACAGGTAAGTGTATAATTTAAAGTTTTCCGATCATAATAATAATAATAATAATAATAATATAACGAATTAGTCTTTATTAGATACCTACAGAGCAATACAGAATAAAACAAAGTACATTTAATATGATTAACGTGGGGACATTTAACAGAAAGTGTTTATTTAATTACTTGGATCTATTTTTTGGGATATATTTTTCGCAGGAGTTAAAATGACCAAGCCCCAAATGTTGAAAAATCAGACAATTTATTTGTATCCTAACACAACCAAATCTTTCACCAGCGTTTCGTATTAGATGGATTTTTGTGGGGTAGTTATGGCCTCACAAAATAATTCCAATTTCATATCTCTGGTAACTATAATTGAGTTAATTTGTTGACTTTGGCATATTTTACAAATGTCCAGTATTAGATTCATTTGTCATTGTAAAACAAATCCTAGGTAGTGTACGTACAGTGTGATTTATTTAAGTGTCTCACCACTGTAATTTTTTATCAGAGGTATCAAAAAATTCCAACGCCGTCTGACTATCTAACTATCATGCGATGAGTTAAAATATTGCGACAGAAAATCAATTGCACATCGCCTTCATAGTAATCCATGGTCAACATTGATTTCATTAAATGGAACGGTAGGTCTCAGACACATACAGTCGATGCAGAATCGAAATCTGCGTACAACGATGCCACGCTCGCATTTCTGTGTCAAGCCGTTTCGGAGACATGATGTCACAAAATTTCAAAATGTTGGTGATTTATTTAAGTGTCTCTCTACTGTGATTTCTTAATTATCAGAGAAATCAAAAAAATTCCAACGCCATCTGACAAACTACCATGCTATGAGTTGAAATATTGCGACAGGAAAACAATTGCACATCGCCTTCATAGAAATCCATGGCCAACGTTGATTTTCTTAAATAGAACAATAGGCCTCAGACACATCCAGTCGATGCAGAATCGAAATCTGCGTACAACGATGCCAATTTCTGAGTCAAGCCGTTTCGGAGACATGACGTCGCAAAATTTCAAAATGGTTGTAAATTTTTAAGTGTCTCACTTCTGTAATAACTGCTGAATAAAGGAAAAACAAACAAAAAAATACTTAAATTACACAGAAAAATGAGCTGATAACCTTTTGATTAACGAAAACGAAAGAACGATACACATAAACGAAATCGGAAAATGGTTTCAATCTCATTTATAAACAAGTGTCAGTTGACATCAATTGTCAAAATCAGACATCTATTATTCAAGATTTTACTGACGTATACAGCACTGAATAGATATAACTTATCATCCAGTCTCAAATGAAATACGTTTAATATTTTCACTGCGAGGTGTAGTACCTACATAGTGCGGAAGTGTAATTTTTGTAATATTTTGAAAATACAAAGAAATTATGGCAATTTCGCTTTTCTCGTGTTTTATACAACTAAAATATAACCAGAATATACAGGTCCGGCAGAGCTCTGTAACGGAAGATAATATTCACTGCGAACTGCTTTATAACGTAAAACTATTTTTTTGTCAGATGGCGTTGAAATTTTTTGGTTATCTCTCATAATAAAGAAATTACAGGAGTGAGACACTTAAAAAATCACCAACATTTTGAAATTTTGTGACGTCATGTCTCCGAAACGGCTTTTCTCAGAAATGCGAGCGTGGCATCGCTGTACGCAGATTTCGATTCTGCATCGACTGTATGTGTTTCTATGAAGGCGATGTGCAATTGTTTTTCTGTCTCAATATTTTAACTCACCGCATGGTAGTTTGTCAGATGCCGTTGGAATTTTTTTGATATCTCTGATAATAAAGAAATAACAGGGGTGAGACACTTAAATAAATCACCAACGTTTTAAAATCTTGTGACATCATGTCTCCGAAACGCCTTGACTCAGAAATGCGAGCGTGGGTTCGTTGTACGCAGATTTCAATTCTGCATCAGCTGTATGTGTCTGAGGCCTAACGTTCCATTTAAGAAAATCAACGTTGTCCATGGATTTCTATGAAGGCGATGTGCAATTGTTTTTCTGTCTCAATATTTGAACTCACCGCATAGTAGTTTGTCAGATGGCCTTGGAATTTTTTTGATATCTCTGATAATAAAGAAATTACAGGGGTGTGACACTTAAATAAATCACCAACGTTTTGAAATTTTTTGACGTCATATCTCCGAAACGGCTTGACTCAGACATGCGAGCTTGGCATCGTTGTTCGCAAATTTCGATTCTGCATCGACTGTATGTGTCTGAAGCCTATCGTTCCATTTAAGAAAATCAACGTTGGCCACGGATTTATATGAAGGCGATGTGCAATTGTTTTTCTGTCTCAATATTTTAACTCATCGCTTGATAGTTTGTCAGATGGCGATGAAATTGTTTTGATAGCTCTGATAATAAAGAAATTACAGAGGTGAGACCCTTAAATAAATCACCCTGTACCTGTTGTTGTCGGTTTATTGCCATAGCTCTGGAGACCCCAGCATGGATCTCTTTGATACCTGTAGCTGACTGTGTGTATCACACCGATAACTCAAAAAATAATGGGCCGATATTGATAAAATTTGGTACGTACCTTCCTTTTGTAAGTGGCTTGGATAATTTCGTTATCCAGGAAAATCAGACCAGGTTTTCCAGGAAAAGTTTTAGTACATTTTTATCTCAAATACAAAAAAAATCTGGACGCAACAAGTGCGTTATGGTAGTGAATTTTCATTAAAATGTTTTAAATAGCAAATATGTGTTTTTTAAAGAAAGCAGGCATTAAATTTGGTTACCAGTATGACCTATATAGTAAAAACAAAGTACCATATATCATTAAAAAAGCTTTATGTTTAAAGATGTACAAAAATGTTTCGAAAATAAACTTAAAATGTTCCCGAAAAAACTAGTTTTCTGGCCAACGACCCTTATAGGTTAATAGCAAATTGAGCTATTCAACTTTGAAGCATTTAATAAACATTCGCTACCATAACGCACTTGCTGCGTCCCGAATTTCTTTTCTTACAAACATGCATTATAATTACGTGGTCGAAATTCGATACATTATAGGTCAGCTCAGAACATGCACGGACCGGGAAATCCGACTATCTAATTAAAACAAAGCGCTCTTTGATCTATTTGGACTGAGCAGATTTTGATAAAAATTTTCTACCATAACGCACTTGCTGCGTCTCGAATTTATCTTCTTACAAACATGCATTATAATTAACGTGGTCGAAATTAGATACAATAAAAGTCAGCTCAGAACTGACACGGACGAAGGAATCGGTCTGTGGAATTAAAACAAAGCAATGTTTAATCTATTTGAACTGAGCAGATCTCAATAAAAATTTGCTATCATAACGCACTTACTGCGTCTCGAACTTATTTTTTTACAAACATGCATTATAATTAACGTGGTCGAAATTAGATACATTAAAAGTCAGCTCAGAACTGACACGGGCGGGGGAATCGGTCTGTGTAATCAAAATAAAGCAATGTTTAATCTATTTGTACCGGGCAGATTTCCCTGGCTAACGAACTTATCCAAGCCATTTGCAAAAGGAAGCTAGTCACTAAATTTGATCGTCATCGGCGCATTATTTTTTGAGTTATCGGTGTGACATATATATTATATATATATATATATATATATATATATATATATATATATATATATATATATATATATATATATATATATATATATATATATATATATATATATCTTTTGGAATGTTGTACTACACTATAATCACTTTCAACCGTCCCGGTTCATCATCAGCACGCTACTGCCTGGGCGGTTCGAAACTGCAGTCCACGTTAACCAATAAAAAAATCACAAAATATCACATCACATATAAAGTCTGAAACCGGCCTCGGGTTTGGGTTCCAGGGGTCCTAAATATCGCTCATTTGTGGAAATTTTTTCAAAATTCAAAGGTCGCGATCTCATTAGTGAATTTTTCAAAGAAAATTCACTAAAAGCTATGGTAACCAAATTTGGTAGGTAGGTTTATGATATAAAACGTAAACGATTGTACATCAAAATCTAGATTTTTATGCTATAAGAAAAAAAGTTATAAAAAAAAATTTTGGTGCTAGATCATTTTTATTAAAATTCACTACCACTTGCTGTGTCCAGACTTTTCAAAACTTTATTCCGCAACTATGCTTTGACCATTTGACGTGAAACTTCATACTGACATTTTTAATAAGCTACTATTCGTTGCTACGGTATCGCAATATTTTGTTTGTCCATGGAAGCGGCGGTCAAGGATAACTAGATTTACTGTTGTACTCACAGAATACATATTTTGCAGGTATTTTCTCCAATATCCTGGATACCGGCAATGGATATGGATATGGTGGTGTAGATAACGCTGCGCCTTATGCGGATATCTTCCGGAGAAGATGTCCACTGTGCGACTCTTCAGTATACAGCTACTGCAGTGATAAGCTCTTTCACGACTCGTGTTGCTGCAACTACCCCAACACTTATGGTAAATATGTAAAAACAAAGTCATTTTTAATGCTTTAAAGTAATTAGATAGGATGATAATAAGGTCACACGTGTAGAACCAGTTCACGTATAAATTATGGTTATTACGAACTTCAATTACAAAATCGGCTAAAAGTAGTCAAACGCCTCTCATCTCATTGTGAGTAAGAATTTAGTAAACTGTATGCGGTCTGTTAGGATCGCCTTAAACTATTTGTATTTGCGAAAAAATGCGAAATATATTCCCAAAATCTTATACCCAAGTTTTCCATGATGCTCTATTTAACTAAAATACTTTCATTTTTCAACCCACCTCCAAATTTTCAACCACCAACAGTCCCCAATGTCGCGCATAAAATGGCGGATATCATTTTCAAAACTAAAAAGGTACGAAAGATGCTCTCTTCTCTTATCACCAGGAAAGCCTCTGGCCTTGACGAGATCCTAGCAATTGTTCTCAAAAAATGCACACCAGAACTTGCTCCTGTCCTGACTCGTCTGTTTCAGACATCTTACAGTAGAGGCATATTCCCTAGTAACATGGAAGACTGCTCGAGTACAACCCGTCCGCAAGAAAGGATCCAAAGCGCTTCCTAGCAACTACATACCCATTTCTCTCCTTTCAGTCGTCTCTAAAGTGATGAAAAAGTATATAAACACCGAATCACTAAAATTTCTTGAAAACACAGTCTAATCCACGACAGGCACTATGGATTCCGTTCAGCGCAGATCAACTTCCGACCTCCTTTCCTTTCTCACCCATTCTTGGAACAAGTCTATGAAACTACACGGTGAATCCCAGATTATCGCTCTAGACATATCCAAAGCATTCGATCAAGTCTGGCACGCAGCGCTCTTTAATAAACTTCCGGCCTATGGTCTACCACATAAACTCTGTACCTGGACAGCAAATTTCCTCTCCAACCGGAGCATTTCTGTTGTCGTGGATGGCCATTCCTCTAAAGTGTATCCAATTATTGCAGGAGTTCCTCAAGGTTCAGCTTTAGCACCTACTTTGTTTCTTCTCCACATCAATGACCTTCTCTCTAGCACATCCAACCCAATTCACAGTTACGCGGACGACAGCACCCTCCACTCAAATATACAATTTTATAAGCCTGTCTCAATTGCCCAATTAGATGAGGATCGCAGACTCATGGAGGGTTCTGTCTCTGTGGATCTCCAAAAAATATTAGACTGGGAACTAGAAATCTTGTACAATTCAACTCTACCAAATCTCAGTCTTGCTTTCTATCTCATAAGAGATTCACCAGCCCTAGACTCATCACAATGAACAACCAAGTTATTCAAAGTAATGAGTCCTTTTCACTTGTTGGCATTTCTGTGGATCGAAATCTCAATTGGCACCAACATGTCACATCAATTGCAGAAGTGGCTGCTTAGAAATTAAGTTTCTTCTTCCGGGCTCGCAAATAATTTTCACCAGCTAATCTCTATACCTTATATACTTCACAATTAAGGCCGAACCTCGAATACTGCTCCCACATCTGGGGTGCCGCTGACGCTTCCACACTCGCTATCCTGGACTCAATTCAGAAGAGAGATATACGTCTCATCGGTGACCCTACCCTCACCCAAAGGCTGCCATCTCTTGTCCACCGACGTGCCGTTGGTGACCTCTCTCGCTCTCCTTTATAGGTATCTGCAGGGGGACTGCTTTCTTTCATAGTATCTCCACCTGCTGCCCCCAACAGATCTACCAGGGGAACAGAGCGAATGCACCCTTTTACTTTCCAGGTCACCAAACATAGAACATCTTGTTATGCCCGCTTTTTTGTCCCGAGGACTTCCAAGTTGTGGAATTCCTTGCCGGCACATGTTTTTTCTTCTCCTCCGAAGCTTCATATTTACGCTGTAAGCCCTCGTGGTGTGTTGTTGAAATATTTTTAAAAAATCCAATATAAAGAATTCGGTAATAAGTTTTTTCAGAAATTGACTTTTTGTAGCCTCCTAAAAACTTACGCTACTAAACATTTCAAATGTTAATACGTGTAAATAGTAACTGTGGCTAACTTTTTATACCACCAACATTTGAAGTTTCTCAAAAGTCAATTAAAAGTAGGAAGAGGGTGTTGCGATCTTAAGTGGGTCACTCTGTAATACCATAATATAACGCACTTGTTATGCCAGAGACCAGAGTTGTATTAATATGTTTTGTTTCTTTTTATTTTAGACCCCCTTCCATACCAGTGCAAATTTGCTGATTGTAGCTTTTTACATGCAAACACTTGTCAAGAACATAAACTAATTACTGCCTGCTGCTGTACGACAGCGAAATAAATTAAGGTAACTTTAGACAAATTTTACAGCCTAAATACTATCGTACCGTGGGTAACCTTCAAGTCCAGAATTAACAAGTTGTCTCTTTCCACGGTACGATAGTATTTAGGCTGTGAGCCCTCGTGGTGTGTTGTTGAAATATAATATATTATTATTATTATTAAACAAGCCTAACCTGCCTTAGACTTGCATCTGTTCTGCGCCGTTCAAGTCCTTCATTTAAATCTTCATCGGTATAGTCTCTTGCGACTACCGACTTTCCGCACAATCTCGAAATTTCAAGTCGCCACCGAAAGGACGCAAAAAAAGTCGGGCCACCGATAAACATGTTCGAATATTATGTTGTTATGGTTATGCATTTATTCTCTGATAATAACACAATCTCCAAAAAAATATGATTTACTTCTAACATAGTGCTAAAATGGTTACATAGCTTTTTAGACAATATGTTTCAGAAGGTAAGGTGTGGGGACGCAGTGTCGGGTGCTATGCCAATTACAGTGGGGGTGCCGCGGGGAAGTATACTTGGACCTCTTCTTTTCATCTTATATATGAATGATGTCGGTAAGGTGGTTAGGGACTGTGACTTCCACCGCTTTGCAGATGATATGGTGGTTTATGCTAGTGGTAAGGAACTAGAACAAGTAACAACAGAATTAGATAATCAATTGAAGGGTATTGCATGTTGGCTAAGAAATAATAAATTAAAATTAAATATACATAAAACAAAAGTAATGATTTTTGGAAAAGACAAGGATGGGGAACGATTAAAATCAGTACGTTAAATAAAAGTAGAAGATCAAATTTTAGAGACTGTAAATAAAGTTAATAGTATTTAGGAATCGTTGTTGATGATAAACTTAGATTTCATGATCATGTTGACGACATATGTAAAAAAAATAGCTAAAAAACAGGTGTATTAGATCGAGTTGGTAGTTGTGTGTCGAGATATTCAAGGCCAATTGTTTATAACGCCACTATACTGCCTCATCTGCATTTTGGTGGAACGATTCTTTATCTGGCTGCAAAGGCTGAAATACAGAGGCTTCAAGTGTTGCAGAACAGGGTAATGAGAATCATTCTTGGGTGTGGTAAAAGAACCAGTGTGAGAGGCATGCTCTCACAGTTGGGCTGGTTCAGCGTGGAGAATATGGTGGAGATGAATGCTTTGGTTTTTATAAACAAGATTAAACTGGGGTTAATGCCGGATTATTTAGCAGATAGGTTAACTAGATTTAGTGAAACTCATCGATACTTCACTAGGCATTCCGAGGACTTTGTATTGGAACATAAAAACTCTAACGCAGCACAAAATTTAATTGTTTCAAAACACTTTTAGCATATAATAAATTAGATAGTACATTGAAAAATGTAAACTGTAAACTTGAAAAAATAATTAAACTAGGCTTAAAAACTGTATATCTAAATTTAAAAAAGTGGATTAACATAGTTTGTTTAAATTAGATTTAGTTTAAGAAATTACATATATTGTATATAAGAAGTTAGTGAGTATACATATTAGACTTGATTTAAGTTAGTAAATTGTGTTTAGTAGTCAAGTGTATATACTCATGGTTTTGTGTAAATTAGTAGGATTTTTGCTAAGTAAACTTCATTACTATTATTATTATTACATTATTAGTATTGGTCATACAATAAGAAGTATTCAGCATAAAAAAATCATGAATAGTTACCTCAAAATTGTTTTCTTTGCTAATGATACAGGGTACACTAGCGATATCTACTTCAACTTCATGTAAATTCATGTAATTCAAACTCCTGTGCTTAGATGGCAGCATACATATCATTTTTGGGTTGTTTGTATTTTCAAGTGGCTCCGGTAGTTTCAGTTCGCCCCGTTTTACGGTGCATAAAAAGTTCACAAAAAATTAAAATTGTTGAGGATACAAAAGCAAATAAAGCTTATATATTAGGCATCTTCCTTTGTACAATAGATTAAAAAGAAGATATTAAGTCACAGCTAAAACTATAAAGAAACTGGATATGGTGGTAGAGAATCATCAAATGCCGTAAAATGATAGAAATGTTTATTAATATTATGAGAAACAACATTCATAAACTTAGGAAATTATGGTAATAACAGCCAATAATAATAATTAAAAAAACTGCATAACAATCAATTTATTTTGAGCGATTAGAGAATTAATGAAATTAAAGCAAAAATCAATCTTGTATAACCTAAAAGCTTCTATAGATTTATTACACATATATGGAGAGAAATTATATTTATTTTTAATCGGTCAAAATGTAAAATAAACAGAAATTAACAATAAAATGATATTTTTAACGAAGAATTCTTTATTTTACTTACCTTTTTACAATTGTCTTTTTATACATTATTTCTACATTAGGTGATTTTGCACTTATCCCACAGCCAGCTTTTTGAAAAATGTTTTCAGAAACATGCTTAAAACTACCCATCCACCAACCACAAGAGAAATGTTATAGTTTCAACCCCCAAGAAAGTTATGATACCCGGAGCGAATAATAATGCTTGGGAGGGAGGTGGGAAGTAAAAGAAAATATTGTTTAAAAATTTGATAAACATCTGGAAGTGCAAGAAAAGAAATAAACCCCTATCTAACGCCACCACCCTCCAACCCGCCGCCCATTTCACACTAAAAAAACAGTTCTCTCAATTAAAAAGTTAGAAGAGAAGGAAAATCACATTACACTGCACCTCAGCAGAAATCATTGTGAGGATTTAAGGGAAAAACGATGTTAGACCAAGGCATAAGTAAAGGTGTATGGTCGGGGTATGGGTAATTGGTAGAGGGTTTCCCCTTCCTTGGACTTCCATGGGGGTGCATTGGTGTATTGGTTTTTCCTTTCCCCCGTTTTTCTCTTAGGGCTCGTCTACGTCTTTGCCGCCCCGATAACACCGCAGCCTTTGGCTTATTGTGCATGCCCTTTGTCTTTTCTACTCCGCCCATTCCAAAATCACTGTGCCTTGAACTAGTCTGCACAGCGATTGGTAGGGTGAAGTTTTATATTGCTCTGTCTCTGGTCTAGACTGACCGTAGATCAGTTGTCTTTTGCGGTCCAGAGCTTTACACTCGCACAAGATGTGCTGGGCTGATTCCTCCCCCTCGCCGCAGAGTCTGCATGCCAGGTCCCCCTCAAACCGCCCCATTTTATGCAGGTGTTTCTTGGCAGCCATGTGTCCCGTCAAGAGTTCTGTTATGTTCCTGAGCTGTCCTGTGCTAAGATTTAGCAGCTCCACAGCTCTCTTTGAACTGGGTTCCTCAATTACTGACTTGCGATGTCTGAGCCCTGGACAGTCTGCCCAGTACACTTTATGTTCGTTTTTGACCCAGGATGGATCCCCTGGCAGTGATCTGCGTCACGCCCGGGACCGGTTCTGGTCCCATAAATGGTTCTGCTGACCTTCTCTTCGCGAGACTGTCAGCTTCTTCATTGCCTTTGACCCTCGAATGACCCGGCACCCAGATGAGGGTGACCTCATTCTGCCTAGCCAGGTCGCCCGTCTCGTCTCGGCACTCACTCACCAGCTAGGAATTTACCCGTGGGCTACTTAGGGTCTTAAGGGCTGCCTGGCTGTCTGTGGCTATAAGTATCCACTTGTTGGTGTAACCCCTCCTCTTGTTCTCCCGCACACAGTGCAGGATTGCGTACATTTCGGCCTGAAAGGCCGTTGCATAAGCTCCGAGGGAAATACTTTGACTTACCATCCGTCCTTCCGAATAAACACCTGCCCCCGTCCCACGCTCCCCGCCGGATCCGTCCGTGAACCATACAAGCGCGTCCCGTGGTATGCCCGGCGTCTCCTCCCGCCGTGCCTCGCGGTCGGGGAGTTCCACTGAAAGGTTGTTTCCCAACAGATTCGCGAGCTCGCGAAGTCTGACCTCATTTCAAGCATGGGCTCCTTCACTATCTCCTGAATTTTGCAGTGGCCCCTGCAGCCTGCGTGAATCTTCAGTCTACCATTGCAGGCTGGTCTGTATAGTCCTAGCCTGACCTCCCCCATAATAACTAAGTACAGGGAGGGTTCCTTTCCCCTTGCTATTGAATTGACAGAAAACACAACGGTGGGCTAGAGAGGTGGTTGGAAGAGAGGGGCGCTTGTTGACTTTTTTATTTCCTTGTGCTTATACCAACAGCTTTTTTGCGTTTATATTGCTTTTTACATCTCTTGCCCACTCAGCATTTCTATTCTGTAACTTTCTTGTGGGTTAAAACTACATAATTTATCTTGTGGTTGATGCGTACAGTGTGATTCAAAGCATGTTGGTAAAAAAAATTCTAAAAGCCGAGTGTGGAATCATCTGCAAAATTACCCATTACCTATTACTTTGTTGTACAGTTCTGTTTTCAGGGTGAGTACTTTTTGGAACTACAGTGTTGTACATTTTCTCACTATGGGTAACCTCTAATTATATTTCAGGTAAGTATATCTTTGATTATTACCCAGAATTTTCACCTAAAGCATTTACAACATAAAAAATCCAAAATAGCAATTTAAAATCCAAAAACATGAATATGCATCTTTTTATTTCAAAAATAAGAAGGCAAAAAATGTATCCTTAAAAAGACATAAGTTTTCTTCCAGTAGCTACCAATAAAAAGTGCAGCGAATTATGAAACTTGAAATAGAATAGTTTCGTATATTAATATTGTCAGAGTATTGTTATGCAACTTCTTCAAGCAAAGACTGTGATCTAGCGTTATCAGAATGATCTAGCTTTTCAAAGGCTATATAAAACTGTACATTCTGGTACCTAGGTGCCCTGGAACTATTGGAACAAATATGATTCCTGAACAAATATACAATATTCTAAGCATGTCTCTTTAGCCCAATTAGATGATGATCGCAGACTCATGGAGGGTTCTGTCTCTGTGGATCTCCAAAAAATATTAGACTGGGGAAGTAGAAATCTTGTACAATTCAACCCCACCAAACCACAGTCTTGCTTTCTTTCTCATAAGAGATACACCAGCCCTAGACCCATCACAATAAACAACCAAGTTATTCAAATTAATGAGTCCTTTTCACTTGTTGGCATTTCTGTGGATCGAAATCTCAATTGGCACCAACATGTCACATCAGAAGCGGCTGCTAAGAAATTAGATTTCCTCTTCCGAGCTCGCAAATACTTTTCACCAGCTAATATCTATACCTTATATACTTTACAAATAAGGCCAAACCTCGAATACTGCTCCCATATCTGGGGTGCCGCTACCGCTTCTACACTCGCTATCCTGGACTCCATTCAGAAGAGAGCTATATGTCTCATCCGTGACCCTACCCTCACCCAAGGCTGCCATCGCTTGCACACCGACGTGCCGTTGATGACCTCTCTCGCTCTTTTATAGATATCTGCACGGGCACTGCTCAGAGGAGCTTTCTTCCATAGTTCCTCCACCTGCTGCCCCCAACAGATCTACCAGGGGAACAGAGCGAATGCACCCTTTTACTGTCCAGATCACCAGACATAGAACATCTTGTTATGCCCGCTTTTTTGTCCCGAGGACTTCGAAGTTGTGGAATTCCTCGCCGGCACATGTTTTTCCTTCTCCTCCGAACCCCCAAACCTTCAAGTCCAGAATTAACAAGTTGCCTCTTTCCTCCTTGTCGACACACACGGTACAATAATATTTAGACTATGAGTCCTCTTGGTGTGTTGTTGAAAAAAAAATGAAAAGCAGATTTCAAATCAACTGAGCTTAGAATATTAGAAATGGGCCCTATTTACCAGTCTCTGAAACAACAGAAGGCCACTCAACTCTGGATAACAAGCAAAAAAACTTCATTATTTTCTTACAGTACATCTTCACCAGATATTCCAACAATCTAACGTAAAAGATTGCAAAGTAAATACCTTCATTTGAGTGCAGCTCGGACACACAAAGTCAAACTTTTAAATAAACAAAAATTAATAAAACAATACTTTTGTAAATAATTTTTTATTTTACCTATCTTTTACAATTGTCATTTTATATATTATTTTTACATTATCTTATTGTGATACTTCGTTATACAATTCTATTTTAAGGGTCAGTACTTTTTGGAACTAAAGTGCTGTAAATTTTCTCACTAAGGGTAACTTCTAAAATATCTTTTAGGTAAGTATATATTTTGTCATTACCTAGGATTTCCACTTATAACAATTACATACACAACAAATTAAAAACAAGAATTTAAAATTTTTAAAAATGGGAGTATTCATTCATATCTTTTTACTTCAAAAATAAGGAGAAGCTTTAGATTATTGCTGAAAAAAGAACTTTTAAGCATAAAGTGCATTAATATTTATATCATTCAAAAAACATCACTTTCTAGTATAGCTATTATTAAGACCTAAAGACAATAAAACAGCAAACAGGAAAGTATTGTAAATTAAAATTGTCAAAGTATCGTTATGAGACCTCTTCAAGCAACACAGTAATGTAGTGTTATCACAATGACACCTACGTTTCCAAAGTGCATGGAAAACTCCACAATCTGGCAACTCTGTACCCTGCAAATTCCTTGTACAAATATCAAAATCAGATCTCAAATCAATTGAGCTTGGACCATTAGAAATGGGCCTTACTTACTACAATCTCTGGTCCCCTGTGGGTCCGGGGACTAACTAAAAGAATAGGCCCAAGGTAACTCATGCCTGTCATAAAAGACGACTAATTAGAATCAAACACTGGCGGGGGTCTGATGAGTGATAAACACCCGGAGTTTTGGGCCCCCACTATGTGCTTTGGAAGAGACGGACGGCCCGCTTGTGCGATGCTCAAGAGCGAGGCTCGATGGGATGTCGCCTTGAGTCTAGCACTAGTGGGTGTCGGGTCTAGACGAACCCGGAGAAGAGCTGAAATCTTTAGAGGTGGAATAAAACTAAGAGTTGAGGCCTCTTCTGTGAGCTTCGAAACGGACAAACGACCCCACTTGGATGCTGCTCGGATGCAGGACTTCATGATACTGCACCAAGTCAAACACTGACGGATGTCTGATCCAGACGAACTCGGAGAGAAGTTATCTCTCTTTGAGCTTTGAGACGGGCAAGCGACTCTCAGATGGCAGTACATCTGTCAAACAAAGTTACACCTCGCAGGTGTCGTCTCCTGTCGGAAGCTCGATTTGTTGGATGAAATTTAAGCTAATGCTGGCAGGTGTTGGACCTGGACGAACCCGGGGTAGCTGGAGTCTCTAGGGGTGTATTACACCTGGAGACTTGGGCCTACTCTGTGAGCATCGATACAGGCTAACGACCCCGCCTGGATGCTGCTCGAGGGCGGGACTTCATAATACCGCCTCGAGTCAATGAAACACTGGCGGGGGTCTGGTGCAGGTGAGGGTGGGGGGAGACAGGCATCTCTGGGGAGTGATATGCACCCGGAGTTTGGCGCCTCCACTGTGGCCTCAGAGACTGACAATTGGCCTCGCTTGGTTGTTACTCGGGAGCGGGGTTCCAGATCATACCGCCCTGGATCGAGCCCTGGCGTGTGTCCCGGGGGGCTCTGATGAGTGGTAAACACCCGGAGTTTGGAGCCCATACTGTGTGCTACAAAACGGACGGCAGGCCTCGCTGGGGTGATGCACGGGAGCGGGACTCGATGAGATGTTGCCTTTAGTCTTAACACTGTTAGGTGTCAGGTTTGAAAGAGCCTGAGGGCAGCTGAGATCTCTAGGGGTGGATTACAACTGGAGATTAGATGCTGCTCGAGAGCGGGACTTCATGATACCGCCTCGAGGCAAACACTGACGGATGTCGGGTCCAGACGAACTCGGAGAGAGGTTATCTTTCTTTGAGCTTCGAAACGGGCAAGCGACTTTACTCAGATGGCAATACACCTGCCAAACAAACTTTCACCCTCAAGAAATGATCGACTCCCTCAGGGAGCTGGAATTGATGGGTGAAATCTAAATAATTAGAGGTGAGCCACAATAGACCTAAGGTCGCGGTGGAGGGACTGGAATAGCCCACTCACAATAAAAAATAAAATAAAAATCTAATCTAATCTCTAGCAATCTCTGAAACAATGGAAGACCACTCGATTCTGGTTAAGGAGTTAAAAACTGAATTATCTTCTCTGCCAGATATTCTAATACTGTAACAAAAAAGTTACAAGGTAAGTAAGATACCTGTTGATGTTACTCAATTAAAGATAAGGAATGCTGTGTCGAGCCAGTTCCTAAATGGGTAAAACCAGTTAAGGATCTCATCTGGGCCAAAAGAAATTTTCAGCGTGCAAACCACTCCCCTAATACCCAGAGCAGTTGATGCAAAAGGGTAAAACACTACTTTAGGAATGCTTCATTGTCCTCTTGATGTTTTTCTCGTGCCAATTATTATTTAAAAAAATTATTACTTATGTGCACACACAAACCTAATTTGGTTTATAGTTCATGAATAATTTATCGTTCCTGTAAAATGCTACTATTGTATTTTTTCTGTATTTAGTGTTTTTGGACAAAAATAAATATTATTATTATTGTTATTATTAAAAAAATGTACAATAAGTAGATTACATTAATTTTATTAGAAAATCCTAGGAAAGATCAATTACTAATTAATAATTTTGCAAAACAATATTGATAACTAAGTCTATTAAAAAGAAAATACATATACTTAAAAAGAAACTACATTCCACAGGCTACTGTGGTCGCAATACAAAAGTAAAGTAAATAAAATATGCGTCTAAGATTTATTTTTTTATATTTAATCAATTATTTATTATGTTTTATTTATTAAATAATGTGAGAACGTTTATTTAAAAAATTTTAGAATGTGAAAGACAATATGATTTAGTAATGTCAAAAAACTGTAGAAACTTCTCTTAAGTACCTTACATCCATTATATCTATAAAAAAAAAGTATTGAAAATACTATTTTTATAAAGAAATTAACAATATATTTATTATAATCTATGAGATCAAAAATTAGTTTTTCATTTTCATATTGTTTATTTATTAAGCCTTGAAAGTCAACATTTAGATAATATACAGGTGGTCCAAAAGTAATGGTATACAGAGCAGCAGTGCATTCTTGGCATCAAAATATTACGATTTTGCCAAACTTCCCTCAGTCCACCAGTCAAAATTACAAGAGATATGGGGTGTTAAAAGGAGAAATTAAATTCCGAGTTTCCTTGAAATTATTTGACATACTCTCTTGGAAATTGGTACAGACGAATTTTTCCTAGCTATAAAAAAGAATTAATTTCCAAGTTCGTTCTAGCGAATGGAAGGCGCTGCCTGCTGTACCCTTGAGGTCATAAAAATACTCACACCTTTTTGTTAGCGTCGCTAGGACATGTAAATAGTAGGTATTGCTTTGTCATTGGCGTAAAGCAGGTGAAGAATTTCAAGGACGTTAGTGAGGTAATAAATAAAAAAACAGAAACCCTAAAACAGATCCCTGTGGCACAACTGATCCAACCAAATCACGACAGACCGAAATCCACGATAAAAGATAAAGTAGACTACCAATAATGTTGCCTTTGCTTTGTTATTTTTCCAAAGCCAGTTTTCATTTCAAGCAATCAATTTGGTTATTATCGAGAAAATTAGACAGGGACTTCAAAAGTTCACATCGATTTTTTCTCGAAATCGCTGTGCCAGAATAAATGAAAACCAATAAGGACCAGTCTGTACATTGGTGAGATTTAAAACAAATTAGGGATTAAGAATTCTTATTGATTGATTTTTGTATACTAGAATAAGAAAACATTTTATTATATTATAACTATCATGAAAATTGCACATTTAAATATGAGGTCCATGTTCACCGGTTTCAAGAATTTTGTGGAGATTGTTCAGCAAAATGATTTTGATTTAGAGATGATCACTGAGACTTGGCTTAGTGCTGATGTACTAGAGGATGCTTTTTCTGTGTCTGGATATCAATTATTTCGTTGTGCCAGGCTTGTCGGGCGAGGTGGTGGTATTGCAATTTATGCCAAGAATTATTTGCCCTGTTCCAGGATAATTTTAGATGCGGAATTTGATAAATCAGTTGAGTTGTTATTTTTGAAAACAAGAAACTCTGGCCAGGTGTATGCTTTTGGTGTCTTACAGGCCTCCAAACTGTAGAATAATATTTTGATGGTAAAAATCTGCTGCTGTTCGGAGAACCATTACTTTTGTATCATTTTGTAAACTTATAACTTTTATATTGTAATGAAACAAATAAACAAATAGTTAAACAAATATTTATATATCTCTAATCAGTCAAATCATTTGAGATCTCATTTAGGTAAAATAAAATAAAAAGTTGAAAAAAAAAAACCAATAATGCAGTAAAACAATTAAAGCTTATGGGTAAAAATAAGTGGGCAAGAAATGGTTACAATCACGATAAAAGTTTTAATAACAACTTAAGAGGAAACAGCTATAAATATTGTAAAGGGTATTTCAGCATCTATACAATAGTCCAATTTTTAAAATTACGTAGAAAAATTTTAATGCCAACAACTTTTAAAGTATCTGATAATATATCTCATGTAAAATATGTTTATGTATAAGAATACATTAGTGTTGCATATCCATAGATTAATTTTATTTTTATTGTTGTAAATATATGTAAATATGGAAATGGAGCATGCAATAATAATATTGGTATTATTGTTAGGCTAAAACAGGCATCTAACCCGCAAATTCTATTTCTTATCTATAGTAATAAAAGAGGCTGTTTTGAAAGATGCTACAAAATACTAAAAAAGTCGAGATGCAGTAAGTGTTTTAGAGTAGCGTTTTTTTAAGTTTTGTAATTCATAATGCTACTTACTTCACTAAGTGAGTGGTAACACACGAAGCAACGTGCCGCTACCTAGTTGCAGAACCAAGTAGTATGTTGTCACGCCAGCTCCAAATAACACAAAGTGTTGAAAAATAGAGACTGTATACAACCAACTAACAATTTAGTACATTTTCAGCCCTGGCCCATTTCTACCCTAATATAGGGACAAACTAGGTAAGGCTAAATGCATTATCACCACAATTAGAACCTTAGACTGGTTTCGCTCTAGTTAGAACTCGTCAGTACGGCATACTAATTGTAGCGAAAATACACCTCTAAAGTAATACGGCTATGGTAACCAGCCTTCCAATACTAAGTGAGTGGTAAGACACGAAGCAACGTGCCGCCACCTAGTTGCGGAACCAAGTAATGTTGGAAGGCTGGCTCACTTAGTGTTGGAAGGCTGGCTCACTTAGTGCTGGAAGGCTGCCTCACTTAGTGTTGAAAGGCTGGCTACCATAGCCGTATTACTTTATAGGTGTATTTTCGCTACAATTAGTATGTCGTACTGACGAGCTCTAATTAGAGCGAAACCGGTCTACGGTTCTAATTATGGTGATAATGTATATTGCCTTACATACTTTGTCCCTATATTAGGGTAGAAATGGACCAGGGCTGACAATTTCCTAAATTGTTAGTTGGTTGTATACAGTCTCTATTTTTTAACACTTTGTGTTATTTGGAACTGGCGTGACAACATACTACTTGGTTCCGCAACTAGCTGGTGGCATGTTGGTTCTTGCCTTACCACTCAGTGTTGGAAGGCTGGCTACCATATCCGTATTACTTTATAGGTGTATTTTCGCTAGAATTAGTATGCTGTACTGACGAACTCTAATTAGAGCAAAACCGGTCTACGGTTCTAATTGTGGTGAGAATGCATCTAGCCTTAGCTACTTACTTCGTTTCCAAAACATATTATTTGGCCTGTTTAAACTTGATTATGTTAAATTTCAGTAGCTGATTTTTCTAAACACTTCACTCCAAAGCATCTGAATTTTTTCTATCAATCCAATATAAAAACACTCAAAGTTTAGAAAGAGACAGAATGTTAGAAAGAGACAACGATTTATCATTTAATATATCCATCTTTGTTTATTCTATTTAACTTTATGCACAGTAATGTCCTTTTCTAACAACAAGGAATATAATTCGCGACAGTTTCCAGATTATGATAAATTTATTTTGGAAAAACTTGGATTACAATTGTTCAACGAACCTGAATTTTGACACATTGCATCTATAGGTTAGTGGAAATAAACTTACATTTCGTAAAGGTTAATTGACGGGTTTTCAAAATATAGCTTTTTTGAAAGGAAAATTTTCAATTGAATCGGTCAGTCCAAAAATGGCGGTTTTTTGTTGACATAGCCAAAGTATTTGAAATTTGTCTCTCTATTGATTGCGCTAAAGAACCGTACTCTAATCGCTACTGTTATGTCGCTACGCATTACGTTTTAATGGAGATGACTTGAAGAACAGTACAAGTCGTGTCGACAAAGGGGAAAGAGGCAACTTGTTAATTCTGGACTTGAAGGTTTGGAGGTTCACAGGAGAAGGAAAAACATGTGCCGGCAAGGAGTTCCACAACTTGGAAGTCCTCGGGACAAAATAGCGGGCATAACAAGATGTTCTATGTCTGGTAACCTGAACAGTAAAAGGGTACATTCGCTCTGTTCCCCTGGTAGATCTGTTGGGAGCAGCAGGTGGAGGAACTATGGAAGAAAGCTCACCTGAGCAGTGCCCGTGCAGATATCTATAAAAGAGAGAGAGGTCACCAACGGCACGTCGATGGGCAAGGGATGGCAGCCTTTGGGTGAAGGTAGGATCACCGATGAGACATATAGCTCTCTTCTGAATGGAGTCCAGGATAGCGAGTGTAGAAACGGCAGCGGCACTCCTGATGTGGGAGCAGTATTCGAGGCTTGGCCTTATTTGTGAATTATATAAGGTATAGAGATTAGCTGGTGAAAAGTAATTGCGAGCCCGGAAGAGAAAACCTAATTTCTTAGCAGCCGCTTCTGCAATTGATGTGACATGTTGGTGCCATATGAGATTTCGATCCACAGATATGCCAACAAGTGAAAAGGACTCGTTACTTTGAATAACTTGGTTGTTAATGATGATGAGTCTAGGGCTGGTGTATCTCTTATGAGATAGAAAGCAAGACTGAGATTTGGTAGAGTTGAATTGTAGAAGATTTCTACTTCCCCGGTCTAATATTTTTTGGAGATCCACAGAGACAGAACCCTCCATGAGTCTGCGATGCTCATCTAATTGGGCTAAAGAGACAGGCTTAGAATATTGTATATTTGAGTGGAGTGTGCTGTCGCCTGCGTAACTGTGAACTAGGTTGAATGTGCTAGGGAGGATGTCATTAATGTGGAGAAGAAACAAAATAGGGGCTAAAGCTGAACCTTGAGGGACTCTTGCATTAATTGGATACAGTTTAGAGGAATGGCCATCCGTGACAACAGAAATGTTCCGGTTGGAGAGGAAATTTGCTGTCCAAGTACAGAGTTTATTAAGCAGCGCTGCGTGCCAGACCTGGTTGAATGCTTTGGATGTGTCTAGAGCCACAATCTGGGATTCACCGTGTAGTTCCATAGACTTGTTCCAAGATTGGGTGACAAAGGAAAGGAGTTCGGCAGTTGATCTGAGCTGACGGAATCCATACTGCCTGTCGTGGATTAGACTGTGTTGTAGTTGCTAGGAAGCGCTTTGGATCCTTTCTTGGGGATGGGTTGTACTCGAGCAGTTTTCCAGTAACTAGCGAATATTGCCTCTATTGTAAGATGTCTGAAACAGACGAGTCAGGACAGGAGCAAGTTCTGGTGCGCATTTTTTGAGAACAATTGCTGGGATCTCGTCAAGGACAGAGGTTTTCCTGGTATTAAGAGAAGAGAACATCACATGCTTTGAAGAGCTAAGTGTGTTAATGAAAGTTACAATAATGTATAGCTGTCAAAACAGCCTCCCACGTATGTGCACATACTATTTATTCTATACATTTTGTGTATGTATAAAATTAATTGTCTTAGGAATTTTCCTATATGAGGTAAATCTGATATACATTTTTCTAAAACGCTTAAGATTTGATACTAGAATGGAAGAATGATTATTATTGCCTAAAATTTATGTTACAACAGACTAATTATTGAATGTTATTTTAACATATGTCCAATTGTTTAATTTTGATTTTTTAATACAGTCTGAAAAATATAATGATAAATGAGTATTACAAAAATTGATCACTAAAGCTGTTGTATGCACCTAAAAATTTCTCATTGTCAAGATTGAAATTGTGAGTTAAAATGTTAAACTACTAGTCTATTGGAAATTTAACACATTGAAGATTTATTTGCATTCATATTTTAGTGACATAAAGTAATAATTCAGTCACAACTATACAAGTATTTAGTATTCAAATCAATTTTAAAACGAATAATACCAATTATTGAAAATTATATTTCGCATTCTTTAAGGTACCTAACTCAAGTGTTTCATATAATACTTTGAAAAAAAAAAACTTCAAAATAATCTCCAATTATATGCTGGAATATCAAAGACATATTTTCTAAATACATAGGTATATTAATGCTAATTAGTCCATGCAATCATGTTCAAATATCATGGAGAAAGACAAAAATACTGAAAATATCTACTTATATATGCCACAGTAAGATACATTTCATGTATAAACTGACGTTCACGTCGAATCTTCAACATTAATCCTAGAGAAAATAGTTCACTTAAAGAAGTCATTACAACTAATATTAATACTGTTGGTAAGACTATTCCATCGCCATTTAAAAAAGCACTCTTATGACCAAATAGAGGTCGATAAACCCCAAAACAAAAAGAGAAAAGAAAAAATTCCTTCGGTAACAACGTGAGCTGCATGGCACCGATATTACAACAAAATTCTGGACGCAGCAAGTGTGTTATGGTAGTGAATTTTCATTAAAATGTTTTTAATAGCAATGTGTGTTTTTTTTTCAGAAAGCAGGCAACAAATTTGATTACCAGTATAACATATATAGTAAAAACAATGTGCCATGTTTCATCAAAATAACTTTATTGTTTGAAAACGTACAAAAATGCCCCGAAAGTGAATTTAAAGTGTAACCGAAAAAATCCGTTCCTTGGTCAACATTATAGGTTAACAGCAAATTGAGCTTTTCAAATATGAAGCATTTAATCAAAATTCGCTACCATTACGCACTTGCTGCGTCCAGAATTTGTTTACTTACAAACGCATTATATTTCGATGGAAAATGCAAAAATGCAATAACATCAGGCATGTTCGACTAAAAAAAAATATATTTGTATCACCAACGATTTATTATTTGCTGATTTTGTAGAAAAAAGGGGAAACGAAAACTGTGGAAAAAATGTTAAATTTGATATTATTGTTGATTGTAAAAAGATCAGACTGTATCTAATCAGTAAATAAACTATTATTATCATTATATGTTGCATTTACATTTTTATTTGAAACTTTACCAACAATAAAAGCCTTAAGTATAGTAAATTATGTTAGACCTCCTTGCATTTTTTTGTTCTAATCAAAATTGAGAATTTTTTAGGTGCATTTTAAATTTTTAGCATACACATTACATAATATAAAGGAGAAACAACTGAAAAATGTAAACTTTAAAGGCTCTAAGTGCCAGAATTTCATATTTTCATTTTGCCAACCCTAAACTTTAATAGTAATGTCAACTGACATCAAAATTATTGTACTGCGCTGTATACCAAGTTCTTAAAGAACCTTAGCTCTGCATAATAATAATAGTATTTATTTCACTCGCAGTACAAATGGACATGTTCAGCAAACTGTTTTTCAACATATCCAGCTACAGAACAGAATTAAAACAGGGTAATATCAATTTCATGTGTCCCAGCTAACAGACTCTGTCCCAAGGCATATTTAACAGCCCTTATTGAAAGGGAAGCTATACCCTTTCTATGCAGATAATTGAATATTAAGTAACAAAAGGATCTTTTAAAACTTGCAGTCAAGTAACTCGTGCCTCGCAGGAGTCTGTCATGTACATCAATTCGAAGGCTGACACAGTCATATAGGTAATCAGGTTTCCTTTCCCGAACAACCTTGATTACTAAGGTGGCATAGTGAACAAGTCTCCTTTCTTGCATGTTTAGCAAGTCCAGTGCCCGCATATACAATGTAACGTGAGCAAAACGGGGTACGTGCAGAACAAATCTCACACACCAATTCTGCACCTTCTGGATACGGTACCCATCCAGATGCGTCAGGCAAGGACCATACACACAATCACCATATGTGAACAGTGACAGGATTAGTGAGTTCACCAAAAGTTTACGTGCATCTTGGGGAAGACAATCACGGTACTGATACAGGTGTCACAGTCTATAGAACGCAGAGCGGCAGAGATGGTCCACATGTCTGGAGAACTGCAGGGTCCCATCCAGTATCAATCCCAAATTTCTGGGATTATCCGAATGGGACAAGGCATCAGACCCAAGCAACACAGACAGTCGAAGACTGCGGACCTGTTGAACATTATAGGAGGTGCCAAGAATGAGAAAATTGCACTTCTCAGGATTGAGGCTGAGGTTGTTCCTCCACGCCCACGTCTGAACTCTCTGCAGGTCTCCACTTAACCGCCCAATCTGTTTATCGGCATTAGATACACTAAGCGGAATATATAATTGCATATTGTCTGCAAAACAGTGAAGAGTCGACACTAGAGGATTCTGAGTGGAGTCCAGGATAGCGAGTGTAGAAGCGGCAGCGGCACCCCGGATGTTGGAGCAGTACTTGGCCTTATTTGTAAAGTATATAAGGTATAGAGATTAGCTGGTGAAAATTATTTGCGAGCCCGGAAGAGGAAACCTAATTTCTTAGCAGCCGCTTCTGCAATTGATGTGAGATGTTGGTGCCAATTGAGATTTCGATCCACAGAAATGCCAACAAGTAAAAAGGAGTCATGACTTTGAATAACTTGGTTGTTCATTGTGATGGGTTTAGGGCTGGTGTATCTCTTATGAGATAGAAAGCAAGACTGAGAGTTGGTGGAGTTGAATTGTACAAGATTTCTACTTCCCCAGTCTAATATTTTTTGGAGATACCCAGAGACAGAACCCTCCACGAGTCTGCGATCCTCATCTAATTGGGCTAAAGAAACAGACTTAGAATATTGTATATTTGAGTGGAGGGTGCTGTCATCCGTGTAACTGTGAACTGGAACGGATGTCCCTCTCATTGATGTGGAGAAAAAACAAAGAAGGGGCTAAAGCTGAACCTTGAAGGACTCCTGCATTAATTGGATACAGTTTAGAGGAATGGCCATCCACGACAACAGAAATGCTCCTGTTGGAGAGGAGATTTGCTGTCCAGGTACAGAGTTTTGGTGGTAGGCCATAGGCCGGAAGTTTATTAAGCAGCGCTGCATGCCAGACCTGGTCGAATGCTTTGAATATGTCTAGAGCGACAATCTAGGATTCACCGTGTAGTTCCATAGACATGTTCCAAAAATGGGTGACAAAGGAAAGGAGGTCCGAAGTTGATCTACGCTGAGGGAATCCATACTGCCTGTCGTGGATTAGACTGTGTTTTTAAAGAAATTTTAGTAAATCAGTGTTTACATACTTTTCCATCATTTTAGAGACAAGTGAAAGGAGATAAATAGGCCTGTAGTTGCTAGGAAACACTTTGGATCCTTTCTTGGGGACAGTTTGTACTCGAGCAGTTTTCCAGTTACTAGGAAAATTGAAAATGATATCCGTCGTTTTATGCGCGACATTGGGGACTGTTGGTGATTGAACATTTGGAGGTGGATTGAGAGTAGAATTGCCGGCGAACAACGAGACAAAAAGTTCAGCCTTGCCTAGGGCGGTAGAAACAATTTCATCCCCTGAAACGAGAGTTGGGAACGTGCTTTTGCAGAAATTATTCCCAATAGATTTAGCAAGAGTCCAGCTGCTGTTGGAGCTTGAGAGGCCTTTGGTTTTGATGTGGTTATTAAACGAGTTTTTTACCTCAGAAAGAATGCGGACATAGCGGTTTCTTGCATCGTTAAATGCTTGACGGTTTTCGTGACTGAGATTGTGTAGAAGGGTTTTGTGAGCTTTGACCTTTTCAAGTCTGGCCTTGTCACAGGATTAAGAGAACCAGGGATTTTGAGTGGCTGAAGAGGTTTTCTGTGTTGCTTGCGAGGGGGACACTTTTTTGAGCCCTAACAGAATTGCTAGGTTTATGTTATGCACTTACCTAGATATTGCTTTATTTGATTCAACATATTTTATACTGTTGCCGTTAGTACCTTATCAATACTATTTTATTTGTGTATACCTTTTTGTGAGTTTGGCACTTAGAACCTTTAGAAGCTAGACTCTTCAATTTTGATAAAATCATGACACTTTGGTTTGCAAAATGTATTTTAACCTTATGCCCTGAGATAATTAAAATATATAATTTTAAAAACATGCAATTAATATCACAAAATAAATTAGGTTACAAAAGTTTTGAGAAATGGTTTTGTTGCCTAATCTTGTATTTTAAAAACTAAAGACAATTCAGACAGATATAATTTATTTGACATTGGTCCTTCTCCAAATTGTATATTCAAAGACTTTTTTATAATTTTGTAAACTTTAGAATAGGTAATATATCTCGTTTTCAGATATATAAAACTCAACAAGCGTTGTGCATAGATATATAGTAATAATTTAATTGCATTTAAAGCGACTAGAATATATATTTCGAAATGCTGATATGCATAACATCACTAATACTAAAAACTATCGTTAGTTTGTGCCCCAAAAGCTATAATAGCTTGTAATATTTATCTAATAACTATCACTTATATTACAAATTGTCAATTAGAGTAAAATGTTGAGAACACTAAAGACATTTATTAATATCTAACAACGTGGTACGTACTTTTCAAAAATTTAATTAGCTCTCTTACAAACTGTTTAGATACCTAAGGTTTCCCGAAATAGGATACCTACTCAATTAAACACAGTATTTAACTTTTCAGTACAAGATGCCCAATTCATCACGATAAAGTTTTCAGAACTGATAATCGTTTCGCTAACAAATTTAGCGTCATCAGAGGGGTGAACAAACTAAGCGAATAAAAACCAGAACTACTGTTTATATGTTAGTTGACAAGCAATTGCGAACAACATCCTCTAGGAAGATATACAGACAAACCACTACCAGCTCCTTGTAGTTAAAATGTCATTACCTACTTTTGAAAAAACCACATGTCGGTGTTAAAGATTCTTCCTGAGAAAGAGACAGTGATTATGGCAACATGGCTGGCAACAGTGAAATTGTTAGTTATAAACTAAAGAAAGACTATTTCGGTGGTTTTATGGCAAAAGGTACTATGTGAGTATTTTCACCAAAATGGCAAAATGCTATATGTTATAGAATAAAGATTATAGCTCTGCTTGCCACCGTGTGGTTGTAATCTAGAAATGTCACATTATGCTGTGTTTCAAGCTATGAAACTGTTTCATGGCAAAATAAGGTTAAATTGTCACATCTTCATTAGCCATACAATATACACATCAGTTATAGATCTTGACTCATTTCAAGGCAAAAGGTGCTGGCTTGCGATATCCAGTTCTGCCATAAAATATTTTAGAGTAAATGTAATAAGTTAGTCATGTCAAAAGGTTCTCTAAAACCGGATATCACTTTATACCATAACAGGCATTCCAGAATGTAAACATACCTGCACATGTGTAAACGTTCTTATACAGGCAGTGTTCCGTTTTGCCATAACACGTGTTTGTTTTGTGAGTTGGCTTCATGTTGTTTATTGTGCTAGTGATTGTGAATGTTTGCAGACATTTTCTCGATTATAATATTGTTAAAAAGAAATTAAAATGAATCAGTTCAAAACAAGAGGGCAAAAAATTGTCCAATTAGCGCTTTTAAAACCACCTGAACTGATAAATACAGAAGTTCTAAGAAATCAAGAGAATTATTATAGTGTTAGCGAACCTGTGGACCACAGCATTGTTCCTGAAACTGACACAACAATACTTGAAAATGGTATTATTATTTACATATTCTATGTCACTATCTCACTGATTTTACAATAAGTCAACCTATGCAAGTAAACTCTTGTGTTGAGTTGCAGTTTGAAGAAATAGAATAGTGTAATGCTGAAAATAGTGATCACTTTATTTTTGAAATAGCTAATAATGAAATTGTTGATGAACTACAAATGACTCTGGAGATGAAGCAGCAATGCATTAGAATAGTTTTGATTACACACTAAGTAGTGCAGAGTTAAAAAAAAATGATTAAAGCCTTGCATCTTATAAAGGTGAGTATTATTAGTATCAAAATATTAATTTGATTCTGATGCAGGCCTTAACATTATTTATTTATTTTATTCTTTATTGGTATTAACAATGGCCTGTGATTTTAGAATGCACACTTTGCAATTTTAAATTAATGGCCAAATAATATATATATATATATATATATATATATATATATATATATATATATATATATATATATATATATATATATATATATATATATATATATATATATAGATCATAGCGTACACCATAATTTTTTTGAGTAAGGATTAAGAGAAGCATGTCCAAGTATGCTATTATGATTATAATATTATATACATTTCAGTGGTGGATTCAAATAATGCTTATACTAGTTGTATAGAAAATGTTAATAATTTCCCTATAGAAGATAATGAGTTAAGCAATCATGCTATTGGCATAAGTACTGTTTCCATGGATGTGGATAATGATCAGATTATAGACGATAATTACAATGATTGTGATAAGGATGCTACTTACGAAGAAGGTATACATGCATACATTGTAAGTTTATAAATAATAGAATAATGTAATGTAACTTTTAGGTGATACTTCATTTTCTTCTGACTGTGAATTAGTTGATGTGATTCGTATTAAAAGACGTCGTACTAATATAGAAGAAAATGTCATAATAAATAATAAAGAAAATGGAAACAACTATGATGTAAAAGAAATCGTGCGAAACATTCTAGAAGACTTGTTAGAAAGCGTTTTCACAAAATTGTTTAGAAAAGCTTCTACAGTGAAACTGAGGTTGAAGAACAAACAAAAAAGGGATAGAGGGGAAGAATATGTGGACAGAAAGGGACACATTAGGGTTGCTCGTTAGACGAAAGAAAAATGTAGTGGTTGTCGATTTGAATGCAACAGTTTAAGTGACTTGGACAAAAAACATAAAATTTCAGAAATTCTGGAAGATTGGGGATCGCAATGTACAGTCTCAGTATATCACAGCTTTAATAGAGAAAAAATAAGTAGGTGGGTGATAAAAATCACAAATATTACAAAACAATCCTGTTTTTTCTACAAATTAACAACAAAAGGTAGAGAGTTTGCAAAGATACTTTCCTGGCAACATTTGGAATAGGTAAGCGATACGTGGATGTACTTACAAAAAATGCAAGTCAGTCAGGTACCAGCATTTCCGATAAGCGTGGAAAAAGAGAACCAGGAAATAAAAGCAGCAATAGAGATTTTAAAAAAATAGATGATCATATTTCAAAGTTTCTAGTCTTTGAGAGTCACTATAGTAGAAGAGATTCGAAAAAGAAGTACCTACATCCCGATTTCAATATTAAAAATGTACTCTCTTTACACAGAGGAATGTACGGCAGAAAATAGACAGCCTCTCTGTTATAGCAGTTATTATAAGTTTTTTAAGACAAAGAACTTGTCATGCAAAATACCCTATAATGACACGTGCCGGGTATGTGACGAATTAAGAATAAAGCTTAGAAACAAAAATCTAATAGAAACCGACAGACATAAGTTTGAGTTAGAAAAAGAGGATCATTTGAAGAAAGTAGATGCTGCATATAATATGAAAGCTGCTGATAAGTTTAAGGCCAAAGCAAATGGAGGAAAAATTGTTGTCAAAGCGTTTTACTTACAAAAAGTACTAGAAACTCCATCACTGACATTTTATAAAAGACAACTCAGCACTTACAACCTAACAACGCATGACTTGTCTACTAATCAGGCATCAAGCTACCTGTGGTATGAAAGTATCGGTGGTCGTGGCCCAGATCAAGTAGCATCAATACTATATAAAGACATTCAAAATATTAATGACGATGTCGAACATTTAATATATTATTCAGACAACTGTACAGGACAGAACCACAATTTCACTTTGCCAGTTATGTATGATATATTAATAAAGTCCAAGCCCAACCTAAGACGAACACAAATTTCTAGTAGTAGTAGGTCACACTCACATGGAGTGTCTAGTTTGATCCACATATTTATATCCTGAATAATAATAACCGCAATTTAACCTAATATTAAATTAAGGTACTAGAACTGATTCTTGAAGGACACTATAAACTATCACACACAGCACAGGACATCCAATGGATATACATAATTCCCATTTTATGTCCATGACCATGATGGATGTTATATGGACATCCAGTGGATATTGTTAGAGCAGAAAAACGTTAATAAAACGTAAATAATATGAACATATGAGCATTTCTTATTCATTAAAATCTAATCAAGACTGCATTCGAATTTCTGGGTGTACATACTTTATTCAAGTATGTATATATCCATCAGACATCCAATGGATGTCCACTGTAATTAAAACTATTGGGTATATTGTCAGTTCCGTCATGATAGTCAACATTAACAGCTGTTACCTATAATTCTGAAATAACCACTAAACTGTTGTTGTTATAGCTATAATAATTAAAGTAATATTTATAAACATCTGTTCATATTACTTATTGGATTGTCTTATGAGTTTGATTATAAGCAGGGTCTTTTTTCTTTACAACAAAAATGCAGACCTGAGCCAGATCATAGATCAAGAAAATATAAAGTTATTTATATGATTTTAGAACACAATAAAATATTTGTTTGCTTATATTAGTGTTTCATTGAGGGGGTGGGGTTAGAAAGAAAAGGATGGTGGGTTAGCATCGAATATCCATTTTATGTAAAAGTGCCATCCATTTGATGCCCACGAGTATATCCATACAATATCCATTAGATGTATAATGGATATCCAGATTGTTGGATATTGGTAGGACATCTGTATGTCCATTAGATATCCACGTATATCCATTGGATGTCCTGGATATACATCGTGGATATCCATTGGGTATCCATCGTGGATATCCATTGGATATCTAATGGAAATCCGTGTGCTGTGTGGGATTATGATACTTTAAGATATCACACATAATTGTTATTAGTTTTCTCAACATTTTACCTTGATAAATGATTTGTATACAACAGACAATTGTTTAAAAAAGGCAGCAGTGATTGTGCTTATACAATATTATCAAACTTTTGATTATGAATCAAGTTCGGAACAACCCCTTCACAACTCTTACCGTGGAAAACTTAAGACATTATTGACAGTGTGGAAGAAAAGGGTAATCAAAAATGATGTATACAGACCTCTAGTTACTTTCTCCATTTCGATAGCTGAGAGGTAGAGGTTTCGCAATACCTAACTTCACAATGCCTGGTGCTGCCCCTTTCAGTGCTTGAACAGCTTGGTCTAAGGTTGCACTCTTAATGTCTTTGTCATTCACACTTATCAGTCTATCACCTGGAGTTATATGACCATCGTGTTCCGCTGGTCCGTTTGGTATGAGACTCCTTACCACAATTACAATGCCATTCGGATCTAATGGATCTTGGTAGTCGAGAATTGAAAAACCAAGCCCTTTATCACTTTTAGTTAGTTCTACATACTCCACTTCATCACTCCACATGGCTAGTCCAGATATTTCCAAAGAACGAGATCGCGACTTTTGTAAGTTTGATTTTAAGCTGGGTTCGTCTGTAATTGTAACAGTGCTGGAGGTATTTATACTAGTGTCACTTAGAGCCTTAACCAATCGTTGCTCAGGCTGAGGAAGAAGATTTTTCAAACTACCACCAAGTATATTTCTCGCCTCAAATGCTTCTCTATCTTGTGAGGTATTTATAACACGATTTTCATCTTTCGTTCTGGCACAAACTAACCTAACTGTACTGGGTAATTCTTTCAGTATTTTAACAACATCTACATGCTTGATTCCTAACAATTTCTGTCCGTTAACTTCTAACAATTCATCACCTGAGCTAAGCTTACCATTTTGACCTACAGGCCCCTCAGGTAATATTGATCTAATATAGTGATGAGGCCGCAATTCTATGCCACATTCTACATCCACTGTGCCTTCTAAACTTATGCCCAAACCTTTCAGCTTCGTTAGGTTGGCTACAATGATTTCTGTCTTCAATCCAATTATACTTTCCCATTTCTTTTTAATGGCAGTCTCTAAATCATCGTTGGGATTCGCTTCGAAGTTTTCTTCAATGAATATTTCTTTATTTTCAGGATTCTGATCATAAATTTCACTATTCACACTTGCCACCGACTCACCTTCTGGTTCTATTTGAATCTGCAACATAAGAGGTGGTCACAAAAACTGTTAAAACTTAATATTCCATAAGTATGACATTGAAAACAACAATATGGCTTATAGACTAAACAATACACCCCAATTTTGTATCCCTTAAAAATTATTAAAAATTTTAGGTGTATTTCAATGTAGTTATTTTCTGAGTTGAAAAATGAGATGATTGTACCTGAAGAAGCCAGAGCTAGGACATGTTATAACAACGTGTGGTCTAAATCTTACATTCATTTGTTTTATTAATTTTGTCCTGAGCTTTTTAAATACAAGATTTAAAATATTCTATAACATAAAGCATACAGGTGTAACTTAAAGTTGTTGTTTTGAATGGAACATATTTTATTTTGGTACAATCTTCATGTGTTTTTAATGCAAATTAGAAAATATAAGGTTATTTGGATCTTTTTTTTTATTACTTCAACAACACATCACGAGGGCTTACAGCCTAAATACTATCATACCGTGGGTGTCGACAAGGAGGAAAGAGGCAACTTGTTAATTCTGGACTGGAAGGTTTGGATGTTCGAAGGAGAAGCAAAAACATGCGCAGAGGTATTCCACAACTTGGAAGTCCTCGGGACAAAAGAGCGGGCATAACAAGATGTTCTATATCTGGTGACCTGGACAGTAAAAGGGTGCATTCGCTCTGTTCCCCTGGTACATCTGTTGGGGGCAGCAGGTGGAGGAACTATGGAAGAAAGCTCCTCTGAGCAGTGCCCGTGCAGATATCTATAAAAGAGAGAGGTCACCAACGGCACGTCAGTGGGCAAGGGATGGCAGCCTTTGGGTGAGGGTAGGGTCACCAATGAGACGTATAGCGCTCTTCTGAATGGAGTCCAGGATAGCGAGTGTAGAAGCGGCAGGAGCACCCCAGATGTGGGAGCAGTATTCGAGGTTTGGCCTTATTTGTGAAGTATATAAGGTATAGAGATTAGCTGGTGAAAAGTATTTGCAAGCCCGGTAGAGGAAACCTAATTTCTTAGCAGCCGTTTCCGCAATTGATGTGACATGTTGGTGCCAATTGAGATTTCGATCCACAGAAATGCCAACAAGTGAAAATAACTCATTACTTTGAATAACTTGGTTGTTGATTGTGATGGGTCTAGGGCTGGTGTATCTTTTATGAGAAATAAAGCAAGACTGAGATTTGGTGGGGTTGAATTGTACAAGATTTCTACTTCCCCAGTCTAATATTTTTTGGAGATCCGCGGAGACAGAACCCTCCATGAGTTTGTGATCCTCATCTAATTGGGCAAAAGAGACAGGCTTAGAATATTGTATATTTGAGTGGACGGTGCTGTCATCCACGTAACTGTGAACTGGGTTGGATGTGCTAGAGAGGAGGTCATTGATGTGGAGAAGAAACAAAGTCGGGGCTAAAGCTGAACCTTGAGGAACTCCTGCATTAATTGGATATAGTTTAGATGAATGGCCATTCACGCCAACAGAAATGCTCCGGTTGGAGGGTTTGCTGTCCAGGTACAGAGTTTTGGTGGTAGGCCATAGGCGGGTAGTTTATTAAGCACTGCCGCGTGCCAGACCTGGTCGAATGCTTTGGATATGTCTAGAGCAACAATCTCGGATTCACCGTGTAGTTCCATAGACTTGTTCCAAGAATGGGTGACAAAGGAAAGGAGGTCAGCAGTTGATCGGCGCTGACGGAATCCATACTGCCTGTCATGGATTAGACTGTGTTTTTCAAGAAACTTCAGTAAGTCGGTGTTTATATACTCTTCCATCACTTTAGAGATTACTGAAAGGAGAGAGATAGGCCTGTAGTTACTAGGAAGCACTTTGGATCCTTTCTTGGGGACGGGTTGTACTCGAGCAGTTTTCCTGTTACTGGGGAATATACCTCTATTGTAAGATGTCTGAAACAGACAAGTCAGGACAGGAGCAAGTTCTGGTGCCCATTTTTTGAGAACAATTGCTGGGATATCGTCAAGGCCTGAGACTTTCCTGGTATTAAGAGAAGAGAGCATCTTTCGTACCTTTTTAGTTTTGAAAATGACATCCGTCATTTTATGCGTGACATTGGCGACTGTCAGTGGTTGAACTTTTGGAGTTGGGTTGAGAGTAGACTAGCCGGCGAACAACGAGGCAAAAAGTTCAGCCTTGCCCAGGGCGGTAGAAACAATTTCATCCCCTGAGACAAGAGGTGTGAACGTGCTCTTGCAGAAATTATTCCCAATAGATTTAGCAAGAGTCCAGAAGGGTTTGCTGCCCTTGGAGCTTAAAAGGACTTTGTTTTTGATCTGGGTAATAAACGAGTTTTTTGCCTCAGAAAGAATGCGGACATTGCGGTTTCTTGCGTCGATCAATGCTTGACAGTTTTCTTGACAGGGATTGTGTAGAAGCACTTTGTGAGCTTTGACCTTTTCAAGTCTGGCCCTGTCACAAGATTTAGAGAACCAGGGCTTTTGAGTGGCTGAAGAGGTTTCCTAAAGTCAAGTTTTCAGAGATATTAGTAAATTGTGTCTAATGCTGTCTAGTAGGTTTTACGGATTATCTAAATGATTCCTGTTAAGGTTTTATTAACACAACAGCATATACAAGGTGGTCAAACCAAAACGCACACTTTAGTCACAGTATAATAAGACAGTCAGCAGTAAATCTCTCCCTAAGATATGTTAAGCGCAATCCTTCGACATGCCCTATTTGAGAATAACCATTATTTGTTTGAGACCGCTATTCTGGCGTTAATCTTGCCAGTAGCATAGTATAGAGTAGGGGGGTCACGAAAGCAGTGACGGAGTACGCTTACTCTGTTTATATAGCAGCCCCAAATACTAAACTTGTAACTTTCCTAGGACTTTTTGTTATAAACATTTTATGTGATCTAATGGCACTACAAGATTCCATAATAATAATTATGTATTAAGTCTGCCCGTTATATTACTGGTTTGTGCAAAGAAGGTGCATTTAGTCAGAATATAATTATTAATTATACCTAATCAGCCTTACACATTTTAAATCACTATACGTAATCATAGTTTTTTGACAAAACATGAATGCACTATTAACTCGGCAACCGAGTGCCTCTCTTCCTGCTCATTATGTAATTAAATTATATATAAGAGTCAGAATATACTACACTTTAAAAAACGTCAATAAAAAGTTTTAAAATATCAATAGAAGTAATTATATGGCCTCATTTATAGTCTAGTAATAATGTCAATAATTTTAGATTTAAAATTGACAATTACTCTAATTGTATTTAATTATCTACGTTACTTTATAATTAGTTTAATTCTACTTATTTATATAGCTATTTACTCATCTAATAATTTATATATTTATAAACGGCTTAGCCTATGCAGGTTAAGATTATATAATTTTAAATGTGTTGTTTGATATAATCAGAACAAGTTTTTTTTTATTCAGTTTAATAATAATACATCATAAAAACCCTTTAAAGGTTATGTCTGACAACATAATAAAAAAACATATTTTTAACATGTGTAATTGGGAACTAGTTTTCAATACTACATTAATGTCTCTATTATCATAGTGTTCTCTTGTTCAACAAGTACTTCTTTATCTCACTTTTCCATTTGTTTGTTTTTAATCTTTTCATTTCTTCAGGTATTTCATTGTATAGTTTTACACCATTAAATAGTATCCTTTTTTGTCCTGTGTTTGTTCTTGCAGCCTCTGTTCTTATGTCTAAACGTCTTTTTGTACCATAACTATGTACTTCGTTGCTGTGTCTCATTTGCAGTTCTGGTTCATTTATTTCTCCCTGTCTTAGTTTGTGGATGATTTTGATTGTTTTATAATTTGTTAGTTCTGCAATGTCTAATTGTTTAGTTTTTCTGAAAACTTCATTTGTTGGGGTCCAATAATTCAGATCATATATTAATTTTAGGATTTTATTTTGTATCCTTTGTATACTAGATATATCTGTTTTATTGCCAGTTCCCCAGAAAGGAATCATGTACATCAATTTACTTTTTATATATGCCTCGTACAACATTATCTTCTGTGATTTTGGGAGACAGTTTTTGATTTTATAAGCCATTGCTATATATGATGATATCTCCAATTTTTTATCAATGTTTAGGCCTAGATATTTTACACTGTCTACTTCTTTTATGCTTCTTCCTTTAATTGTAATATTCATTTGGTGTCGTTTAGTGGTTTTCTGTACGTGGATTAAGTAGCATTTCTTTTCGTTTATAACTAGACGATTTGTGTTTGTCCACCTCATTAGGAGTTCTAGATCTTCATTTATCTCAGCTTTGGTTTTCTTGTCATCCACATTTTCATAGAAAATTACCAGGTCATCTGCATACATCATTTGTTTCCCATCCAATTTGTATAGGCTCAGTTCGTTTATGTATAGTATATACAGGTATGGTCCTAGAATGGACCCTTGAGGAACGCCACAGGTCATGTGAGTTCGTTCACTTTTCACATCTCCTATTTGTGTGTAGTGCTTTCTATTTTGTAGATAACTTTTTAGCAGCTTCAACACGTTCCCTGTTATTCCCATATTTTCAAGTTAAGCATTCATTATTTCGATGTCTATAGTGTCAAAGACTTTACGGTAATCCAGGATCTGACCTGTTATGCATTCCCCTCTGTCCAAAGCACTCTGCAAATAGTTCATTAAGTTTAACATTGCAGTTGTTATAGATTTTTGTTTTTGGAAACCATGTTGACAGTTTGTTATGAGTAGTCTGTTAGTCTTGTATGTATAACTTTCTCAAAAATCTTGCTAAATACCGTGAGGTTAGATATGAACCTGTTGTTATTTGGCATAAGTTTACTCCCTTCTTTAAAAATTGGTGTGTTTCTAGCTATTTTCAGTTCTTCAGGGAAGTGTCCATCTTTGATGTGCTGATTTACCAATTTTACTATTGTCGGTGCCAGTATATGGGCTAATTTTTTTATGTAGATTGGTTTTATTCCATCATAGCCTGGTGATGCATATGTTTTAAGGTTTTTTATAACTGAGATTATCTCTTTTTCATTTACTGGTCTCATATACATAGACGTTTGGGTATCATACTCTTTTTGTTCTGCTGCTTCTAGACAGCTTCCTGTGATTGCATGCGCCAGTGTGCTTCCTATATTATGTAGATTGGTTTAATTCCATCATAGCCTGGTGACGCATATGTTTTAAGGTTTTTTATAACTGAGATTATCTGTTTTTCATTTACTGGTCTCATATACATAGACATTTGGGTATCATACTTTTTTTGTTCTGTTGCTTCTAGACGGCTTTCTGTGATTGCCTGTGCCAGTGTGCTTCCTATATTTGTGTGGTAATTATTCAAAATGTTCACTATATCTTGCCTACTTGTTCTTGTCTGCAGTACGTCAGTTCTATTCGCAAGTTCTTTTATATCTACTTTCTTTGTGTCTGTTCCTGTTTTCATATTATTTATTGTTCTCCATATTTTTTTAATATCTCCATCAGCCGACTTTACTTTATTTGTATTGTACTGTTTCTTACTTGCTTCAATTTGTTTCTTTACAATTTTTTGTTTATTTTTGAAATCAAGTTTTAATTGTTCACTGTAACCATTCTTTACCATTTTTTATATGCCGTGTTTCTCTGTTTAATTTTGCTGTAAATTTCTCTTGTCATCCACTATTCATGCGATGAATTTGTGTATTTCTTTGTTTCTTCCGTGGTTGCATTTTTTATCTCACTCTGTATCAATTCTTGAAGCTGTTCAAAGCTATCTATCGGCTCCTTTAGTTTTGGTTTTCAAACTGTTGTTTAGTATTTTGTAATCTGTCTTTCTTATCTTGTATGTCTTTCTTTCATTATTTTGTATTTTTCCTGGTAATTTTATTTCTAATCTGATCGCTCTGTGATCACTTAAATGTGTCTTAAATAGAGTAATTTTAGGTTCTATCTTGAAATTTATATTCGATATTATATGATCAATAATAGAATGGTTCTCTGTTGGATTTCTTCTCGTGTAATTTTCTATGTCAACCTTTTTTTTTATAATTTTATTGGCTGCGGCATCTTAGGCCGTTAGCACATTCTTTCCCATCATTCAATATTGTTTTAAATTTTCCAGACAGAGTCAACTTGGCTCGCCCGGGAATCGAACCCGGGACCTCTCGCTTAGCAGGCTGGCACCTAGCCACCTGCGCCACGAGGGCGTCTTATGTCAACCTTATTTCATATTTTGTAACCCTTTCCTGTTAGCATTGCTATTTATTCATTCACTATTGTTTGGTCCTTTTTAACACATTTATGGGAAAAGTTATGGGAAGGTCTAAAAATGGCAGACATCTGCCTGAGGACTGAATCACTGGGCCTGCCTCCTCATCTCAATAATCCGAATATGATTAATCGGTCCTTCTGCGAACAAAATTCGTCCATAGATGAAGCTGACAACAATACCTTAAACTCATTGCTACAAGACAAAGTGACTTCTTCTTGTTTTGAGTTTGAACCTGTTGATGAGGACTAGACAACCACTTATATTCTGTGAAGACACACGCTGTGGGTGCTGATTATATCAACATATCGATGCTATTACATTGCTGTCCACTCATTGTCCCATATGTAACACACACAATAAATTTTTGTATCCTGAATCATCGTTTTCCTACTGTGTGGAAATTGTCGGACATCCTGCCGCTTTCTAAAAATGAGAATCTTAATAGTTTTAGTAATCTGCGACCAATTAGCATTATGTGAGCCTTATCTAAGATCTTAGAAAAGGTTATGTTTAAACAGATGAAGAACTATTCAGACCTCAATAGTCTAATACCTATTAATCAATTCAGTGTTAAGCCTGGACATGGCTGCTCTACGGCGCTGCTCAAGGTGCTAGACGACATACTGATTGCTGCTGATAACAATAAGCTGACACTCAGGCATTTGATAACGTTCACCATCAGCTTCTTGTGACTTTATTGAAGCACTCTGGATTTGGGGTCGCCACTACTTCACTGTTAGATAATTACTTATCTACCTTCCTGTCACATCTGGTGTCCCTCAGGGCTACATACTAGGACCTCTGTTATGCAGCATATATACATCAAAGCTACCTACCTATCTTCGTGATTGTCAGTATCACTTTTACGCAGATAATACACTAATATATTATTCGTTTAAGCCTTCCGCAATTTCGGAATCCTGTGATATCATTAACAGTAACTTAAGCAGATTAAATGACTTTTCAAACCAATACAGTCTTACTGTAAATCCTTCTAAATCAAAGTCAATTCTTTTCGGAAGCAAAGCTACAGTTAAACATCATAAACCTTTGGCGAAACTTGGAATCTGTGGCGTAGAATTAGAACGGGAAGAATATGTTGACATATTAGGGATAAGAACAGATAATGAACTAAGATTTTCCCATCACGTCAGTATGATTACACGCCAAGCTTATGCTAACTTAAAATTGCTGTATGGGTACAGGGAGTATCTTAGCAGGGCTGTTGGACTGACTTTGTGCGAGGCACTAGTCTTATCTCACTTAAATTATGGAAATGTTGTGTATGATACATGCTTAAGAGTGGTAGATTCAACTAGGCTGCAGCAGGTTCAGAATTCCTGTGTAAGGCTGGTGTGTAGATTGTGCAAGCTGGGTTCGTCAATTATTGACTTCCTATGTCTGAGCCCTGGATAGTCTGCCCAGTACACCTTGTGTTGGTTTCTGACCCAGGACTTAATGTCTCCCCTGGCAGTGCTCTTTTGTCACGCCCAGAGCCGGTTCTGGTCTCATAAATGGTTCTACTGACCCTCTCTTCGCGAGACTGTCAACCTCTTCATTGCCTTTGACCCCCGAGTGACCCGGCACCCAGATGAGGGTGACCTCATTCTGCCCAGCCAGGTCGCTCGTCTCGTCTCGGTACTCACTCACCAGCCAGGAATTTACCCGTGGGCTACTAGGGCATTAAGGGCTGCCTGGCTGTCTGTGGCTATGAGGATCCACTTGTTGGTGTAGCCCCTCCTTTTTTTCTCCCGCACACAGTGCAGGATGGCGTACATTTCGGTCTGAAAGGCCGTTGCATGGGTTCCGATGGAAATACTATAACTTACCCTTGGTCCTTCCGAAAAACACCTGCCCCTGTCCCACGCTCCCCGCCGGATCCGTCCGTGAACCAGACGAGCGCGTCCCGTGGTATGTCCGGCGTCTCCTCCCGCCATGCCTCCCGGTCTGGGATTTCCACTGTAAAGTTGTTTTCCCTGCAGATTCGCGGGCTCGAGAAGTCTGACCTCATTTCAAGCACGGACTCCTTCACGATCTCCTAAATTTTGCAGTGGCCTCTGAAGCCTGGGTTGATCTTCAGTCTACCATTGCAGGCTAGTCTGTACAGTCCTAGCCTGGCCTCCCCCATAATAACTAAGTGTATGGGGAGGTGGGTGGGGGTGGCTAGTCGATGCATAGTTATTATACTAAAAACACATGTAACTAACTCTATCATAACAATTTTATTATTTTCATATACAAAAATTTTCCTGACAAAAAGTTGAAATTTTACCAGAAAAACTGGTCCGATATTGCTAACCAACAAACCCATCCAAGCTATTTACAGAAGGACTACACCCGCCAAGTATTACCAACATTTGTTTCTATGAAAATTCACCAAACATAATTTATTATCGAACACAACAAAATAAAAATAATAAATACAGACAAAGACTTTCTCTGGGTGCACAATAGCTTCTTCTCTTCTCTGCAACTGCACCTTTTTTTCCGGCATCGTCAGGTGCATGGCAATTGCTAAATGACCTGACCTGATAATGCCGGAAATGCGAAATCCGTTGCAAAGATGATAAGAAACTATCGACAAAGCAGAGAAAAAGTATCTAGGTCTGTATTTAGTAGGAAATGGTTTCACTAAGTTAAAGTAATAACAAACAAGAAATAATAAATATTCGCCTTAACTACCATTAGAAGCTGTAATCAATATTATACTTACAGCCCCCGATTCAATAGGAATCCAACTAAGAGTGGTCACAGAAGGAGACGGAGGACTCAAATCTTTCTGCTCTTGGCTGGAAGCCAGAGCTTCCAGAAGATGTTCAAATTTAGGTCCCCTTAAAAACCTTTCTAACGTTAATTTTACAACATTACCAGTCTGTTTTATTTTCTCAACCGCTTCATAATTTGTCAGCCCATGTAAGGGTTGATCATCTACTTCAATTATCCTATCATTAATATTAATTTGTTGACATTTGTGAGCTGCACTTCCCTCGCTAAGACTTTTTACAAATATACCACTCAAATCTTCTCTTTCACAAACATAACCTGCTACAGTAATCCCAAGACCATATTCGTTTTTGGTGAGTTCCACAGTAAATTTCTTTGTTTCCGGTAATGTTAGGTCATCTTCATCCAATGACGTATCTGATTTTTTACTGTCATCTGGAGACAACCCATTGGTATTATTACATTCGTTAACTTCAAGAATTGGCTGAAATAATTGTGGAAATAGGTGAGTAATTAAAATACATATAATTCAAGAATATTAATAAATATTATTGTATATGTATTTATATATATATAGGGTGGCGCATTGAAAACGAAACAGACCGATTGGCGCCCAGAGAATATCTTTTTAAAAAAACACTGAAACACGTCAATTTTAATATTGTGGGGGACATATTCTGACATAAAACTCAACTTTGTCACATCAACCCCTTAAGGGTGGTGATAACAACCCTTATATTTTAAATAGGGAACATGGATCAAGTGTTACATCATTTGAAAGCTCTTTCTTTTCTGAATTTATCACACTATTTTTTTTTTTGAAGTTTTATCAACTCCTTTAAAAATTATTTACAGTTGAAGATGCAAAAACGCATTTCACTCATTGTGATAAGAAATGTTCTGATAGTCACTGTTTTTTTGGTTTGTAAACAAAAAATTGACTGTCACAACATTAATTATCGGAATGAGAGAAATGCGGTTTATTATTTCAGTTTATCGGTTGGTTTTATACTTGATAGTACTACCGAAAATTAATTTCGCAATGGTGTATTCTGTAGAAGAAAGAGTTGAAATAATTACTTTTTTTCAAAAACGATGACTGTGCCAACCGTACGGCAAATTTGTTTAATAAACCACATCCGAACAGACATGTTAACAGAAAATACATTTTGGAGTTAGTTGCAAGTTTCGACAAAGTGGTTCAGTAGCCAACAAAACACGGGATCCTGAACATGAACTTCCGGTTAGAAATGAGATTACTGAAATTGAAGTTTTAGGATAAATTACTGCAGACCAAACTTTGAGCATGAGAAAATTGGCCACTGTTTCAAACATCAAAAGAAGAACTATACAGCGAATATTGAAGCATCATAAATTTCACCCGTATAAAATTCATCTTGTACAACTGAATGAAGATAATTTTGATCGGCGGCTGGAGTTTTGTAAAGTTATGACTGCATGAATAGCTGATAACGGGAACTTTCTGTTCAATATCTGTTTTTCAGACGAGTGAATGTTTTATTATACTCTACAGTCAATCGTCATAATTGTCGTTATTTGGCAGATAATAATCCAATAAATTTTCATGAAGTCCACACTCAAACTCCACAGAAATTGAATGCCTGGACTGGCATTTTTGGAGTCCGTTTAATCGGACCAATTTTTCTTGATGGCAATTTGAGTGGCGAAACGTATTTGGAGTGAATAGAAGATATCGTTTACCCTCTACTAATTGACATTGTTGAAAATTATGATCGCTATTAAGAAAATCAATTAGTGTTTCAACAAGATGGAGCTCCTCTGCATTTTTCACAATGTGTTAGGGAGTTTTTTAACAGAGAATTTCCAGAGCAATGAATTGGGCGTAGAGGTGCAATTTAGTGCCCCCCTAGATCACCGGATTTAACTCCTTTAGACTTCTTTCTAAGAGGCCATTTAAAGAGTAGAATTTTCGCAACAGAACCGGAGTCTCTGGAAGAATTACAACGACACATTGTTGAAGAATGCCGTCTAATAACTCCACAAATGCTCCAGAATGTCAGAGCTCATTTTGAACAAAATTTGTACTTTTGTATGAAAGCAGGTGGTCAACAAACACTTACTTCACTGAATAAACATTTTTGAACGTTTGGTTTTGTTTTTTAGTTTTTTTTTAACGAAAAATTGACTAATTAGTGCATTTCTTATCACAATGAATGAAATACGTTCTTGCAACTCCAACTGTGAATAATGTTTAAGCACATTTCTTATCACAATGAGTGAAATGCGTTTTTGCACCTTCAAGTGAATAATTTTTAAACGAGTTGATAAAACTTCCAAAAAAATTAGTGTGCTGAATTCAGAAAAGAAAGAGCTTTCAAAAGATGCAACACTCGACACATGTTACCTATTTAAAATATAAGGGTTGTTATCACCACTCTTAAGGGGTTGATGTGACAAAGTTGAGTTTTATGTCAAAACATGTCCCCCTCAATTATAAAATTGACGTGTTTCGGCATCTCTTAAAAAAAATTCTCTGGACGCTAATCGTTCTGTTTCATTTTCAATGCACCACCCTATATATATATATATATATATATATATATATATATATATATATATATATATATATATATATATATATATATATATATATATATATATATATATATATATATATATATATATATATAATGAACAAATTTTAACGGACCTTGGTTCTAGGAACCCTCATCTGAAGAAATTTTTTCAAAAGCTTTTCATCATTCTCTATTAGCGAATTTTTCTTAATGAAAATTGGCTAAAGAATATTTGGTGACAAATCATTACTATGAAAATGCTCTACCATAACGCACTTGCTGCCTCCAGACTTTTTTACTGTTACAATTTTGTTTTCTTCTATTACCATACAAACACATTGTATATATATATATATATATATATATATATATATATATATATATATATATATATATATATATATATATATATGAGCATTACCTATGAGATGTGAAACTTAAAAAATAATAATAATAATAAAACTTAAAATAAATTAATACAAATTTAGGAACAAAACATCAAATGAAATTTGGCATCAATTTTAATCAAATCAAAGATTCCAGTGGGGTAGAAGTTTATTAAAAAAGGGATATTTTCAATTAACAGTGTGTTCATTACGTTTCTGCAGTTATTCATACTTTGAAGCAATATAATAGAGAGAATATAAATCAGTTCTAATAAAAAGCATGTTTCATACAACTGCAAACGCAATAGAAGGCACTAAGTATTTACCTCATGTGCAGAACTCGATCTGGAAATTATCACTGGAGTTATCACTTCTATAGTATTCACTTCAACTTGTGTTATTTCTTCGTTGCCATCGGAATAGTTTTCATCACATCCTTCTGTCTGTGAATAGTTACAGAAAGCTGAATATCCATTCTGCAGAAGCTGACGATCTAGTTCTTCAGGGTCCGTTAAGATTTTGGTGGGTACAACAGGTGCGCAGGTCAGCGACTTGAAGTCCGCTGAGTTTGGTTCCACTGGTCGTGCTACTACCATTCTAACCTAAATGAGGGAAAATGAAATTAACCTATGACTGCTTCATTACCATCAATTACTTAACACATTATAGTTTTAAAAATGTTATTTATTTATATATTTATTGCATAAAAATACAAGTATATAAACCAAAAAACCACTTAGGTACTAGAAAAATTTATAAGAAAAAGAGACTTTAGTAAACAAATATAGCTGTATAATCTCTTATCCTATAAAATGGTTTTTTGTTTTTAGTCACTAATAGGAACAAAGGGGTTAACTACTTCTTTAGAATCTCGGTGGTCCAGTGGTAAGAACGTGTGCCTCTGAACCGAGGGATACTGGGTTCGATTCCCAGTGCTCCCCTTTCACTTTTTCAGTACGTACTGTAAAATTAACATCAACTGAGGTTGTGGTATTGTATTTGAACAAGTTGAATGTCTGCACGTTTCGCCCTTTGGAGGGTAGCATAAAGCCATCGGTCCCGTGTCCATGCGATGTTGGGCACATTAAAGATTCCTACACTCCTTACAGAAAGGGAGGGGTTCGGCAAAATTTCCAGGATAGTGAGGTGAAATTGCGCCCTGGCGTCGGTGATTGGCCATAGTCGTGGAAATAGACCGAAGTTTAAATACAAAAAAACTAGTTCTTTGGTCGAAAATATAAAATCTAAGTTTCTTTTACATTGCACCATGTGGTAGGTCCAGGGGAAGTTGGTTATACAACATAATATCCATATGATGGAGTCTTCTTTATCCTGACTCATTTGTGATTTAATACACATGGAGGTTTCTTGCAATCCTAGAGGTGTGCGAAACTTCGATATTTCGAACCCAACCCGAACTCAAACCGAACCTTCGGTTCGAAAAATTGTTCGCGTTAGGCGATGTTAATGTAGTTCGAAGTTCGAAATACGTAATTTTCCAATATAGTTCGAAGTTTGTTGTTCACAAACACTTCCATATTAAACATTACAGTCATTGAAAGATGCCAAATATAGCGAAGTTGTAACCCAGTAGCGGCCCCGTTAAGTCGATAGTGGCGCTTTTAATTCTGTATCGGCCACATTGAGTCGGTAGCATAATTTGAGGAGACAGTTTTGACAGCTGCTAGGACACATTGAAACCTCACAGAGCCATTTAACATATATATATATATATATATATATATATATATATATATATATATATATATATATATATATATATATATATTTGGTCACGGTACTTAGAGGATGAGGAGGATTAAGAGGGTCACCGGCATTTGTTGAGACAGATAATGGGGAAATAAAATTGTCTGTGGAACTTATTTTCTGTTTGTGTGTTTGTAACGAAGCTATGATAGGTTTCCAAGTGGTCGGAAGGCGAAGACCATCATGTTTCTTATTTAAACAATCGGGACGTTTTTCAATCTTGACTGCTTCGCGGATAATTCTCGTTTTGAAGTTGTAAACCGGTGCTATTGTTTTGGCATTATTGAAGTCTATTTTGTGCCCTGTATGAATATGATGCATGGCGAGCGCCGATGTGGGGTCGGATTTTCTAACTGCGAGGGTGTGTTCATATATTCTATTGTGGATGCGTCTATTTGTTTGTCCTACGTAAGTTCGGGAACAGTCCGAACAAGGAATTTCGTAAACTCCATGGGATTCGTTTGGAATCGTATCCTTGGGAGTTTTTATAAGATTTGACAGTTTTTGGTCTGTTGTGAATACGGTTTTGATTTTATGGGTTCTGAAAATTCGGCTGATTTTGTCGGTGACACCTTTAATGTATGGTAAAAACGCTGTGTGTTGTTGTGTGGACTCTGTTCTTGTTGTGGTGTAGTGGTTTGTTGTTGTGCGTTTCTAATGTTTCGTAGTATATGATTGTTGTGGTATCCGTTTTCTAGCAATGTCTGTCTTAAAAAGTTTAATTCTGTCTGTTTGTTGTTGTTGTCCGTTAATCTAAGGGATCGTGTTACTAGTGTTCGAACCACGGAATTTAGTTGCGATGGGTGATGGTGAGATTGGGCGTTAAGATAACGATTAGTGTGGGTTGGTTTTCGGTAAACAGTGTAAGAAAATCCTCTGACTGGGTTTTTAGTGATGCGTACATCTAAGAAAGGCAAAGAAAAATTATTTTCTATTTCCATGGTGAACTGGATTTGGGGGTTGATGTTATTTAGGTAAGAAAGGAATTCGTCTAGAGATTCTTTACCGTGGGGCCAGACAGCGAAAATGTCGTCAACGTATCTTAACCAACAGGTTGGTTTAAGTTGAGATGAATTGAGGGCTTGTGTCTCGAAGTTTTCCATGAAAATGTTAGCCAATGCAGGAGAGAGTGGTGAACCCATTGGAGCACCTCCAACTTGTTTTTAAAATTTGTTTTGAAAAAGCAATCGAAGCAATCGAGATTAAAAAACATCCCGATTGTTTAAATAAGAGAGATTATGGTCTTTGCCTTCTGACCACTTGGAAACCTATCATATCTTCGTTACAAACACACAAACAGAAAATAAATTCCACAGACAATTTTATTTCCCCATTATCTGTCTCAACAAATGCCGGTGACCCTCTTAATCCTCCTCATCCTCTAAGTACCGTGACCAAAGCCCCCCACTTAATTGACCTTGACCCCACTACTCTCACTGATAATGAAGCAGGTAGACAGAACGACATATATAAGACAAGACTTGCAACGAACTGCCAGATCTCTCTGAGGCCTAGGGTTGAACACACTGAGACCTCACAGACGATCTCCGGCGAGATTTGGGGAGTAGGCAGATTGAGGCCCCGCAATCGAGCTACAACAACCCAACCCACCTTTGTCCACCGCTCTAAGTAGTAGGCAGATTGAGGCCTTAAGAGTGTCCTTACATATTTCCTTTGCCTCTTGAAACCAACCCAACCCACCTTTGTTAAGGAGTAGGCAGATTGACGCCTTAGAGTGTTCTTATATATTTCCATTGCCTCTTGAAAATGGCTCCAAAACAGGAGCCGAAACGTCGAGTTTTCATAAATTCTGGACGCGGTTCAACCCGAGAACCAAGTATGTGTCACATTAAAGACCGTGGAAATCTTTCTAAACATATATATATATATATATATATATATATATATATATATATATATATATATATATATATATATATACATATATATATATATATATATATATATATATATATATATATATATATATATATATATATATATATCCTAGAATGTCAACACCTTTTTTGTTTACAATATTATGATGGCAATGTTCTAAAGTAATCGGTAATGTAAGTTTTCAAAATTGATGTCGATAATTGCAGATTGCCTTCTGGAAATATTAGGTTGAACATGTTTGATTTCACAATGAGCCAGAACAAAATTAAATATTATCAATCAATACAGTTAAAATTTCAAGATACCCCTGTACTCTAAAAGACTGGTAAAACTGCCTAGATAATACCAAACGACAGAAAATAGATGTAGAAATCTAAAAAAGCTTTCAATATACCTTTTTGTGTTTTCAATCTTGACCCATCTTCACAACTAACATCAGCACCGGAAGGCATTTTCACCCGATCACCAATCAACCTGCAAATTTTGTCAAACCTTTGCTTTTTGCAAAAAGAATAGATATCTTCTACATACCAAATATTGTACGCTACAATATACATAAATTTTGTATTTGAGGAAATGATATATTATAAACATTAAAGAATGTTGGTTAGTTCGAAGTTCGATTTTGAATTTTTATGAAGTTTGAAGTTCGAATGTGAACCTTAGACATACTATTTCAGAGGTTCGAAGTTCGAAGCAAAATATTTGCTTGGGTTCGTGCATTGTTCGGTTCGAAAAAAACATGGGTTCGCACACCTAGAAATCCGGGTGTTGTAATTGTGAGCATTACCATCGTTTTATAACCTAATGTCAGTCTGATATGCACTATTCACCAGTTTGTGGAGAAACTTTACTATTTCATATTTCACTGTTTCAGTAACATTCAAAATATTTGTTATTCTATATACCGCAGTTGTTGGGGTATTCCAATGTAAGTCATAGAGATACTTAATTATCCTGTTCTGGGTTCTCTGGAGCCTTTGAATATCAGTTTTATTACCCTTGCCCCATATATTGATGGTAAATGTTAGGTGTGGCTCAATTTGTGCCGTATATATCATTCGTCTATGCTGTTGGTTAGTAATTTATCTATTCTGTAAAGTTGGGCTCCTCTGGTCCACACCTTTTTTATTATCATGTCGACATGCTCACTAAAACTTAGTTTTTCATCTATGACTATGCCTAAGTATGTACAGGAATCCATTTTCATAATATTTGCATTATTAACTATTATGTCAGTAGAGCTTACACCATTGATTTTCTTTTTTTTAAAATTAAATGTCATGCAAACACTTCTTTGTTCATTTAGAGGTAGGTTACTTTTAACAGTCCATTGTTGAATTATGATTATGCCTCGTTTCATGCCTTCTTTCAATTTATATTCATCCAGATCACTATATAAGAACACTGTGTCATCTGCATACTGCATCACTTTAGCTCTAAGTCCACCATTTACAATATGATTGATATACACACTAAACAAGACAGGCCCAAGAAAGGAACCCTGAGGGACACCATGCTTCATTTCCCTCACGTCACTGACTATTTGTTTCAGGCATGTATATTTTTGTCTTCGTGTAAGATAATTTTTGAGAAGTGCAAACTCTTTTTGTACTACTACTACACTGTAGTGAATTTTTATTTTTAAAATTTTTTGTGAATTTTTATTAATTCCACTGTGAAGAATGCCACATCAAACATTTATAGACCAGGGGCTTTGATTCTACATCTGAGGGACCAAAGTGGATTTTCTAATGCATAATAGTGCATGTTATGAGAATTTACAGCACCAATACAAACTTTTGGCGTTTTGGGATGATTCCAAACCACTTTTTTAAATAAAATTTAAAAAAAAAAGAATCCCTAATAACGTTTTCCCAAGTTTTTGCAAACATTTTTGATCACAGTAGGCTAGTTATTTACTTAGGCTAAAATGTAGTGCATCCATTCAGAGAAACTCCACAATCTTCACAAACGGAATAATAGTTTTTAACGGTCACGTAAAAATATTAAAAAAATTGAGGTGTTGCCATTTTAATTGAAACACACTGTATATGTATAAACATATAAAGATTGAAAGTAACCTCGAATATGGGTTCTAGGAATCCTGTTGCTCATTTGAAGAATTTTTTTAAATCTTGAAGTCACAGTCTCGTCAATAGCGATTTTTTTTTCTACAAAACTTTTTACTAAAGCAACAAGAATTATGTACACATATTCGGCTATATGAAAATTTTGCCGAACCCATATTTTGTAAGCATGATAGGGATTTTTTAGATTTCCAACATCACATGATACCCAGAACAGACTGCTTAACGCCTCCTCCGAATAACAGAAAGTAGAGACATTCAACTTGATCTGACAGTGCTATGGCATTCATTAGTTATAATTTTTCTATATGTACCTACTGAATTAATTTATTAGGCGATAATTTTTTTAATGATGGGGGACCATGAAATGTGGAACCTGGACCCTTCGCCCAAGGAGCTGATGTTCTATAAATAAAAATAACATGAATTGTAGGACCACACACAGAAAAATTGGAAAAAATAAAACTAGTAAAGCATTTACATTACTTAGTTAAATATTTACTACAAGTAAAAAGTCACCACAACACTTTTTAGTAAAGTATCACTAAAAGTTATTATCATTTAAGTATTTTCTTCTTTGCAATTAAACAATAGAAAACTCTGGAAACTTTACATTTGTGTTTTTACAGCTGATAAATATGTATTTGACTTAGTTGCCATAGCAACCCTGGCAACTTGATTCCATATGCTATTTGTATGTTTTGTTTATAATTTGCCTACTCTGCTGTTTTTTTTTTTTTGACAGACTCATATTATTTGGTGTTAATTTAGTTAATATAAATATGTTAAGAATAATAGTGTATAAAACCAATAATACAAAGAATATAATAAATTTAATTAGTGCACCTACAAAAGAAATGTAAGTAGCATTTTAGTGAATTTTCTTAAAAAAAATTCACTAATGAGGAGATCCCGACTTTTGAATTTTGAAAAAATTTCTTCAAATGAGCGCTAATTAGGCCCCCCAGAAAACATATCCGGGGTCAGTTTCAATTTTTATATGTTTATATATATATATATATATATATATATATATATATATATATATATATATATATATATATATATATATATATATATATATATATATATATATATATATATATATATATATATATATATATATATATATATATATATATATATATATATATATATATATATATATGTATCACACCGATAACTCAAAAAATAATGGGCCGATTTTGATTAAATTTGGTGAAAAAATTCCTTTTGCAAATGGCTTGGATAAGTTCGTTAGCCAGGAAAATCTGCCCAGGTTTTCCCGGAAAATTTTGTGTTTTCTTTCGAAAAAAAATCATATCTCCGGAATTAACAAAGTAAGGGCAACCAAATTTGGTACACAGGTTTACATCTTTATAAGTAAGTTACCTACCTAGCTATGTAGCTCAAAAGACAAAAAAGTTATAGGCATTTAAAAAAAATAATTGAGGTTTTCCTCAAAACGTCAAAGTGGCGATTTAAAATGTCAAAATTGGCAACATTTAGGCAAATAACTTAAATCTAATACGGGCTATAGAAATAAAATGTCTCAAGAAGGATGTTTTACAAACCCTAAAGTCTTAGTTTCATTCGTCATTGTCCTTCATTTTACTAAAATATTTGCAGAAAATTCATTTCAAATAGACCCTTTCTCTGATGCTTGGCAGTAGCCTTAGCTATAGAGTTTATCATTTAATGGTATATAATTTTTGTTGTTTTCGTAAAAAATCAATAAAGCTCAATATATCCGTTATTATATAAGATATGAAGAAAATTTGTATATATTAATTATAGGGTGTCTTGAGCTACATCTTAAAATAATATTTCTACAATCACAGGATGGCCCATAAGTCGTTGGTGATACAAATTTCCTTTTTTTTTTAATCAAACACGCCTTATGTTATTGCATTTTTGCATTTTCCATCGAAATATAATGCATGTTTGTAAGAAAAGAGATTCTGGACGCAGCAAGTGCGTTATGGTAGCGAATTTTGATCAAATGTTTCATATTTGAACAGCTCAATTTGCTATTAACCTATAAGGTTGACCAAGAAACGTGTTTTTTCGGGAACATTTTAAGTTAACTTTTGGAAATTTTTGTACGTTTTCACACAATAAAGTTATTTTAATGGAACATGGCACATTGTTTTTACTATATAGGTTATATTGGTAACCAAATTTGATGCCTGCTTTCTTAAAAAAAACACACATATTTGTTATTAAAAAGATTTTTATGAAAATTCACTACCATAAAGCACTTGCTGCGTCCCGAGTTTTTTATGTTCATGTCAGTGTTTACAAGAACAACTAACAGTTTTTATAAAAAGATTGTTTATTATTTATTATGATAGATATCTCTCTCAACTTTTTGATTGGATAAGCTCAGTGGATATTATTTTAGTAATGATTTGAGGTCTTCAGAAATTAAATGCAAAAATAAATGAAACTTATTGAATATATAGGTAAATGTTTCGAAAATTTTACGATTTAGTATATAAAAAAGCGTTGAAATGTAGCGAACAAATTTTAGCTATGTTCTTATTGTCATATCTGTTGTTACAAAAAACATTTCTGAAAACATAAAGCTTTCATAGCTAAATAAATTTTCTATTCTACAAGCAGAAACGATAGGCACCTGCGAACCAGCCTGTCTGAGTACGGAAGCAACTTGATCAGCAGCTAGCCCTCTGAGATTAACCTCTCCGATCTGAATGATATGATCACCACTCTGTAGCCTGCTGTCTTTATCCGCGATTCCTCCAGGTAGAATAGATTTGATGACAACTCCAGTACTTTTTCCACCTACAATCCCGAACCCCAGGCCGGACCCATCATTTACTAGATCAATCACTTCAACTTGAGACCATTCTGTGCTTAACACCATGATGTTCTTCAACTACTCTCATCTCTACACCTCTTCAAATTAGTTATTTACATTCCTTTTGAACTTGGCGCTGCTCCAATGTTTGCTTAATCGATAGTGGGGGTGTTTGCATTATACTTTACAAAATAAGTAAGGTTAGGTTCCTCTCAAATTTAAACAACAAGCTATTGTCACACACATGTTTACATTGCCTAATAAACGTGATTTCGTCATTATCATAAATTGTGATTAATCGTAATTGATTGTCTAGCAAACAGTTTAATAATAATCATGCAAAACATTTACGGGTCATAGGTTACTGGGTATAATGACAACTGAAGTGACATATCAGGATTGTCGTTCATCGGGTGTTGCACTCGATACAGGTAACACGCAAGACTAGATAATCCCCTGTCGCAGACAGGTTCACAAATCAGGTAGTAGAGTTTAATAATAATTTATCGACAATCAATAAAACATATAAGGATAGTTTGGGCCACTCAAACTTCAACGTACCTGGTTATTAAAGTGACGGAAATACATCAAAAGCTTCGCATGACATAAAATTTTAAATTAAAAGAGGGGTATTAACACTTTTTTATGTCGGGCTACATTATGCATGATTAAATTTAAAATGTACGCCAATAATATAATGATATGTGGTTAAATAATTATAATAAAGAATTATATTCAGTTCAAACAATAAACATATTAGAGTTGATCAAGGTACCAAGAGAACAGTCCTCTTTGGTATAAAAGGTAAAAATGTACAGAGATAGTCTTGCGCCAACAGCTTTAGAGAACAGTCCTTTTTTGGTATAAAAGGTAAAAATATGGAAAGGTGTTTAGTCATTTCCGTCCAGTATCAGAGAAATGATACTCGAAAAAAACCGCGTGCGTAGACTAGCTCAACGCACCGGAAACCCCACCGACAAACGAGACGCAAACAGACTCATCAAACAAGTACGATCCGTCCTACAAGAACTCCGCAACAATCGTTGGGAGGAGCGCCTGCAAACCCTGTCTACCCAAGACAATTCCATCTGGCAAATGGCAAAAGCCCTTCGCTCCCAAAAACTTCCGATATCCTTCACGGACGTAACGATGTCGTATACACGGATGCGAAGAAAACTACTGCATTCGCAGATCATCTGGAGTTGCAATTCAGCCCGAATTATAACAACGTTGATCTGTCGCATGTAGCAAGAACGCACCGCTATGTCAGGAGTGCGCTTCGCGCCACCACAGACACAACAATCGACCCCACAACTTTAGAAGAAGTTTCCCATATAATAAAACCATTAAAAAATAGGAAAGCTCCGGGATACGATGGAATCTCCAACGTAGCCCTGAAAAACTTCCCCGCAAAGCCGTGGTATTCCTAGTTAAGATTATGAATACCATGCTGCGATTTCAACATTTTCATTCCGTGTGGAAACTTACCGATATTATCAACATCTCGAAACCCAGCAAAGATCAGCTGTTCCCTCAGAACTACAGGCTCATTAGCCTACAACCAGTCATCGGCAAAATCGCCGAAAAACTAATTCAGAAAAGGCTAGCTTCTTTCACCTCAGAAAATCATATCCTCCCGGATGAGCAATTCGGTTTCAGACACCAGCACTCCACCACAGACCAAGTCCTTCGTGTGGTGGAAAACATCACCGAAGGATTTAATAAAAACAAGTCAACTGGTGCAATATTTCTAGACATTGCACAAGCCTGCGATAGGGTTTGGCATGCGGGCCTCCTAAACAAACTTCTATCATTAAATTATCCTCTCCCTCTGATTATGCTAATCATGTCATACCTACAACAGAGGAAGTACCAGGTCAAACATCTGGGAGCCAGATCTAGAACGTACCCAGCCACGGCTGGTCTCCCGCAGGGTTCTGCTATCTCCCCTCTGCTGTACAATATATTTGTCGCAGACATTCAGACAGCCCCCCTAAACGTGACATACGCACTGTACGCAGACGATACTACCATCCTCAGCAGCTCCACTTAGACGAGGATAATAACCGAACGACTTCAGACCGCCGTAGTCGAGCTGCAATCATGGTATAGGAAATCCCTTCTAGCCATAAACCCCGATAAATGTTCAGCAATCATATTTTCCCAGAGAAGACACACACCTCACGAACACGTTTCATTAGACAACCGTCTAATTCGCTGGCAAGATTCGGCCAAATACCTCGGGGTTTTCCTCGACAAACACTTAACATGGCGCCCCCATGTCAATCACGCCCGAAAAAAAGCCTCGATGTTCATCTCGAAGCTGTTCCCACTTCTAAATAGAAATTCCAAATTGTCCATGAACAATAAGTTGCTCATGTACAAAGTCATTATGCGGCCAGCCTTGACCTATGCATCACCTGCATGGGCCACCGCGGCCGCAACACACATCAAGACCCTTCAAATCATCCAGAACAACATTCTGAGAATGGTTACCGGAGCGCCATGGTTTATCCGAAAGAGTCAGATTCACTCTGATCTGGAAGTGCCTTCGATACTTGAGAGTTTATAACTCAACTATCCACAACTCAGTCCGCAAAAGCCGCTTCTCACCCAAATGCTCTTCTCCGTAGTGCCACCGACTACGACGAGCAACTTCCACATAAGCATAAGCGTCCAAAGCTTATACTTACCCGCTAACGCCCCCGCGGCAAAAACAGAATGGAAACATTCATACCCAAAAAGTCATTGCGTGTATTCTTTCCGACGGAGGTATGGACTAAGGTCCGGTACTCGCAGGGAGGGGGTTTTAGTGAGCACAGTCTCACAGTACCTCGATATCCCACGGCACATACGGGGCAGTGAATGGGGTCTGCATGAGCATTTCCCCCTCCTGTATCAAACAAAAAAAAAACAAAAAAAAAGATGTTTAGTCTTGCGCCAACCGCTTTAGAGAACAGTCCTTTTTTTGGTATAAAAGGTAAAAATATATAGAGGTGTTTAGTCTTGTGCCAACAACCGTAGCCGGCAGTCATGTTCAAGTTATTTCTGGTTACCGGTCTTCCTCTTTTAAGTGTCTCCTGTGGAGACGAAGTAAGTGAGATAGAGAATTTGCCCTCAAGTATCTCGTAAGATATGGTTACTTAAGGAATGATACCTTTAACAATAGTCAGCTGGCAATGTTACAGAATACACAACCTTTAACGGGTGCCTTAAACATGTTTCAAGTATTTTTCCGTTTGCCTGAAAGTAACAACCTGACTCTTTCAGCCATTGACCTGATGAAATGTATTAATATCAAATCTTTGCACACATATGTACCAGATATCTAGTTGTTTTCAGCTTGTGTTCCACCAAAGTCTACCAAGTATGTAGCAGTTGTTGGTGTTAATTGAGATGTGACTCTAAATGTGACTCTAAGTTGTTGTTGTAATAGGCAATCAACTCTTTAGTTTTCTTATTCTCCAGCCAATGTCTGAATCTTTTCTCACCACTTTTACACAAATACGGTGATACCCCAACCCTGGGATCTAAGCCAAAAGTTGGTTTGCGCATGCGTCAGTTGTCATATTTGAATTTTACTCATCGAGACGAGTAAAATTACACCACACAACATACCTCTAAACGAAAACTAACAAAGCTGATTTGCGCTTGCGCATATGTCATATTTGAATTCTGCTCATCGAGGCGAATAAAATGATACCACACACCATACCTCTAAACCAAAAACTAGCAAAGTTGGTTTGCGCATGCTCCAGTCGCCATACTTAATAAACATCATTACTAGTGAAATCAACATGTTGGATCTTCTTATCTTAACTGTTTTTCCCCCACCTTCTTTCTATTTTTTTCAACTTTAGGTCTTCTTGACCAACATCCTGGATGGCGTCATCTCAGGTTAAATCTCTTACCTCTCTCTATCCAGCAAACATCTTGTTTCATCACTGTGACGTCACATTCTTATTATTTCCATGTCCCCAGCCGCCATCTTGGATTACGTCGTCTCAGTTAGACCTCTTTTATCTCTCTGTCCGACCCGCCATCTAGTTTCGTCACCGTGACACGTCAACCCTCGTATTTGTTTGCCAGCAACAGGCTAAAACGATATCTAGACAATGTGATAACCCCCCCCCCCCCTCTCTCTCTCTCTCTCACTCTCTCTCAGTCTCTCTCTCTCTCTCCTACATTAGTTGCAAACACGACTCTGTTGATAAGGATTATTCTGATGTTTTTAATTAAACCGTGTGTAAAATGAATTATTTGTTTTGGTATGTAAAACTAGGGCTTTTTACTTATTAAAAAGTACGTTTACTATAAATATAAACATTTAAATAATAAGCTGTTGTTACATAAGTTATCGGTTATCGTACGCATATATATCAACTTGAAAGATAACTTTACTAAGCCTCTGTAGCCTCGACGATAGGAGCCCGGACATATATTCGAAGGTACCTGGATTAGAGCCTCGGTGGTTCAGAGGTAAGAACGTGTGCTTCTGAACCGAAGGGTACTGGGTTCGATCTCAGGGTTCTCCTTTGACTTTTTCAGTACAAACTGTAACATTAACATCAACCGAGGTTCTGGCATTGTATTTGAGCAAGTTGAATGTCTGCACGTTTCGCTCTTCGAAGGGGGCGTAAAGCCGTCGGTCCCGTGTCCATGCGATGTTGGGCACGTTAAAGATCCCTACCCTCCTTACAGAAAGACAGGGGTTCGGCAAAATTTCCAAGATGGTGAGGTGAAACTGCTCCCTGGCGTCGGTGATTGGCCATAGTCGAGGAAATAGGCCGACGTTAAGGAAACAAAACACACACATACACACAAGGTACCTGGATTCAAAACTGGCTAGTAGTTGCTTCGCTTTTTTTAACCGAATTAAATAAATAGTGTCGGACCACAACGCATTCAGTTAAAAATATGAAATTAGAGTTCCGATGACGTCATCACATAATTCAAATTACCTAGATTAAAACTACCGAATGCTGTCTTCTGATTGGTCAAAGAAAACAGTGTGGAAGCCGGCCAGGAAAAGTCGAATGTTCGTCCTCTGTCATGTCGGTACATGTCAGCTGTGATGCCGGTAATGCAGAGCCCATACTTAACCACAATTAAAATGTGTAGTTCAAATGTGCCAGTCTGTCTAGCTGAACCGCCCCGTTACCTACTGACCAGGGCCGGAACACCGGCCCAGACTGGCTCGTATAGGGAGTCTGCGGAGAGCCTCGGGATGGCGGTTATTGACAGACGCCATCCAGAGGTCACGCTAGACCAGGGGAAGGCGGGTCTGATCCAGGCTGCGGTGGGCTCTCTTCAGGAAGGGGAGAGCCCGCCTCAGTTCCACCGGGCGCGCCTGGCTGAGGGCATCCTCTGGATAACATGTGCCGGCCCGCAGTCTCCGCTGCGGAAAACGATCGGGGACCTCGGTCAGGTTTGGGAGGGGGCGAACTTGACAGTCGTTGAGCCCAAGGAACTCCCAAAGAGACGCAAGGTCCTCGTACGGATTCCTGACACCATCACGCGGGAGACAGTGATCAGTAGACCGAAGATCCAGAACCCTAAACTGGGGACACAACACTGGTCGGTTCTAAGCAGGAAGGCAGAGGAGAAAGGACAGACTCTCGCCTTCTCGATCAACCAGGCGTCTTACAGAGCCCTTGGAACCTCCTTCAAGGCATTCTAGGGCCTGGGAAGGGTTAGCTTCCGCCCACTGGGGAAGCAACCAGCGGTTAATGGGACCTAGGTTCCTTCAGGTCAACCTCCAACACAGTAGGGCAGCCACGGCCGGACTACTGATGGCTCTGAGGAACGCGGATGTAGCCCTCATCCAGGAACCGTACTCCTATAAAGGAGAGATCAAGGGACTCGGCGGAGCTGCTGGAAAGTTAATCTACAGCAGATCCAGCGAGAACCCGAGGGTCTGCATTTTTGTCAAGGAAGGGATAGAGTTTCTGCCTTTAAAGAATTTCTGTTCCAGGGACCTGGCAACGATCAAAATCCGATGTGGAGGAGTGGATGGGCGGAGGGACATTACTGTCGGATCAGCCTATCTGCCAGGGGACAGCACGGACGTGCCCTCCACCCAAGGAATTGGAGCAGCTGATGGTGGGTAGCAGAGCAGGTGGATGGCAAACCATCATCGGCATGGATGCGAACGCGCACCACGAGTTGTGGGGAAGCTCGGACACAAATTCTAGGGCTGGGGCACTTTTACAATTCTTTATGAAATTTAATTTAGACATATTAAATAGAGGTAATACACCGACCTTCGTCACAACACGGCGTGAGGAAGTTTTAGATCTAACAGTTTCCACCCAGTTTCAGTGTGACTTTGTTAAGAACTGGACTGTGTCTGGGGAAGTGAGTATCTTAGACCACAGAAACATCCGGTTTGAAATCGCCAAAGTCGAAAGAAAAACGGTATGGTACCGGGACTACCGCAAGGCAGACTGGGAAGCCTACAGGGTAGACCTAGCAGTGGAACTGCGAGGGGTTAAGAGTACCATAGACAATTCAATAGACCTCGAGATTGCGGCAGCCCAACTGCGAGACGCAATCACCTCGGCCTATAACGCCACCTGTCCCTTGAAAATGAGGGCGTCCAACAGGAACGTCCCGTGGTGCAACGAGGACCTCAGGCAAAGGAGGACTCAGGTTCGTAAGCTGTTTAACGCGGCCAAAAGTTCGGGAGCATGGGATGCATATAGACATGCCCTAACGACCTATAACAAAAGACTGAGGGACGCCAGGAAGGAGTCGTGGAGGAGGCACTGCGAGGAAGTGGAGAACACATCCGAGAGTGCTCGACTACACAAGATCCTGTCCAAGAGCACTCAGACCAACATATGCTTCCTTAGAACATCCACGGGAGGCTTTACAAGCTCGGGGGAGGAAACTATGGAAGTTTTATTCCAGACGTACTTCTCCAGCTGTAACATAATAAACCAATCACCTCCGGACTGGGAACACTCAGAAATAGAAGCGCCTTATAGGCGGGCATCTTGAGTAGACTGGACAGTCGCTAAAGAAGTGGTTACTTGGAGCAAAATCGGATGGGCCATTAACAGCTTTAAGCCATACAAATCCCTGGGATTTGATGGAATAATGCCCATCATGCTCCAACAGGGGATAGATATACTGGCGCCGGCGCTTACCCTCATTATGACGACCAGCCTGGCTCTGGGGTACATTCCGAGGGGGATACTGGCCAGGGTTGTATTCATTCCTACACTTGAGCGTCCAACAGATCAGGCAAAGTCCCTGAGGCCAATAAGTCTCATGTCCTTCTTCCTAAAAAACAATGGAAAAACTGCTCGACCGGCACATTAGAGACGGTGTACAGGAAGCATATCCCCTGCACTGCGGACAATATGCATATAGAGCAGGAGTCTCAACAGAAACAGCACTGCACCAACTGGTGCTGAAACTGGAGAATACACTGGAGAACAGGAAGATGGCGCTGGGGGCCTTCCTAGACATAGATGGGACCTTGAGCAACACCTCATTCGGATAGGTTCTGGCAGTTCTAGTCGTGGACGGCCTGCTAGGGAGGCTCTCGGGAGGGGGGTATGAGATACATGGCTATGCGGACTGTCGTCCGCATAGCCATGTATCTCATACACGGACTCATCATAGTCCGAGGAAAGGTTACGCAGTCAGTGTGGGAGCGCATGCAGGCAGCACGGAAAGTGGTGGAAAGGTGGACGGTTGGTTAAGGACTCGGGGTGAGCCCCGAGAAAGCAACCGTCATACCGTTTACGAGGAGGAGGAAGTGGGAGAGCCACAGAACTCTCACTCTATACGGTAGGAACATTCCAATGGCCAGGGAGGTAAAATATCTTGGGGTCGTACTGGACTCCAAGCTGACCTGGAATGGTCACGTTGAAAAAATACTGCGTAAGGCAGTCATCACCCTAGCCGTCACTAGGCGGCTATATGGAAAAACGTGGGGACTAAGACCTAGTATACCCCACTGGCTGTACACAAGCGCGGTCAGACCATCGTTAACATACGCGGCACTGGTCTGGTGGCCTTAGGTGACACAATCCAGTGCCAAACAAGAACTAGGCAAGATCCAAAGGATGGCTTGCCTGGGGATCACAGGGTCCATGTCTTCAACCTCAACAGCAGCCATGGAGGTGTTGCTGGATCTGCCCCCCATGGAGTAAAAAGACTAAAGCCATGCACAATAAGCCAAAGGCTGTAGCGCTATCGGGACGGTTAAGCCGCGGACGAGCCCTGAGGAAAAAACGTCAATCGTTTCAGTTAACTGAAAATTTTGAGAAACCCACGTGCGTGAATTTTCAGAATTCAATTGTGAGCCGTACTCTAGAAACGGCTAATGGAAGGTCTACGTAGGACATCCGGTATATATATATATATATATATATATATATATATATATATATATATATATATATATATATATATATATATATATATATATATATATCACCAAACCGATAAGTCAAATAGCTATTAACCGATTTTGATGAAAATCGGCAAGAATCTTTCATTCATAGTTCGGATGAGTTCGTTAGCCAGCCCTATTGAACTAGTTTTTCTAAGAAAATTGTATCAAAAAATTAACTTTTATGAAATTTGGTTGATACATTTCCCCCCGTAAATGCCTTACTACATATCAAAATTCAACACTCTAGGTTTATAGAAAATTGAGTTATACACATTTGAAGCATTTAATTAAAATTCGCTACGATAACGCACTTGCTGCGTCCCGAAATTCAGTTTGGGTCCCAGCAGCTCTACATAATATAATCTTCTAATCTCTACAGTTTCACCTTTTAACTGTTTAACTAACAGCATTTTGGAGGAAAATAGGTTTGTGAAAATTATCTCCCACAACATACTGGCTGCGTCTTGACTTTTATCTATAATATGCATACATACATATCTGGAACTAGTGTACGTCAATTTTATTCACTATGCTATTGCCTACATTAGAATTTAGAATGTTTGAATCGACAAATTACGCATTTAATCAAGGCGAGGTTGTTTTCTAGGTCAATAAAGCTCTTTGGTCTAAAAGCGAACAACATCTATAACATCCATATTCATGGCCGCTTTGATGTTTCCTGACAACGATCACCTTGTCTAAAGTTCTGTACGTTTGCGTAAACATTCCCGGAACTTACTTGAAGTAAAATTAACTCTAAAACAAACTTTAGCGAGATATTACATAATAATTTTCAGTTCCTTTAATAAACGAGACTAATTACCAGCGGAACTTCTGGTAAAATAGTGCTGAAAATTGAATCGTAACTTCCACATAGTTGTGATAATTTATTCTCTCCAGAAAGATTTTCATGGAATGAATTTGTGACTTGATCACAGCGACAACATTTGAATTCCTGTACCCATAAACATTTGAAACGTCGTATTATTCGAGATTTATTGAAAAAATGTCAATTTTCACCAAATCACCGCTTATTTACCCCCTGAAGCGATTTTTTTTTTCAACAACACACCACGAGGGCTTACAGCCTAAATACTATCGTACCGCCGGTGTCGACAAGGAGGGAAGAGGCAACTTGTTAATTCTGGACGTGAAGGTTTGAAGGTTCAGGGGAGAAGAAAAAACGTGTGCCGGCAAGGAATTCCACAACTTGAAAGTCCTCGGGACAAAAGAGCGGGCATGTTCTATGTCTCGTGACCTGGAGAGTAAAAGGGTGCATTCGCAATGCTCCCCTGGTAGATCTGTTGGGGGCAGCAGCTGGAGGAACTATGGAAGAAAGCTCCTCTAAGCAGTGCCCGTGCAGATAGCTATAAAAGAGAGAGAGAGAGGTCACCAACGGCACGTCGGTGGGCAAGGGATGGCAGCCTCTGGGTGAGGGTAGGGTCACCGATGAGACGTATAGCTCTCTTCTGAATGGAGTCCAGGATAGCGAGTGTAGAAGCGGCAGCGGCACCCCAGATGTGGTAGCAGTATTCAAGGTTTGGCCTTATTTGTGAAGTATATAAGGTATAGAGATTAGCTGGTGAAAAGTATTTGCGAGCCCGGAAGAAGAAACCTAATTTTTTAGCAGCCACTTCTGCAATTGATGTGACATGTTGGTGCCAATTGAGATTTCACGTCTACCAAATTTGGTTGTCCTGTCTTTGTTATTTCCGGAGATATGAATTTTTTTTAGAAAGAAAATACAAAATTTTCCGGGAAAACTTGGTCCGATTTTCCTGGATAACGAACTTATCTAAGCCACTTGCAAAAAGGAATATATATATATATATATATATATATATATATATATATATATATATATATATATATATATATATAACACAATCTCCTCATTAGCGAATTAAAAAAAATTGGCTAAAATCGACATACTTTGAGGTCTACTACACGCGTACATTTTGTGTCCATCGCGTTACAAATTACCCTATATATATATATATATATATATATATATATATATATATATATATATATATATATATATATATATATATATATATATATATATATATATATAACATATAAAGTCTGAAAGTAACCTCGGGTTTGGGTTCCAGGGTCCTATAGTTTGCGCGGATTAGTAAAATTTTTAACCGATGTTGATTAAACTTGGCACGTATCTTTATTTTTTCACAAGCTTGGACGAGTATCTTAGCCAGCTCAAACAGATCAGTTTTTCAACAACAAAAAAATCTGAGAAAAAAATGATCTTACAAATAAAGTTATTTTGATTAAGTTTGATAGACATGTTACCCTGATAGATATTTTACTATATAGCAAAATTATACACTAAGTGAAGGTTGGTACCTGTGATGAGCACTGATAAGTATACCTGGAGAACCCAGATCACCACAACACATATTTTTAAAGACCCGACGATCGTTTCACTAACAAAGTTAGCGTCATCAGAGGACGAAAAATTCCTTGACGAATTTTTAATCATCTGATGACGCTAATTTTGTTAGTGAAACTCTCGTCACGACTTTAAAAGGATGCGCTCTGGTGATTTGAGTTCTCCAAGTGTACTTACCACCATTATAATTGCTAGCGTAGTTGACGAGTAATAAAATTTGACGCATTTAATGAAAATTTCCTACCATAACGCACTTGAGGTGTCCGGATTTTTTTTTGATCATTATATCTGTTAACAGTTGACCAGTAAATATTTTATAAGTACCTAGTATTTATCTGGAAACCCGGTTTGTCGTCTTACAATTTTTTTCAAGCCAACGTTAAATGTTACACATTAAATAAGACAATATTGTATGGTTGTTATAATATACCTAGGTACTTTGTAGGTATTAAGTTTTTACCGTTATTCTTTCATTGTTTTGATTAATATTAGGTACCAAGTAATTTATTGAGGTCATGAAATTAAATTTTGTATATATTAATAAACGTTTGTGATCAAATGCATAAACAATGCAATTACATAATGAGCACCTACGTAATTGTATTACACAATTGTGCTTTTTTTCTTAGGAACGTATCAAAAGGTTGCGCAATAACCGATGAACGCATTCGACCGTCCATATGATATGACGACTATAACATGACGAGGCGGCGCGGAGGTTTTCTTTTTCTTTCTCATTGGTCTGATGAATGGGCTGGTCGTGATGGGGAAGTGTATTGTCCCTTGTCTGTGCTGAAATGTGATAACATTAAAATAAATACAACAACCTCATTATGATCATTTCATTCGAGGTTTCTTGACGAACAGATAAACAACTACCGGCATACCCAACTACCTAAAATACAAACATGGACAATGCTAGAAGGTGTCACGGAATTTTGGCCATTCTCTTTGACTTGGACAACACACTTATTCCAACCAGGAAAGGGGATCAAGTCACTTGTAACAAGGTAATTTATTTATTTTATTTACTGGTGTTTTTGTAGGTGAACTTAGAAGTATGTGCATAACCCGTTGAAAAATACGAAACCGAATTTAATTCCCCTGCTTTTATGATTAAAAGTCGTAAAAGAAAAGGAGAAACTTTCCGACGTTCGACAATTACGTCCCTGTACAAACAGCTGTTTTATGAGCATGCGCTTCTTGATTTTAAACTTTCTGACATCTGACATATCGCGTGTGGTAAAATGTGAAATGTCGTGGTGGATTTTATTTATAACAAAACTAAACGCCGCTCACGCGGTTTAAAGTTTTGGAGTGTCAATGACTGAAAATCTAAAAATAATCAGGCGATACGCAGCGAGAGAAATTGCCGAATTTAGAAAAGTGTCGTAAAACGTGATACTAATTATAACCTTGACGTGCTTCGTTGCAACCAGAAGCACTGTTTTCAATCCAAATCGCTTTCAGTAGTTTAAAGTGATAATAACAGCAACTGCAGTTGTTTTAGTGTAGTTTAACGATACCGGCTAACGAAATGTCGGGCGAAGTCTCCGATGCAGTGAAGAAGTGCTGTGTGCTTTTGAAAAATGCCGCAAGTGATACTGAAAAGTTCGCTGCGCTATTTATGGTCACAAAACTTGTAAAAGCCAAACAGCATGCGACTCCAGCAGCAAAAAAGGCCATCTTTGACGCTATTGGCTTTGATTTTCTCAAAAGGTTACTGTTGTCTTCAGATGTACCTGTCGATTGCCCCCCTTCAATATACAAATCTCTCGCCCTGACGATTCTGTCAGTCTTTGTTACTGAAGAAGAGTTAGCTTCGCGACCTGCACTCCTAGAACTCGTACCAGTCTTCTTGAATATGGTAAAACAATCTGATGGCGAGGACTTTGAAGATAGCTTGACTGCAGTGGGAGAAGCTTACAATTGTTTGAAAGGTATTGCATCCTTCGAAGCAGGTCAAAAAGCATTAATTGAAGCTAACGGATTAACGAAACTTATCGATATTTACTCACAGGGAAGTTTCCAGTCTGACGAAGCTATTAATTTGGTAGCTGTTTTAGTGGGTAAACTTGGAATCAAAAGCTGGGATCCTAACAATCTGAAGCCTTTTCATACACTGATGAATAAGCTGGCTCTGGATTTTGAAACTGACCAAGATAAACGTAAATTTGAACTTTGTGATGTTCTGAGCTGTTTAATTTTCAATTGTCCCAAGAAGGCTGTTTTGGAGACCGTTTCAAATGAAACATGGCATCAGAGTATCTATAAAGGGCTCACAGATATATTAACAAGTAAAATTGGGGCAGCTCAAAGAAATCCAGCTCTCAGCTTAGCTGCAAGTACATTGGATCTTTTTGGAGTTGAATGGGCATTATCCGATGAAGAGAAAGCAAAACAGTTTGTTCTTCTTTTAATACAGCTGGCTGCAATTGAAGTACGAATGCAGTTGGATGGTAAGAATTTAAAAGCCGCCAATACTCAGTCCAGATTGATTACATCTTGCTACATAATTCTGGAATTATGTATCAACTATATAGGTACAGATCAACTAGACTTGGATCAGAAAGAAAAACAAACCTTGTACACTGGTCTTAAAGGTGCATTTACTGCTGTGCTGAATTTCTTAAACAAAATTAATGCCGATAAAGCTAAACCTGCTGGTGAAGAAAAGCTTTTTGTTTGTGCCACCGTTAGAGTTTTAGTGGCATGGTTAGCACAAGAAACTTCAGCTTTGAGACCTCAAATTTATCAGCTCTTGCCCTTTTTATTAGGTTTGGCTAACGAAACATTTTATGCTTATCGTGATCGAAAAACTGCAGAGAAGGCTGGAAAACCTATTAGTGCCGACCCGCTCAGTAATGTAGATATCCTTCGTATCATGTTACCTGCTCTCTGTCACTTGACAGTTGAAGATCAAGCCCGTAAAATATTGTTAGATAACAAACAAGATCACGTACTCTTTGAATTTATTGAATTTCATTGGACAATTGTTAATTACAAACGACCCCCTGTGCCTCGTTCTGAAAGACTTAAAGTGCTTAACCAGCCAAAACAAGAGCTGTCTCCTGAAATATTAGAGGATCAAAAGGATTCTAGAGCTGCGATGATCAGTACTTGCAATGTATTAATGAATTTAACTGTGTTAGAACCAAAACATGTGGAGGAGTCTGATTTGTTTAATAATCTGATGAAGTTTATTTTTGAAAACCTTCCAGAACTCAAGGATACACCAGAAAATCTTGTTCTGTATGGTAATATGGGAGTATTAGGTTTACTTCTCCTAAAACAGTTGAGCAAGAAAGTAAAGAAAAATGACTTTTCGATTTGCCGTTATATTCAGGCAACCATTCGATTCTTATGGAATGCATATACTATTGATGAATCGAGCGATCCCACAGCTTTGGTTGTAGCGATGACGTATAAAGAATTTTGGATGGAGCTAATGGAATTGTGGTTCTTGGGTATGCAGACGATGGCTGCTGTTATAGCGCAGATACCTTGGATCTCTGAGTTCATAATTGAAAGTGGATGGGCAGAGAGCATTACTCAAACATTGAAGAAAGTGAAAATTGGTACATTGCCACCAAACGTTAAATCAGCATATGAAGATTTCTTGTGTCATCTTGTCGATGCTAACGAAAGTGTTGCTGAAGTTCTCAAGAAGGCTGAGGCATTGCGAGTATGTAGAAACCACAGACTGATGGAACTAGGCAAGAAATTGTTTGGTGATTAAAAGAACCAAAGATTAAGATTGTCTTTTTGTTACAAGCTGAGCAGATAATTTTGACTCGTATTAGGAAGTGAGGTACTTTTTATGTTGTATTTTCAATTTATATGGTTATTAATGTTTATTTGAATTAATTATTCTGTGCTTAAGTTTTTTAAGGGTGTTTAGCTACCATAAAAACCGTTTCATAAAAGATTTTGTTTTTCTTAACATATAATAGTTGATTATAAAAATGTACTTAGGTATGAATATTTTTTATACTTTTTTGACTTGTTTTCAGGGTTTTCAAACAAAATTGTTTAGACTCGTGTATTTTACCAATACAAGTGTGGAAGAGCTGCTTGTATATACAGTCAACGCTCTAGATCAAACTTTCCTTAATTCGAATGTTTTTCAAAATGTAATCGTTTACTTCAAATCTACCTACTTTAGGTTAGGTTAGGTTTGAATGTGAGTGGTCCATATCGGTCCCTCCACCGCGACCATAAGGTCTATTGTGGCTCATCTACCTACTTACAATCGAATAGGATTTTGTTTGTAAACAACACTCCGTAAATTCAGTTCTTAATTCAAACTCTTATTTAATCTAATCGAACTAAATTCTGCATATTTGTAGCCTATTTAAATGAATTTACCTATCTCTAAGATAACATGATCTTAGCATGGTTGAATTCAATTCAGTGTATCCTCAATCTGAATGTTAGCCTTTTGGAAATGTCTGTTGTCTCTCGCCTTATCTGGTGATGATAGATCCTACGACTCTCAAAAATGTTTACTTCTCCCTGGGACGATGTAATTTGCTGACCAAAATAAATGTTGCCGACCAAGGCTTTAATCTTTAAGTAATTCTTTGATATTTCATATTTTGTATCCTAATGTTGATGTCTTTTTGCTACCGACGTTTCACAAAAAAATCTTAATATTTAAGGGTAGTTTACTCTTGATGTTTTTTCGTTTTTTAGTGCGACCAGAGAAAGTATGAATGCGACCAAGCTATAAATTTACACAGAATCACTGCTGGCAACTGTCTTTCCGCTACCAAAGTTTAAAAAAAAATAATTCATATTTAAGGGTAGTTAACTCTTGGGGTTTTTTAGTTTTTTAATGCGACCAGAGAAAGTATTAATGCGACCAAGCTATAAATTTACACAGAATCACTGCTGGCTACTGTCTTTCTGCTACCAAAGTTTCACAAAAAAATATTCATATTTAAGGGTAGTTTACTCTTGAAGTTTTTAAATTTTTTAGTGCGACCAGAAAAAGTATGAATGCGACCAAGCTTTAAATTCACATAGAATCACTGCGGGTAACTGTCTTTCCGATACCAAAATTTCACAAAAAAATATTCATATTTAAGGGTAGTTTACTCTTGAGGTTTTTTCATTTTTTAGTGCGACCAGAAAAAGTATTAATGCGACCAAGCTTTAAATTTACACAGAATCACTGCTGGCTACTGTCTTTCCGCTACCAAAGTTTCACAAAAAAATATTCATATTTAAGGGTAGTTTACTCTTGAAGTTTTTTAATTTTTTAGTGTGACCAGGAAAAGTATGAATGCGACCAAGCTTTAAATTCACATAGAATCACTGCGGGTAACTGTCTTTCCGATACCAAAATTTCACAAAAAAATATTCATATTTAAGGGTAGTTTACTCTTGAGGTTTTTTCATTTTTTAGTGCGACCAGAAAAAGTATTAATGCGACCAAGCTTTAAATTTACACAGAATCACTGCTGGCTACTGTCTTTCCGCTACCAAAGTTTCACAAAAAAATATTCATATTTAAGGGTAGTTTACTCTTGAAGTTTTTAAATTTTTTACTGCGACCAGAAAAAGTATGAATGCGACCAACCTATAAATTTACAGAGATTCACTGCTGCTAACTGTCTTTCCGATACCAAAGTGTTACAAAAAAATATTCATATTTAAGGGTAGTGTACTCTTGAGGTTTTTTCGTTTTTTAGTGCGACCAGAGAAAGTGTAACTGCGACCAAGCTATAAATTTACACAGAATCACTGCTGGCTACTGTCTTTCCGCTACCAAAGTTTCACTAAATAATCTTCATATTTAAGGGTTGTTTACTCTTGAGGTTTTTTCGTTTTTTAGTGCGACCAGAGAAAATGTGAATGCGACCAAGCTATAAATTTACACAGAATCACTGCTGGTAACTGTCTTTCTGCTACCAAAGTTTCACTAAAAAATCTTCATATTTAAGGGTAGTTTACTCTTAAGGTTTTTTCGTTTTTTAGTGCGACCAGAGAAAGTATGAATGCGACCAAGCTATAAATTTACACAGAATCACTGGTAATAACTATCTTTCTGCTGCCAAAGTTTCACTAAAAAATCTTCATATTTAAGGGTTGTTTACTCTTGAGGTTTTTTCGTTTTTTAGTGCGACCAGAGAAAATGTGAATGCGACCAAGCTATAAATTTACACAGAATCACTGCTGGTAACTGTCTTTCTGCTACCAAAGTTTCACAAAAAAATCTTCATATTTAAGGGTAGTTTACTCTTGAGGTTTTTTTGTTTTTTAGTGCGACCAGAGAAAGTATGAATGCGACCAAGCTATAAATTTACACAGAATCACTGGTGGTAACTATCTTTCTGCTGCCAAAGTTTCACTAAAAAATATTCATATTTAAGGGTTGTTTACTCTTGAGGTTTTTTCGTTTTTTAGTGCGACCAGAGAAAGTATGAATGCGAGCAAGCTATAAATTTACAGAGAATCACTGGTGCTAACTATCTTTCTGCTTCCAAAGTTTCACTAAAAAATATTCATATTTAAGGGTTGTTTACTCTTAAGGTTTTTTCGTTTTTTAGTGCGACCGGAGAAAGTATGAATGCGACCAAGCTATAATTTTACACAGAATCATTGGTGGTAACTGTCTTTCTGCTGCCAAAGTTTCACTAAAAAATATTCATATTTAAGGGTTGTTTACTCTTGAGGTTTTTTCGTTTTCTGGTGCGACCGGAGAAAGTATGAATGCGACCAAGCTATAAATTTACACAGAATCACTGGTGGTAACTATCTTTCTGCTTCCAAAGTTTCACTAAAAAATATTCATATTTAAGGGTTGTTTACTCTTGAGGTTTTTTCGTTTTTTAGTGCGACCAGAGAAAGTATGAATGCGACCAAGCTATAAATTTACACAGAAGCACTGCTGGCAACTGTCTTTCCGCTACCAGAGTTTCACAAAAAAATATTTATATTTAAGGGTACTTTACTCTTGGGGTTTTTTCGTTTTTTAGTGCGACCAGAGAAAGTATGAATGCGACCAAGCTATAAATTTACACAGAATCACTGCTGGTAACTGTCTTTCTGCTGCCAAAGTTTCACAAAAAAATAATCATATATATATATATATATATATATATATATATATATATATATATATATATATATATATATATGTATGTATGTATGTATGTATGTATGTATGTATAAGTTGCGTATCTGTAATCTGGAAACATTTACACGGAAATGTAGAGGCATAGGTTTTAGTGGGTTTTATAAATAACTTTTATACGTTCATAATATTGTCATGAACAAGTTGAGGTTACCGGTAGTAAGGAGAAAAAGAACCGTTTTAAAGATGCATCAGAGCCTTGCTGGTTCAGTGGCAAGAACGTGTGCCTATGAACCGAAGTGTATCGGGTACGATCCCAGGGTTTTAAAGTTTTTCTGCAAAAAATGTTCCATTTACATCAACCGATGTTGTGATATTGTATTTCAACAAGTTAAATGTCTGCACCTTCAGCCCATCGGAGGGGGCGTAAAGCCGTCAGTCCCGTGTCCGTACGATATTGATTACGTTAAAGATCTCTACCTTCTTAACAGAAAGGCAGGGGTTCAAAAGCGAAACACGTACACAAAGATGCATCGTCCTTGATAGGTCTGCTATTTTAACTAGATATTTCTAAGAGTTTGTGCTATTAATTTTAATAGCAAATTCATAGAAAGTAAGTATACACTAGTAAATCAATCCGACATAGTGGCTGGTAGGCACCAGTTCCTATTTTCAACGACTTTCTTAAATTTATACAGAGCACAGATAAGGCACGTTCTTGCCACTGAACCAGCAAGGCTCTGATGCATCTTTAAAACGGTTCTTTTTCTCCTTACTACCGGTAACCTCAACTTGTTCATGACAATATTATGAACGTATAAAAGTTATTTATAAAACCCACTAAAACCTATGCCTCTACATTTCCGTGTAAATGTTTCCAGATTACAGATACGCAACTTATACATACATACATACATACATACATATATATATTATATATATATATATATATATATATATATATATATATATATATATATATATATATATATATATATATATATATATATATATATATATATATATATATATATATATATATATATATATATATATATATGATTATTTTTTTGTGAAACTTTGGCAGCAGAAAGACAGTTACCAGCAGTGATTCTGTGTAAATTTATAGCTTGGTCGCATTCATACTTTCTCTCGTCGCACTAAAAAACGAAAAAACCCCAAGAGTAGAGTACCCTTAAATATAAATATTTTTTTGTGAAACTCTGGTAGCGGAAAGACAGTTGCCAGCAGTGATTCTGTGTAAATTTATAGCTTGGTCGCATTCATACTTTCTCTCGTCGCACTAAAAAACGAAAAAACCTCAAGAGTAAACTACCCTTAAATATGAATATTTTTTTATGAAACTTTGGTAGCGGAAAGACAGTTACCAGCAATGTTTACGTGTAAATTTATAGCTTGGTCGCATTCATACTTTCTCTGGTCGCACTAAAAAACGAAAAAACCTCAAGAGTAAACAACCCTTAAATATGAATATTTTTTAGTGAAACTTTGGAAGCAGAAAGATAGTTACCACCAGTGATTCTGTGTAAATTTATAGCTTGGTCACATTCATACTTTCTCCGGTCGCACCAGAAAACGAGAAAACCTCAAGAGTAAACAACCCTTAAATATGAAGATTTTTTAGTGAAACTTTGGTAGCAGAAATATAGTTATTACCAGTAATTCTGTGTAAATTTATAGTTTGGTCGCATTCATACTTTCTCTGGTCGCACTAAAAAACGAAAAAACCTCAAGAGTAAACTACCCTTAAATATGAATATTTTTTTGTAAAACTTTGGCAGCAGAAAGACTGTTACCGGCTGTGATTCTGTGTAAATTTATAGCTTGGTCGCATTCACATTTTCTCTGGTCGCACTAAAAAACGAAAAAACCTCAAGAGTAAACAACCCTTAAATATGAAGATTTTTTAGTGAAACTTTGGTAGCAGAAATATAGTTATTACCAGTGATTCTGTGTAAATTTATAGTTTGGTCGCATTCATACTTTCTCTGGTCGCACTAAAAAACGAAAAAACCTCAAGAGCAAACTACCCTTAAATATGAATATTTTTTTGTAAAACTTCGGCAGCAGAAAGACTGTTACCGGCTGTGATTCTGTGTAAGTTTATAGCTTGGTCGCATTCATACTTTCTCTGGTCGCACTAAAAAACGAAAAAACTTCAAGTGTAAACTACCCTTAAATATTAATATTTTTTTGTGAAACTTTGGCAGCGGAAAGACAGTTACCAGCAGTGATTCTGTGTCAATTTGTAGCTTGGTCGCATTGGTACTTTTTCTGGTCGCACTAAAAAATGAAAAAAACTCAAGAGTAAACTACCCCTAAATAGGGGTGTTTTTCTATACTTTTCTGGTAGCAGATGCGGCTAGTAGGTGGCATCCAAGATATAGAGTTTCATGGAAAAGTTTAGTCTATAAGTAGTCGGTCAGCTAAAATAACTAACTTTGGTCAGCAAATTACTTTTCCCCCTTCTCCCTGGCTGCTGATTCCTGGTTATAACATTTTTTTTTATATTATGTATTCATACTTTTTTTGGTTTATAATATACAGTATTGTGCATATTATTGTGAACACAGGCATATTTACATATCGTTTATCGAAAGAAAAAAATACAAACAGTACCAGTTTATAAATCTTTTAGTTGGTACAGGGTTCCCATTCATCTGGGAAACCGGGAAAAGTCAGGAAATTTGTAGAAGAAATAATTTTGTCAGGGAAAAATTGACTAAGAGTCAGGGAGTTTTTATCGCTGTCAGGGAAAAATTGTTTTGTTTCCTTTTTTTAATAATAATTGAAACAATGTGTTTGCTTTTTGTATGTGTTATTTAATGATTTATTTTTCCACAAACCCACAATAATTTTTTTTTAAATTTTGCTTTCATTGGTCGCTTTGTATTTGAAATGGGAAAGTGTTTTATACCATGGCGCGAAGACCTACTGTATTCGGTAGTAGTGTGTTACACATGGTGGTAAATTGTAGAAGATCGCAGTTAGGGAAATAGGTTTTGGCATGTCAGATAAATTAGGGAAAAGTCGGGGAAATTGATATGCTGTTTTTAGTGGGAACCCTGTAATATTATTCGATAGGGTATATGTCCCCTGTTGGCTTTATTACAGCTTCAACTCATTTTGGCATAGAATCAATTAATTTTTGTAATTCTTAATTTTGTCATCTTGAAACCACATCTGGATGACAGCTTCAATCATCTTACTTTATGTTGTAGAATCGATTTTTGGCAATCTAGCCTTTTTTTCCACTCAGGGGTCGTCCGCGGCCTTGCCGCCCCGATAGCACTGCAACCTTTGGTTGATTGTGCATGCCCTTAGTGTTTTCTATATGCAATCTGGCCTTGCATATAGGCCACAAGTTCTCAATAGGGTTAATGTCCAGTGAGTTTCCAGGCCAGTCTAGAATCTTTTTGTCCTTGAAATATTTCACCATCTTTGAAACATGACACTGTGCTGAATCTTGCTGAAAAATTGGTTCGCCAACTGCTTGAACTTTTTCCAGTTCTCTCGACATACTTCTCTTAACATTTCTTCATATTTTTCACTGTTCATCATGTGTTCAATAAGTATAAGTTTCCCTGTTCCCAGATATGAAAAACTGCCCCAAATCTTTCTTCGGCTGGATGTTTGGGCCAAGTGAGCTGCAGAATTCTGATTAGTACCACTGCACCAAGAACTCTGTCTTATCTGAGAACAAGACATTTCTCCATTGTTCTTCTGCCCAATGAGTATTTTTGTATTTTTTCTGTATTTTTTTTTGCCCCAATCCGTATTTTTTGCCCCAATCCGTTTTTTTTTCATAATAGCTGCGGACAGAAGTTGTTTCTTTTGAAGTCTCACAGCTTTTCTTTCTGTGAATTGTAGAATTGCGAATTTTTACTCCAGCCTTTTCTGAGTCTTGCTGAAGTTCATAGCATGTCTTTCTGGGGTTCAGCTTGCTATTTCTCAAAAGAAACGATTCATCTCGAGAAGTTGTCTTCCTTTTTCACCCCACATTTCCCCTGCCTTCCAACTGATCCAGTCTCCCTTTTAGCGAATTTTTTTTAAATTCGTTAATAGAGGTATCAATGGGGAGACTTTGCAAAATTTTTTCAAATGAGCGCGAATTTGGGCCCGTAGAACCCGAAAACAAGGTCAGTTTGAGTTTTTACATGTTTATATATATAAACCGATTTTGATGAAACTCAGCAAGAATCTTTCTTTTATTAATGGCCTGGATGAGTTTCGTTAGTCAGTCCTATCGGACCATTTTTTTCTATAAAAAGAAATATAGATTTTTCCGAAAAAAAAAATTGGTATCTCAAAACGTAACAGTTATTTTGATGAAATTTGATTGATATGTTGCCCTTATAAATATCTTACCAAGCACCAATATGAAACTTTCTAGGTTTATAGAAAATTGGGTTATACAAATTTTAATGGAAACTTGCTACCATAGCGCACTTGCTGCGGTCAGAAATTTTTTCGTTCAATTTTCTTATTTACAGCTCCCAAGCTCACGGAACACTCATTAGCAAGGTCTCTTTGCGTCATGGATGTGTGCTCACTGAGTGTAATTATCCTTTCTCTTTTCCTTGGCGTTATGTCCATGATCCTACAAATGCGAAAAACTAACTAAAACGTGCTATTTCTCTCAAAATCACAAAACACGTGTAACTTAGTCACAATGACTGATATTCATACAATACTGTATATGTCTAATCTTTTATAGGTAATTTTTATTTTCCTTTGTCTAATGCAATCTCTCAATTCGTAGAAAGATTTTGATTTAAAGAGAGATGACTACATTAATATATAGAATTCAGATTTTAATTTTTAACTTCAAAGTTTTGGGTTTATATTTCTTATTTTCTGAAGATTTGTTAATTTCAACGTTACCTTGCTTTTTATCATTATAATATCCCCATTTTCTTGTTGTTTTCTTCATTTTTGTTATCATTTAAATTGTTGGCATCGGCTGAACCGATGCAAATCTTCTGTTCACTATAAAAAATCACATCTCTTAATCCAATACAAAAAAAATGGAGGTGGACCTCTCAAGTACCTGAGGTTGTTAGTTGGCTGATATTAAGCTGTGTTACATAGCTTGAGGCTTGGACGGGTGGTCATTGATCGTTTCATATAATAGACGGAGAGCCAGAGGTGAAAAAATTCTCTGAATTTACTTAAGCTGATTTTTTGATAGTTAATTAGGTACGCTGTGCACGTACACATATTCTAGTCAGTCAAGCGAATCTTAGAACAGGTGCCACAGATGCGCCAACAAAAATGTAATTTTTACCGGGGTAATAAAATGAATTTACAAAAGCTGATAATTGTTATACAGATTCTATATTGTATAAGAATAAAAGTTATGTCAGTCAGTCAGCTGCATACGGGAACAGAGCCGGCCAGTCAGTTCGAATGTGTGTATGAAAAATAAATAATGTGTAATTTAACAAAGCTTGGATTTTTTTTTTGTGGGTATATATTGATCTGTTAAACATTAAAAAAATAGTCAGTCAACTGTTCTGTAGAACAACGCCCGCCAGTCAGCGAAAAAAGATATAAAAATTTCGTGCGCGCCGGCGGCGTTACAGGCGGCATGCTCGCTCTTCTCCCATTATCGATCACGTCTTCAACTGCTCTTCTCTAGCACAAAAACCGTTAAATTTTGCCAGTAAAAGGCCTTCGATGGTGGAGCAAATGTCCTCTGCGTCAATGTCATCCAGGTAATAAAAGGAAGGTACACGAATCCTAGCTATTGTGTACGAAAATTCGGGTTCTTATTTACACTGTGCGCTTTTTAGTATAATATTTCAAATGTATTCGCATAAATTTTCATTTATAAAGACATTAAACTATACTCAGTAAGTGGTGGACGTGCCGCCACCTAGTTGCGGAACCAAGTAGTATGCTGTCACGCCAGCTCCAAATAACACAAAGTGTTAAAAAAAATAGAGACTGGATACAGCTAACTAACAATTTAGAAAATTGTCAGCCCTGGCCCATTTCTACCTCAATATAGGGACAAAGTATATACATATTTAGCTGTATCCAGTCTCTATTTTTTTAACACTTTGTGTTATTTGGCGCTGGCGTGACAGCATACTACTTGGTTCCGCAACTAGGTGGCGGCACGTCCACCACTTACTGAGTATTTTAGGGCTGGCTATACGATAGCCGTATTATTTTTGCTGCAATTAGTATGCCGTACTGAAGAGCTCTAATGAGAGCGAAACCGGTCTACGGTTCTAATTGTTGCGAAAATGCATCGAGTCTTACATACATTAAACTATATTAAATAAAGAAATAAATTGTCTGTTAACGTTATTAATATACTTACATGTTTGAATAAAACAAGAAATTACTAATTTATAATTACATCTTATAATTTCACATAGTTTTCTGATATTTTAAGTAATAATAATACTGGGAGGAGAAGAGCGAGCATGCCGCCTGTAACGCCGCCGGCGCGCACGAAATTTTTATATCTTTTTTCGCTGACTGACGAACGTTGTTCTACAAAACAGTTCACTGACTGTTTTTTTAATGTTTAATAGATCAATATATACCCAAAAAAGCTTTCCAAGCTTTGTAAGTAAATTGCACATTATTTATTTTTCATACACGCATTCGAACTGACTGACCAGCTCTGTTCCCATATGCAGCTGACTGACTGACTGACATAACTTTTATTGTTATACAATATAGAATGTGTATAACAATTATCAGCTTTTGTAAATTCATTTTATTACCCCGGTAAAAACGACATTTTTGTTGGCGCACCTGTGGCACCTGTTCTAAGATTCGCTTGACTGGCGAGAATATGTGTACGTGTACAGCGTACCTAATTAACTATCAAAAAATCAGCTTTTGTAAATTCAGAGAATTTTTTCACCTCTGGCTCTTAGACTATAAGTGTGACAGATTTTTTAGTGATAAATATCTGTTTTAACAAGGAGATATTAAAGTGGCACGAAAAGATTATTATATCTAAATTGATATAGCTGTACCATCTCAGTTTATATCATTTTATTTTGCTAATTACTATTTATTTATTTACCTTTAATTTCTCATGGCAGGGACTGATTAAGTATCTATTAATATTTTTCTCAAAAACAAGATCGATAGCACACTTTCTAAAGTGGGTCAAAGATAGTGCCTCAGCTTGTAAGCACACATGTGTTACATATATTTTATTAAAATAGCTTGCATGTTCCTGTTTTTTCGTTGTTGTTATTATAATTAGCAACTAGATTTCTTTAATTTATGCTGTTTTTAATATTACCTGATAAGTTATATATGTGTTGGATGCATTTTGATAAAAGTATTTGTTTTGATAACCTGATGCCATTATTGTTTGTAACAAATGTATCTTTTTTATACAAAAACATTTTCTATTTAAGTCGAATGATGTAAAACACTGATGTAAATAAAATGTTTGTATATTTAAATTATGTGGGTTTTTCTCTTGTGTGTGTGTGTGAGAGTACTGGCTCTTGGCAAGGTATTGGATGTGTGTTTCCAAAAATATAATTTATTTCAAGATTTTATATTGGTGAATTTGTGTTACTTACATGTTGCAATTTGTCATAGTTATTTTTCTCTCATAGAAATTATCTAGTTTTCTTACTGTTAATTGGAAAATTTACTTTTAGAATTATTTTATTGCCAAATTGAAAACTTTTTTTACTCAGTAAAAACTATTGAGTACCATCGTCTGGTAACATTTTGTTACTAAGTGAACCTGTGATGAGCACTGACAAGTACACTAGGAGAACCCAAATCACCACAACACATTTAAAAAAAAAGACCTGACGATCGTTTCACTAACCAAGTCAGCGTCATCAGAGGATGAAAAATTCTGAATTTTTCATCCTCTGATGATGCTAGCTTGGTTAGTGCAACGATCGTCAAGTCTTTTTAGTGAATTTTCGTAGAAAAAATTCACTAATGGGGAGATCCCGACTTTTGAATTTTGAAAAAATTTTTGCAAATGAGCGCGAACTAGGACCCCTAGAACCCATATCCGGGGTCAGTTTCAATTTTTATATGTTTATATATATATATATATATATATATATATATATATATATATATATATATATTTATATATATATATATATATATATATATATATATTTATATATATATATATATATATATATATATATATATATATATATATATATATATATATATATATATTTATATTTATATATATATATATGTATCACACCGATAACTCAAAAAATAATGGGCCGATTTTAATAAAATTTGGCATGTACATTTCTTTTGTAAATAGCTTGGATAAGTTCGTTAGTCAGGAAAATCGGACGAGGTTTTCCGTGAAAATTTTGAGTTTTCATTCGAAAAAAATTCTTATCTCAATAAGTAATAAGCCGATTTTAATAAAATTTGGCATGTACCTTCCTTTTGTAAATGGCCTTGATAAGTTTGTTAGTCAAGAAAATCGGACGAGGTTTTCCGGGAAAATTTTGAGTTTTCATTCGAAAAAAATTTTTATCTCAAAGAATAATAGGCCGATTTTGATAAAATTTTGCGCGTACCTTCCTTTTGTAAATGTCTTTGATAGGTTCGTTAATCAGAAAAATCGGACGAGGTTTTCCCGAAAAATTTTGAGTTTTCATTTGAAAAAAATTTTTATTTAAAAAAATAAAAAAGCTATGATAACCAAATTTGGTAGGTAGGTTTACGATATAAAAAGTAAACTATACACCAAAATTTAGATTTCTATGTTACAAGAAAAAAAAGTTATAATAAAATATTTTGTGCCAGATCATTTTTATGAAAATTCACTACCATAACGCACTTGCTGCGTCTTCGACTTTTTTAAATGTGTTGTGGTAATTTGGGTTCTCCAAGTGTACTTGAACATTTTGTTAGCCAAGATCAGTATTATTAAGAAAATATGAGTCAGCAAGCGTGTTATGGTAGTGAATTCCATAAGAAGTGGGTTTCCTGTAAAAAACTAAATTCTTCAGTTAATAAAAGTTGAAGAGGATAAATATAAAATTATGCATATGCTCAAAATGGCTGTAATAAAAAAAAGCCTGGACGCAGCAAGTGCGTTATGGAAGTGAATTTTCATTAAAATGTTTTTAATAGCAAATATGTCTCTAATGCAAGCAGACCTCAATCTGGTTACCTGTATAGCCTAAACAGTGTGTCCCAAACTGGATAGGAATGTATTGCTGTCTCCGATATTATTAGAGTTAGGGAGACGGTTAAATTAGCATTGTTTTGTAGAATTTCATGCTCATTCCAAATATGACTTGTATTTTGCCCTGCCTCTTTTCGTTTTCGACTTATTTAAATAAAAATTGCCGAATTCTTTTTTCTTCAATATCTAAGTAGGCGTTGATCTGACATGTCTAAGACTTGCACATTATCAGGACACTTTTTACAGAATAATCTTTTTGTGCTATTCTCAACTTTGGATTGTCATTTGTTTTTGAGCTACAGGTATCAACGTTTGTTTTTATTATGGCAGCCATATTGGATTTTTTGCTCATGTGATAGCCTGTGAAAAGAGTTTTCCAAAACATGCTTGATAAATCTTGTAATTGCACTGAATTTTGAGAATAGCCGTTTTGAGGATAGTAGGCTATGAAATCCAATACCAGAAAACAAATGACAAAAGAAAGTGTTCAAAAAGCAGTAGGCCATGACAATGAAGAAGCTGACAGTCTCGCGAAGAGAGGGTCAGCAGACCATTTATGGGACCAGAACCGGCTCTGGGCGTGTCAAAGAGCACTGCCAGGGGAGCCATTAAGTCCTGGGTCAGAAACCAACACAAGGTGTACTGGGCGGACTGTCCAGGGCTCAGACATGGGAAGTCAATAATTGACGGACCCAGTTCAAAGAGAGCTGTGGAGCTGCTAAACCTTAGCAGAGGACAGCTCAGAAACACAACAGGTCTCTTGACGGGACACATGGCCGTCAAGAAACACCTGCATAAAATGGGGCGGTTCGAAGGGGACCTCGCATGCAGACTCTGCAGCGAGGGGGAGGAATCAGCCCAGCACATCTTGTGTGAGTGTATAGCTCTGGACCGGAAAAGACAACTGATCTACGGTCACTCTAGACCGGAGACAGAGCAATATAAAACTTCACCCTACCAATCGCTGTGCAGACTAGTTCAAGGCACAGTGATCTTGGAATGGGTGGAGTAAGACTAAGGGTATGCACAATCAACCAAGGGTTGCGGTGCTATCGGGGCGGCAAGGCCGCGGACGAGCCCTGAGGGAACAAAAAAAAAAGTAGGCCATGAGGTCTAACAATAGACTTCTACTTTTAACATAATTTTCCGTAATGATTCACGCTAAAAAATAGGAACTTTGAGCACACCAATGAATTGGCCCATTATTACAAATGATATCTTACCAACAATTAGAAGGGTTCATGATAATTTATACGAGATTTGGTACCAACAAGACTGTTGTCCAGCCCACAATGTTAGGATCGTCAAAGAATTTTTGTACCAAAATTTTAATAATCGTGTCATTTGTATCAATGGTCCGGTTCATTGGTGTGCTCGAGGTCCTAATATAACACCCATGGATTTTTATTTTTGGGGTACTCTGAAGAATGATGTTTATAAATTCGATCCACCACAAAATATCAATGAATTACGAAACAGAATCACAGAAGCTATAAATCATATTAACCAAAACACCCTCACCAGAGTTTGCAGGCATGTTTCAAAAAGGTGTATAAAGTGCATTGAACAAAACGGTGGCCATATTGAACAATTTTCTATTTAGTGTGTTTTTAAGTTTCTATTATTATTTGTTGAGTTCCGCTTCTAATTGTGTTGTTTTGTGGAGTTTAAGTTTCTATTTGTTATTGCCGGGTTTCGTTATTAAACTGTTTCACATAATATTACCTAGCATTATTACCTAATTAATTATTGTAAACTAAAACAATATTTTTTATCGTGAATCATTACGGAAAATTATGTTAAAAGTGGAAGTCTATTGTTAGACTTCATGGCCTACTGCTTTTTTTACACTTTTTTTGTCATTTGTTTTTTATAATTTATCTTCTTGAAAAAGTCGTGATTTGAGACGTCAAAATTTGCGAATTTCAGACAACGATTTTGAAGCAAATACGAATTATGTCGAAAAAATGTCGTAATAAGTGTGTTTCACAAAGCCTTAAGTTTCAGCTTCAACATCACTGTCCTTCATTTTACTAAAATATTTTCGGAAAATCCATTTCAATAGACCGTCTTTCTGATGCTTTGGTATTAGTTTCCGATATAGAGTTTATGGTTTAATATTTTATATTGTAGCAAATTTGCGTAGAAAAAAAATCGTTATTGAGAAGACCGCGACCTGTGATTTTTAGCGAAAAAAAACCGAAAAATTCACTATTGGGGAGACGATAACTCAAAAAATAATGGGCCGATTGTGATGAAATTTGGTACGTACCTTTCTTTTGCAAGCGGCTTGGACAAGTTTGTTAGCCAGGAAAATCGGACAAGTTTTTCCGGGAAAATTTTAGATTTTCCTTCGGAAAAAATTTTTATCTCCGAAAATAACAGAGCTATGGCAACCAAATTTCACATATACGTTTGTACTATCAAACTTCCCCTACAAATAAAAATTCAGATCTCTAAATTAAAACAAAAAAAGTTATATGCATTTAAAGAAAAAAAAATTGGGTGCCACTGGTGATCAGAGGAAAGCACAATAACAAAACATTTTGTGTGATTAACAAAACCAATTGAATATTACATACAGCGGTTAAGTTTTCTTGGCGCAAAAGTGCCAAGAAGTAGCAGAAAAAATATTTAGAAAATTTTATAATTTTTCTTCTTAAAACGTCAAAGTCTCGCTTTGAAACGTCAAAATTTGCAATATTTAGACAACGAATTTGAAACAAATACGGATTATATAAGAGAAAGGTCCTAATAAGTGTGTTGCACAAAGGCTTAATTTTCAACTTCAATCTTTATGTCCTTTATTTTACTAAAATATTTTTGGAAAATCCATTTCAGTTTTTGCCCGTTTGCACATATACAGGGTGACGCATTTCTACGGTAAAGCTGAATATATCTGTTATTACACAAGATATGAGGAAAAAGTATATACGTTAATTATACGGTGTCTCGAGCTATATATTGTCAACCTATTTGGACAATTACAGGCTGTCCCATAAGTCGTTGGTGATACTCGCTTTATTTTTTTAATGGAACACCCCTTATGTTATTGTATTTTTGTGTTTTCCATCAAATTATAATGCATATGTTTGTAAGGAATTTTGTTCCATGCTTGAAATGAGGTCAGACTTCGCGAGCCCGCGAATCTGCAGGGAAAACAACTTTACTGTGAAAATCCCCGACCGCGAGTCATGGCGGGAGGAGACGCCGGGCCTACCACGGGACGTGCTCGTCTGGTTCACGGACGGATCCAGCGGGGAGCGTGACACGGGGGCAGGTGTTTACTCAGAAGGACCGAGGGTAAGTCATAGTATTTCATTCGGAGCCCATGCAACGGTGTTTCAGGCCGAAATGTACGCCATCCTGCACTGTGTGCGGGAGAACAAGAGGAGGGGCTACACTAACAAGCGGATCCTCATAGCCACAGACAGCCAAGCAGTCCTTAAAGCACTAAGTAGCCCTTAAGGCACTAAGTAGCCCACGGGTAAATTCCTGGCTGGTGAGTGAGTGCCGAGACGAGACGAGCGACCCGGCTGGGCAGAATGAGGTGACCCTCATCTGGGTGCCGGGTCACTCGGCGGTCAAAGGCAATGGAGAAGCTGACAGTCTCGCGAAGAGAGGATCAGCAGAACCATTTATGGGACCAGTACCGGCTCTGGGCGTGACAAAGAGCATTGACAAGGGAGCCATTAAGTCCTGGGTCAGAAACCAACACAATGTGTACTGGGCAGACTGTCCAGGGCTCAGACATGGGAAGTCAATAATTGACGAACCCAGTTCAAAGAGAGCTGTGGAGCTGCTAAATCTTAGCAGAGGACAGCTCGGAAACACAACAGGTCTTTTTACGGGACACATGGCCGTCAAGAAACACCTGCATAAAATGGGGCGGTTCTAAGGGGACCTCGCATGCAGACTCTGCGGTGAGGGGGAGGAATCAGCTCAGCACATCTTGTGCGAGTGTATAGCTCTAGACCGCAAAAGACAACTGATCTACGGTCAGTCTAGACCGGAGACAGAGCAATATAAAACTTCACCCTACCAATCGCTGTGTAGACTAGTTCAAGGCACAGTGATTTTGGAATGGGTGGAGTAAGACTAAGGGTATGCACAATTAACCAAAGGTTGCAGTGCTATCGGGGCGGCAAGGCCGCGGACGAGCCCTGGGGGAAAAAAGGAATTTTGTTTGTATCGTTTTTGAGTTATTTCAATTGTTTCGCAACTTTTTACGTTTTTGGCACATATTTTAAACACATCACAAATTGTGGTATGGAGTTTTTATCAATACATAGCGCAGCCACATGGAAATGATACATTCAGAGAGCTTTTTCTTTGCATTAGTCGTCGACAAAATCGAGCTGCCGTATACAGGCACTCTCAACTAGTAGGTGAATTTGAGATGTTTTCGCAGAAATGTTTTTAGTGTTTCCGTAGAAATCATTTTCTGTAAGATTTTTGTGATATGTTGGTAATGAATAATAAATGTTTAGTAAGTTATTGTAAAAATAAGAGTTGTCGAATTTTGGTGAAAAATATAATTTAGTGCAATATTACTGAGGGCAATTTATGTAAAAGAAATTATCATAATTTTTTTTTTCAATTTTTGTCCTAAAGCTGTTTGTGAATAATTATATCGCGTCAGGTGTGTAAATAGGTTGGTTGGTCAGGAAAATCGGACTAGTTTTTCTGCAATTTTTAAAGTTTATTTTCGGAAAATGTTGGTACTTTTTGAAACAACAAAACTATTTTAATGAAATATGGTACATTGTTAGTACTATATAGGTTATAATGTCAACCAAATGCCCTTCTTGTAAAAACAAGACATATTTGCTATTGTTCAGAGAACAATAGGGTTTGCAGAAGGGTAGTAGCAATCGTAGAAACATAATTATTAAAAACAGTAAAATAATATGTAAAGCTAGTTTAGGAAAATTCTCTACACTAAGTAATGTAAATATTGCACATAATTAGAGGTCATAATTGTATCGATAACATTGGCATTGAAACTATTACATTATTATGTAAACAAGGTAAAATTGCAGCGTACAAGGAACGCAGGACTGCTGAAGTCTGCAATTTTAGAAGGACGTAAACTCATTAAAAAACTATAAGTAGTATTTGTTGAAAAACATTAAGACAGTTAATTTAGATTGCTTAACATGTAAAGACGCGACACTTATGATTTAATTATGTAAACATTAAAAGACTGTTCAATTAAGATTCACGATGTAAACAGTCCGAGTTAAAATTCATTCTGTTAGTTAGTAGTAGCATTAAGTTTGTGAGTTTATTAAAGTTATCATTACACCGTTACTTATGTCTACATTCGCCTAGTTCGACGAGTTTATTCCTTAAATTATCCTCCGCTCCTTAAACAGCTATTAAAAACATTTTTACGAAAATTCGCTACATAACGCATTTGCTGCGTCCAGACTTCTTAAAATTATTGGAATTTTAAACGTAACATATTATATTCTGGTAAATTTTTTCACAAAAAGGTTTCCTCTAAACGTACCTATTTCAGTTGACCGAGCATTTATGGAAGCAACATGGCATATCATTAGAAAAATCAGCATCTATATGCGGCACATTCCTTAAAACATTTAGAAAAAGTCCAGATAATCCTAGCATGAATCTGGACATGTGGCGCCATCTCTTGTGGACTCAAGCACTCGGCCAGGAATACAAACACCTTGCAGGTAAGTTGTATTTTAAAAAATATGTATGGTCTAGTTATTAACTAAAAAAGTGTCTTACGCACGCACATTCTACGGCTACAGGATAATTTTGACTTATGTAGTATAAATAAGATACAAAACATTAAAAGGTGATAGTAATATCTAACTCGTAATAGAAAATGCACCAAAAACTGTATATGCAGAAGAGATGAATATCATTTGTTTTCCTTTAGGGATTATTCGTAGAAAAATTCACTGATGAGGAGACTGTGACTTTTGAGTTTTGCAAACATTTTTTCAAAAGAGCGCGAAACCGGCCCCATAGAAAACATATCTGGGATCAGTTTTAATTTATCTGTATATATATATATATATATATATATATATATATATATATATATATATATATATATATATATATATATATATATATATATATATATATATATATATATATATATACAGGCTTTTTCACGATAGCCGTGCACTGGAAGTTTGTATCATAAATTTTGAAATTTTGGCAGCGGTCACAATTCGTAATTTTCTTTTATTCTAAAATATTTTCAAGCTCACATCACTTCCGGTTAAACCGAAAGTAGTCATCAACTTTGCTAATTTAAATAGAATGCCCTATTTTTTATTGCATATTCGAATTCTCCATAATATTTTGTTAAGATTTATATTAGGCTTTTCTATCCCTATCTTTAACTGTTTCATAGATATTTTGATTTTTTTACATTTTGCGTAACTTCTATCCTCATTTATAACACTTTGTATTTCACATGTTTTTAAAGATAAAAGGCTGGAATTTAGAATACTATAACTTCTAGGATGAAGCCTTCATATTATCAACCTAAAGTTTACCTGTATCATACAGAGTGTTTTAAATTTAAAGACCAACTTACAGATATTCAATGTTGCAAAAGTCATTTTTTTTCAAATGGTGCAGCCTGTATATTATTAAAAATTCGAGTTCTAAATTTAATTCTACACCGGTTTCATATAAGTTTTCCTATACCTATCTCTTACGAGTAACTTGCTACTAGAGTTTTTAGGTAACAAACTCCTTTTCTAGAGAATATACATCATGCTGAACAATAAAGGCAGCTGTGGCTGTCAGAAAAACATAATTTTGACAACACATGAATTCTAAAGCGTCATTTATATTTGAAAGTTAATCTGAGTGTGTTTGTATTACTCACGTTATAGAAATAAAATGCAGAATAGTGAAGAGTACTCTAATATGGATATTTTACATTTATTTTATATCCATGGGGAATGCAATCGGATTGTAAGCAGAACATGCAGGATGTGTAACGTCAGGTATCACACGCTATCGGCAATGACTAGAGGAAAATTCGCAAGGATAGAGGAACGATTTAAATTGACTGGAAGTGTCAAAACTACACGACATGATCCAAAGCCACTAACTGAAAATGAAGATAATGAGATAAACGTTTTGGCTTATTTTCAAGTTTACAGCTCTATTCCTGCAGCTACTCGAGCTTTGGGAATATAAAGTTCATTTGTGCTTAGAATATTGAAATCTCATAAGATGCACCCATATTCAGAAATAGTACTACAAGGACTTCGACGTGGTGACCATTTAAAAAGAGTAGAATTCTGCGAACACATGTTTCTGAATATTCAACAAGATGAGAATTTTCTCTCTAAAATTATCTGGACCGACGAATCGAAATTTAGAAGGGAAGGAATTGTGAATAGGAGAAATAGTCATTTTTGGGCAAGTGAAAACCCTAATATATTTAGAGAAGGACGCTTTCAAACAAATTTTAGTTTTAATGTGCTTTGCATTATTATGGACAATAAGGTCTCTTATGAAATTTACGAAGAAAATTTAAACGGTGAAAAGTATTTGGAACTATTAAGGGGATCTGTCCGTAATTTTCTGGCAAGGCTACCACTAGATACAAGGCAAAGCTGCTGGTATCAGCTAGACGGTGCGCCTGCCCACTCCACTGGTGAAGTTTACTGGCACTTAACGCAATTATTTGAAGACAAATGGATTGGGACCAACGGTCCTTGGAGATGGCCTCCCCGCTCTCCTGATTTAACGTCTGCCGATTTTTATCTCTGGGGACGTATAAAAAATCAAGTCTATGACACAACAAGTAGAGGGGATCTTTTAAATCGTGTAATTAGAGCTTTTAGAGATTTGGATCCAAATGAAATCCAAAGAGCTACTACGAATGAGATGAACCGTAGAATTTAGCAGTGCCTTGACCAAGATGGTGGTCACATATAACATTTATAGTGATCGTAGCATTTAAATTTGAATCAACTTTTTTTTTATTTGTCTTTGTTCAGTTTTTTGTTTATTGTTAATATTTGTTTTAATTTTTTTTCTTCATAATTACATTAAATATTTTTATGAAATCATATTACTTTTGTTATCTGACTGACAATCACAGCTGCATTTGTTGTGTAGTCAAGCATGTACTCTTTATAAGAGGAGGTTGTTACCTAAAAATGCTAATAACAAGCAACATATTGAAGATAGGTATAGAAAAACTTATATCAAACCGGTGTAGAATTAAATTTAGAACTCGAATTTTTAATAATAATAATGTTTATTTCTATTTGAAAAAAATAATACTTTTGAATATGCCTAAGTTAGTAACTAAATTTAGAACACTCTGTATGACACAGGTAAACTTAAGACACATAATATGAAAGCTCTCTCCCACAAGTTACGATATTCTAAATTCGAGCCTTTCATCTTTAAAAACATGTGAAATACAAACTATTATAAATAAGGTTGCAAAATCACCGATATACAGAGAAATCACAATATCTATGGAACAGTTGAAGATAGGGATAGGAAAGCCTTATATAAATCTTCACAAAATGTTATGGAGAAATCGAATATGCAATAAAAAATAGGGCATTCTATTCAAATTAGAAAAGTTGATGACCACTTCCGGTCTAACCGGAAGTGATGTGATCATGAAAATATTTTTAGAATAAAAGGCAATTACGAATTGTCACCGCTGCCAAAATTTCAAAATTTAGGATATCAGGGAACTTCATAAACTTCTAATGCACGGCTATCGTGAAAAACCCTATATATATATATATATATATATATATATATATATATATATATATATATATATATATATATATATATATATATATATATATATATATATATATATATATATATATATATATTCGGAAAGTTCTCCGCGGTCTCTAATGTGAGATATGCTTGGTTCTTGGGTTGAACCGCGTCCAGAATTTATTATATGCCGTGATCATCACGTGGTCCTAAAATCTTTTCAACCTAAACACCACATGAAATCACATACCATCTCCAACATTTTAAAACGAACAGGCTTTGCTCTTCTTAGAAATTCCAAACACGAGACAAGACGACACCTTAACACTACCAACACACTGCTTTACGAGACGTACATAAAAATACACACATTCAAAATACCTTACACTTTGGGACTCTCTAGACAGACTCTCACGTAGTAAAGCAAAACATGTTACACAACAAAAGGCAAATTTGGTGCAAACAACCCCTAACAAACTTAAGGGACCAAGAATGAATAGGGTTGCTGGGCGGGAGGAAATCTGAGCGGAAAATGCTTTAAAAAAAAAAACGTTTAGTTGGACTTTGAAATGATGTGTTTTTAACATTTTGCAGCAATACTCTCTTTAAACCCTGTCTGCCCCGAACAACACTCATATTTGCCCAGGTCCAGTAAATTTCTTGGGGGTTGCTCACAAGGTAAATTTGCAGATTAGCTCCCGAACGCTTTTCAAAATGTTGTTTTCAGAAACATCACTAGGACCTCGCCTAGATGCAGAAACCACAAGAAAAATGTCTTGTTCACACCTCCCAAGGAAGTTACGGGACTAGGAATGAATAGGGGTGCTGGGCGGGGTAGGTAGTAAAAAGGAAATATGAGCAGAAAATGCGAAGAAAACTATTTGAAGCCAGATGCCCGTTAAACCCTGCCTACCCCGCACAGCACCCCTATTCGCCCCAGGTCCCGTAACTTCCTTGGGGGTATCAACAAGAAATTTTTCTTGTGGTTTATGCAAGTATGCACACGAGAAGGGAAGGAAAATGCCTACGACGAAGCAGAACCCCCCCCTGTTTCAACTTGTGCGGTGGCGTAGGGTCGTGGGGATTTTCCTTCCCCTCTCGTGTGCTTATAACCACCCTCGTTGCATAAACCACAAAAAAATGTCTTGTTCATACCCACCAAGGAAGTTACGGCATTGGAGGAATAGGGGTGCTGTGCGGGGTAGGCAGGGTTTAAGGGGGATATGGCTTCAAGATGTGAAAAAGACAGCTTTTAAGCCCGTTTTCTTCGCATTTGCTGCTCTTATTTCCTTTTTACTACCTACCCCTCCCAGCACCCTTATTCACTCCTGGTCCCGTAACTTCCTTGGGGGGTGTGAACAAGAAATTTTTCTTGTGGTTTGTGCATCCGGTGAGGGGTGGGGGTGGTCTTAGGCAGGTTTATGAAAATTGTTTTTAGAAAAGCGTTCGGGAGCTAATCTGCATATTTACCAATTTTTCTTGTGCTTTATGTTTTGCAGGTAGTTTTATGCATGGAGAACTCCCCCGTGTTTTTGGATGAGGGGGCAGAAACCCTCGTCGTCCTGGGGGTTCTTCTTCCCCTTCTGCATGCATACAATCACCCTCAATGCATGAACCACAGGAATCTTTTTATGTTCCGCTTTCTAGTGTATTTTTGTTGAGTATATTTCCTGTTTATCAACTATTTTGTTTAAGTTTTGTATCCAAATTACTGTATAAATATTTATGTTACAGGTCATGTTTTTGCTTGCTCTTCTTTACCTTATTTTTACCTTTCCTAATTAAATAAAGTAACGTTTTATAAATTTTAATATAAGGCTATCACTATGATATATTATTCTTGTGAAAATTCACTACAATAACGCACTTGCTGCGTCCCGAATATGTTCTATTTGGTCAGATCTCTGTGAATACCTCTTGTATAAGTAAAAACACAAAATAGTTGATTTACTGTGTCCAGGAAGTGAACCAGTGATCTTCCACTTTGAATTTATGTTGCCTAACAACTAGCACTATGAGGTTTTAGAAACAATTTATTTAGAAATAAATCAATCTTGTTTATCATGCCATCACTGTCACTGTCATAGCATTTTTTCATCCAAATCTTCATTCATCTACAAAATTTCCTGTGTTTTAACCATTTCTACATTTTCACCCACCCATGCAAGTCAAAGTTGTGACACTAACAGGAGAAGAGAGATTGATTGATGTGGAACCATCTGACAAGATCTTGAACATCAAGGAAAGACTGGAAGAAAAAGAGGGCATCCCACCTGAACAACAGCGGCTGATATACCAAGGGAAGCAGCTTAAAGATGACCAGACACTGAACAGTTACAAGTTAAAAGGTGGTACAATCTTGCATTTGGTGATAGCTCTGAGGGGTGGTCCATAAGGATGACCAGACACTGAACAGTTACAAGTTAAAAGGTGGTACAATCTTGCATTTGGTGATAGCTCTGAGGGGTGGTCCATAAGGATGACCAGACACTGAACAGTTACAAGTTGAAAGGTGGTACAATCTTGCATTTGGTGATAGCTCTGCGGGGTGGTCCATAGTGTCATTGCATCATCATATCCAATTATGTAACTTGCATTCGTTTTAGCAATAAAATGGTATAAACATTATTTGTGGAATTCTCTTTCTACTAATTAGATAGCCATGTTAACTGTTATGAACTCCTCGTATATGACCAAAAATTGAAATAGCATTTTAATAACTTGTTTGTTTCTTAATAATTTTAAATAGTATTTTATGGTTTGGTTTTCTGTTTGTTCTAACTTTATACATTTGATGCGATTTCAAAGAACAATGTCGCATTTATGTTCTAATCATATTTGTTACACAAATCTATAATAGAAAAATGTTCGGGACGCAGCAAGTGCATTATAGTAGTGAATTTTCATAAGAATTGTACACTATTAGTAAGGTATATTATTAAAACTAATTCTTTAAATTTAAAAGGACCTGGGACACCGATTTTGTAGGTCCCAGTTAGCGATTATTTTGAAAAATTGTGTTACAAATTTCAGAAAAGTCAGAAAAGTATTCTAGAGAAAAATTATTTACAAAGGGAACGTACATGCCTAATCATAAGTATGTCAGGTACTTTCCCTTTTAATTGCTTGAATGGTTTTCTTTTAGTCAACCCAATCGAACTAGTTTTTGCAAACAAAACAACAAAAAAAGGTTTTTTAACACCAACTTGTAGTTATCCGCGAAGCTCATTATGTTAGTTTTCTGCAATTTAGGTGTTACTATGGTTCAAGATTGAATATTCTAGCTTAATAGGAAAATGAGTTATCGGATTTCAAATATTTTTACAAAAAAACTCTACCATAATGTCCGTCATGTTAAGTTATCAGCAGGGTCACGTGGGGACTAAGACCTAGTATGGCCCACTGGCTGTACACAAGGTTGGTCAGACCATCGTTAACATACGCGGCACTGGTCTGGTGGCCTGAAGTGACACAATTCAGTGCCAAATAAAAACTAGGCAAGATCCAAAGAATGGCTTGCCTAGGCATCATAGGGGCCATGTCTTCAACCACAACAGCTGCCATGGAGGTGTTGCTGGATCTGTCCCCCCTACACTTAGTTATTATGGGGGAGGCCAGGCTAGGACTGTACAGACTAGCCTGCAATGGTAGACTGAAGATCAACCCAGGCTTCAGGGGCCACTGCAAAATTCAGGAGATCGTCATGCTTGAAATGAGGTCAGACTTCGCGAGCCAGCGAATCTACAGGGAAAACAACTTTACAGTGGAAATACCCGACCGCGAGGCATGGTTGGAGGAGACGCCGGGCATACGGGACGCGCTCGTCTGGTTCACGGACGGATCCGGCGGCGAGCGTGGGACGGGGGCAGGTGTTTACTCGAAAGGACCGAGGGTAAGTCATAGTATTTCCCTCGGAGCCCATGCAACGGTGTTTCATGCCGAAATGTACGCCATCCTGCACTGTGTGCGGGAGAACAAGAGTAGGGGCTACACCAACAAGCGGGTCCTCATAGCCACAGACAGCCAGGCAGCCCTTAAGGCACTAAGTAGCCCACGGGTAAATTCCTGGCTGGTGAGTGAGTGCCGACACGAGACGAGCGACCTGGCTGGGCAGAATGGGGTGATCCTCATCTGGGTGCCGGGTCACTCGGGGGTCAAAGTCAATGAAGAAGCTGACAGTCTCGCGAAGAGAGGGTCAGCAGAACCATTTATGGGACCAGAACCGGCTCTGCGCGTGACAAAGATCACTGCCAGGGGAGCCATTAAGTCCTGGGTCAGAAACCAACACAAGGTGTACTGGGCAGACTGTCCAGGGCTCAGACATGGGAAGTCAATAATTGACGAACCCAGTTTAAATAGAGCTGTGGAGCTGCTAAATCTTAGCAGAGCACAGCACAGAAACACAACAGGTCTCTTGATGGAACACATGGCCGTCAAGAAACACCTGCATAAAATGGGGCGGTTCGAAGGGGACCTCGCATGCAGACTCTGCGGCGAGGGGGAGGAATCAGCCCAGCACATCTTGTGCGAGTGTAAAGCTCTGGACCGCAAAAGACAACTGATCTACGGCCAGTCTAGACCGGAGACACAGCAATATAAAACTTCACCCTACCAATCGCTGTGCAGACTAGTTCAAGGCACAGTGATTTTGGAATGGGTGGAGTAAGACTACGGGTATGCACAATCAACCAAAGGTTGCAGTGCTATCGGGGGGCAAGGCCGCGGACGAGCCCTGAGGGAAAAAAGTGTCACCTCGTGCAGGATGTGAAGTATATAAGGTATAGAGATTAGCTGGTGAAAAGTATTTGCGAGCCCGGAATAGGAAACCTAATTTCTTAGCAGCGGCTGCTTTTTTTTTTTTTTTTTTTTTTTTTTAATGTCAACAACACACCACGAGGGCTTACAGCCTAAATACTATCGTACCGTGGGTGTTGACAAGGAGGAAAGAGGCAGCTTGTTAATTCTGGACTTGAAGGTTTGGAGGTTCGGAGGAGAAGGAAAAACATGTGCCGGCAAGGAATTCCACAACTTGGAAGTCCTCGGGACAAAAGAGCGGGCATAACAAGATGTTCTATGTCTGGTGACCTGGACGTTAAAAGGGTGCATTCGCTCTGTTCCCCTGGTAGATCTGCTGGGGGCAGCAGGTGGGGGAATTATGGAGGAAAGCTCCTCTGAGCAGTGCCCGTGCAGATATCTATAAAAGAGAGAGAGAGGTCCCCAACGGCACGTCGGTGGGCAAGGGATGGAAGCCTTTGGGTGAGGGTAGGGTCACCGATGAGACGTATAGCTCTCTTTTGAATGGAGTCCAGGATAGCGAGTGTAGAAGCGGCAGCTGCACCCCAGATGTGGGAGCAGTATTCGAGGTTTGGCCTTATTTGTGAAGTGTATAAGGTATAGAGATTAGTTGGTGAAAAGAATTTGCGAGCCCGGAAGAGGAAACCCAATTTCTTAGCAGCCGCTTCTGCAATTGATGTAACATGTTGGTGCCAATTAAGATTTCGATCCACAGTAATGCCAACAAGAGAAAAGGACTCATTACTTTGAATAACTTGGTTGTTCATTGTGATGGGTCTAGGGCTGCTGTATCTCTTGTGAGAAAGAAAGCAAGACTTAGTTTTGGTGGGGTTGAATTGTACAAGATTTCTACTTCCCCAGTCTAATATTTTTTGGAGGTCTACGGAGACAGAACCCTCCATGAGTCTGCGATCCTCATCTAATTGGGCTAAAGAGACAGGCTTAGAATATTGTATGTTTGAGTGGAGGGTGCTGTCGTCCGCGTAACTGTGAACTGGGTTGGATGTGCTAGAGAGGAGGTCATTGATGTGGAGAAGAAACAAAGTAGGGGCTAAAGCTGAACCTTGAGGAACTCCTGAATTAATTGGATACAGTTTAGAGGAATGGCCATCCACAACAACAGATATGCTCCTGTTGGAGAGGAAATTTGCTGTCCAGGTACAAAGTTTTGGTGGTAGGCCATAGGCCGGAAGTTTATTAAGCAGCGCTGCGTGCCAGACCTGGTCGAATGCTTTGGATATGTCTAGAGCAACAATCTGGGATTCACCGTGTTGTTCCATAGACTTGTTCCAAGAATGGGTGACAAAGGAAAGGAGGTCGGCAGTCGATCTGCGCTGACGGAATCCATACTGCCTGTCGTGGATTAGACTGTGTTTTTCAAGGAATTTTAGTAGTTCGGTGTTTATATACTTTTCCATCACTTTAGAGATGACTGAAAGGAGAGAAATAGGCCTGTAGTTGCTAGGAAGCGCTTTGGATCCTTTCTTGGGGATGGGTTGTACTCGAGCAGTTTTCCAGTTACTAGGGAATATGCCTTTATTGTAAGATATCTGAAACAGACGAGTCAGGACAGGAGCAAGTTCTGGTGCGCATTTTTTGAGAACAATTGCTGGGATCTCGTCAAGGCCAGAGGCTTTCCTGGTATTAAGAGAAGAGAGCATCTTTCGTACCTTTTTAGTTTGGAAAATGATATCAGTCATTTTATGCGCGACATTGGGGACTGTTGGTGGTTGAACATTTGGAGGTGGGTTGAGAGTAGAATTTCCGGCGAACAACGAAGCAAAAAGTTCAGCCTTGCCCAGGGCGGTAGAAACAATTTCATCACCTGAGACAAGAGGTGGGAACGTGCTCTTGCAGAAATTATTCCCAATAGACTTAGCAAGAGTCCAGAAGGGTTTGCCGCCGTTGGAGCTTGAGAGGACTTTGTTTTTGATGTGGTTATTAAACGAGTTTTTTGCCTCAGAAAGAATGCGGACATAGCGGTTTCTTGCGTCGTTGAATGCTTGACGATTTTCTTGACTGGGATTGTGTAGAAGCGTTTTGTGAGCTTTGACCTTTTCAAGTCTGGCCTTGTCACAGGATTTAGAGAACCAGGGCTTTTGAGTGGCTGAAGAGGTTTTCTGTGTACGTGGAATAAATAATTCCATGCCAGCTTGGATAATTTCGGTGACGTTTTGTGAGATATCAGAGGGGTCAGGATGAGAGAAGCAGACAGACGCCCATGGAAATGAGGAAAAGTAATCCCGCATTTCGTCCCAGTTTGCGGAGTTGTAGTGCCAAACGATACGTGGGTGTGATGACTGTGTGACCTCGGGTTGCATTGCACAGGAAGCAGTGACCATGCCGTGGTCTGAGCGACCAAGGGGGGCGGTGACTGATATCTTATAGCATTCAGGATTTGTAGTAAGAAGGAGATCCAAGGGATTTGAGCTGTGTGTTGGGATACGAGGAAAGTAAGTAGGTTGCTGTACCATATTGGCCAAAGAATTGCTGACTGCAAAGGCCTCCGCTGCTCTCCCTTGTGGATCGGTTTTTGAAGATCCTAGCCATTCCTTATTATGGACATTGAAGTCGCCAAGAATAGTGACCTCGGAGGAAGGATATTCAGAAATCAGATAGTCGGTTTTTTCAGAAAGGTAGTCAAAGAGCTGGACAAAGTTGTTGTCAGTAGGTGACCGGTAAATGCAACAGATGAATTTAGTTGCAGCCCTGAGAGAGAGTTTTATCCATAGTATGTCTTTTCTTCCAGCTTCTAAATTGGGAAGTCTGGTGCAGGGTAGATTGCTACGGACGTATGCGCACACGCCTCCATGCAATCTAAAGGCAGTAAGGAGCTCATACCCCGGGAAATTAAGGTGATTAGTGGCTGTTTTGGCACTGATTTGGGTTTCGGTGAGGAAGAGGAGTTGGGGCCTGTTAGCCTGGAGGAAATGGTGGACGGAGTTCAGGTTAGAATTTAGGCCACATATATTCGAAAAGGATATGTTAAATCTTGATGTTGGCGCCCCCTGTACACCCCTCTCCCGGAGATCCGAATGGAGGGGTATTTTGCCTCCGGAATATTTTATACAAGGAGGAGCCATCATCATTTTTGCTTATAAGGGAAACCGACTCATACACCAGAACCGGAAACGTCCGTTGGGACTTCACCGGCCCCTTGATGCATGGGGTGGTACCTCCTCGGGCGTGAAAAAATCCTTTACTATTACATAAAGGAAAATTCCACTACCACCTGCTATGGATTGGATTGGATCAATGCCTACCCCTTTAAAAATAAGATTAATAAAGGGACTATCAATTGTCCAGTAGTTATGATTTTCGACATAGTGGGAGGATACAAAACATGCTGCAATTGATGTGACATGTTGGTGCCAATTGAGATTTAGATCCGCAAAAATGCCAACAAGTGAAAAGGACTCAATACTTTGAATAACTTGGTTGTTTATTGTGATGGGTCTAGGGCTGGTGTATCTCTTATGAGAATAAAAGCAAGACTGTGATTTGGTGTGGTTGAATTGTACAAGATTTCTACTTCCCCAGTCTAATATTTTTTGGAGAACCGCGGAGACAGAACCCTCCATGAGTCTGCGATCCTCATCTAATTGGGCTAAAGAGACAGGCTTAGAATATTGTATATTTGAGTGGAGGGTGCTATCGCCCGCGTAACTGTGAACTGGGTTGGATGTGCTAGAGAGGAGGTCTTTGATGTGGAGAAGAAACAAAGTAGGGGCTAAAACTGAACCTTAAGGAACTCCTGCATTAATTGGATACAGTTTAGAGGAATGGCCATCCACGACAACAGAAATGCTCCCGTTCGAGAGAAAATTTGCTGTCCACATACAGAGTTTTGGTGGTAGGCCATGGGCCGGTAGTTTATTAAGTAGCTCTGCGTGCCAGACCTGGTCGAATGCTTTGGATATGTCTAGAGTGACAATCCGGGATTCACCGTGTAGTTCCATAGACTTGTTCCAAGAATGGGTGACAAAGGAAAGGAGGTCGGCAGTTGATCTGCGCTGACGGAATCAATACTGCCTGTTGTGGATTAGATTGTGTTTTTCAAAAAAATTTAGTAATTCGGTGTTTATATGCTTTTTCATCGCTTTAGAGACGACTGAAAGGAGAGAAATAGGCCTGTAGTTGCTAGGAAGCACTTTGGATCCTTTCTTGGGGACGGGTTGTACTCGAGCAGTTTTCCAGTTACTAGGGAATATGCTATCTATTGTAAGATGTCTGAAACAGACGAGTCAGGACAGGAGCAAGTTCTGGTGCGCATTTTTTGAGAACAATTGCTGGGATCTCGTCAAGGCCAGAGGCTTTCCTGGTATTAAGAGAAGAGAGTTTTGAAAGTGATATGCGTCATTTTATGCGCGACATTGGTGACTGTTGGTGGTTGAACATTTGGAGGTGGGTTGAGAGTAGAATTGCCGGCGAACAACGAGGCAAAAAGTTCAGCCTTACCCAGGGTGGTAGAAACAATGTCATCCCCTGAGACAAGAGGTGGGAACGTGCTCTTGCAGAAATTATTCCCAGTAGATTTAGCAAGAGTCCAGAAGAGTTTGCTGCCGCTGGAGCTTAAGAGGACTTTGTTTTTGATGTGGTTATTAAACGAGTTTTTTGCCTCAGAAAGAATGCAGACATAGCGGTTTCTTGCGTCGTTTGCTTGACAGTTTTCTTGACTGGGATTGTGTAGAAGCTTTTTGTAAGCTTTGACCTTTTCAAGTCTGGTCTTATCATATGATTTAGTGAACCAGGGCTTTTGAGTGGCTGCAGAGGTTTTCTGTGTACGTGGAATAAATAATTCCATGCCAGCTTGGATAATTTCGGTGACGTTTTGTGAGATATCAGAGGGGTCAGGATGAGAGAAGCAGACAGACGCCCACGGAAATGAGGAAAAGTAATGTCGCATTTCGTCCCAGTTAGCGGAGTTGTAGTGCCAAACGATACGTGGGTGTGATGACTGTGTGACCTCGGGTTGCATTGCACAGGAAGCAGTGACCATGCCGTGGTCTGAGCGACCCAGAGGGGCGATGACTGATATCTTATAGCAGTCAGGATTTGTAGTAAGGATATCCAAGGGATTTGAGCTGTGTGTTGGGATGCGAGGAAAGTAAGTAGGTTGCTGAACCATATTGGCTAAAGAATTGCTGACTGCAAAGGTCTCCGCTGCTCTTCCTTGTGGATCGGTTTTTGAAGATCTCAGCCATTCCTTATTATGGACATTGAAGTCACCAAGAATAGTGACCTCGGAGGAAGGATATTCAGAAATCAGATGGTTGGTTTTTTCAGAAAGGTAGTCAAAGAGCTGGTCAAAGTTGTTGTCAGAAGATGACCGGTAAATGCAACAGATGAATTTAGTTGCAGCCCTGAGAGAGAGTTTTATCCATAGTATGTCTTTTCTTCCAGCTTCTAAATTGGGGAGTCTGGTGCAGGGTAGATTGCTAAAGACGTACGCGCACACGCCTCCATGGAATCTAAAGGAAGTAAGGAGATCATACCCCGGGAAATTAAGGTGATTAGTGGCTGTTTTGACACTGATTTGAGTTTCGTTGAGGAGGAGGAGTTGGGGCCTATTAGCCTGGAGGAAATGGTGGACGGAGTTCAGGTTAGAATTTAGGGCACATATATTCGAGAAGGATATGTTAAATCTTGATACTGGCGCCCCCTGTACACCCCTCTCCCGGAGATCCGAATGGAGGGGTATTTTACCTCCGGAATCTTTTGTACAAGGAGGAGCCATCATCATTTTTGCTTATAAGGGAAACCGACTCATACACCAGAACCGGAAACGTCCGTTGGGACGGCCCCTTGATGTAAGGGATGGTACCTCCTCGGGCGTGAAAAAAAACCTTTACTATCACGTAAAGGAAAATTCCACTACCACCTACCATATTGCAAGTATACCACACCAGCCAACTATTAAAGAGCTGACCAGCTCTAGAACTTGCCTGAAGGTATTTTTCCTTTTAATTGCTTGGATGGTTTTGTTTTAGTTAACCCAATCGAACTAGTTTTTGCAAACAAAACAACAACAAAAGTTTTTTAAAACCAACTTGTGGTTATCCGCGAACCTCATTATGTTATTTTTCTTTAATTTAGTACCCAGGCTGCGTTTACATAGGTGTTACTATGGTTCAAGATTGAATATTCTAGCTTAATAGGCAATTGAGTTATCGGATTTCAAATATTTTTACAAAAACTCTACCATAATGTGTTTGCTGCACCCAGACCCCTTTCAACACTTATTTACTGTTGCTGTATCCACACTTTTTGAAAATGATGAAATATTGTAGCACTCTATGTAAGACTGACAAACAAGGCAACCTAAATTTCATATTTGGAAAAATATTTTAAACAAATTAAATGCGGCAACAATTTAAACATAAATTGAAAATCTTGATTTGCTGCTTTGTCGCAGAGGTTACCCTTCCCCTTCTGCATGCATACAACCACCCTCAATGCATAAACAAGAACAATGTAAACAAGAAAAGTTGCTTGGGAACAACCCGCAAGAAAGTTATGGGAGGACCTCCGGTAAATATAGGGGTTCTGGGCGGGATAAACAGAATTTTAAGGAGGTATAGCTGCAAAATGGGATAAAGGCAGCTTATAGAGGTCCAACTAAGCTGGGGTTTTCGCACTTTTCGCTCACCTGTACCCTTTTATCTTCTTTTTTATCTTTTATCTATCCAGAATAGTTTAAGTTGTATTGTATATATGGTTAACCATAATATCGTATTGAATTATTAGCTTTAACTTTCCTTTCTCTTTTAGATGAACTGTACAAGAAATGGCTAGTTCTCCGGTACCAACACTTAGCTCTAACACCAGAAATCATAAGCCTGCTGTCCAAGCTGCGACAACATTATTTCCTGGGGCTCATCACGAACGGTCCCTCTTGTGCCCAGCAGGAGAAAATCCATCGGCTCCATCTAAAAACATTGTTTGATATCGTCTTGGTATCAGGTGATCTACCTTGGGAAAAACCAGACCATGAAATATTTCATCAAGCCTGCGGTTATCTTGGTAAGTAGTATAATATACAAATAGTGTAAACAGTTTAAAAATTTGAAAGTTTAAGAGAGTGTATCATGCTGTACTTTTTATTGAAATATTGATTTGCAAGGGAAGGCAGATATTATTAGGATTCCCGGAAGAACTGTCTTCTAGTGGAAAAGATTAAATATGTTGAAGCATTCATGCTTTTACCCATGAATTTTTACCCAGTCACAAGGTAGATGAATTTATTAAAACAATGGATACAGATTATCATTTGATTGATGTGTTGAAGGACTTTTAGTTAAGAATATTATATTTTACAAAATAAATTGATATATATATATATATATATATATATATATATATATATATATATATATATATATATATATATATATATATATATATATATATATACACACAAGGAGAAGGGTTAAGGGCAAAGCCGCAAGGAGACAACCGCATACACGTGTTTCAAGCTTATTAGCTATCATCAGTACGGTATAGCCAGGTGAAGATGGGAACACTCTGGATGAAGATGCAAAAATACACGGAGTCACAACAGGCAACCAGTGCACATTTGCAGCAACATTTGGAAGAGCCTCAATCCGATGATGGCTAATAAGCTTGAAACACGTGTATGCGGTTGTCTCCTTGCGGCTTTGCCCTTAAGCCTTCTCCTTGTATAGTACAGAAATGCCGTGTTATAAATCCTGTTATAGTTAGTGTATATATATATATATATATATATATATATATATATATATATATATATATATATATATATATATAATAGGTCAATCACTTACATCGTACAAACTACGTAACAACTTAAGGCTAATACAATGTTTGCAACTACGCATGTTGTGTAAACGAAAATTGGAATGTGCAACCTTGCTTCTCTAAGCACACACACAATTTTCCCCAAGGTAACTAGGATATTTTAATTAATTATTATAATAATAATTCTATTGTATCTTTGGATGAACCATCCTGGAATTCTGATTGCTAACCTTGTTCTCTGAACATGTCTATTGAGTTGTCTATTTGCAGACTTTATCTTACGTGTATATTTCTGTTATTCAGATTGCATTAAAACATATGTTAAATTTTGTTTCTTGTTTATTTGTATTTTTATTTTAGTTTTATGCTTTACCTGATATTTTTATAACCAATTTATTTTATTTACAATTAAATATTTGCAGCAACTTTATCACGTTTTTGGGATACACAACTTTTTTGTGCATCAACAAGCATATAAGACAGATGCTATCTAGAATGACCCCGAAAGAATAAACAACAATGTTCTATTGGCTGTTTTATTGAAATTACCAGTTTTATAAGACTGGCAAAGGAACATAGTGAAAGTTCTTGCAAATTATATTATAAGCTTATAGTTTGCCTGATGTCTGTTTCTTAGCAAATTGTTTTGCTCTTGCCACATGTTTGTTTGCATACGTGATGAAACATATATTTATTTTTTATTCTATTTGCTTTGAAATATATTTTGAATTCAATTTGTGATTTGTTATTTTCTGTTGTTTTATTTGTGTAATTATTTTAGTTTTATGCCTTACTTGATATTTTAAATAACTAGTTTATGTTACTTTTTCCATGCAAATATTTACAGGTACTACTTAGTGGTCATTGATAACAAATTTCACAAGTTACTTTTAACTTGTTTATGGGTTATACACAGCAAAGGAGTATGTTTCAAGGGAGACATTGGCCGAGTTCAGCAGGCGCCAACAGTTGAATAGTTGTGTCAACATATGTGTTCCCCAGTCCCAGAGTTACTGCTGGAAATTAACTGTTCCTGGTTTGTCAAAGTGAAATGACAGACAAATGTCACAATATAATGCTTGAAGTCACCAGTGTGTTCATCAGTCTCCAACTACTGAAATGTATTGGTAGTCAGCAGATGAGCGCTTAAACTCAGCTATTCACGCCTGGTGAACCCTTTCATTGTGTACTGCGCTCTTGAAATAAACATATGACTGCTTTGTGTTATTAATCACCATATGAGTTAAGCGACGTTTGAAACGGCTCTGGAAGAAAACAAGAAGCCTTCTGACTTGTTTGTTAGAACTAGTTTTCAACTGACAAAACACAGTGGTAAAATTTATTGGAAATTATTTCATAATCTTTTTGTTTGACTACTTTCTACTGATGTCTGTCTCTCGGCGAATTTTTTTACTATTGTTACATTCTTGTCTGCGGACTTGTTTGTACAAGTTTGTTTGCTTTGCAATGTTGCTTTTATCTATTTGTAATGTGTTGTTTGTTGTTAATTGATTTGTATCACTGTTTAGTTTTGTGCCTTTTTTGATATTTTAAATAACCAATTCATGTTATTTTTTTTATTTTTCACGAAAATCATTACAGGAACTATTTGGTAGCCATTAATAATGAAATGTATGAATTTTACAAGGGTTATTTTCAATATGTTTTTGTTAGTCATTAATACAATTTTGTACATGGAATTGTTTAGCCTTTATTAGTGCAAGTGAAAGACAAACTGAAACAGCACACTTTTCAAGAAGAAACGGTGAAAACCCTCCAGAACTGAGTGATGTATTCTTAAGTGATCTGAATCAAGCAAGTATAGTAGACAGTGTTATCTGAACCTCCTCCAGTGAAAACATATTGTGTGGCATATATATTATGTATTATTTGTGTTTTTCAACTATCCCAATTTCAACGCTCAGAAATTATATAGGCAGGTTTAAGTCATTAAACTTGATCTTGGATAACTGAAAAACAAACTCCTGATGTCTTAGATAAATCAAAACTCGCTGCTGTGGAAAATTGTTGAAAGTTTACCGGTAGTTTTGGTTAGTCCAGCCCACTATAAGAAACTGTCTGGTTTGTTTTTATCAATCTTGAAAGAATGCTGCACAACTAGACTTGGATAATCCAAATCACCACAACACATTTTAAAAGACCTGACGATCGTTTCACTAACCAAATTAGCGTCTTTTAAAATGTGTTGTGGTGATTTGGGTTCTCCAAGTGTAATTGCCAGTGCTCGTCACAGGTTCCAATCTTCACTTAGAGAATGCTACACCTTAAGAAACATAGATTTTCATGTTTTGTTTATTATTACCTATCTTTTTTTAATAGTAAAATCTAGGATGTGGAATAATTCACTGCGATCTTAATGAATGTGAAATCAAAATGAATGAAGAAAGTGAAAAGTTAAAGCGGGCGCGAATCTGCTTTTGTTATTTGGAGGCCAAGTGAATGTAGAAATCAATATGGTTCTAAAGAATATATTTGTAGAATATTGTGATCGGCCCCTAGAATACTAGTTTCCAATTAACATTACTGTTAGTACATTCTTTACATTAAACATTTATTTTTCTTCATACCGCTTTTATTAAAAAATATTTTGCATTTGTTTCAAGTGCTAGTGATATAATATTTCTACTACAAGAACAACATTCGATATTTTTTTAACCAAACAACTGGAGTCTTATTTGCTAGAGACCTAGAGACACTCCAGTTAACAAAAATTTTACAGGGTTCTGAAAATAAGAGTTTGAATATGGTAACACACACAAATGGTGTGTTTATTTAAATGTTAGAACCAAAAGGCTCTAAATAACTGTTCAAAAGAATCTTGTTACATTATATATATATATATATATATATATATATATATATATATATATATATATATATATATATATATATATATATATATATATATATATATATATATATATATATAATATATATATATATATATATATATATATATATATATATATATATATATATATATATATATATATATATATATATATATGAGACATACTTAGTTCTCGGGTTGAACCGCGTCCAGAATTTATGAAAACCTGACATTTCGGCTCCTATTTCGGAGCCATTTTCAAGAGGTAAAGGCAATATGTAAGGACACTCTATGGCCTCAATCTGCCTACTCCTTAGAGCGGTGGACAAAGGTGGGTTGGGATGTTGTAGCTCGATTACGGGGCCTCAATATGCCTACTCCCCAAATCTCGCCGGAGATTGTCTGTGAGGTCTGAGGGTCTTCAACCCTAGGCCTCGGAGAGATCTGGCAGTTCGCTGCAAGTCTTGTCTTATATATGCCGTTCCATCTACCTGCTTCGTTATCAGTTAAAGTACTAGGGTCACGGTCAGTTAAGTGGGGGGCTTTGGCCACGGTACTTAGAGGATGAGGAGGATTAAGAGGGTCACCGGCATTTGTTGAGACAGATAATGGGGAAATAAAATTGTCTGTGGAATTTATTTTCCTTTTGTGTGTTTGTAATGAAGATATAATAGGTTTCCAAGTAGTTGGAAGGTGAAGACCATCATCTAATTCTCGTTTTGAAGTTGTAAACCGGTGCTATTGTTTTGGCATTATCGAACTCAATTTTGTGTCCTGTATGAATATGATGCATGGCCAGCGCCGATGAGGGGTCGGATTTTTTATTTAGACTAACGGACAACAACAACAAACAGACAGAATTAAACTTTTTAAGACAGACATTGCTAGAAAACGGATACGACAACAATCACATACTACGAAACATTAGAAACACACAACAACAAACCACTACACTACAACAAGAACAAATAGAGTCCACACAACAACACACAGCGTTTTTACCATACATTAAAGGTGTCACCGACAAAATTAGCCGAATTTTTAGAACCCATAATATCAAAACCATATTCACAACAGAGCAAAAACTGCCAAATCTGATAAAAACTCCCAAGGATACGATTCCAAACGAATCCCACAGAGTTTACGAAATTCCTTGTTCCGACTGTTCTCGAACTTATGTAGAACAAACAAATAGACGCATCCACAATAGAATATATGAACACACCCTCGCAGTTAGAAAATCCGACCCCTCATCGGCGCTCGCCATGCATCATATTCACACAGGACACACAATAGACTTCGATAATGCCAAAAGAATAGTACCGGTTTACAACTTCAAAACGAGAATTATCCGCGAAGCAATCGAAATTGAAAAACGTCCCGATTGTTTAAATAAGAGAGATGATGGTCTTCGCCTTCCGACTACTTGGAAACCTATTATATCTTCATTACAAACACACAAAAGGAAAATAAATTCCACAGACCATTTGATTTCCTCATTATCTGTCTCAACAAATGCCGGTGACCCTCTGAATCCTCCTCATCCTCTAAGTACTGTGACCAAAGCCCCCCACTTAATTGATCGTGACCCTACTACTTTCACTGATAACGAAGCAGGTAGACGGAACGACATGTATAAGACTTGCAATGAACTGCCAGATCTCTCTGAGGCCTAGGGTTGAACACACTGAGACCTTGGAGACAATGTCACGCGAGATTTGGGGAGTATGCAAATTGAGGCCCCGTAATTGAGCTACAACAACCCAACCCAGCTTTGTCCACCGCTCTAAGGAGTAGGCAGATTGAGGCCTTAGAGTGTCCTTACATATTTCTTTTACCTCTTGAAAATGGCTCCAAAACAGGAGCTGAAACGTCGGGTTTTCATAAATTCTGGATGCGGTTCGACCCGAGAACCAAGTATGTGTCACATTAAAGACCGCGGAAATCTTTCTGAACATATAATAATGTTACTTTTAATTAAGATTTGAATTTAATATGTTTCTGTTATTTTAAACCCCATAAAGTTTCATCTAAGTTGGTCAATATATTATACATTCTGTTATAAGTTTCTGACAGTGATCTTGTTGGTAAATGCATTTTCTTGAAACCCCTTGCTGTTGTAGCTCTTAGAACCAGTTTTGAACTTGATACACATAATTTGAGAATTAGCCAAATTATGTTGTTTTGCTTGAAGATGATGCTTATTTACATAATGAAGATGAAGTAAACCCAAACTCTGATATGCTTCATTTTTGATGAATAGTTTACAGTTGACAAAGCAAACATAAGAGAATTAAGAACTTGAGTAGTCCAGGAAATCAAGGTTGCACATATGTTACTTACTTTTCAATTATTATGTTTGTTCTTATTTTTTTTTACAATTTTGTGTACTGGTCTATTTTTTGTTATTTATTTACTATATAACAGTGTAAATGCTTATTGAAACAAAAAATACTAACTCTTAATGTTGTAGGTGTGGAACCAAAGCAGTGCTTGATGGTTGGTGATAACCTAGAAACTGACATAATGGGTGGTATCAACGCTGATTTAGGTGGTACTGTATGGGTACCAACCTATACTCCTGATGTAGATGAAAACGACCCTTGCCCAGACTATGTCATAGAAAATATTACTGACTTACCTACCATTTTACCAAGGAATCCCAAAGTACTTAGATTCAGAAATAAGAATGTTGCCACTAAACCATTCACCCGCAACAGTGCTAGATTTTCGTTACCAGATTTAGAAGATTATAACAGTAATAGTAGTGATGGTAGCTAAACAAAATAGCTAAACAAAATGTCACTTTTAGCTGGGGTAGCTAAGCAACAGGTGAAGTCCACCTGGTGTATAAGATATTTTAGAGTATAATTTAATTTAACAACACTACACTATATTTCATTTAACGATGGAGTTTGCACAAAGAATTAGGTTCCGGCTGATTCCAGGATTCACTATTTTTCTGCGGAAACAGTCATTTGTGATTATTTCAAAATAACACTTACTTGGTACGACGATACCATTTAAACTGCTGGAATTTCCTAAATCAAGCATGGCGTTGTCAACATTTGTATACTAGAATAAATAAAAATAACATTTAAATATCTCATTTGAGAGATAAAGTGCACAATCCAGCGCACTATTTGCTTCATTCATCTGCAGATGTTGAGCTCATCTTGATTTATGACCTAATGCAATCCCTTATTTTATAAGCGACAACAGTAAAATTTGTTTGTTTACATAATAACGTATTGGTTGGTGTTCCGACATTATTATTTATTATCTTGGTCACAGATTATAAGTGATGGCATCACTTTTGTGTATATGCATTTGTAAATGTTATGTATATATGTAATTGGAATAGAGAATGTACCTAAATTTAAATTAAATTAGTAGCTCTGGTCATTCTGAGGAACGTAATTTCACTTCATACAGACTTGGAAACTACTTCTCTGGCTTCACTGTTGGGTTTCGTTTCTCTAGGTGAAGGGCGTAGTCAGCGCGTAAGGTAACTGGAGCAAGAGGCGCTTATGAATTATAGATGTTCTCAGATGTTCTTCAACGTTTCTGTGAATAGTTTCGCTCCTTGATAGCATTCTCAGAGGATGCACTAGTCGCAGAAACGTTGAAGAATGGTGACTTCAATGTCCATAATAAGGAATAGCTAGGATCTTCAAAAACCGATCCACAAGGAAGAGCAGCGGAGGCCTTTGCAGTCAGCAATTCTTTAGCCAATATGGTTCAACAACCTACTTACTTTCCTCGCATCCCAACACACAGCTCAAATCCCTTGGATCTCCTTCTTACTACAAATCCTGACTGCTATAAGATATCAGTTACCGCCCCCCTTGGTCGCTCAGACCGCGGCATGGTCACTACTTCCTATGCAATGCAACCTGAGGTCACACAGTCATCACACCCACGTATCGTTTGGCACTACAACTCCGCGAACTGGGACGAAATGCGAGATTACTTTTTCTCATTTCCAAGGGCGTCTGTCTGCTTCTCTCATCCTGACCCCTCTGATATCTCACAAAACGTCACCGAAATTATCCAAGCTGGCATGGAATCATTTATTCCACGTACACAGAAAACTTCTGCAGCCACTCAAAAGCCCTGGTTCTCTAAATTCTGTGACAAGGCCAGACTTGAAAAGGTCAAAGCTCACAAAAAGCTTCTACACAATCCCAGTCAAGAAAACCGTTAAGCATTTAACGACGCAAGAAACCGCTATGTCCGCATTCTTTCTGAGGCAAAAACTCGTTTAATAACCACATCAAAAACAAAGTCCTCTTAAGCTCCAGCGGCAGCAAACCCTTCTGGACTCTTGCTAAATCTATTGGGAATAATTTCTGCAAGAGCACGTTCCCACCTCTTGTCTCGGGGATGAAATTGTTTCTACCGCCCTGGGCAAGGCTGAACTTTTTGCCTCGTTATTCGCCGGCAATTCTACTCTCAACCCACCTCCAAATGTTCAACCACCAATAGTCCCCAATGTCACGCATAAAATGACGGATATCATTTTCAAAACTAAAAAGGTACGAAAGATGCTTTCTTCTCTTAATACAAGGAAAGCTCCTGGCCTTGACGAGATCCCAGCAATTGTTCTCAAAAAATGCGCACCAGAACTTGCTCCTGTCCTGACTCGTCTGTTTCAGACATCTTACAATAGAGGCATATTCGCTAGTAACTGCAAAACTGTTCGAGTACAACCCGTCCCCAAGAAAGGATCGAAAGCGCTTCCTAGCAACTACAGGCCTATTTCTCTCCCTTCAGTCATCTCTAAAGTGATGGAAAAGTATATAAACACCGAATTACTTAAATTTCTTGAAAAACACAGTCTAATCCACGACAGGCAGTATGGATTTCGCCAGCGCAGATCAACTGCCGATCTCCTTTCCTTTGTCACCCATTCTTGGAACTAGTCTATGGAATTACACGGCGAATCCAAGATTGTCGCTCTAGCCATATCCAAAGCATTCTACCAGGTCTGGCATGCAGCGCTGCTTAATAAACTACCGGCCTATGGCCTACCACCAAAACTCTGTACGTGGACAGCAAATTTCCTCTCCAACCGGAGCATTTCTGTTGTCGTGGATGGCCATTCCTCTAAACTGTATCCAATTAATGCAGGAGTTCCTCAAGGTTCAGCTTTAGCCCCTACTTTGTTTCTTCTCCACATCAATGACCTCCTCTCTAGCACATCCAACCCAGTTCACAGTATAATCAGATGTACAGTGAAAATTATTAATTGTATTCAGTTCATTTTCAAAAAGTATGGATACAGTAATAGTAAATAAGTGTTGAAAAGAGTTTAGGTGCAGCAAGTGCGTTATGGTCTTGCTTTCTTTCTCATAAGAGATACACCAGCCCTAGACCCATCACAATAAACAACCAAGTTATTCAAAGTAATGAGTACTTTTCACTTGTTGGCATCTCTGTGGATCGAAATCTCAATTGGCACCAACATGTCACATCAATTGCAGAAGCGGCTGCTAAGAAATTAGGTTTCCTCTTCGGGGCTCGCAAATACTTTTCACCAGCTAATCTCTATACTTTATATACTTCACAAATAAGGCCAAACCTCGAATACTGCTCCCACGTCTGGGGTGCTGCTGCCGATTGTACACTCGCCATCCCTTGCCCACCGGCGTGCTGTTGGTGACCTCTCTCTCTTTTATAGATATCTGCACGGGCACTGCTCAGAGGAGCTTTCTTCCATAGTTCCTCCACCTGCTGCCCCCAAAAGATCTACCAGGGGGAACAGAGCGAATGCACCCTTTTACTGTCCAGGTCACCAGACATAGAACATCTTGTTATGCCCGCTCTTTTGTCTCGAGGACTTCCAAGTTGTGGAATTCCTTGCCGGCACATGTTTTTCCTTCTCCCCCGAACCTCAAAACCTTCGAGTCCAGAATTAACAAGTTGCCTCTTTCCTCCTTGTCGACACCCACGGTACGATAGTATTTAGGCTGTAAGCCCTCGTGGTGTGTTTTTGAAAAAAAAAAAAATGAAAAAAAAGAAGAAAAAAAGAACATCCGAGAACATCTATAATGCCCATTCAAAATCCTAGTGAGACGCCACTCACCTAAATGCCTAATAATTCGACACTCACAACAGCTTAAACCAAATGATCACGGGTTTTCGCAAATATTTAGAAGCACATAGCTCGAGGCGCTGTTGCCAGATTTTTATTATTACTGTTAGGAAAAATGTGTTTTGATTGATTTTACCTTGGCTAAAGGTAACAAAAAGTTTGCTAGATGTTAATATTTTTCTATGCTGTGCGCATGTCTTTAAACATATTGCAAATATTGAAAATGTTCATTATGTTTTTTACAATAATGGTTGTATGAAATGGAATTTTTTAAATAATTTATGTCAGAAAAATAATTATAATAGTTTTAGTTCAATACTTGTAAATATAATTGTACAGAAATGTAAATTACTTGAAGAAATGAAGAACTGTGCTTTACTTTTTGCTGATGTAATCACTAAAAATTTATACATTTTTTTAATTGTATTGGCTGTTTTGCCTATTTATTTAAACAGTCTGTATCCGTTTTACGTTTTGAAGTAATGTATCATATAATATATTCTATAATGGATCATATAACGAATATAAAAGACAATTGATGTGGATGATATAGAGATGTTTTAATAGATATCTAATAATGTTGAGTCTTCAAACTGAGATCTTAATTTATACTAGTAAAGTGATATAATAATTTCAGAGCTCTATATGAATGTTAACATTAGTTTTTGAAAAGATATATTGAGTCTATATACGAAACGTAGAATGTGAAATGTTTTTAATTGCAAAATGCTTTAAAGAAGAAAAAAATACAAGACTCGTCTTGTCAATATTATTTATGATAAATTAGGGGTTTGTTATCAGGACTGTTGGCAAAATCCTTCAGTCTTATTATATACATCTATGACGACTCTATACAAAGTTTCAGATCTGTATTTCTTTCGTCATAGAAAGGCCAATTGATTTATATTGAGGCTATGAGATGCAAAGTGGCCTAAGCCCGAAATACAACAAATGAGAAAAACGCCTCTGAAGTTTTTGATATTTCTCCACTCTAATAACACAGTTAATATAAAAGGAATATTGCAATATTTTTGCTGAACAAGATACAACTTCAAATTGTTTTATTAGGTGTTAATTAAAATATGGAAAACCTCAATTTTTTTTTGGAAAAAATGAGGGTTAGGCCACTCTGTTTTAGTGAATTTTCTTAAAAAAAATTCACTAATGAGGAGATCCCGACTTTTGAATTTTGAAAAAATTTCTTCAAATGAGCGCTAATTAGGCCCCCCAGAACACATATCCGGGGTCGGTTTAAATTTTTATATGTTTATATATATATATATATATATATATATATATATATATATATATATATATATATATATATATATATATATATATATATATATATATATATATATATATATATATATATATATATATATATATATATATATATATATATATATATGTATCACACCGATAACTCAAAAAATAATGGGCCGATTTTGATTAAATTTGGTGAATAAATTCCTTTTGCAAATGGCTTGGATAAGTTCGTTAGCCAGGAAAATCGGTCCAGGTTTTCCCGGAAAATTTTGTGTTTTCTTTCGAAAAAAAATTATATCTCCGGAATTAACAAAGTAAGGGCAACCAAATTTCATATGCGGATCTATATCATTATAGGCAAGTTACCTACCAAAATTTAGCTCTGTAGGCTAAAGGATAAAAAAGTTACAGGCATTCAAAGAAAAATAAATTTGGATTTTCCTCAAAACGTCAAAATTGCGATTTTAAACGTCAAAATTGGTGAGTACATTCCTTTTGCAAGTCGCTTGGATAATTTTGTTAACCAGGAAAATCCGGGTTTCCCGGAAAAATTTGTGTTTTCTTTCGCAAAATATTTATATCTCCAAAATTAACAAAGTAAGGGCAACCAAATTTGGTAAGCTGGTTTATATCGTTATAGGTGTGCCACCTACCAAAATTTAGCTCTGTAGGCCAAAAGACAAAAAAGTTATAGGCATTTAAACAAAAATAAATTGGGGGTTTCCTCAAAACGTCAAAGTGACAATTGAAAACGTCAAAATTCGCAACATTTAGGCAAATAACTTGAATCTAATACGGGCTATGGAAAGAAAATGTCTCAAGAAGAATGTTTTACATACACCGAACTCTTAGTTTCAACCGTCATTGTCCTTTATTTTACTAAAATATTTCCAGAAAATTCATTTCTAATAGACCCTTTCTCTGATGCTTGGCAGTAGCCTTAGCTATAGAGTTTATTGTTTAATGGTATATAATTTCTGTCGAATTTTCGTAAAAAATCAATAAAGCTCAATATATTCGTTATTATACAAGATATGAAAAAATATTGTATAAATTAATTATACGGTGTTTTGAGCTACATCTTAAAAAATTATTGCGACAATCACAGGGTGGCCCATAAGTCGTTGGTGATACAAATAATATTTTTTTTGTCGAAAACGCCTTATTTTTTTGCATTTTCCATCGAAATATAATGCATGTTTGTAAGTTAAGAAATTCTGGAGGCAGCAAGTGCGTTGTGGTTGCGAATTTTGATTAAATGCTTCATATTTGAAAAGCTCAATTTGCTATTAACCTATAAGGTTGACCAAGAAACGGATTTTTTCAGTAACACTTTTGGTTTACTTTTGGAAATTTCTGTACGTTTTCAAACAATCAGTTATTTTGATGAAACATGGCACATTGTTTTTACTATATATGTTATACTGGTAATCAAATTTGATGCCTGCTTTTTCTATATAGGTTATACTGGTAACCAAAATTGATGTCTGCTTTCTTAAAAAGAAAACACACATATTTGCAATAAAAACATTTTTATGAAAATTCACTACCATAACGCACTTGCTGCGTCCCGAGTTTTTTCATATAAGCAGCAATATGTGGTTTAGGCCACTTTGGCACACTGGTATTAGGTCAAAAATTCTTGTTTATACGGACTTTGGGATTGGATAACAGATAAAATCAATAAACCAAGAGTTTTTATTAAGAATTTAACTGAAATATGTAGGTATATTGAATTTACACATTACACATTGAAAAAGTTCGATGGACTAATATTTTTATTCCGGCATTTCTTCTCTATCGCTAGAAACGACAATAAAATCTTCAGATACATCGTCGGCGGTCTTCAGATTTGCATACAAATTATGATGAATGGGGGGTATAAACTGGATTAATTCCATTAGGTCAGCTTTTTTTTTCCACATCAATTTTGCGGCCATTCGGATATAGCAAATCACTCAAGTTTGCAGGAAAAAACTTCATTGAATAGAACTAATTCGCTGTTTGAGTATTTATACGAAATTATGAAAGGCTTATTTTTTCTAAACGGATCCATTGCATTTTCATCCATTCTACTTTAGATTTATCGGACGCAATTTTTCTGTTAGTAATTGTACTTTCTAAAAAAATGACATTTGAAATTTTGGTGCTTTAAAATTTAAAATATTCGAAAATCTAAGTTAAAACAAGACAATTTTGTTATTGAACCATGATATAAAAATTCCAAGGATATATATGAAATATTGGTTATAGGAAACAATTATGGGAAGTTAATTAAAATGAAAAATTGGAAAACCAAAATCCAAGTGCCGTCAGTGCCAAGAAGATTTCGAGCTATATTGCAGTTTTCCATTATATTCAAATCCAAATTGTATCAATTGCAAACACAAGTTTAGTACTTAATTGTAAGATGCATTGTAAAATTTATATACCAATAAACTAAACTAAACTAAATTGTTTGGTAAAAAAAAAGTTTTCTGATTTTATATGGACGATATTGAAAGGAGTCTTTTTTCTAGCGGCACACTGTTTAAGCTGACCAGTTAGAAAATAAATATTCACCTGCTCTTCTCTTTACTGACAACCGCCAATTGCTTTCATAGGCATAGTGGCCTAACCCAAAATATATGTGGGTTAGGCCAGCATTACCTTTTGAATTATGGGAATAGTTGTAAATGCAAAAGGAATTTACGCTAACATCTACCAACCGGTAGCTGAAGGTTGCTTGGGCCACTTTTCATCTGAAAGTACTTAAATAACATGTAACTTTACCATAATAAACGCGTTTTGGTAAAATTGTAGGTTAGGCTATTTTGCATCTCATAGCGTCATATATAATAATAAGTTTATTTTAACATAGGAAATCCTAATACATACAAACAAATTAACATTTAATCATACATGCACTCTCAACATTAATAACTGAAAAAGTTTCCTCCCCAATAAACCACAATGTACCACAATTTCTTAAATCATAAGGTAAGCTGTTCAACTCACTGATACCTCTAAAATAACACTGACTTCATTGCTCCGCTTGTATAGGTTATATATATGTGCGGACCATCAGCACCCCTTGTATTATATTGGTGAATGTCTCTGTTAAAAACCATGAATCGAAATAGGCTGGCTACAGATTATTCGCAAGTTTAAAAACAAATATCATCGTTAAATAGTACAGTCTATCTGCAACACATTGCCAGTTCAAAGTCGCTAGCATCAATTTTATAGGTGTATATCTGCTCACTTTTAAGACAATTCGCATTCCACGATTCTGCAGTTTCTGCAACACATTCAGAGTTCAGATCCATTGAAGCAAGGTAGCACAGTAATCAAAATGAGGTTGTAACAGTGTGCGATACACAGTGATACTAGCATACACTGACAAATTGTGACTGAGTCTGCTGAACAAAAATAATTTTTTCCTTATTTTCTTGCTTATGTACTCAGAGTGACTCTTAAAGCTAAGTGCCTCATCCAAAACAAAACCCAAATATTTCATTTCCTATACAAATTCTATCCTCTTGTTTTCAATCATCAAAGTTACATTATTACAATATATCTTCTTTAGCCTATACTTACTACCCAATAACATAGCTTTTGTTTTGTTCACATTCAACAACCCCAGTCTGTTCACATGCAGGTATGCAGCAAACCTATCAAGAACTTAATTCATCCTTGTAACCATATTTGCAACATTGTCGTCGGTACAGGCAATCAATGTGTCGTCAGCAAACAAACTTATATATTAAAAATCTCCACTGAAATTAATATCATTCATGTAAATGATAAAAATTAGGTGTCCGAGTATACTCCCCTGAGGAACTCCAGTGCAGCTCACCACCTCATCTGATATTTCTTTCTGTAATCTGGTCCTCTGTGTCCTACCCGTCAAGTATTGCCTCAGCTATCCTAACACATTTCCACCAATACCATAATATGCCAGCTTCCGCAGAAGAATATCCCTGTCGATTATTTCGAAAGCTCTCCTAAGATCAACAAACACAGCTAGTACATATTTCCCCAGATCTATTGCTTCCTTCCACTTAGAAATCGTCAGCTGCAAAGCAGTGTCGCAAGAATGATGCTTTATAAACCCAGACTGATAACCAACAAACAGTTTGTTTTTCTGAAAATAATCCATTAAATGACAATATACAAAATGTTCCAATAGCTTCTGAACACTCGGCAGAGTATTCACAGGGCGAACATATTTCTCTCTCTTTGGAATTGGTATAATTGTACTGCACTTAAGGACCTCCGGAAAGCACCATATTTAAGGGAGACATTAATAAAATTCAAAATTACATGACCAATCACTCCAAAGGTTACTCTCAAAAACTCCGTGTTGAGGATCTCTGTGATGCTACCTTTTTTCATCATGTTTACATATTTATTCAGATCAGCCAGAGTCACAGGCTCAAAGTCAACAAAAGAACATGCAACCAAGGGATAATCCTCATGAGACCAAGGACAACCCACTGGAATTGAATCTACAATCACATTAATACTATTTACAAAATATACATTGAATTTTGCACCTGCCTCCTTTCTCGTTGCAGCAAAATAAATCCTACCATCACAGCCGAAGTTGAAATCTAGAAAGTTCACCGCATTACCTTTAGTTTTGTAAAGCGTTTTTAGTGTTTTCCACATGTCCTTCGAATTACCTCTATTTGAGTCAATTTTCCTTTCAAAATATTTATTTATATCATCACTAGTCTTTGTAGCATACAGTCTTACATTTTTTGTAGACGTACACTATTATAGTATATAGTAATATACAGGTAAAAACCATACTGTAGCAACCGCACGCTGATAGTCAGGTGCAGTAAGGCTCATTCCAATCTATTTAATCTTGTTTGTGGAGTGCCGCAGTGTTCCGTTATGGATCCGCTTATGTTTCTGTTGTTCGTAAACAACCTTCCGCTTAATATAAGTACTGGGCTGCTTACCATGTTCGTTGATGATATAACGGTTACGGTTGTGGCTGACACTCAGGAGGAGCTATCAGCCAGGGCGGTTCTCGTGAAGGATGATGTGTGGTGTCAGTGAAATAAATTGATACTCAATACAGAGAAGACTTGCTTCTTTAGCCTTTAATATTAGTGCCCCAAGCAGTGCCCAACAGTGCCAACCAATATTAAAGATCAAAATCTCTGAGAGCACTAAGTTCCTGGGAATAATTGTGGACGAGAGATTGAGTCCGGGACATGTGGGGTTCCTAAAATAAATGACGATTTCAATTATGAAGTGTAAGCAAGGCAAGCAGCGGACCTGTGTAGTTTCTCTCTAAAAAATGTATCTATATTAGAGAACTTTATTTTTGGTAAAAACCCCACATGCCCAAAATATGGACATGTGGGGTTTCTAAAATATGTAATTCATATAGTGTAGTGGTTTAGGATAGTTTACTAAATGTTCTCTTTTACATGCCATATGTACTATTGTATCAACCACGGCGAATAAAGTCATTCAAGAAAATCACAATAATTGCTCAAATTTTAATGTTGTCTATTCACTTCTTGACAATACCTAAGTCTATTAACAAAAGAGCCCAAATGCATTCTGCAGATATACCGTAGGAATGTTTGTGATCGCAATTATAAATCAAGCTTCTAATCCATCAAATGGTGTTGGCCTTTTATAATACACAACACTTCAAATATATCCGAAAGAGAAGTCCACGGGAGTCATGTCTGGAGAGCTAGGGGGGCATTCAATTGAACCCCTCCAATCCGTTGCCATGGCAAAATTGTGATTACAGAATACATGAACTTGCTAATCTAAATGGGGTGGAGCACCATCCTGTTGATAACAAACAACTTGGTGCAAGGCTTGCGGATTTATTGGACTTTGTTTAATCCCTCTGGTACAATTTGATTTTGATAAGAGACATCTCTGTGCAAGGCTTGTGGATTTAGTTTAATCTTTTATAATTAGTACAATTTGATTTTGTAATAGTTACAAGTAACCCACAGATGTTCATGTATCATGTTTCCGTCCAATATTCCACACCAAAAATTAAGTTGTTCTGCAAAGTGCGTGTGAATTTCCAATTCGACATTAGCAAGAAGTGGGGATTAGCAAGAAGGCCTAATGGCCAGCTTCCTTCCCCTCTAAAATCTAGACGTGATGACAAATGCTTTTCTAACAGTGTTATCATACAATGCTAAATTTTTAATCTTATGTCCAAAGTAGCTAACATTGTTTTTAAAACAGCTATCTATTTTTAATAAGTTTCTGAATCACTAAGCAGTTAGTAATGGATTTATAATCGGTATAAAGTTGTTTCTAGAAACATTTTAATATTATCTTTTCATCTTTAGCAGCAAATATTTTAGATACTAAAACTATTGATAAATTAAACACTAAACGGGTTGAGTGCAATTGGAAATATTTCACATTCTACAAAGTGTCCATGGAAGGTTGGAAATACATTCTACTACAGATTTCTGATGTAACAATATGATGGCCTAAGTCAAAACTCTACTGGTTCCAGCGACGGCTACTGATGAAGACCACTTTGTTGTTGAAATGCATACATAGCACATAACTGTTATAATTTTTGAGGTTTTTTGGTAATTTTGCTTCCTGTTGCTGCTTCCAATGTTTTTAGAACTCACTCTGTTGTCAATTCTGCTACTAATCATCACTGAGATGTTAGGAGATCTAATAGCTCTGTCATTGACTAAATGTGCAACTGCCGGAAATATACCTAATAAAATGCTTTAAATTACACTACCGGGCCATTGTAATATCTGCTATTAAGTAAAAATTGTGTTAACCACTTTAGTGGGCCCATGCACTATAGTGCACACGGCTGTCTACCTCACGCAGTTGGTCTGTGCACAAAAGTGCCTATCAAATAACATAATAAATATAGTATATTTCAACTGGTTCAAATTATAACTTTATTCGAGATACAAAGTGACACCTATTAGTAAATAGAAATCCTAATACATGGGGATCTAAGTAGACAAACAAAAATTAAATAAGCAGAACTCTGAAAGATCACTGCGAACCAGTAGTGTACATAAATTACTGTATGTTCTCCCACATAAATCTGCAATGCGGGACCAAAACGCAATACATTTTTAAATTGAAATGATGCTTTAGTGTAGATTCCTTTATAGAATACAATTCCATATACTGCAAACAAACTGTTTGTATGTCGCCAATATTTTGTTTGCAGTTACATATATCTTTATTTGAATAATTATTTTTAGATTATTCACGAACGTCGTGTATCAAATGACATTTTTGTGTGTGAGTTTGTCTTGACTTTTTTGTGTAAAAGTGATATGGCTCAAGATATATTTTTAGGGCTTAGTAAACAGCTTGATATCGAACTAGCTCGACAATGAGCATTTGCCAGTCATGAAGAGGATGAGGATGATATTCTTTCCGATTTAGATTGGGAAGAAGAACACCACTGACTTTCTGAATACCATTTTTTTTAATAAAAACTATTCTTTCACTGTAATACCAATCAAATAGCAATATTTTTTAATTTAGCAAATTTTTAGCTTTTTAATCATTCACATGACCCGCCACTGGTTTTGCATTTTCAAGTGCTCTAAATTTAGCTAAAAGTCGTCTTTTACGAAGTGGAAACCTTATCTACCTACAGTTTGATGAACAAATTAAACACTAGATGAAGAAACTAAGCTCCTCACCGGATGGTCGACTTTCGTTAAATTGACTCCACACATAAGGGGTTAACAGTAGCAGCATTCCTCCTCTGACAATATTAACGACTTCTGTGATTCACACTCACCACTTTTCTGTATGATCTTAAAACCAGACAAATTTAGTTTATTGGCAAATTCATAGATTAGATTAGATTCATTGTGCACGGGCTATTCCAGTCCCTCCACGGCAACCTTAGGTCTATTGTGGCTCACGGCTAATTGCTTAAATTTCACCCATCAAATCCAGCTCCCTGCGGAAGTCGATTCTTGAGGGGTTTTTTTTCTCATAGTGGAGGTGAATGCTTTTTACACAGACCGGTGGCTGGCACTTGCGCGCTCTGACACCAACCGGTACTGTGGTGACTCCCCTTCTATCCAGGTCGGGACTACCCACTAAACACCCCCTTGAACCTAGAGACGTGGCGGAAACCACTCGCTGGCATTGCTTCACCACGTCCCTAACTCTTGTTGTTTTCAAAACATCTAAATCTTGTCTTCATTCTCCTTCGACTTCATTATTTCTACAATCCCCCTCTCCACAGTATTCCACACCCTTTCACTTCCCAGCATATGCTCCACCACATTATCTGCTGTAAAATCACTGCCAATCTCTTTATACATTTGTTCTCTAATTTCTGACCACCTTGCGCACTTAAATACCGTGTGTTCTGGTGTATCTGTGTCACCACAATACGTACAGTCCTCTTTGTCGACTATTTTTATTTTACTCAGGTAAGACCTGAAACGCCCATGACCTGATAGAAATTGGGTAAAATAGTAACCCACCTCCTCATGCTGTCTCGATGTCCATGTCTGTATGTGTGGGATGAGCCTCTTTGTCCACTGGGATGTTAACATTTCCTCTTCCCATTCTCGCTGCCACTCCAGCATTGTTTCAGTTCTTGCCTTTTTTTTCTTCTTTTCTATTTGCGTGTCTTTCGTAAGTTACCTCTATATCTCAAAAAGGATATTTTTTTGGTAGCTCAGGTTCTCCTCGTTCTCCACATGCCAGCCTCTCACGTATCTGCAGACTTGATGAACACATGGTTACGTCGATATATGAGGATCCTCCATTCCCTTCGAATGTTGGAAGTCTACCATCATTCAATATAATATAGTCCGCTTAGCACATCCATTCTGTCAATGCTTTTCCCTTTTTGTCTTTGCTTACCAAGCCCCAACTATAGGCTTTCACATTAAAGTCCCCCCCCCAATTAATATTTTCTTCTTATGTTGCCTAATGTCTCTGTTTAAGAAGGTTAGAAATTTCTGGAAGTCTTCTTCTCCAATTGCAGGTGATACATAGCAGGAGTACAGAGTAGGGGCTGTGGGGGCATTTTTATGTAGTACTTTGTTATATTTTTACTTTAGAATTCTGTAGCGGGACATTATTTTCAATCTTTTAGACATACTGTATATGCAATATGGCATATGTCATGCTGTCATGTAATAAACAAATAGAAACAGAAGACATCTGATAGCTAAGAAGTGCAAATAATAATTTTTAAGAATTCAATAATTAAGTTTACGGTGTGGGATTTTTAGCGTTCATTTTGTTTTTATTGATTATTATGCATAACCTTCCTTATTATTTTAATTTAAATTACGACTTAGTATATAAGTATATAACATCTTTAAATTTATCTCAACATTTCTAAACTTTTAACATCGCTTGCTACATTGAGGACTTTTTAAAGTTTACTTTGTCATTTATGAGAATAAATTAAGATCCACAATTAACAATCCCATAATAATTTGATATATTTTAACCTATAACATTACCTAGTTTTCTTATTTTTTACGCCCTGTCTAAACAGCCGCCGGCGGTACTCTTGATCAACTGAGGAAAACCACTGCAGGCCGGTTTTTTTACATTTATTCATATGAATGCTGCCGACATAAGAAAATAATTTACATTTTCGGCGGCTTCTTAAATCAGGAAGCCATAAAACCGCCAACTGGCGATTTTATTTTATTTGAACTGGCAATTCCGCCGTTTCGTAGGCAAAACATAATATATTTTTAACGCATAATGGGTATTGGTCATTCTTTGTATGTTGCTGTTTATTATAATTCTAAACCATTTTGTTTTTATCTAATATATAAATATATATATATATATATATATATATATATATATATATATATATATATATATATAACTACCTATTGTTAAACCTCATCGAGGTTAGTTTGTGCTTTTGAAGTCTTAGAAGTGTTTTAAGATGCTTTAAAACTATAATAAACCGAATCGTACAGAAAAGAAGGACTTACTTACTACATTAGTGATGACTGATACCCATTAATGAAAGACTGCAATTCCGTTAGTGTGTCTTTATCATTTATCCAAGCCGTCTTAACCTGTATTAGGTGTTTAAACCAAGCATGGTATCTTGCATCACCGGCTTCTTAGAACCCTATTTAACTTGTCACTGTGCACACATTGCTTCCCTGAGGTTTGAAAGGTTGCTCGGATCTGTCCTGTTTTCAAGTCTGGGGACCGTTCTAAGGATAGCAACTACAGGCCTATATATACATATATCCTATGTAATTTTGCTAAGATTTTTGAGGCAGTTGTGTATGGTCGTATTTATCCTGCCATGAAGTATCGCTTGTCACAATATCAGCATGGGTTTACGGAGGGGCGCTCAACACTGACGAATTTATCCCTGTTCACACAGTATATGAGCGAAACTTTGGATGGACGGGGTCAGGTGGATGTCATTTATACAGACTTCTCCAAAGCGTTCGATTGTGTTGACCACTCCACACTTCTGTACAAGCTGCATTTGGCAGGCCTTGATGGACGGCTAATAGCATTCATTGGATCCTACTTGACTAACCGTGTGCAATATGTTTTTTATAATGAATTTAAGTCTGAACCCTTCACTGCTAGTTTCGGCGTTCCACAGGGTTCCAATCTTGGCCCACTCTTTTTGTTATTTATCGACGACATAAGCTCTGTAATATCTGGTAATCATCTATTATTTGCTGATTATCTCAAATTATACTCCAGTGTTCACGATATTGGTGACTGTTCAAGACTCCAGGTGGACCTTGACAATTTACAGCTGTGGTGTTTTGAGAACAGGCTTGAATTAAATGTCTCGAAGTGCAAAGTGATGACATACACTAGAAAAACCAGCTGTATAGCTTTTCCCTACGAAGTGAGTGGTGTACCATTGGCTAGGACTGAAACGGACAAGGGATCTTGGCATTGTATATGATGAACATTTAAGTTTCACTGGACATATTCAAACAATTACGACATCCTGTTTGAAGTTGATGGGTTTCGTTATAAGGAATGGCAGATCATTTTCCAATTTGGATAGCTTGAAAATTCTCTATTTTGCTTACATTCGATCGAGGCTTGAATATTGTAGCTTCGTTTTTTATCCTTTTTATAGTGTTCATATTGGTGCTCTAGAAGATGTTCAGCGTAAGTTTTTAAGACACCTTGTATATAGGGAATCTGGTACCTAGCCACAGAGAGGATGTGATCATGGCCAATTGCTGATGCAAGCTGGCGTACCCAGTTTGTATTCGTGTAGAAAGATTGCATCTGTGATGTTCCTGCATAACTTGTTTCATGGTCAAGTTGATTGTCCAGACTTATTGATGCAGTTAAATTTCTCAGTTCAACGGGCTGCATCTAGAGTGGTGAGAGTGTTTAAACCTCCAATACCAAGGACTAACATTACAAACTTGTGCGACTTCTATTCGGATAAGGCTGTGGTTATTCGTAGGGTGGCTATATCTTACTTTGTCGATTATTAGGACCATTATATGTACTGTTTTGTGTGATTTCTGCCTTGTGATGTTTTGCACAGTATTTTAGTTTTGTTTTTGGAAGTCATTTTTGTTTACATTGTTACATATTGTTCTTTTTGTTTGGTGCCCTATTAATGGGATTAACCTGTTGGTCATGTATTCAATAAATAAATGTATTCTGATATTAAACCTCCTAATGACCTCAAATACAACCATGCTTTACTAAATGTTTGATGTTTGCTTCATTTCATGGTACACTTTATTATGATATTACTTTCAGGTGTAGAAGGCGTCGAATCATCTTGTAAATTACTTATATCTGAAAGAAATATCCTTTGGTTGGAATAATAATGCATCCAAGTCCTTCTCTTGTTACGTAATTTTCCCTCAAACATGTTCATTTTGTGTTCTTCTCGTTTCCTAAAAATTTAGTGACAATGCAATAACATTGAGGTTTGTAAACCAAAGTTACATGACTCAAACCTCATGGTAATTTTGAGCAGGAGGTTTACTTTTGGTTGTGTATTGTTTCGGCGGTATTCACGATTTCAAAAATTGCCGTCGCTCTGCGGCAACTTGCAATATGCGCAAGGAAACCCGCTGAAAATAGTAAAGTAATGCACGTTTTCAGCGGCTTTTTAATTTGGGAAGGTATAAAGCTGCCGAAAGACGGTTTTATTTAGCACCAATGGACCATGCTGCCGGGGGCTGTTTAGACAGTGCATATTTTAAAATGTTCCTTTTTTTTTACAAATGCTTCTTGTATTTTGGGTTAGGTCTAGGATATATAAGCTAATTTATTGTTAAGAACAGTTTCTTAACTATAAATTAACTTATATATCTTAGAACTAACCTCGCCTTTTTAATTCAGGAAGGTATAAAGCTGCCGAAAGGCGGTTTTATTCAGAACCAATGAACAATGCTGCCGGCGGCTGTTTAGACAGTGCGTATTTTTAAATATTCCCTTTTCTTTTACAAATGCTCCTTGTATTTTGGGTTAGTTCTAAGATATATAAGCTAATTTATAGTTATGAAACTGAAGTAATGCAAGTAGCTTGTATAAATCATTTATTTTTTACTCGTTAATTTAGTTGTAAGTTTTTGTTGGATATTATATAACATTATTATTGTTTTTATTATGCTTTGGAAAAATCAAGTATTTTACGTTTTAATCAGTATTCTCACAAAAGCTGTGTATAATAACCTTAGTTACAAATTTGTGAGAATATGAACAAATTGTTAGATAAATTGAAAAAAATATCAATATTTTTAGCTTGAGGTTATTAATTACTTAAGATTATTACTTAATACGTTATTGCATTCTAACATTATTTACTTTTGTAATATCCCAGGATAAGCTTTGCAATAAAAATGATTTATATGGTTTAAATTTTTTATTATTTTTTTTTGCAAGATTTTATATAAGTACATTCTGGAGAACCAAATTCACAACGCATTTTTCAGACTGACGAATGTTTCGCTAACAAAGTTAGCATCATCAGAGGGATGAATGAACTACTAAACTAATAAAAATTATAAATAGTATTTATTATTTATACAGTGTGATAATAAAATCTGGAATATAATTCATAAATGCGTTATTTAATTTTTTTGAAGGAAAACGCTTGGACAGTTCAATTTTATCTTTTCAATTGTCAACTTATGACGTAAAAAATACATACATTACGTCACTTATTTCTGCTTTTTTGTTTATCTGATCCAGAACTTATCAGACTATTTCATTCTCATTCCTTTAATTATCTAAATGTCTAATAGACGAATGAAAACAAAGTGATCGTGTTCAATTTATTATTTTGAACAACTTTTTTATCAAAATTTTTTAATATCTTCAAAAAGGAGGGTGCGTGGAATTAAAATTATGCGATATATCAAAGTAGGCTTGGGATTTTAAAATTTCGTATTCCTACTCAGTTTTTCTTTGCGATCATCTTTTCTCTATAACATTTTTTCGTATCTCCTACTTTACTTTAAAAAATTAGTTTTTTTTTGGAAATTTCCAAGACATACTTGATTTTTGGAAATTATAATTATGGCACAAATTATTTTGTATTCAAGGAGGGCTTAATCAGAGAAAATTAAGTTTCAATTACAAAATTACAGTCTTTTTCACCTATTCATGCCATGATCCGGGGACACACTGGATATAGGTACATATATACATACATAGCTTTCTTCTACCTGTATAAAATAATAATTATTGTTACCCTCAAAATGTAAAGCTTCCATTCCCCGAAAGCTCATCAAATTATATTAATGTTGACTTGTATCATATAGGTTTTGTAAATATGGCCAATAGCATGTTCCTTTTGGCAAAAAAATGTATGTAATAGGAAAATGCCTTTAGTGTGAAGGCTCCCCCCCCAACTAATATATATATATATATATATATATATATATATATATATATATATATATATATATATATATATATATAATTCGGAGTGTTGTCAAGCAGCTTTGGATGCAACTATGTATAAAATTTTGTTAATATTCACCACAAGTCTTAGACTTATTGAATAAACATGTTGTATAATTTTAAGCAATAAAGGTAATAATAAAGGTAATATATATATATATATATATATATATATATATATATATATATATATATATATATATATATATATATATATATATATATATATATATATATATACAGTCTGTCCCAAATTGGATGGGAATGTATTGCTATCTCCATTATAATTAGAGATAGCGAGACGGTTAAATTAGCTATCTTTTGTAGAATTTCATGCTCGTTCCAAATATGACTTATATTTTGCCCTGCCTCTTTTCGTTTTCGAGTTATTTTGAAAAAAACAAAATTTGTCAATTTCTTCTTTCTTCAATATCTAAGTAGGCGTTGATTTGACATGTCTAAGACTTGCACATTATCAAGACACTTTTTACAGAGTATTCTTTTTGTGCTATTCTCAACTTTGGATGGTCATTTGTTTTTGAGCTACAGGTATCAACGTTTGTTTTTATTATGGCAGCCATATTGGATTTTTTGTTCATGTGATAGCCTGTGAAAAGAGCTTTCCAATGATGTACAACATGCTTGGGAAATCTTCTAATTGCACTGACAATTTTGAGAAAAACTATTTTGAGGATAGTAGGCTAATATATCCAATACCAGAAAACAAATGACAAAAAAAAGTGTTCAAAAAGCAGTAGGCCATGAAGTCTTAACAATAGACTTCTACTTTTAACATATCTTTCCGTAATGATTTACGATAAAAAATAGGAACTTTGAGCACACCAATGAATCTGCCCATTATTACAAAAGATATTTTACATTACAACATTATCCTAAAAAATAGTTATAACTTAACTAGGACCCCTAGAACCCATCTCCAGTTTCAATTTATATATATAATATATATATATATATATATATATATATATATATATATATATATATATATATATATATATATATATATATATATATATATATATATATATATATATATATATATATATATATATATATATATATATATATATATAATAGACATCCATCCGATAACAAGAAAAGTAATTAACTGATTTGGATGAAACTCGGCAAATACCTTTATTTTATTAATAGCTTGGACGAGTTCGTTAACCAGGAAAATTGGACAAGATTTTCCGGGAAAATATTGAGTTTTTTTTTTCTAAAAAATGTTTTATAAAGATTACAAAGCTATTTTAATGAAATTTGGTGGAAATGCTGCCTTGGGAGAGACCTTGCCATATACCAAAATTCAACTTACTAAGTATATAGAAAACTGACTTATTCAAATTTGAAGCATTTATTGAAAATTCACAACCATAACAGACTTGCTGCGTCCCAAACTTTTTATATTGAAGTTTTAAAAGCAAATATCTAAGAAAAAGACAACTAATCAGTACATTTTAAAATTGCAGATTCAATTTTGAAAGCAAATATCTAAAAAACTAATCACTAGATTTTAAAATTGCAATTTAAATTTTGAAAGCAAAATATAAAAGAAACTATGCAGTAGATTTTAAAATTGCAGCTGCAAATAGAGAAACAAGACCTTTCCAAAAAGGTACCACTCAACAGTCTACCTACCTTCCCTCCTCAAATTAAGGGGTGAAAGTCATCCCCACTTAGGGGTTGAATTATGCTACAAATTTTGTTAGGGTTCAAAAAAGTGTCCCTCACAAGCAAAATCGATGTGTTTTAGGATTTTAAAAAATTCTCGGCCGTTCTTGGGAAAACCTTGATGCAAATACCTTTTATAATGGACAGCCTGTATATCCATATATATTTTTTGCACGTTAAATATCTCAACTAGATGTACATATAGCTACATTTTTAGTATTTAGGTTGGTGATTGTAATATTTAATATAAAAATGTACAATTTTATATGCTTCATAGGTACATATAAGAGAATTATTTAATTTTATTATTTTGATGTAGAGCATGTTCTGCTGTACATTTAACTTATTGTGTAGGATAAGATGTAACTAACTGTGCAAATATATTTGTGATTTCACTTAGTGTAAGAAAACATATGCAAATATTATTTTCTGTATTTTTTTATTGTAATAAATAATGGTTGTGTCTCAGGAGTTTTTTCGTTTGCATGTCTACCTGTTTTTTTTTCTTCAAATATATGTGCCTCATCTCATTGAATTTAGTACACTCACTTTAGAGTTGGGATTATTAAATTTACACTGAAAAGATAATATAATTATATATTTTTATTTCAACAACACACCACGAGGGCTTACAGCCTAAATACTATCGTACTGTGGTTGTCGACAAGGAGGAAAGAGGTAACTTGTTAATTCTGGACTTGGAGGTTCGGAGGAGAAGCAAAAACATGTGCCGGCAAAGAATTCCACAACTTGGAAGTCTTCGGGATAAAAGAGCGGGCATAACAAGATGTTCTATGTCTGGTGACCTGGACAGTAAAAGGGTGTATTCGCTCTGTTCCCCTGGTAGATCTATTGGGGGCAGCAGGTGGAGGAACTATAGACGAAAGCTCCTCTGAGCAGTGCCCGTGCAGATATCTATAAAAGATAGAGAGAGGTCACCAACGGCACGTCGGTGGGCAAGGGATGGCAGCCTTTGGGTGAGGGTAGGGTCACCGATGAGACGTATAGCTCTCTTCTTAGTGGAGTCCAGGATAGCGAGTGTAGAAGCGGCAGCGTCACCCCAGATGTGGGAGCAGTATTCGAGGTTTGGCCTTATTTGTGAAGTATATAAGGTATAGAGATTAGCTGGTGAAAAGTATTTGCGAGCCCGGAAGAGGAAACCTAATTTCTTAGCAACCGCTTCTGCAATTGATGTGACATGTTGGTGCCAATTGAGGTTTCCATCTACAGAAAGGCCAACAAGTGAGAAGGACTCATTACTTTGAATAACTTGGTTGTTCATTGTGATGGGTGTAAGGCTGGTGTATCTCTTATGAGAAGGAAGCGAATAGCATGCAGTGTTTTTAACCACAGCCGTCTACACTAGAAGGCCTGGTCGGTCCTGCAATTTGGCAACACTCTATAGCCTGGAAATAGAAGGTGGGTTGCGGCCGACTACTGCCACGAGACATAATACAAAAATAAAGATGAAAAATTAAAATTTGAATTGTGTTAAAACATTAAAAAGTATCTACAAACGTTGATATTAATAGGCACATCTATTAATTTGTGTAGGGAGGGTGTAATAAAACTATCAGATTACATTGTAATGTGTTAAATTTCCTTCTTTTTAGATTGTTTGGTAAATTTGCCGTTTACATCCCGAACGCTTTTATAATAATAATAATTCAGGGGACCCCGTCCCGCCCCTGGATGCACAAACCACAAGAGAAATTTCTTTATATATATATATATATATATATATATATATATATATATATATATATATATATATATATATATATATATAGTGGGACAAGCTAAAGCATGGTTGGCAAACTACTTAACAAACAGAGAACAACAAACTATAATTAATACAAAGTTATCTAATGTAAGAACAGTAAAACATGGAGTTCCACAAGGAACTGTGCTTGGCCCTTTGTTGTTCATTTTGTATATTAACGACATAGGGGATAATCTAGATGACAAAACGATAATAAGTTTGTTTGCGGATGATACGGTAATATCTGTATGGGCAGATAGCATAGGGGAAGTCATGGAAAAGATGTGGGTGTACTGAATAAATTAGAAGAATGGTTAAGACGGAATAGTTTGTTTGTAAACGTAGATAAAACTAGTCATGCTGATGGGAAGTAATAGTGAAAATAAAAAAATACAGCTATTTAATGAGAACTTAGAATATGTAAATGAAACCAAATATTTAGGCATAATTATTGATAAGAAGTTAGAATTTAAGAGCCATGTTGAATACTTGACGAATAAATTAGATAAAAAAATAAGATATTTCAAAAGACTTGGAAATTATCTGTCTCCCATGACTCATTTAACAGTGTATAAGAGTATGATAGCCCCACACTTTGAATATTGTCCAACAATATTGATGTATGTTAATGAGACTGGTAAAGAAAAACTTTAGGTACTACAGAATAGGACCATGAGAATTAAATTAGGTGTTAACAGATATGCTAGAATTAAAGATATGTGGGACACGTTGGGATTTATGAGTATTAATCAGAGACTTGTGTTGTTGAATTTGATTTTTATTTACAAGATAGTGAATAAAATGTTACCGCAATATTTGTGCAATAAAATAAAAATCTCGGGACGCAGCAAGTGCGTTATGGTAGTGAATTTTCATAAAAATGTTTTTATTGCAAATATGTGTGTTTTCTTTTTAAGAAAGCAGACATCAATTTTGGTTACCAGTATAACCTATATAGAAAAAGCAGGCATCAAATTTGATTACCAGTATAACATATATAGTAAAAACAATGTGCCATGTTTCATCAAAATAACTTGATTGTTTGAAAACGTACAGAAATTTCCAAAAGTAAACCAAAAGTGTTACTGAAAATATCCGTTTCCTGGTCAACCTTATAGGTTAATAGCAAATTGAGCTTTTCAAATATGAAGCATTTAATCAAAATTCGCAACCACAACGCACTTGCTGCCTCCAGAATTTCTTAACTTACAAACATGCATTATATTTCGATGGAAAATGCAAAAAAATAAGGCGTTTTCGACAAAAAAAAATTTATTTGTATCACCAACGACTTATGGGCCACCCTGTGATTGTCGCAATAATTTTATGAGATGTAGCTCAAAACACCGTATAATTAATGTATACAATATTTTTTCATATCTTGTATAATAACGAATATATTGAGCTTTATTGATTTTTTACGAAAATTCGACAAAAATTATATACCATTAAACAATAAACTCTATAGCTAAGGCTACTGCCAAGCATCAGAGAAAGGGTCTATTAGAAATGAATTTTCTGGAAATATTTTAGTAAAATGAAGGACAATGACGGTTGAAACTAAGAGTTCGGTGTATGTAAAACATTCTTCTTGAGACATTTTCTTTCCATAGATCGTATTAGATTCAAGTTATTTGCCTAAATGTTGCGAATTTTGACGTTTTCAATTGTCACTTTGACGTTTTGAGGAAACCCCCAATTTATTTTTCTTTAAATGCCCATAACTTTAAATTTTGGTAGGTGGCACACCTATAACGATATAAACTAGCTTACCAAATTTGGTTGCCCTTACTTTGTTAATTTTGGAGATATAAATATTTTGCGAAAGAAAACACAAATTTTTCCGGGAAAACCTCGGCGGATTTTCCTGGATAACAAAATTATCCAAGCGACTTGCGAAAGGAATGTACTCACCAATTTTGACGTTTAAAATCGCAATTTTGACGTTTTGAGGAAAATCCAAATTTATTTTTCTTTGAATGCCTGTAACTTTTTTATCCTTTAACCTACAGAGCTAAATTTTGGTAGGTAACTTGCCTATAATGAAATAAATCCGCATATGAAATTTGGTTGCCCTTACTTTGTTAATTCCGGAGATATAAATTTTTTTCGAAAGAAAACACAAAATTTTCCGGGAAAACCTAAACCGATTTTCCTGGCTAACGAACTTATCCAAGCCATTTGCAAAAGGAATTTATTCACCAAATTTAATCAAAATCGGCCCATTATTTTTTGAGTTATCGGTGTGATACATATATATATATATATATATATATATATATATATATATATATATATATATATATATATATATATATATATATATATATATATATATATATATATATATATATATATATATATATATATATAAACATATAAAAATTTAAACCGACCCCGGATATGTGTTCTGGGGGGCCTAATTAGCGCTCATTTGAACAAATTTTTTTTAAGAAAATTCACTAAAAGTGTAAATGATGTACATAGTCATAATACAAGAAATCCTGAGAACATTTATGTAAATAAGGCTAGGAAACAAAGAACAGAAAATTCATTGTTTAATAAGGGCTTAAATATTTATAACAAGTTACCAATAAATGTAAAGAAAAGTAGAAATTTGCAGGTATTTAGAAGATAAATAGTAGTTTATATTAAAGAATTTTTTTATTAAGGCAGAGTATGTAAAGTATATTTTAAAATTGAAAATAGTTTTAGGTTTGACATAGTGATAAGAATATTTGTATAGCTTGGTTGCTAATAAAGATTATTATTTATATATATATATATATATATATATATATATATATATATATATATATATATATATATATATATATATATATATATATATATATATATATATATATATATATATATATATATATATATATATATATATATAGGGTGATTCGCAACGCAATGAACACAGAATATGCGCGTGTAGGGGACCTCAAAACATGCCGATTTTTATATAAAATTTTTACCTGACGCCCATTTTTGGTGGGATATTGACCTCTGAAGATTTTTTAATAATTACAAGAAACAGCTGTAATGCAGCAGTGCCCTAACATAGAACAACCAAATTTGGTAGATGGTTTTCTTTTATCAGCATCTTTATTTGACGACAATTTTAAGTAGATATAAACTTGAAAAGGGTGAATTAGGGGTGGGTCACCCTTTTAATGATTTGATTTTTTAAACCCTAACCTAATTACAAGTTAAAGTACATAAATTTTATAGAAAATTAAATTTTGTACCTTTTTCTCCTCTTGTCATTTTTTCAACAAACGACCCGTTTTTGAGAAATGTGGGATTTTTAGAGTTGAGATCAAAACAAAATTATGTCCCTTAAAGACTTTATTAAACACTAACATATCTGAAACTAAACAAACGCTATTAAAAACTAATAAGTAAAAACCACTACAGATATTGTCAAAAGTAACTTCCTCTCACACATAACTGCACCCTTCGTCGAAAATTAGAGTCGACTCTGTTAAGTAATATTGGATGTCACTTTTAATAATGGTCCACTTATTATTGATGCGACTCCACAAATGTTCCTCAGTTTGAACTGGTGTCAAATATACAAATTCTTTTAAAGCCCACCCCTCGAGAAAAAGTCATGTTTATTCAAATCTGGTGATCGTGCTGGCCAATTTTGAGGGCAATTAATTCCACGACCTATCCATCGATTTGGAAACTGCTGGTTTAAAAATCCACGAACATTTGTAGTGAAATGTGGTGGCGCCCCATCATGCATAAACCACATTTCGCTGCACAGTTCTACGAGGGAGCTCCTCCAGTAGCCCAGGAAGAACATTTTGCAAGAAAACCAAATATGTTGTCTTGTTTAAGCGGTTTGGTAAAATAACCGGCCCAACCAAATGTCCTTTAACATTACCTACCCTCACATTTATTTTTAATTCTCGTTGAAAATGGTGCGTTACTGTAGCATGTGAATTTACATTCGAATATTCGCGGCAGTTGTGCACATTCGTTATCCCTCTCCTTGTAAAGCAAGCTTCATCCGTAAAAAGAATGGTCATGGGAAAATCAATGTTCTGATGTAGGATGAAATTAGAAAAAACAGTCTTGCCTCAAATTTCTTCCGGTATCAGTTCTTGCACTTTTTGAATGTGAGGGATGCAGCAGATTGCGTCGGATAATTATATGGACCGTCGGCTGTGTTATATGAAACTGCCTGGATAGTCTGGTGCTGGTTTGAGTCTCACTCTCAATACTGTTTAGAAGACGCTCCTCAGTTCGTGCGTTCACTGCATGAACGCGTCCTCCAGCATTTTTTTATCGAAAAAGAACCCATTTCCGATCTCTACGTTTAACATTGGCAAACGTTTGACGAGGTGGTATATTACGATTAGGAAATCTTCTTCGATATACCTCTACACTTCTACGACAATTACCCACGCAAAACTCTAATACCATAAGCATGTCAACGTTCATTAACCAAGAATTTTCCAGCCATTTTGAGCAACAAATTGTTATCACAAAGGAAAACAAGAAACACAAGATAATAATTATTGTGAAACCTAATAAATTTAAGTAATGTCAGATTTGGCAGCAACTGTAACCTAGCAACAGTAGATGAGCGCCCAGGACATCCCCTATGAGACTTTAATGTTTAATAAAATCTTCAAGGGACATAATTTTGTTTTGAGCTCAACTCAAAAAATCTCAATTTTCTCAAAAACGGGTGAATTGTAGAAAAAGTGACAAGAGAAAAAAAAATCGAAAATTTAATTTGCTACAAAACTGATGAATTTTAACTATTACTTAGATTAGGGTTTAAAAAAATTTAATCATTAAAAGGGTAACCAACCCATAATTCACCCCTTTCTGAGTTTATATCTGCTTCAACGTTTTGTCTATTAACGATGATGATAAAAGAAAACCATCTACCAAATTCGGTTGTTCTATGTTAGGGCACTGATGTCCCCTGTGGGTCTGGGGACTAACTAAAAGAATAGGCCCAAGGTAACTCCTGCCTGTCGTAAAAGGCGACTAATTGGAATCAAACACTGGCGGGGGTCTTGTCCATGTGGTCCTGGAGGGAGGCGGATATCTCTGGGGAGTGATGCATCCAGATTTTGAGGCCTCCACTCTGGGCTTAGAAATGGATGGTTGCCCGCGCTTGGTTGTTACTCGGGAGCGGGGTTCCGGATGGGTGCCGCCTTGGGTTGCTGGCGGGTGTCATGTGTCTAGACGACCCGGCAAGGGTTGACAAATCTGATGAGTGGTAAACACCTGGAGTTTGGGCCCCCCCACTGTGTGCTTCGGAAGGGACGGACGGCCTCGCTTGTGCAATGCTCGGGAGCGGGGCTCGATGGGATGTCGCCTTGAGTCTAGCACTGGTGGGTGTCGGGTCTAGACGAACCCGGAGGAGAGCTGAAATCTTTAGGGGTGGAATAAAACTAAGGGTTGAGACCTCTTCTGTGAGCTTCGAAATGGACAAACGACCTCACTTGGGTGCTGCTCGGATGCAGGACTTCATGATACTGCACCGAGTCAAACACTGACGGATGTCTGGTCCAGACGAACTCGGAGAGAGGTTAGATTACTCTGTGAGCATCGATACAGATTAACGACCCTGCCTGGATGCTGCTCGAGGGCGGGACTTCATGATACCGCCTCGAGTCAATGAAACACTGGCGGGGGTCTGGTGCAGGTGAGGCTGGGGGGAGGCAGACATCTCTGGGGAGTGATATGCACTCGCAGTATGGCGCCTCCACTGTGGCCTCAGAGACTGACAATTGGCCGCGCTTGGTTGTTACTCGGGAGCGGGGTTCCAGATGATATCGCCCTGGATTGAGCCCTGGCGTGTGTCGTGTGCCCAGGCGTCCCGGGGGCTCTGATCTCTGATGAGTGGTAAACACCCGGAGTTTGGAGCGCATACTGTGTGTTACGAAACGGACGGACGGCCTCGCTGGGGTGATGCTCAGGAGCGGGACTCGATGGGATGTTGCCTTGAGTCTTAACACTGTTAGGTGTCAGGTTTGGAAGAGCCTGAGGGGAGCTGAGATCTCTAGGGGTGGATTACAGCTGGAGATTAGATGCTGCTCGAGAGCGGGACTTCATGATACCGCCTCGAGGCAAACACTGACGGATGTCGGGTCCAGACGAACTCGGAGAGAGGTTATCTCTCTTTGAGCTTAGAAACGGGCAAGCGACTTTACTCAGATGGCAGTACACCTGCCAAACAAACTCCCACCCTCAAGAAAAGATCGACTCCCTCAGGGAGCTGTAATTGATGGGTGAAATCTAAATAATTAGACGTGAGCCACAAATATAGACCTAAGGTCGCGGTGTACAACTGTTTCTTGTAATTATCAAAGAATCCTCCGAGGTCAATATCTCACCAACCATGGGCGCCAGAAAAAAATTTATAAAAAATAGGCATGTTTTGAGGTCCTCTACATGCACATATTCTGTGTCCATTGCGTTGTGAATCACTCTGTATATATTAAAGGTGTGCAAAGCTTCGAAATTTCTAACCGAACTCGAACCGAACCTTTGGTTCGAAAAATTCGTCTTAGGCGATGTTAAGTAGTTCGAAGTTCGAAAAACGTAATTCTCCAAAATAGCTCGAAGTTCGTTGCTTAAAAATACTTCAAAAGTGAATTTTACAGGCATTCTATCCTGCCAAAGGTAGCGAAGTTGTAACTCCGTAGTGGCCCCGTTAACCCGGTAGCGGCGCTTTAAGCTATGTATCGGTCCCATTGCGTCAGTAGCATTTTTCTACGAAAATTTTCTAACAGGTTTTATTAATCAGGGTGCCTACCGCCTGGAAAACAGGGAAAACCGGAAAAAGTCAGTGAATTTGTAGAATAATTTTGGTCAGGGAAATCAGGGAAAAATTGAGAAAATTGACTGAGAGTCGGGGAATTTTTATCCCTGTCAGGCAAAAATTATTTGTTAAGTTTTATGATAAATAATTGAAACTTTCAAAGCAGAACTCGCATTCAAAGATAATTTTTGATCTTTGAACTTCTTTTTCAGAACCTTATAATTTCTTTACTTTATTGAAACAACGTTTACTTTTTGCGCAATTCTGAACCATTTCTTTAAATAATTTCTTTTTTTACAAAACCACATTTTTTTTTCATTTTGCAGTAATGGGTCGCTTTTTATTTGAAATGGGGAAGTGTTTTCCGCCATGACGCGAAGACCTACTGTATTATACAGGGTGTTTCTAAATTGATGCGAAAAATTCCATAGGGTGATTCTTTGGCGAAAAATAACGGGTGTCTTTTCTATAAAGTTTCTTTTGAAACCCCTTCTCCTCTAAGTTACAGCCCTTTGAAATTTTGACGAAAAAAAAGTCTTCATTAAATTTCTCCGTTATGGAATAATTATAAAAAACGAAATTTTGCAGATGCATAAGGCTAACAAAATGACAGTTTTAAAAGTATTTTATAACCCTATAATGTTATCACAAGAGGGTGAAAAAACCTACCCTTACATTATTTTTTATCAGTACTTTTTATTGTGTGTACTGTTTTCTATTAAAAAAAATGATTTAGAAAGAAGGATTCATTTATCAACTTTTTTACGTCATGACATTTTCTCATAAAATTGTTATTTTTATCACAAAAAAATAAAATATTATTCAGATCGATGTCACATGAATTTACAAAGTTATTTTTTTTTGGTGATGAAACTAACAATTTTATGAGAAAATGTCAAGACATAAAAAAGTTGACAAATGAATCCTTCTTTCTGAATCTTTTTTTTACATAAAAAACGGTACACGCAATAAAAAGTACTGATAAAAAATAATGTAAGGGTAGGTTTTTTCACTCTCTTGTGATAACGTTATAGGGTTATAAAATCCTTTTGAAACTGTCATTTTATTAGCCTTATGCATCTGCAAAATTTTGTTTTTTTTAACTTATTCCATAACGGAGAAATTTAATGAAAACTTTTTTTTGCCAAAATTTCAAAGGGCTGTAACTTGGAGGAGAAGGGGTTTCAAGAAAAACTTTATAGAAAAGACACCCCTTATTTTTCGCCATAGAATCACCCTGTAAAATTTTTCGCATCAATTTAGAAACACCTTGTACAGTAGTGTGTTACACATTTTGGGTTTAGCTTGTAGAAGATCAATGTCAGGGAAATATGTTTTGACATGTCAGGGAAATTGATATGATGTTTTTAGTGGGAACCCTAATAATTTTTCCATAACTGTTCAAATAAAGACGTAAGAGAAAAATATTACTTATTTAGCCTGCACCCTGTATATTGTAAATGTCTATATAAAATGAAAACCAATAAGATTTTAAATAAATGTTGAGTTTAATTTTTATAAAAATAAAGAATTATCTTTGAAGCAAAATAATCTGTTCTTGATAGGCAATCAATGTCTTTATCTTATTTTCTTGACCGCTTAATTCTTTTGTATCAAATTAAGTAATTTAACCACACGTTTGTGAATGCCGTGCCCATCTATTTTTGTCTGAAGTGAAACATTTTTTTGGGTAAGAACTGCAAAACATTCTAAAATATGGTGTATGAGATTCATATAAAAAGTGTTAGACCATCAAGTGATTTTAATAACCAATTTTGGATGAACAATCCCATGACAAACCTATGCATCAGAAATGAAGTTGTTGATGAAAATAATGTTCCCTATTACGTGGAATATTTTACACCAGAACTTCCTACAAATTTTATTGAACCAGTACCTCGCCATACTATCGAAAATGACGCAAAATTTGACCCAGCCTCATTATACTTAGAAAACATGCAAATTGAACCATCGAAATTTAGTAACATCAAAGAGGATTTTGTTGGTATTAAAAGGGATAAACCTAGAGTTAGGAATAAAGCAGATAAAAGGGTGCAGTCAGTAAAAACCGAATCACCATATAGTCATTTCGGGTATAACGTATCAAATCAGCCAGAAAACGCAGCAGTGCCAAAGATCATTCTTGTTGCCGGAAATGTTGGTCGAAATTTTGTCAAGAAGCTGATTAAAATCGAAAATGCTTACAACGAGATTCGCTACGTGATTTATTCAGTTTTAAAACCAGGGGCGTCTCGAGACGAGATAATGAAGACTGCCATTCATGTGTCGAAATCTTTAGGACCAAATGATACAATACTTGTGTGGCCGAATGATGTCCGTCTAGACGGTAATGCAAAGTTAATGGACTTCGTACCACAGTTTCAAAACAAACATGTTTTAATTTTTTCCGAACCATATGCAAAAAACACCACGAAAAACGATGCAATATTTGCTTATAACAGAATGTTAGAGAAAGAGATAGTCCAAATCGAAAGCAAATACCCAAATATAAAACTGTTCGACTGCAATTATTTTTTGAGAAGAAACAACTACTTAGGTTTTAAATACGAACTTCGAGGGTATGCAAAGTATATACTGGCAAAGTATGTATTGTTTTGTATCCGATTTGGCTTTGGCTATAGCCCAGCATTTGATGAAAGTGAACTTAGGAAGGAATATATCAATAGTGTGTCGGTTCAAACAGAAACTGATACTTCGCCAGGTCCGAGATCTTCAACATGCAGTGATAAAACTTCAAGAGAAAGACCACATCCCGTCAAAGCGGATGCTGCTACAAATGAGATGAAAGCATTAGATTTAGGAAAGTGTTTGAGTAATAGAGCGTCACATTCAAGATACAAAACCGATTTAGCAGAGCAAAAAAGTAGACAAGAAAATAGTAGCAGAAAACCCCTTGTAAATAAGTTTGACCTAAATGATGACAGAAGCAAATTGAATCAATCTGAGCCAAAACAAAAAGTAAGCGGTGAAAGGAGGAGAAAAAGGTCTTCAAGATCTCGTAGAAGACGGTCCAGAAAACATAACATCGAGAATACTAACCTTCAAATAACACAAACCTAAAACTATATGGAATGTGTTAATAAGAAATGTAAGTAATACTTGCTATTTTAATATAAAACATAATTTAAATAGTTGCATTTATAGAGTTTGCAACTTTTAGTGAATTTTCTTAAAAAAAATTCACTACTGAGGAGATCCCGACTTTTGAATTTTGAAAAAATTCCTTCAAATGAGCACTAATTAGGACCCCTAGAACCCATAATATCCGGGGTCAGTTTTAATTTATATATAAATTAAAATAGATATATATATATATATATATATATATATATATATATATATATATATATATATATATATATATATATATATATATATATATGTATCACACTGATAACTCAAAAAATTATAATGGGCCGATTTTGATCAAATTTGGTAAGAAGCTTCCTTTTGCCAGTGGCTTGGATAAGTTCGTTAGCCAGGAAAATTGTTCAGTTGAAATAGATTTAAAAAGTTCGGGACGAAGCAAGTGCGTTATGGTAGTGAATTTTTATTAAAGGCTTCAAATTTGAATAACTCAATTTTCTATAAACTTAGAAAGTTTAATTTTGGTATGTGGTCTAATGCAAGATATTCACTAAATTTCATTAAAATAACTTTTTAATTTTCGGAGAAAAAATTTTTTTTAGAAAGAAAACTCGAAATTTGAATAACTCAATTTTCTATAAACTTAGAAAGATGAATTTTGGTACATACTAAGGTCTCTCCTAAGGAAATATATCCATTAGATTTCATTAAAACAGCTTTGTCATTTTCGGAGAAAAATTTTTTTTCGAAATAAAACTCAAAACTTTTCCGGAAAAAACCGTCCGATTTTCCTGGCTAACGAACTCATCCAAGCCCTTAATAGAAGAAAGGCACTTGCCGATTTTCATCGAAATCGGTTAATTATTTTTTGAGTTATCAGATGGACACACACACACACATATATATATATATATATATATATATATATATATATATATATATATATATATATATATATATATATATATATATATATATATATATATAAACATATAAAAATTGCAACTGACCCCAGATATGGGTTCTAGGGGCCCAAATTCGCGCTCATTTGCAAAAATGTTTGCAAAGTCTCACCATCGATACCTCTCTAATAGTGAATTTTTTAAAATAAAAATTCACTAACAATTTGTTTTAATTTGACAGACGGATTCCCCGGTCAGTATCAGTTCTGGGCTGACCTTAAATGTATGGAATTTCGTCCACGAAATTCTAATGCATGTTTGTAAGAAAATAAATTCGGGACTCAGCAAGTGCCTTATGGTAGCGAATTTTTATTGAATGCGCCAAATTTGAATAGCTCAATTTGCTATTAACCTATAAGGTTCGTTGGCCAGAAAACTAGTTTTTTCGAGAACATTTAAAGTTTATTTTCGAAAAATGTTTGTACATTTTCAAACTGTAAAGTTATTTTCATGAAATATGGTACATTTTTTCTACTATATAGGTTATACTGGTAACCAAATTTGATGTCTGTTTTCTTAAAAAAACACATATTTGCTTTTTAAAACATTTTAATGAAAATTCACTATCATAACGCCCTTGCTGCGTCCAGACTTTTTCTAGTTTGAATAATATTATTCTTGAAAATTGAGGCGATTTATATTTTAAAAATATCTATAGCTGAAGTTTTCTTATAAGTTTTTAGCTTTAATTGGTGATTATTAAGCTTTCTAGCTACATTCTAATGCTTGTGGTGAATTTTCTTAAAAAATTCACTAACGAGATCCCGACTTTTGAATTTTGAACAAATGTCTTCAAATGAGCGCTAATTAGGCCCCCTAGAACACATATACGGGGTCAGTTTCAATTTTTATATGTTATATATATATATATATATATATATATATATATATATATATATATATATATATATATATATATATATATATATATATATATATATATATATATATATATATAACTCAAAGAATATGTCGCATTTCTACGGTAAAGCTCAATATAAATGTTATTTTGCAAGATACGAGAAAAAATTGTATAGCTTACCTATAGGGTGTCTTGAGCTGTATCCTATAACATTATTTTGACAATCACAGGCTGGCCCATAAGTCGTTGGTGTTACCTACATTTTTTTAACATTCCTTTTGCATTTTTCATCGAAACATGATGCATGTTTGTAAAAAAATCGAGACGCAGTTAGTGCGTTTTGGTAGCGAATTTTCATTAAATGCTTCAAATTTCAATAACTCAATTTGCTATTAACCTGAGGTTCGTCGGCTAGGAAACGAGCTTTCTCGGAAACATTTAAAGTTTATTTTCGGAAAATTTTTGTACATTTTCAAATGAGTTATTTTGATAAAATATGGTACATTGTTTCTACTATATAGGTTATACCGGTGACCAAATTGATTTGCTATTAACCTAAGGTTCGTCGGCTAGGAAACGAGTTTTCTCGGAAACATATTAAGTTTCTTTTCGGAAAATGTTTGTACATTTTTAAACAATAAGTTAATTGGTTAAAATATGATAAATTTTTCTACTATATAGGTTATACCGGTGAAAAAACTGATGCCTGCTTGCATTAAAGAGACATATTTGCTATTAAAAATATTTTTATGAAAATTCACTTCACACTGTCTGCGTCCAGACTTTTTTGTATCTACTACTACTATTTATATATATGGGTATATGTATCACACTAACTCACAAAATAATGGATCGATTTTAATAAAATTTGGCATGTACCTTCCTTTTGTAAGTGGCTTGGACAAGTTCGTTAGCCAGGAAAATCGAACTAGGTCTTCCGGGAAAACTTTGTGTTTTCCTTCGGAAAAAAATTTTATGTCCAAAAAAAAAGTTATGGTAATCAAATTTGGTACACAAGTTTATGACATTCAAAGGAAACTATATATCAAAATTGAGATTTCTATGTTACAGGAAAAAAAGTTATAAAAAATATTCAATGCCATATCATTTATATGAAAATGCACTACCATAACACACTTGCTGCGTTCAGACTCTATAATTTTGAATTTGGTTTTTATGTTAAAATATTTAAGTTTGAAATAATTGCAACTTTTTCTAAATATTAAAACTTTTTTTAGGTAAACGAAATAAACTGATGGGCACTACAATTTGCAAAAATACCAGACGATATTCCAAAAGTGAATTTGGAAGATATTTTATTATATTTATATTTTATATGTATGTATGTCTTATATAATTGATTTTTGGTGTCCTTGTGTTTATATACTTTTTATAAGTATATAATTGTAGATACTTTTGTATATGTCTGTATATAATTTTTAACGTAATTTTATTTTCGTATTTAACTTATGTGACTATTACATAAAGTACCTAAATATACATTTATTATAACAATAATTTGACTTTTTCTTTAAATATATAAGGGCAAACTTTGCACGAAATAATTTCCATTATCAAATTAGGTGAACAATATAATGTTTTTTTAGTATAATAACACTCGGTTAACAGCCACGAAAACAGGACCCCATAGACATTATTATTATTGTATAACTGGGGGAAATAACTAATGCATTGTAGTAATAGTAACAGTATCAGCATTTAATATAGTTTGTCTCCGAGCGGAATACAATCTTTGTTAAGTTCGTTAGGTCAAATTTAGTACCACCGGCGTCAATGTTCTTTGCAAGTATCAAAACCTGCTTGCAAAATGAGAAGGGTACTGATAGATAAGTTACTAGATCCATCATTTTTATTGTCGATGATTTCACAGGTTAGTTGGTTAATATTTTTTTAATAAATAGCACTTGAAAGCGTATTTCTATATTTCTTATATTGTATGTCTCAAACAGGTACAGTCTCTCGCTAAAAATAAGACATACCTACGTTTGTTAACCGTACAAACCTATCGAGGTTAATTTACAAGCTGCTTGCTTGCGTTCGACCGGATATTAGTGTAGTCTTGGACAAAAGATAAGGAGGAGTCTGGTGGCGGGGATGTTGGACGCCATGTCGGTATCCGACGGGGCGTTGCAGCTCCGCTTCCGTAACTCGGGGATAGTTGATCCAGGGTGGTTCTTGGTGACCGCCGAGGATGACGAGTCCCTGAGTTGGCTTCTCAACGTCTGGTCCGGGACGGCGGTGGGGGAGATCGCCTTCAGCGCCGTAAGGGAAGGGGGCGTCCCATGGCCGGTCCGGATCGGTTTTTGGCTCAGAAGTCGGTGGACCTAGAGGGCGTTGTCAGGATGCTTGCGCTACAGAACCGCTCGCTTAATATTGGGCAATGGCGGCACCTGGAGACGGCAGGAGGACCTGGGGATTGGCGTCTGGTCTTCTCGGTGGGGCCCGGGGTGGCTCGCGAGCTGGACGGGCAAGGCTGGCGGCTGTATTTCGAGTTGGTGACTCTGAGTGTAACCAGAGTTCCGATATGGAGTGCGGTCGCCTCCGCCCGGCCCGCGGCGGGCGCGCGGACGGGCTCTGACCAGAGGAAGTCTCCGCCCGGTCGGCGTCGCGATTAAATTCGCGGGACTACTGCGGGTGGGCCAGATCAACCTACAACATAGCCGGGACGCCACTGGGGAGCTGGCAAAGCTCCTCGCAGGCGGCCTAGGCGGAGTTGTGTTGATCCAAGAGCCTTATGTGTATAGGAAGCAAGTGAGAGGGCTTGGAGGAATCATCCTAGTTGGTGGCGAAGCAGAGGAGGAACAACCTAGGACATGCATACTGGCGTCGAGGGATCTGGACGTGATGTTGCTGCCGCAGCTCGGGTCCAGGGACGCCACAATAGCTGTCCTGGAGTATAAGGTGAGTAATATAAGGCTTAAGGTTATGATGTGCAGCCTTTATGTTCCCTATTATCGGCGGGGGCTGCCTCCGTCGGATGAATTTGTGCGTATCGTCGATTTAGCGAGGGAACATGAGTTACAAGTGATAATAGGCTGCGATGCCAATTCTCACCACAGATTGTGGGGCAGCACAAATACTAACCCACGCGGTGAGGCTCTACTAGAGTATTTGGCTACGACGAACCTAGAGGTATTAAATAGAAGTACAGCTCCAACGTTTGTCAATCGCATCCAGCAGGAGGTGATCGACATCACGCTAGCGAGCAGAGGAATAACCGAGGATATATCTAACTGGAGAGTGACGGAACACATATCAATGTCTGATCATCGTATGATCAGCTTTCAATTGGATGTGGACCGTGAGAGAACTCCCCCCAGGAGAAATCCAAGGACGACCGACTGGGATGCCTACGTAATATGCCTCGGAGGGTCGCCAAGGAGCTTAGAGGGGAGAAGACTCTCTACAGAGGCATTAGATAGTGAGGTTGAGGCCCTAGAAGGTAGAATAATGGCAGCCTACGAGGCTGGGTCACCACTTAGGGGGGAACTGTCGATCAAAGTCAGATGGTGGAACAGGGATCTCGCCGTACTACGCGGGCGGACTCGGAGGGCCTTAAACCGAGCCGCTGACGCCCTCAGTGGACTAGCCAGGATGAAGGAGGTGTAACTGGTGTGGGTTCCGGGACACTGTGGCGTAGCGGTGAATGAGGTGGCGAATAATCTGGCTAGGCTTGGTTCCTGGCGGCCGTTCTGTGGACCGGAACCTGCGATAGGCATAAGTAGGAAGACATACTCTGTCGCCTTAGACAGGTGGACCGAGGAAGCAATGGAGAGGCACTGGGGGTCGGTTGGTGGCTGCAGGCAGGCGAGGGACTTCGTGGAGGGGCCGGACAGAGATAAAGCTGTCTGGCTACTCGGAAGGAGTCGACCTACGCTTCCCCGCATCATTGGGGTGCTGACAGGCCACTGCGCCCTTAGAAGATACCTCACATTGATAGGCGTAGAGAGGGATCCCATTTGCCAGGAATGAGGCGATGATGAAGACGTCCTACCACTACCTGTGTGAATGCGAGGCTTTTGGGTGTCTTCGAGCAGAATTGTTCGGATCGAGGGCTCTGCAGAGGAATCAGGTAAGTACCGTCCAATTGAAAACCGTCACGGTCTTCATCTCGAGGTCGAGGCGGTTTGGCGACGGAACCGAGGAAGAGTAGAGCATGGTTGCTGGGGTTGGCAAAAAGGGCCCATTGTGGCCTACTTGCTTGGCGTTGGCCTCCCCACCACTGCTATTACTACTGGACAAAAGCTAGGTTTATTATATACTCGTGATTTGCAAAATAGCGGCGAAACGTATTCCTATTGGTTTATTTAAAATAATATCGTAAAGCTGCTGTTTTTTTATTAGATTTTATAAATATATTTTACTAATTTGTGTGTGCATACAGTTAGAAGTATTTTTTTTAATTATCAGAATACTACTGTGACATGAAATCAAACTCATGGCTCTTAACACGATCAAAATGTCTTCTGTACTTTTAAGTTTGTGTAGCCCCAATGTTAATCAAGGGCCCCCTTCATTATACTGACTTATCGTACTTAGGTTTATACACTCGTGAATTTCGAAATAGCGGCGAAACGTATTCCTATTGGTTTATTTAAAATAATATCGTAAAACTGCTGATTTTTATTAGATTTTATAAATGTATTTTACTAATTTTTGTGTGCATACAGTTAGAAGTATTTTTTTATTATCAGAATACTACTGTGACATGAAATCAATGGCTCTTAACACGATCAAAATGTCTTCTGTACTTTTAAGTTTGTGTAGCCCCAATGTTAATGAAGGGCCCCCTTCATTATACTTACTTATCTTGTGCTTATATATGTAATATAAAAATAAAAAGGAGTGAAACAGCAAGTGAATTTATTTACTTTAGTGTTGTATTCAATATTACTGAATGTGGAATGTAACTTCGGTAAATTTACAGTTTACTGCAAGGAGGGTTTATAGAATTTTTTTCAGAAACAGGCTGAAAACCCCCCTTGGATGCACAAGCCACAAGGCAAATTTGTGGCGAACAACTCCCAAGACAGTTAAGGGACCAAGAATGAATAGGGGAGCTGGGCGGGGGTGCGTTTTTCACATTTTGCATCAATACTTTCTTCAATCCTGTCTGCCCCGCACAGCACCCATATTCGCCCAGGTCTAGTAACTTTCTTGGGGGTTGCTCCCAAGAAATTTTTCTTGTGCTTTATGCTTTGAAGGTAGTTTTGTGCATGCACAAGGGGAAGGAGACCCCCCCCCCCGTGTTTTTGGGTGAGGGGGCTGCCTCTTCGTCCTGGGGGTTCTCCTAACCCATATGCACGCGTACAATCACCCTCAACGCATGAAGCACAGAAATTCTTATGTTCCGCTTTCTAGTGTATTTTTTGTTGAGTATATTTCCTGTTTATCAACTGTTTTGTTTGAGTTTTGTATCCAAATTACTGTATGAATATTTATGTTAGAGGTCATGTTTTTGCTTGCTCTTCTTTACCCTATTTTTACCGTTCCTAATTAAATACAGTAATGTTTTAAAACTTTTAATACGAGGCTAAATCACTATAATATATTACAATAACGTACTTGCTGCGTCCCGAATATTTTTATAATTTAGAACCTAGACAATTTTTGGTGAATTTAAAAAAAAAACACTTATAATGAAGAGATCTCAACTTTTGAATTTTGGAAAAATTTCCTTAAATGAGCATGAACTGGGCGCCCTAGAAACCTTATCCAGGATCACTTTCAATTTTTATATGTTTATATATATATATATATATATATATATATATATATATATATATATATAAACATATATATATATTTATATATATGTATATATATATATATATATATATATATATATATATATATATATATATATATATATATATATATATATATATATATATATACAGGTTCTCGGGTTGAACCGCGTCCAGAATTTAATAAAAATCGACGTTTCGGCTCCTGTTTTGGAACCATTTTCAAGAGGTAAAGGAAATATGTAAGGACATATTTCCTTTGCCTGATAATTTTCCGCGGGGAATTAGTTCTTTTTTAAGGTCAGTACTGAGTTGGGAGTTGTTGACGATAGTTTTGGTTTTCTTTTCAAGATAAGTTGTAGGGTCGTTAGTGATTTGTAAAATCATATCGCATCCCTAGAAAATACAGTCTCCCGAAAATCCATAAGTCTGATATTCCCCTTTGCCCTATCATAAGTGCTCACCGTTCACCCACACAACATCTTGCAAAACATCTAGCCAAAACTCTCCAACCATTCGTATAAAACGCTACATCCTATGTCAAAAACTCCACCCATGTCATTGACCTTCTTCAAAACAACACCATTTCTCAAAACGACATTCTAGTTAGCTTTGATATAGTTTCCTTACTCACTATTATACCTCTATCTAAAACGCTTGACATTTTCAGAAATAAACAAAATATTTCACACGATACTTAAGCTCTTCTTGACCACTGCACATCTAACACTTATTTCCTTTTTCAAAACAAATTTTACAAGCAAGTTCGAGGTGCTCCAATGGGTTCACCACTCTCTCACACAAGCCCTCAATTCATCCTAACTTAAACCAACTTGCTGGTTAAGATACGTTGACGACATTTTCGCTGTCTGGCCACATGGTAAATAATCTCTAGACGAATTCCTTTCTTACCTAAATAATATCAACCCCCAAATCCAGTTCACCATGGAAGTAGGAAATAATTTTTCGTCGCCTTTCTTAGATGTACGCATCACTAAAAACCCAGACAGAGGATTTTCTTACACTGTCTACCGAAAACCAACCCACACTAATCGTTATCTTAACGCCCAATGTCACCATCACCATCGCAACTAAATTCCGTGGTTCGAACACTAGTAACACGATCCCTCAGACTAACGAACAACAACATTAAACAGACAGAATAAAACTTTTTAAGACAGACATTGCTAGAAAACGGATACACAACTGCCAGATCTCTCTTAGGCCTAGGGTTGAACACACTGAGACCTTAGAGACGATCTCCAGCGAGATTTGGGCAGTAGGCAGATCGAGGCCCCGTAATCGAGCTACAACAACCCACCCACCTTTGTCTACTGCTCTAAGGAGTAGGCAGATTGAGGCCTTAGAGTTTATTCCTTACATACTTCCTTTACATCTTGAAAATGGGTCCACAACCCGAAACGTTGAGTTTCAATAAATTCTGGACGCGGTTTAACCCGAGAACCAAGTATGACTCACATTAAACACCGCGGAAATATTTCCAAATATGTATATATATATATATATATATATATATATATATATATATATATATATATATATATATAATTGAAACTGACCCCGGATGTGGGTTTTGGGGGTGTTGTTGGTTAAAATTAAAGTCGTTAGTTAATCAATGAAACGAAATATTCTACAGGTTTATTTAATATTTAAAATACATACAAACATACATACAATTATAAATGTACTTAAACATATTTTTTCAAATAATATATAGATGTAACCACACAAAATCAACTGGGCATAAGTAGGGGTTTCTATGGATCAATAAAATAATTACTGTATATTAAGAACTGAAAATGTTGTATAACTAATGTTAATATTAGCACTTCACCGATTGGCCTGTTGGGACAAAGAAGTCAGTCGGAATAAAGACCAAATACCACGTTCAACTATTTCAGTATTATTTTTTACAATTTGTTCAGTTTCAGTGAATATATCATATGATATGTACTAAAATGGCATTAAATTCAAATAATATACAGAACAATTTTGACAAACCATTATAATTTTCTTATAAACACAGTCTTTACAAGGAAATTATAAATACAGTAGGGTCACAATATTCTACAGACATTCTTTAAAACATTCTTTTTCTTCCTATGCTTGTTTGGCCTCAGCACAATGGTTCCGTTTTGATTTTTCGCTGAATGACTAGGGTTAAAGGCACCTGTAACAGAAATAGATAATATATATTTGTAACTTCCATATAAAAATAGTAGCAATTAGTTAAACTGGGCAGCGAACATTGTACAAGAATTAAATAACTATTGACTCTCAATTGACGGTAACCAAACTTACGGAAATATATCTTGCAAATGCCCGTCTCAGCAAGTTGGGAAAGTGAATAGCAATCGCTGGTATATGCCGGCCACCGTCCAGCAGTGAGAACGTATTTTTGCGGGACTTGGGCAATTTCATCAAGAAAAGGCAGAAGAGCGACGTTGACATTATAGTTGGTGATGTAAATATCAACATTCTAAATAATGTAAATAATATAGGCCTAGAGCTGGTCAGCTCTCTAATAGCTGGCTGGTGTGGTATACTTGCAATATGGTAGGTGGTAGTGGAATTTTCCTTTACGTGATAGTAAAGGATTTTTTTCACGCCCGAGGAGGTACCACCCCCTACATCAAGAGGCCGGTGAAGTCCCAACGGACGTTTCTGGTTCTGGTGTACGAGTCGGTTTCCCTTATAAGCAAAAATGATGATGGCTCCTCCTTGTACAAAAGATTCCGGAGATAAAATACCCCTCCATTCGGATCTCCGGGAGAGGGGTGTACAGGGGGCGCCAGCATCAAGATTTAACATATCCTTCTCACATATATGTGGCCTAAATTCTAACCTGAACTCCGTCGACCATCTGATTTCTGAATATCCTTCATCGGATGTCACTATTCTTGGTGACTTCAATGTCCATAATAAGGAATAGCTAGGATCTTCAAAAACCGATCCAAAACGAAGAGCAGCGGAGGCCTTTGCAGTCAGCAATTCTTTAGCCGATATGGTTCAGCAACGTACTTACCTTCCTCGCATCCCAACACACAGCTCAAATCCCTTGGGAGATTCAATTCTTACTACAAATCCTGACTGCTATAAGATATCAGACGACATGCTCACTGCTTCCTGTGCAATGCAAGCTGAGGTCACACGGTCATCACACCCACGTATCGTTTGGCACTACAACTCCGCGAACTGGGATCATATGCGAGATTATTTTTCCTCATTTCCATGGGCGTCTGTCTGCTTCTCTCATCCTGACCCCTCTGATATCTCACAAAAGGTCACCGAAATTATCCAAGCTGGCATGGAATTATTTATTCCACGTACACAGAAAACCTCTGCAGCCATTCAAAAGCAATGGTTATCTAAATCCTGTGACAAGGCCAGATTGAAAAGGTCAAAGCTCACAAAAAGCTTCTACACAATCCCAGTCAAGAAAACCGTCAAGCATTTAACGACACAAGAAACCGCTATGTCCGCATTCTTTCTGAGGTAAAAAACTCGTTTAATAACCACATCAAAAACAAAGTCCTTCTAAGCTCCAGCGGCACCAAACCCTTCTGGACTCTGGCTAATTCTATTGGGAATAATTTCTGCAAGAGCACGTTCCCACCTCTCGTTTCAGCGGATGAATTTGTTTCTACCGCCCTGGGCAAGGCTGAACTTTTTGCCTCGTTGTTCACCGGCAATTCTACTCTCAACCCACCTCCAAATGTTCAACCACCAACAGTCCCCAATGTCGCGCATAAAATGACGGATATCACTTTCAAAACTAAAAAGGTACGAAAGATGCTCTCTTCTCTTAATACCAGGAAAGCCTCTGGCCTTGACGAGATCCCAGCAATTGTTCTCAAAAAATTCGCACCAGAACTTGCTCCTGTCCTGAATCGTATGTTTCAGATATCTTACAATAGAGGCATATTCCCTAGTAATTGGAAAACTGCTCGAGTACAACCCGTCCCCAAGAAAGGATCCAAAGCGCTTCCTAGCAACTACATGCCTATTTCTCTCATTTCAGTCGTCTCTAAACTAAAGTGATGGAAAAGTATATAAACACCGAATTACTAAAATTTCTTGAAAACACAGTATAATACACGACATGCAGTATGGATTCCGTCAGCGCAGATCAACTGCGGATCTCCTTTCCTTTGTCACCCATTCTTGGAACAAGTCTATGGAACTACAGGGTGAATCCCAGATTGTCGCTCTACACATATCCAAAGCATTCCCAGTCCTGGCACGCAGCGATGCTTAATAAACTACCGGCCTATGGCCTACCACCAAAACTCTGTACCCGGACAGCAAATTTCGTCTCTAACCGGAGCATTTCTGTTGTCGTGGATGGCCATTCCTCTAAACTGTATTCAATTAATCCAGGAGTCCTTCAAGGTTCAGCTTTAGCCCCTACTTTGTTTCTTCTCCACATCAATAACCTCCTCTCTAGCACACCCAATGAACCCATTACAATGAACAACCAAGTTATTCAAAGTAATGAGTTCTTTTCACTTGTTGGCATCGAAGTCTGAATGGGCACCAACATATCACATCAATTGAATGCTGGTCCCTGACCCAGGATTTGATGGTTCCCATGGCCGTGCCTTTCGATACGACCAGGACCGGTTCTGATCCCATAAATGGTTCTGTTGATACTTTCTTCGCGAGACTGTCAGACAGTGGCCCCGGCAGCTTGGATTGGCCTTCAATCTATCATTGCAGGCTAATCTGTATAGTCCAAGCCTGGCCTCCCCCATGATAACTAAGTGTAGGGGGGGGGGGCAGATCCAGCAACACCTCCATGGCGGCTGTTGGGGTCATAGCCCCTGTGATGCCGAGGCCAGCCATCCTTTAAATCTTGCCCAGTTTTTGTTTGGCACTGGATTGTGTCACCTTAGGCCACCAAACAAAGGATGTTGGTGGCCACCGATCAGCCACGTATGAAACCGTGTTGTTAATGAGGTAGTAGGATATGATAAAATATAATTTTTAACTAGTCAATTGGCAAACCATGACTCTGATTACACCAGAATAGTCTTTCTTTAATTTGTTTTTGAGGGGTTGCTATTAGGTTTTAAATTTTGTCGTAGGTCTTGTATTGTGAGTTTTTCAGTCTTGGGAAGTATCTACTATCTTTTGCGCAATACCCCTAAAACTTGTTTGCGATCTCACAGTATTCATTCAACTTAGGTTACCTTTTATCCAAATGAAGTATTTGGAGTTTATCTTTTTGTCTGTGTTGTAAGCTTAATAAAGATAAAATATACTTACTGATGGTGAGAGTATTGGGGTGGTGTGTAGTGGGTGATGTGAAGTAGTCAAGATCTCGCGGATCCCTCAGTTCTGCAAGACACTTGGCAGCCAGGTGCCTGAACACTGCCGCCACATTTACGTCCTCCTTGACTGAAGTGCGGAGCAAGCGACAACCCAGCGCTCGAGCTAATAGGTCAGCTTCTTCTCTAAAACCAAAAAAGAAGTTCAAATTTTATTGAATATAATGTACAGTACTTTGTAGATTTTCATCAGCATGTTACCAATCAGTATTTTTTGTCAACTTTTACTTATCTGAGAGACAAGAACTCTATAGCGTGTCATTGAAAATAACATTTAGCAGTGAAAAAATATAATAAAGTAGCATAAATAAAATGTCAGGTGGAGTGTGTAAAAGTTTATATCTGCCAAACTAATAAAAGAAAGAGAAAGTAATCTAAATCTCCGATTAAATAAGTTTGGTAGGTTTGTTAAATAATGTAATTTAGGTATGGGTGTTATCTTCTAAGCAGCTGTATAAATTTTGGACAAACAAAATTGATTACGGTGCAGCATTCTTTTGTAGAAAATAAGCATTGCAATACAAAAAAATCGAAGTCAATAAGACTATTTAAATCCGTATTATTAACGGGTTTAATAATAGATTAGCTTCCAAAGTAATAAGGCATACTCTGTTATTTTCCTCGTTGTACTTTTCATCAATAGCAATAAGATACCAGTTTATTAATGAAGTTGCTTGGCTTAATAAAATATCTCCTTATAAAGATAATTGGCAAACAGCCATATAATAAGCAGACAATAACAAAATACCAGGAACTGCCAATATTTTCCTTCAATAAAAGTGGAATATGTAGATTGTAGGTAATGTAACTGACACCAGAATATTTGTGTTTTCTGTAAAATAGATTTAAGTCCAAATAGCGAAATAAAAAGCCGTGTTTCTTGACAAAATTATCATCACGGACGCTGTCATTTAGTCTTTCGGAAAGTGTATTTTGTAGAGAATAAATTTGTTTTTCTTTCTGGTAAATTTTCGTAAAAAAAATTCTTCATATAACCACGAACTAGCCCCCCTGGAACTCATATACCCGGTTTATTATTATTTTTATTACACTTGACACGCGTGCTATTTTAGTAAATGGCTTGAGCAAGTTTGTTAGCCATAAAAATCTGACCAGGTTTTTCCGGAATATTTTGGGTTTGTTTAGAAATTTTTTGTATCTTGTAACCAAATTTGTTACGCGATTTGCTTTTATAAAACATATTTATGGTATACACCAAATTTTAGGTCTGTAGGTCAGAAGAAGAAAAAATAAGAATTTCCGTGAAAAAAAAATTGGTCGCTGGAGGGGTCAAAAGAGGGACACAAGATCAAAATACGGATGTTGTTAACAACGCATGTTAAAAATTACAGACGAAAATTAAGTCGTTTTGGTGTCAAAGGTTAGGAAGTAACAAACAAATATCCTGGCGAATTTTCGGTGCAACAATTTTCGTTTGCTTTTTTCAATAAACTCGTATAGGAAATTCTTTAAACAATATTCGTAGAAATTTAGTATGCGAATTTTCGTGAAAAAAAAGTTTTTGATAACTTTCGAGGAAAACATTCTGTCAACTAATTTTTGTGGAAACTTTTTTTTTTTGAGAATTTTCGTAGAATATTTTATTTCGGTCATTAAAGTTAACTAAATCGCTTCTATCATACACAACCTTTTGATGTTGAGTCCTTTTTTAGTCTTCCGAAGGAAAAAAATTAGTGCATATAACTCAATGTTCTATGAAGCTAGAAACTTAACATTTGATATGAACTAGTCTCTATAAAGCTAAATTGTGTTACTAAAACAATTTAGATATTTTCAAAGGTACGCAAATTTTAGGAAAGAAAATGTAAAATTTTCACAGAAAAACTGGTTTGATAGCGCTGGTTGACGAACTTTTCTAAGCTATTTACAAAAGGAAGGTACCAGCAAAATGTATAATTTTATCTTCCTTCGTTAAACAAACTAACCAAACCCGCTTTTCAGAAATAAGTTTTTTCTCAAAAAAAGTTTGTATTTTATTTCTCGTGATTTTAAATATTTTTATCAAACCTCGCTACTTGAACGCACTCGATGAGCCCAGATTGTTTTGGTTCACGAACTAACTATGTCAAAATCTGTAGCGACTCTGCATAGGTTTATCAAACAATTGAAGTTTCACGCTTTCTCGTTAGATGGTATGGAAGATCAAACCACATCAAATGTCAAATTTTAACAAATGAAAACAAAAAATTCCTAAAATCATAACCAAACTTGATCTGTTAATATGTGAAGTTTTTAATATTCATAAAATTATGATTGTAAAAAGAAATTAATTCAGCTTATTGAAATACAAAAAAGAGATATAACGGAAATTGGGTAAAAGTTTACTTTCCGTACATGTGTTCGATTTTCTCGACATTGCTCAAGCCTTCGATAGGGTTTGGCATGCGGGCCTCCTAAACAAACTTCTATCATCCAATTATCCTCTCCCTCTGATTCTGCTAATCAGGTCATACCTGCAACAGAGGAAGTTCCAGCTCAAACATCTGGGAACCAGATCTAGAACGTACTCAGCCACGGCTGGTCTCCCGCAGGATTCTGCTATCTCCCCTCTGCTGTACAATATATTTGTCGCAGACATACCGACACCGCCCCTAAACGTAACATAAGCACCGTACGCAGATGACACTACCATCCTCAGCATCTCCACTCAGCTGAGAATAATAACTGAACGACTTCAGACCGCCGTAGACGAGCTGCAAGGCTGGTATAGGAGATCTTGTCTAGCTATAAACCCCGATAAATGTTCAGCAGTCCTATTTTCCAAGAGAAGACACACACCTCACGAACACGTATCATTAGACAACCGTCTAATTCCTTGGCAATATTCCGCCAAATACCTCGGGGTTTTCCTCGACAAACACATGAACAATAAATTGCTCATGTACAAAGTCATAATCCGGCCAGCCTTGACCTATGCAGCCCCTGCATGGGCCACCGCGGCCGCAACACACATCAAGACCGTTCAAATCATCCAGAATAAAATTCTTAGAATGGTTACCGGAGCGCCATGATTTCTCAGAAACAGTCGGATTCACTCTGATCTGGAAATGCCTTCGATACTTGAGTTTATAACTCAACTATCCACAACTAAGTTCGCAAAAGCCGCTTCTCACCCAAATGCTCTTCTCCGTAGTGCCACCGCCTACGATGAGCAACTTCCACATAAGCATAAGCGTCCAAAGCTTATACTTACCCGCTAACGCCCCCGCGGCAAAACCAGAAGGAAAACATTCAAACCCAAAAGTCATTGTGTGTATTCTTTCCGACGGAGGTATGGACTAAGGGCCGGTACACCTAGGGAGGGAGTTTTAGTGAGTACTAAGAGTACGAGTCTCACAGTACCTCGATATCCCATGGCACTACGGTGTCGTGAATGAGGTTTGCATGAGTCATCTCTCCCTCCTGAATCAAAAAAAAAAAATCCTTAGTGACGGTTCACCAAGCTAACAACTTAATCCTTTCAATATGGTGTCACAATCTTTACTGCGTTAACAAAATTTCACGTGAATCAGAGGATACTTTAGCCATGATGCGCTTTGTATTTGTATTTTAACTCGACATTCTTTCTGCACTAGCACAAAATATGTTTTTATTTAAAAACGTTCAGGCAAAGGCTAAAATCTACAAAATTTAGAGTTTGATTAACTAAAAGTTTGGTTATAGTTACAATAATTTAAAAGTCTGGACGCAGCAAGTGCGTTATGGAAGTGAATTTTCAAATGGTTAATAGGAGTATGTCTCTTTAATGCAAGCATGCATTAATCTGGTTACTAATATAACCTATATAGTAGATAGCTATAGACTGGAGTACTTTTACCACGGGTCCCATCAAAGCCGACGATTTGGCTATCAACATTAGACACAGAATAAACGAAATTTTGGAAGCAGCCGCATGAAATTGAAAGACATTTTTTTGAGTTGCACTATTTCCGTCACGTGATAAAGTTTCTAGCGCCTCCATTATAACAGGAAAATTTTCCTTAAAACTGATGGTTTTGTGTATCTCGCTCCACCTTGTTTCGCAGGGCCTGGAAATATCAGGTATTAACTTCCTTCTCAAAACTGACTCTCTGGTGTTCCGAATTTCAGGCAGAGCATTGAGATCATTGATTACTTGATTCAATCTGTGCGAAGAACAATGAAAAACAAAACTTTGGTGTATTTTTGCGCAAGATTGCGTGTACACCACCGTCTTTTCCGGACATCGTCGAACAACCATCAAATTCCACTCCGACGCATTTTTCTGGATTCAGTTCTTCTTTTGTCAAAAACTCGTCAATGGTTTGTACAATAGATTTTGCATCTAGACCTTTTAGCTCAACAAATCCAACAAACACTTTTCTTGGACTTCATTGTTTTCCTCATGGAACGAGGAATTATGAATCGGAAAATAAATGACTTAGTAATTGGTAATTTTTTCGAGTCTCCAGAGGGGAGACAGCTGCTCCCCACCCCATTGGTCCTCCTTGGCAACGCCCTTGTCTGGGATATGGGTTCTCCAAGTTTATTTAACTGTTACTGTTACTAACTATATTGAACGTCCCTTGTACAGGGTGGCTCAAATTCGAGCCTCATCATTGGTATCTCGGAAACTGTAAGAGATACAACGTCGGTTAGAATGGAAAAGTTGCGTAATTTGATGCTCAGCAAAATGTCGTTTAGAAAATTAGAAAATTCCGAATACTTCTGGTGATAATCGGAAAAAACCGAAAACTCATAAAATCTGTTTTATTTTTTTCTGGCTTTATTTGAAAATATATAACAAAATGAATTACACTTCATCAAGGTTACTTTTCCTCTCCTACAAGATGGCATTTTCAAATTTGAAATCCGATGTTTCGCATTTCAGAAACCATCATCAACTCCATTTTTTCAAATACGGCCCTGGACTTTTTATTTCATATTTTGTTACCTTTGGACCACCTCAAAACAATGCCTCATCACAACTTTTGAATTTCAAACGTTTTGATAACAAATAATGACTCTGCTTTTGAAACAAAATATTTCTTCAATAATATAATTTGATTAGGTAGGTAAAGATGAACCCAAATTTATGATTATGAGTCAAATATTTTAAGTTCAATGCAATGCAATGACATGTCTGTTCGTTCATCTCGGCGGCTTTGATATTCAGAAATATCAAGCTTGCTTGTCATAATATGACATTAGAACTTTTTACAATTTAATTTTCAAAATAAACATTAAGAGAGCAAAAATGGTGTTTTCCAATTTCGAGAAACGTGATATGCTTCGGATTTATTATAGTAATAACAGAAACTCGCACATTTCATATGAACAGTATTTAGAGCAATACCCCGAGCGTCCACAACCCCATTATTCATATTTTAACAATTTGGACAGAAACTTAGGTCTCTTTGGTTGTTTTGGTAAGCCTAGAAATTCGTACGGCCAACGAACGGAAGCTGAAGATGAAGAAGCTGTTTTAAATGCTGTAAGTATCGTTATAAAATGATGCTAGGCAATCTTTTATTACTATAATATTTTGCGATAACATGTCAAAGATATTTCACCAAAACGTTTTGTTAAAGGTTACGGAAAATCCTCGTGGTTCAACACGCCAATTTGCTTCAGAACTGAATATGACTAGAAGCCGAATTCAGAGGGTTTTCTAAAAACATAAATATCATCCCTATAAACTTCATGTTTGCAAGAACTAAGACCAGGAGACAGGGACAGAAGGCTTGAATTCTGCAATTGGCTTGATGGAAAAATGCAAAAAGATGATGATTTCTTAAATAAAATCATCTGGACAGATGAATGTAATTTTTCCACAAGCGGCCTTTTTAAAAGAAACAATGAGCATTATTATGCAGTAGAAAATCCGTACCAAAATCGGCAAGTTCGAAGACAGGGACGAAAATCATTCAATCTTTGGGTTGGAACGTATCGAACCAAAATCTTAGGGCCAGTTATTTATGATGGAAACTTAAATACTGAACGGTATCTTAATTTAATCCATAACTATATATTTGATCCGCTTGAAGATGAACCGTTGAATATGCTGCGGCAGCTGTGGTGGCAACAGGATGGTGCACCATCCTATAATGGAAGGGCAGTAACCGAGTTTCTTAATGAAACATTTCCCAATCAATGGATTGGAAACCAAGGAGTGGTGCACTGGCCTGCCAGAAATCCTGATTTGTCCCCGCTGGATTTTTTTTTATGGGGATTCTTGAAAAATCGCTTATTCAATGATACTTTTCCGAATGATATAAACATTTTGCGCCAAAAGTTATTGTTAGAATTCACAACTCTACGAGCAAGAGGAAGGAAGAATCATCCACCGGGCTATTACGAACAATCTGCGAAGACGTATGCGAAAATGCATAGAAGTCCAAGGGGACTTATTCGAGCATTTACTTTATGTTTTTTAATTTGTCCATTTTAAAAGTTAAGTAAGCATGAAATATTTTCAAGAAAGACGGAAAAGTGCCATCTTTTGTTATCAAAACGTTTAATATATGAAATAAAAAATCCAGCGCCTTATTTGAAAAAAGGGAGTTGATGATGGTTTCAGAAAGACGAAACATCGGATTTCAAATTTGAAAATGCCATCTTGTAGGAGAGGAAAAGTAACCTTGATGAAGTGTGATTCATTTTGTTATATCATTTCAAATAACGCCAGAAGAAAATAAAACAGATTTTATGAGTTTTCGGTTTTTTCCGATTATCACCGGAAGTATTCGGAATTTTCTAATTTTCTAAACTGCATTTTGCTGAGCATCAAATTACGCAACTTTGCCATAATCTAACCGACGTTGTATCTCTTACAGTTTCCGAGATACCAATGATGAGGCTCGTATTTGAGCCACCGTGTACATTACGCTCTATTGTTTTAGCACAGCATAAGAAAACTTTTTCTTAGGCTGTGGTGTTAGCTTCAATAAATATGTATCAATTTTTTTAGGAACTAATAGTAGCCACATTAATACTGAGTCAAATATCGACTCAGTAAGGTAAACTGATGATTCATTTGGTTACAAAACATCTTTCCCAAGAAATAATTAACAATGACACTTGAGGGAACATAACTTTAAAAGCCAATAATTCTGACAGGCATTTCCTGATCAAATCGTCGTGCGAAAGTCAGGAGGTGTTATTATTTTTGAAAAAGTTACATGATTCATATGCTCAGGACGTATCACTCTATATTTATAATCTGGAATCTGCGTCTTTACTAAATGCCGTCAGGTATATATCACAAAGGTTTGCGTGCCAATGTTACGTGTATATTATACCTGCGCATCGCAAACTGACCACAGCTATCTAGATCTCCATCACCGTTATTAAGGTGGGTACACATTCGAGAACAATCGCGCAAAATAAATGTTTTGCAAAATTTACAACAACAGAACTCCAAAAATGAGTGACGTATGTGACAATATCGCCAGTAGATTGGCGATTACTTAGGATGCTAGTTTTTTTATATTTCAACCACCCACCACGAGGAGTTACAGCCTAAATACTATCGTACCGTGGGTGTCGACAAGGAGGAAAGAGGCAAATTGTTAATTCTGGACTTGAAGGTTTGTAGGTTCGGAGGAGATCGAAAAACATGTGCCGGCAAGGATTCCACAACTTTGAAGTCATCAGGACTCAAAAGAGCGGGCATAACAAGATGTTCTATGTCTGGTGACCTGCACAGGAAAAGGGTGCATTCGCTCTGTTCCCCTGGTAGATCTGTTGGGGGCAGCAGGTGGAGGAAGTATGGAAGAAAGCTCCTCTAAGCAGTGTCCGTGCAGATATCTATAAAAGACAGAGAGAGAGAGAGAGAGAGAGAGAGAGAGAGAGGTCACCAACGGCACGTCGGTGGGCAAGGGATGGCAGCCTTTGGGTAAGGGTGGGGTCACCGATGAGACGTATAGTTCTTTTCTGAATGGAGTGCAGGATAGCGAGTATAGAAGCGGCAGCGGCACCCCAGATGTGGGAGCAATATTCGAGGTTTGGCCGTATTTGTGAAGTATATAAGGTATAGACATTATCTCGTGAAAAGTATTTGCGAGCCCGGAAGAGGCTTAGCAGCCGCTTCTGCAATTGATGTGACATGTTGGTTGAGATTTGGTGGGGTTGAATTGTATAAGATTTCTAATTCCCCTGTCTAATTTTTTTTTGAGATCCACGGAGAGAGAACCCTCCATGAGTCTGCAATCCTCATCTAATTGGACTAAAGAGACATGCTTGGAATATTGTATATTTGAGTGGAAGATGCTGTCGTCCGCGTAACTGTGAACTGAGTTGGATGTGCTAGAGAGGTGGTCATTGATGTGGATAAGAGACAAAGTAGGGGCTAAAGCTGAACCTTGAGGAACTCCTGCATTAATTGGATATAGTTTAGAGGAATGGCCATCCACGACAACATAAACGCTCCGGCTGGAGAAGAAATTTGCTGTCCAGGTACAGAGTTTTGGTGGTAGGCCATAGGCCAGAAGTTTATTAAGCAGCGCTGCGTGCCAGACCTGGTCGAATGCTTTCGATATGTCTAGAGCGACAATCTAGGATTCACCGTGTAGTTCCATAGACTTGTTCCAAGAATGAGTGACAAAGGAAAGGAGGTCGGTAGTTGATCTGCGCTGACGGAATCCATACTTCCTAACGTGGATTAGACTGGGTTTTTCAAGAAATTTTAGTAATTCGCTGTTTATATACTTTTCCATCACTTTAGAGACGACTGAAAGGAGAGGAATAGGCCTGTAGTTGCTAGGAAGCGCTTTGAATTATTTCTTGGGGACGGGTTGTACTCGAGCAGTTTTCCAGTTACTAGGGAACATAGTTCTATTGTAAAATATCTGAAACAGACTAGTCAGGATAGGGGCAAGTTCTGGTGCGCATTTTTTGAGAACAATTGCTGAGATCGCGTCAAGGCCAGATGCTTTCCTGTTATTAAGAGAAGAGAACATCTTTCGTACCTTTTTAGTTTTGAAAATGATATCCGTCATTTAATGCGCGACATTGGGGAGTGTTGGTGATTGAACATTTGGAGGTGGGTTGAGAGTAGAATTGCCGGCGAACAACGAGGCAAAAAATTCAGCCTTGCCCAAGGCGGTAGAAACAATTTCATCCCCTGAGACAAGAGGTGGGAACGTGCTCTTGCATAAATTATTCCCAATAGATTTAGAGTCCAGAAGGGTTTGCTGCCGTTGGAGCTTAAGAGGACTTTGTTTTTGATGTGGTTATTAAACGAGTTTTTTGCCTCAGAAAGAATGCGGACATAGCGGTTTCTTGCGTCGTTAAATGCTTGATGGTTTTCTTGACTGGGGTTGTGTAGAAGCGTTTTGTGAGCTTTGACCTTTTCAAGTCTGGCCTTGTCACAGGATTTAGAGAACCAGGGCCTTGGAGTGGCTGAAGAGGTTTTCTGTGTACGTGGAATAAATAGTTCCATGCCAGCTTGAATAATTTCGGTGACGTTCTGTGAGATATCAGAGGGGTCAGGAACAGAGAAGCAGACAGACGCCCATGGAAATGAGGAAAAGTAATCCCGCATTTCGTCCCAGTTCGCGAAGTTGTAGTGCCAAACGATACGTGGGTGTGATCACTGTGTGACCTCGGGTTGCATTGCGCAGGAAGCAGTGACCATGCCGTGGTCTGAGCGACCAAGGGTGGCGGTGACTGATATCTTATAGCATTCAGATTTTGTAGTTAGAAGGAGATCCAAGAGATTTGAGCTGTGTTTTCGGATGCGAGGAAAGTAAGTAGGTCGCTGAACCATATTGGCTAAAGAGTTGCTGACTGCAAAGGCTTCCGCTGCTCTCCCTTGTGGATCGCTTTTTGAAGATCCTAACGATTCCTTATTATGGACATTGAAGTCACCAAGAATAGTGACCTCGGAGGAAGGATATTCAGAAACCAGATGGTCGGTTTTTTCAGAAAGGTAGTTAAAGAGCTGAACAAAGTTGTTGTCAGAAGGTGACCAGTAAATGCAACAGATTAATTTAGTTGCAGCACTGAGAGAGAGAGTTTCGTTCAAAGTATGTCTTTTCTTCCAGCTTCTAAATTGGGGAGTCTGGTGCAGGGTAGATTGCCACGGACGTATGCGCACACGTCTCCATGCAATCTAAAGGAAGTAAGGAGCTCATACCCGGGGAAATTAAGGTGATTAGTGGCTGTTTTGGCACTGATTTGGGTTTCGGTGAGGAAGAGGAGTTGGGGCCTATTAGCCTGGAGGAAATGGTGGACGGAGTTCAGGTTAGAATTTAGGCCACATATATTCGAGAAGGATATGTTAAATTTTGATGCTGGCGCCCCCTGTACACCCCTCCCTCGGAGATCGGAATGGTGGGGTATTTTACATGCGGAATCTTTTGTACAAGGAGGAGCCCATCATCATTTTGCTTTTAAGGGAATGCAATTTTCCAAAAAAAAGGGGGGTTTTACTGAAAAACTATTAGATATATTACAATTTGTTGAATATCGGATCTTCTAATTGTCACCTTTTTTATGTTCTATGTATTTAAACGCGCCATTAGATAAAATGTACGGGTTAACTTGAAGAAGCATATTCCAACTTCCAACCCATTCAAATGTCTCGAGTCGATATCAGTAAAATATCTACGGTAGATTACGTAAAGTCTATTTAAATTCCAAGCCGCATCGCCCTGGACAATAATAGAATCCTGAGTTATTATGGCGAAGAAGTCTTTTAGAAAATCTTACCACTTACATATTCAATTGTTTCATTCATTCTGACTTCTAACTTCGCTATCGGAGCAATCAAAAGTAGTTTAGCAACAAAGTTCGTGAACTTTCGTACTCAGAAAGCTATTAAATACTACTATTAAGTATTTTTGGACATTTTCGTGCAGAATGTTCACGTGTTAGGCATAAATTTTCATATTCTGTCCGTTTTAGCTGACCATTTTGTAAAACATGAAGAATTATGAGGGACGACTAAAGTTATTTCAGCTGCTACTTCACTGGCATTTACGAAGTAATTTGAAATTATTTACCGGAAAAGATAGCCTGTTTATTACAATAGAGATCAACGCTCACCTTATTATCGTACTAAAATAGTGCTGCAAATTGAATCACAACTTCCACATAGCTGTAATGATATACTTTCCTTAGAAAGACATCCTCATGAAATTAATTCAGGGTTCATGACTTAATCACAAAGAAAATGTGCGTGCTTTTGTACCCATAAACTTCTGAAACGTTATAGAGTGTGTTCCAAATTGGATGGGAATGTATTGCTATCTCCGTTATTATTAGATATAGGGAGACGGTTAAATTAGAAATGTTTTGTAGAATTTCATGCTCGTTCCAAATATGACTTGTATTTTGACCTGCCTCTTTTCGTTTTCGAGTTGTTTTGAAAAAAACAAAATTTGTCGATTTCTTTTTTCTTCATTATCAGAACACTTTTTACAGAGTAATCTTTTTGTGCTATTCTCAATTTTGGATTGTCATTTGTTTTCGAGCTACAGGTATAAACGTTTGTTTTTATTATGGCAGCCATATCGGTTTTTTTTTTGCTCACGTGATAGCCTGTGAAAAGAGCTTTCCAATAATGTACAACATGCTTGAGAAATATTGCAATTGCACTGACAATTTTGGGAAAAACCGTTTTGAGGATAGTAGGGTATGAAATCCAATACCAGAAAACAAATGACAAAAAAAGGTGTTCAAAAAGCAGTAGGCCATGGAGTCTAACAATAGACTTCTACTTTTAACATAATTTTCCGTAACGATTCACGATAAAAAATATTGTGATTTAATTTACAATACTTAATTAGGTAATAATGCTAGGTAATATTATGTGAAACAGTTTAATAACGAAACCCGGCAATAACAAATAGAAACTTAAACTCCACAAAACAACACAATTAGTAACGGAGCTCAACAAATAATAAAATAGAAACCTAAAAATACACTAAATAGAAAATCGTTCAATATGTTCACCGTTTTGTTCAATGCACTTTATACACCTTTTTGAAACATGCCCGCAAACTCTGGTGAGGGTGTTTTGGTTTATATGATTTATAGCTTCCGTGATTCTGTTTCATAATTCATTGGTATTTTGTGGTGGATCGAATTTATACACCTCATTCTTCAGAGACCCCAAAAATAAAAATCCATGGGCATTATATCAGGACTTCGAGCACACCAATGAACCAGCCCATTGTTAGAAATGACACGATTATTAAAATTTTGGTAAAAAAAATTCTTTGACGATCCTAGCATTGTGAGCTGGACAACCGTCTTGTTGGTACCAAATCTCGTCTAAATTATCATGAACTCTTCTAATTGCTGGTAGGATAATATTTCTCAATAGATTGAGATACCTTTCTCCACTTAAATTATTTGCAAAAAAGAATGGGCCAACAATAAAGTTACCTGAATTTAAAAAAAATTAACTGTCTAATCTACAAATAAAAATAACATTTTTTTACCTAATAAGCCGCACCAAACATTAGTACCAAATCTGTCTTTCTTCCTTTAGATGGAGATTTTCATTTGCCCAATAATGCCTACTATGGCGATTATACACACTATAATTTGTAAATCTGGATTCATCAGTCCATATTATTTTCAAATGAAAATTTTCATCTTGCTGATATTGTCCTTGATACCATCTGCAGAATTGAAGTCGCTTAGGGTAATCGTCAACATTTAAGCCTTGTACGATTGTAGGTTTGTAGGTATAGTAAAGACTTTGTTTTAATACACGGTGTACCGTACTTTTTGAAACGTCACTATGTTCCCCATAAAACCGAACAGATTGCGAACGGTTTTCCAAATAAAGAGATTGAACAAACAGTAAAAATTACAACAATCGAAGATCAAAAAGTTAACTAAACATAATGTAGAAAAGAGCTACTGCCGGAGCACAAATCAATTAGCCCATCAACAGATCTGAGAGTGGACTTGTTGCACTCGAAGATGTCAATGCAGCGATGTACACAAATATCTAGAGCATATTCTGTGTACCGGTGAATTCAGTCTTACATTTGTCCTAGGACAGGCGATGTGAAACAGGAGCTGAGATCTGGAATTCACTCTGGACGTGTGGAAGATCAACAAGCGTAAAATACGTTCGACGACATTATGTAACAGACCGAATAACAATAATAAAGCGAAGTAGTTTCGCCTGCTTTGCACCGACTCCAAAGAGAAGCGCAACAACAGACAGCTCTGCGGTGTGTCAATAGCAGGGTAGATATTATCAGCTCTATACGCCAGCATCTTGAGAAGTCGACGCTGAACATCCTCGAGTGCATCCCGATGAACGTCATAATATGGCGCCCAAACTACTTCAGCATACTCCCAATGCGCTCTAACGTAGGCACAGTAGAGAGTTTTTAAGGTGTCTATGCATGACTTTTTTGTTGAGTTTCTGATGATATAGCTGAAGGCTTTTGAGGCTTTAAAGATGGCATTCTCAATATGATTCACAAACGATAGTCTGCTATCAAAAAGAACGCCTAAGCCGGCAATATTTTTAGGTCTATTAAGTATTGATTCATATAATTTATACGAAAAACTGATTATTTGCTTATTGAGTGTATAAGTCATAACTTCACATTTACCGACATTAAGCGGCAGCTCATTCTGGCAGGTCAAGGAATATATTCTACACAAAGTTTCCTGTAGTCTAACGCTATCATCACGGTTGTTAATGGTATGAAAAATCCTCAAGTCATCGGCGTAGAGCAGGTGAGGAACCTCAAGGACGTTAGTGATGTCATTGATGAATAAATTAAGAAACAGAGGCCCCAAAACAGATCCCTGTGGCACACCTGACGCAGCCAAAATCTCGACAGACCGAAATCCATGGTAAAAACCTGAGTAGACTACCAATAAGGTATGAGCTAAAAAACCTCAACAGCTTCGGAGAGAACCCGTACCAGTCAAGCTTCTGAAGTAGAATATTGTTGTTCAGTCTGTCAAAAGCTTTAGAGAAATCCAAGTAGATAACGTCAGTTTGAGATCCCCTGTGCATTGCTGTACTTATGTAGGCTGCAAAGCAGACTAAATTGGTAGATGTAGAGCTACCCCTCATAAAATCATGCCGAGTCTCTGAAATTAAATGTTTGGCATTAACAATGACACAATCGTTCAAAACAAATTCAAACACCTTTGCAAAATTATTGGTGATGATGATTTGTCTATGGTTTTCAACCTGGGTTTGATCACCTTTTTTAGAGACTGGCACAGAACGACCTGTTTTCCATACGGTAGGAAACTTTGATGATTTAAGCGAGATGTTAAAGATGAACGTTAAAGGATACATAAAACGTGAGCACAGTCCCTAACCAAGAAAGAATTGTTTTTACTATATGGGTTATCAATTTGATGCCTGCTTTCTTGAAAAAATACATATTTGCCATTAAAAACATTTTTATAAAAATTCACTACCATAACGCACTTGCTGCGTCCACAATTTTCTTCTATATAAAGTGTGCTGTGGTTTTGAAGCTCGCCTGAGAGAGTAGCACGATATAATCACTTACAAGAAGTATGATATTGCGAATATGCCCCGCCCCCTCCTATGACGTGACGTGGTGAGTAACGGTATAGAAGTCCAACTACACACTTAAAACAAAGTCATTCGCAATCAAAAAGTTTCTATACGTCAGTTTAATGCGGTTGAACTTTATGTAGGGATTTTTATTATTATAAGTTAGTAAATTTTTGTTAACAGTTTGCAAGTAAATGTCAAAAGTTTTATTTAATTAATTAAAAGCAAATAAACAGAAATGAGGATTGCATATTTAAGATTCCCGCCAAATCGTTTAAAATGACGTTTGGTCTTCTCCGCCATTGTCTGAGAGTCAGATGGTGTAGATATCGTAGAAATTTTGAAAGAGCAGTTTTTGGCAGCATCTGGGGTTATAACGTCATAAGAAATTTCAGTTTTGCGTGTTATAATGAATAAGAAGTAGTGTTAAATCAAGTTTTCAGCAAATTTTAGTTTAAAATTCACTGTTTGCCATGATATTACAACAATGCATTATCTTCGCTGCAATAGTGGCCCAGGTAGCATCTTTAAAATGTTATCAGTGTTATTTCAAACAACATGACGACAAGCATATGGAAGAGTGCCAGTTCCTGACTAAAGAACCATTTCACGGTTTCTGTGGGCACCAACAAAAATATTGCATTACAGTGGAAGGTCGAATCAAAGAAAAGATTACTTTCCTCAGGTCTTGTTCTCAAAAATCTTGTCCCCAACCTTGGCGTGGAATAAATGCGGAAAAGTGTCATTCATGTGAAACCGATTTTTGTAATAATATCACTTTTGTAAAATTCAGTGTTGGCGAGGTCTTAAAGACACATCAAAAATTTGATCATAATTACACGGATTCAGGTTCACCTTATCTCAGGCCGCAAGCGATGTTCTCGTTTCTTGTTATTGTCATGTATTTTATTTAAAAATATACAGCTGACTAAACCAAGATAAAAAGCTATGCTTAGAGTAGTATTTTGTATGTGCGTTTGTGTATGCATCTAGGGATGAACTTAGAATCTAACGTTTATTCGCCACAAACTTTTATTTCTTCCTATCTATGGAAACAAGTCTGTTTCTAGCGTTGTATGGTGTGGTAGCTGTTTCTAACTTTGTGATTCTATAATGGCATCGGACTATAAATTCATTTATATCTTGCGAACATAGTTTTTTGCCAGTTCCATTTCCGTCCAGTATCAAAGAAATGATACTCGAAAAAAACCGCGTGCGTAGACTAGCTCAACGCACCGGAAACCCCACCGGAAACCCCACCGACAAACGAGACAGAAAGTACGATCCGCCCTACAAGAACTCCGCAACAATCGCTGGGAGGAGCACCTGCAAACCCTGTCTACCCAAGACAATTCCATCTGGCAAATGGCTAAAGCCCTTCGCTCCCAAAAACTTCCGATATCCCCACTTCACGGCCGTAACGGTGTCGTATACACGGATGCGGAGAAAGCTACTGCATTCGCAGATCATCTGGAGTTGCAATTCAGCCCGAATTATAACAACGTTGATCTGTCGCATGTAGCAAGAACGCACCGCTACGTCAGGAGTGCACTTCGCGCCACCCCTGACACAACTATCGAGCCCACAACTTTCGAAGAAGTTTCCCAAATAATCAAATCATTAAAAAATAGAAAAGCTCCGGGATACGATGGAATCTCCAACGTGGCCCTGAAAAACCTCCCCCGCAAAGCCGTGTTATTCCTAGTTACGATTATGAATGCCATACTACGATTTCAACATTTTCCTTCCATGTGGAAACTTGGCGACATTATCAACATCCCGAAATACAGCAAAGATCCGCTGTTTCCTCAGAACTACAGGCCCATTAGCCTACTACCAGTCATCGGCAAAATCACCGAAAAGCTGATTCAGAAAAGGCTAGCTTCATTCACCTCAGAAAATCACACAATATATTTGTCGCAGACATTCCGACAGCCCCCCTTAACGTGACATACGCACTGTACGCAGACGACACTACCATCCTCAGCAGCTCCACTCAGCCGAGGATAATAACCGAACGACTTCAGACCGCCGTAGTCGAGCTGCAAGCATGATATAGGAAATTCCTTCTAGCCATAAACCCCGATAAATGTTCAGCTGTCCTATTTTCCAAGAGGAGACACACACCTCACGAACACGTATCATTAGACAACCGTCTAATTCCCTGGCAAGATTCCGCCAAATACCTCGGGGTTTTCCTCGACAAACACTTAACATGGCGCCCCCATGTCGATTACGCCCGAAAAAAAGCCTCGATGTTCATCTCGAAGCTGTTCTCACTTCTAAATAGAAATTCCAAATTGTCGATGAACAATAAGTTGCTCATGTACAAAGTCATCATCCGGCCAGCCTTGACCTATGCATCACCTGCATGGGCCACCGCGGCGGCAACACACATCAAGACCCTTCAAATCGTCCAGAACAAAATTCTGAGAATGGTTATCGGAGCGCCATGGTTTGTCCGAAACAGTCAGATTCACTCTGATCTGGAAATGCCTTCGATACTTGACTTCATAACTCAACTATCCACAACTCAGTTCGCAAAAGCCGCTTCGCAACCAAATGCTCTTCTCCGTAGTGCCACCGACTACGATGAGCAACTTCCACATAAGCATAAGCATCCAAAGCTTATACTTACCCGCTAACGCCCCCGCGGCAAAAACTGAATGGAAACATTCATACCCAAAAATTTATTGTGTGAAATCTTTCCGACGGAGGTATGGACTAAGGTCCGGTACTCCCAGGGAGGGGGTTTTAGTGAGTACAGTCTCACAGTACCTCGATATCCCACGGCACCTACGAGGCCGTGCATGGGGTCTGCATGAGCATTTCTCCCTCCTGTATATATATATATATATATATATATATATATATATATATATATATATATATATATATATATATATGCCATTTACGGGCTAACGAAGTGGGCCGCGAAGCATTCTCCGCAGCAACATCCTCGTTAGCTTTTGCTAAACGGGGTTGCATAGCACTACGATTTTGTATTGGTTGTCCATGTACGTTGCGTAGGTCTGTTGTAGGTACATTCTCCCGACGGTTTGTTACCTCCTTCAATGAAAAGCTTTACGCACAAGAACCGTGGTATATTGTGATTGACCTCAGGTGGATATTGATCTGCTCAATAGTGAGGTCACAATTGCCTATAACACCCTGCCCTAAAGTAGCTATCTATCAGATTATCAAATTTATTAAGATTAGCAGCACTTTTTAGGGGGCTGACAGATCTGGATATAGTTTGACACTCACGCTCTCTTCCTTTGTTTGCTTCGCACTGCCCAGAGTCCTATATTTGTGGGCTCTCCAGATTAGTGCCAGGTTACATTGAAATTTAGATATCTAGATAATAGTTAGTAAGAAATAATTGTTTGCGCCGACGTCAAAAGAAAAGTAGATACTAAGGAGGAATTTCTCTTCAATTAAACAGACATGTTAATGTAACAAAATATTGAATTTATTCATATAAATGAAATTTGGAATAGCGAATATAATGAAATAAAAGATTGATAAATTTCAAATAAACATTAATTGCACACAAATAGAAATCAAATACACACAAAAATTTCAAGGACAAGAAATTATTAATGTACCTACATATGCTGTGGCGGTGGTTCCGACCGCAGTGTTTCCGTCAACACTACTCTATGTTTCTCTTGACAGCTAAACGTTGCGTTACGTTATTCGACAGCAAGCTGTCAAGAACTACGATATAAGACACCAGGGATCTCTCTCTCTGCTCGCTACCAACCGACACAGTGATCACACGTCTCTCCACGCTCGGTCAGTTATCTGTTGTGTACTCATGTACTGTCTGTGATTGTTTTATAGTTAAATGTATCATATAGTTTATTCAGTTAGTGAAATAATAAAGTATATTAAATGTTTACGTATGGATTCAATATCAACAAGTGCAATTAACATCCATATTGGTGACCCCGTGCCGCAAGCCGAAGATGCCCAGCCTGATGTTCCAGCCGACGTCGCCTAACTTCCACGCACGTGCTCATGCCTACAGAAAACGAATATCTAAACAGGTCAGTCCTTTCTAATTTAAAAATTATCTGATTTCTTTCACAATGGCCGAAGATTCTTCAAGCAGCAATATCATGGCAAGGGTTGCAATAAAATTACCTCCTATATGGAGACGTAACGTGAAAATCTGGCAAATGCAGGTTGACGCCCAGTTCGATATATCGCAGATCAGTTTTGAAAAGACAAAATTCAGTCATGTACTCGCTATACTCGATCCTGATGTCGCAGAGTCAATTTCAGATTTTTTAACCCAACCGTTATCATCAACCCCCTATTCAGATCTAATGAAACGTCTTTTATTAGAATTTGAAGAGTCCGATAGTCGCAAAATAAATAAACTTTTAACAGAATTAGAATTAGGCGACAGAAAACCATCGCAACTTTCACGCGAAATGAAGTTTTTAGCCGGTAGTCAGATTGGAGAGGATTTCCTTAAAATTTTATTTCTACAACGTTTACCAGTCAACGTTCGTTCAATTTTGGCTTCGAGCAACGATTCTCTAGAAAATTTGTCGGTTATAGCAGACAAAATCGTAGAATATTCCGGAGATAAATACAACGTGGCTGAAATTCAGTCACGCGAGCCCGACAAGCTAGCCAAGTTAGAAGCGCAATTAGAGAAGCTAACAGCATCAGTCAAAGAATTGCGAACGCGTTCCCGATCTACCTTCCGAGAAAGACCCAAGCTTTCTCGAAATTCCAGAAACACAAATTCCTCAACCTCCACGTGTTGGTATCATGAGAGATTTGGCAACAAGGCCAAACGTTGCATCCAACCTTGCAATTTTAAAGCTAAACACGTATCGGAAAACTAATAAGGCACTCCCTCCACGCGGCAGGAGACGAGAGCCACCTAACACGCCGCCTTTTTATTTTTGATAGACGCTCCAATATGAAATTTCTAATCGACTCTGGAGCGGATATTTTAGTTATTCCACCCACTCACGATTTCAATCAAAACGTACCTTGTATGCTGCAAACGGGACCCCTATTCATACATATGGCGAACAACTATTAGATTTGGATCTAGGTTTACGCCGTAGGTTCTGCTGGCCCTTCACACTTACCGATATCAAGCAACCAATTAAAGGCGCTGATTTTCTAGCAGAGTTTGCTTTACTTGTGGATATGAAACATAGACGTTTAATCGATACAAAGACAAACCTCTATAAGACCGGTGCTAACCCACCACCAGGAATTAATTCTAAAATTCATCTTGTAGACCCGACACACCAGTACTTCAAATTGCTACAACAATTTCCTGACCTTTTTAAGGAAACTTCTTCTAGCAACCTTCCAGAGGTTGAGTTCTTCCATACTATAAGTACGGAAGGACCACCTGTCACTGCAAAAGCTAGAAGATTGCCCCCGGAAAAGCTAGCTCAAGCAAAGCTAGAATTCCAGCACATGATGGACTTGGAAATTTGTAGACCCTCCAAAAGTCCATGGTCAAGCCCCCTCCACATGGTGCAAAAAAAGGATGGCTCATGGAGACCATATTACTAAAATGTTACTTAGGGTATCGCTCAAAAATAAACATAAATGATTAGGTAAATTACTTGACGTTTGTCAATCAATTTCTACGTATTCTAGTGAATTGCAAAAATTGACAAAATCTTGGAGATTAAACAGGAAATATATAGTTTTGCTGACATCACCTCTCTGACATTGTATAATCTCAAACTTGATTACGTGATTTTGAAAGTTCAGGTTATTAAAACTTCAGATGTTAGATTTCGGCATCAAAATTCAGCTGATTCAGAGAAAAGATTTGTTTAGACTCACCAGTCTTCCGGTATTAAGTTACCTGATGACTCTGTGAAGATGCTTTCCAGGTGGGATCGATCATGAGCGTCTGACACAGATTCCAGACTCCAATAAGAGCGGAAAAACTGGCGAAAACGACTGGGACTTTTCATCAGAGATTATATGGCCGGTAGATGTTACTGCTCCGATACCACAAGACCATTTGACACATATGTCGATGTTCTGAATTCGCTTGATGGAAACTTTGCGAATCGCAATTAAAACGTGAATTTGCTTCAGTAAAATTCACTACCAATTGACTTAAGGTTCGATAATAACCAGGAATTCTTTCTAATTACGGCAAGAAATCAACAGCTCGGAACAAAGAACCACGAGTTCACTCGCGTTTTTATGCTGAATACGATGTTTAATAAAACTCGAAAATCACTTGAATCGCTCCGAAGAACCACTGACAATAATTACCAGGTGGTACAGATAACAGAAAGAACATTACAACCCCGTTTTAAGATAATTTAATAGCCATCGAAAACTGACGGTGTTCACTCTATGAAGGCTCAGCAGAGAGTCTTCGCTAATGTCTCGGGTTCTGTAAATTGTAAGTCGCTGCACGCAAAAATTCTTACTGTGACGGTTGGTCGGTGTGCGCGAGCTCTTTCTAGCCTTTATTCTTCGAATGAGATAAAACGAGACCTCCAATCGGTGGTGAAATCCCGACGTCGCACCTCCCGTGTTCACAGTTGATGGTGTTTGCCGCCAGTTCTCTGCAACGTTTTCAACGGTTTTTCTTGGGTGAGATCACCGGAAAATTTACAGATAAACGATATTTTAAATGTTTATTTCGTTCCTGAAAATATTTGTTCAGTAATAATGCGAGGTAGTTTCCCATGGCAAACATATAATGAATTTTAACGTACAAATTAGAAATGCAGTAAAGGGGTTTACAATACTTGAAGATTTAGCGACTTTTCATGAAAATAATTTTGGAATTAAAACATGAATTGCCTTATAGATATTGGATTGTCGGCTCTTAATTAAGTCTCTTACGGGTTTATTTTGAATAATTAAAGCAGTTAGGAAACGTAATCGTTACAGGTTCCGATCCGGATCCTGGAGTTCCGACCCGCCTGGATATCTATAACGTCTTGTACGAACCATTTTATCCACATGAATTGGGTGTATAGAATAAGCTTCTGTGGGCGGGCCTCCGACTACCCTTGACTACAGCGGCTCCTAACATGGAGAACAAACGCTGTCAAGTGGCCGCCCATTCTAGGTCAGACGCCACTCTCCTGCTGGGTTTGTTCCACCCTGGATTCTTTATTTCCCCAGTACCCTTCTAGGTGATGAGCTTTCCCTTATTCGCAAAGGGAGACGCCCGATAGAGAATCTGCAAACCCCCACGGGAGTGGTGGTTTTATTATTTGCTTTATTATTATTTTCTAATAACATTTTTTGTTTTTAATCAGTTTCGAGAATACCGCCTGTCTCATTATTTGTGGATTAATCGGATTATTTTGGTTTATTTAACTAACCGTAGCTATAGTCCACCCAATACTTACAAGGTAAATATACTTAGATACAGGCTGTCAATTAAAAAGGGTGCAAAACTCCAGAATGCCATTTCTTATCTAATCTTAAGCCGAAAAGTTCATACAAACAAAACCTGTTTGGTTTTCAGATACAGAATGTTAAGCTTAAAAAAAACAGTTTCTTCCAGATATCGAAAAGACACAAGTATTAAAAAAATTGTTGCTGCCAAATTGGTGCCCAAATCTTTCAATAAAATTCGCTGAACAGAACTCCAAGTCGCTCCAGAGAGCTCCACAACTTCGTCAATGCTCCGCCGTCGATCTTCTGGGATGATCGCGCATTTTTTCAATATTGGTTGGAGCCGGGGAAGGACGACGAGAGCAAAGTTTGTCATCAATTGACATTTTACATCTTTTGAAACGGGAAAACCACCCAAACACTTGAGTTTTCCCAATAGCATTCTATTTGTAGGCCGTTTTTAACATTTCAAGAATTTCTGTGCAACTTTTTTTCCGAGCAAGAAGCAAAACTTTACGCCCTAGCGCTGTTTTCGAGAATCTGCCATTGCAAAAATGAAGAGCACACAAAACAGCTCTGACCAAAGAATTAACACAAGCCGAACAGAACCTACTTTAGCGACGGTACTGACTCGGGTATCGTAGCTCCATATGCTTCTATCGGCAGAACGTGGTACTACAAACACTCCGCCCATCACAACATCAGTTCGGTTTCTTTGGGGTACCCCTCGTATATCACACCGATGACTCAAAAAATAATGCACCCATTTTCATGAAATTTGGCGGGTGTCTTCTTTTTGTAAGTGGCTCCGGTAGGTTTGTTAGCCGAGAAAATCGTACTCGTTTTTCCGGAAAAATGTTGAGTTTTCTTTTGGAAAATTGTTGCATCTCCGAAAACAACAAAGTTATAGCAATTGGTACGCGGATTTCTACTGTAAAAGTATACTATATACCAAATTTATAACTCTTAAGTTAAAAGAAAACAAGTTACCCATACAGCACAAGATATTCTCAGAATGTTCTCACAATGTGATAACATTCTTTTTTCAGAATATTTGTTTCGGTATATTCTAATAACATTTATGGAATTTCAAACTTCAATCTTAAATATTCTGAGTACACTCATTCAATCACATCCTAAGAAAATTCTTCGTCAATATACTGAGAATATTTAAATAGATTATTATTCCGAATATTCGCTTAGAATGTGCTTGAGATGCCCTTATAATATTATATGACTTTAAAATTTAATGAAACAGATAGGTGATGATTGCGGTATAGTGGTGAGAATTAAAATGGTAACCATTTTGCATGTTTGATTCTGTTACTTGTCTATGGTAAACATATTGTATATTTAGGCAATCCCTTCTTTAGGCATAGAGCGCATGTCCATGCCGCCGGGAAGGGATGATGACAAATGGCAAGATGGCTGCTAGACGTAAATGAAAATTAATGTCAAAATTAATGGTCTGTGATCAATGGTGTATAAGATTTTATTCTGACATAATTAATTAAAAATAATAATGTGACATGAACATGGAGAACAGTGTGTAATTGCAAACATAGATGCAGAGTGTAGAAGCAACTAAAACATGGTGTCAGGTCAGGTCAGGTCACGCACCCAGTAAAGCAACAAGTTTTAATGCATCTCCTGTAGTTGACACTGCCAATGGGTTCGCCAATTTTGTTGAGACTGGATCATCTTACGAATTAGGTACACCTACATTGTATAATATATAATTAAAAATTATGTTATTTTCAATAGTACCTAAGTCATGCAATATAAACCACCACCACCGTTTTATGTGGATGGACTGGAAAAGTTCGGGCTCCATATAAAACATAAATCTTTTCAAATAACCGCAAACTGGGACTCTAAAACAGATCTCCAAGGTCCATTTAAATTTAAAGAGATCGTTTTAATAATATATTTTACTAATAGTGTAAAATTCTTATGAAACTTCACGACTATAAAGCACTTGCTGCGTTGCCAAACATTTTTTGGTAATGCATCACTAACCTATTTCTTATATTGTTTTGTAACAGGTAAAGAGAGATAAATACTTACGGATTAACAACGCTTTGGTCCATCAAATCAATTTTATTCTGTACAATGACTGTAGGAATTTCGCCACACTCGTTTTCAACCTGTAAATAAACAAACTGGTATTAAAAATTTTGGTCAAGTACGAGTCGGATCTGGTGAAATGAGTGTGATTGATAGTAAATAAAGATTCTGAAAAAGTAGGTTATTTGTCATTAAATTTTTACGAACACGTCACTAATCTTCGTAGAGCTAGCTTTGGCCTATTGAAACCTTTTTATAGCCACCGAAATTGCCTTCCAGTGAAAGTAAAAGCTCTCTTGGTAAACTCGATGATTCTCTCGCGCTTTAACCATGCTGATGTTGTGTATGGACCTGCCCTTGACAGTTGGGATCGGCAAAGAATAGAAAAGGTTCAGAAGTCATGTTTACGGTTCATCTTTAATCTAAAAAGAACAGATCGTATTTCTTATAAGTTAAAAGAATTAGATTGGGATTGGCTGAATATGAAGAATCGCTGGCAAGTACATCTTATTTGCTTAACTCACAAGATTGTCCTCGGGGCGGGCCCTGATTACCTACATCAGAAGCTGTGTTTTCGGAGACAAATACATTCGCTCAATACAAGACGCGATCACTTGTTTGCCATACCTAAATATTATACGAGCCAATATCGGAGCTCTTTCTTCTATGTTGCACCACATCTGTATAATAAAATACCTTTTGAACATACTTTAGGTTCTCTGCCAGGGTTTCGGAGATATGTTACAGATTTTTATAAAAATAGTAAGTTTGCGTAGTGTAGTTATAGTAAATCATATTTATATTTAAGAATTCCTTTCTTTCAGCTAAATTTAAGGCGCACAATTGTCTATGTTTTGTTGCTACATTGTTTTGTTGTTGTTTTGGGTACTAAGGCATTTATAATTTGTTTATTGTGTAATTCCTACACTTTAAGTTATCTTTTAAGGGTTAAGTGGAAGAAAATTGTAAAATTAACTTCGCCCTGATAAAGACCTCTTATTATTGTTATTATATTATTATAAATTATATTACAACTAGAGTTACTTTATCGGAGTCTTCCTTGGGCCCGGTGACGAAATAAAAGCATAGGCCCCAAAGTATCTCCTGTCTCTCGTAAGAGGCGACTAACTGGAGTCAAACACAGGCGCGGTCGGTCCAGACGAGCCTGGAGAGCGGCGGATATCTTTGGGGAGTGGTATACATCATGATTTTGAAGCCTCCACTATGAGCTACGAAATCGACAATTGATCTCGCCTGGTTGTTACTCGGGAGAGTGGTTCCAGATGATACCGCCTTGGGTCAAGCGCTGGCAGGTCTCGGGTCCAAATGAATCCGGGGGGGTTTGAGAACTCTGGAGAGTAGTATACACTCGGATTTTGAGGTCCCCACTGTGTGCTTCGAAACAGACAAATGACGTTGATTGGGTGATGCTCGGAAGCGGGACTGGGCGGGATGTTGCCTTGGGTCAAGCACTGGTGTGGGGTCTAGACGAAGCCGGAGGAGAGCTGATATCTCTAGGGGTGGATTACACCTGGAGACTTAGGCCTCGTCTGTCAGCTTCCGACCTCGTTTGGATGCTCAAAAGCGGGACTCCATGATACCGCCTCGTGTCAAACTCTGACGGATGTTGGATCCAGACGAACTCTGAGAGAAGTTATCTCACTGTGATCTTCAGGACCTCCAAGCAGTTTTACTCAGATGCCGGTACACCTGTCAAACTAACTTTCACCCTAAAAAAAGATCGAGTCCCACAGGAAGCTGGATTTGATGGGTGAAATTTAAGCCATTAGACGTAAACCACAATAGACCTAGGCCCGCGGTCTAGTGACTGGATAAGCCCGCACACATTGAATTTAGTCTAGTCTACTGTATCGAAGTTTGAAGTGCCTCAACTAGCCTTCTACTTGCAAGCTATACAGTGTTGCCAGACTGCAGGACCTGGCCTTCTAGTTGTTTTTTTATTTCAACAACACACCTCGAGGGCTCACAGCTTAATACTATTGTACCGTGGGTGTCGACAAGGAGGAAAGAGGCAACTTGTTAATTCTGGACTTGAAGGTTTGGATGTTCGGAAGAGAAGGAAAAACATGTGCCGGTAAGGAATTCCACAACTTGGAAGTTCTCGGGACAAAAGAACGAGCATAACAAGATGTTCTGTCTGGTGACCTGGACAGTAAAAGGGTGCATTCGCTCTGTTCCCCTGGTAGATCTGTTGGGGGCAGCAGGTGGAGGAACTATCGAAGAAAACTCATCTGAGCAGTGCCCGTGCAGATATCTGTAAGAGAGAGAGAGAGAGAGAGAGAGAGAGAGAGAGAGAGAGAGAGAGAGAGAGAGAGAGAGAGAGAGAGAGAGAGAGAGAGAGAGAGAGAGAGAGAGAGAGAGAGAGAGAGAGAGAGAGAGAGAGAGAGAGAGAGAGAGAGAGAGAGAGAGAGAGAGAGAGAGAGAGAGAGAGAGAGAGAGAGAGAGAGAGAGAGAGAGAGAGAGAGAGAGAGAGAGAGAGAGAGAGAGAGAGAGAGAGAGAGAGAGAGAGAGAGAGAGAGAGAGAGAGAGAGAGAGAGAGAGAGAGAGAGAGAGAGAGAGAGAGAGAGAGAGAGAGAGAGAGAGAGGTCACCAACGTCACCTCGGTGGGCAAGGGATGACAGCCTTTGAGTGAGGGTAGGGTCACCGATGAGACGTATAGAACTCTTCTGAATAGAGTCCAGGATAGCGAGTGTAGAAGAGGCAGCGGCACCGCAGTTGTAGGAGCAGTATTCAAGGTTTGGCCTTATTTGTGAAGTATATAAGGTATAGAGATTAGGTGGTGAAAAGTATTTGCGAGCCCGGAAGAGGAAACCTAATTTCTTAGCAGCCGCTTCTGCAATTGATGTGACATATTGGTGCCAATTAAGATTTCGATCTACAGAAATGTCAACAAGTGCAAAAGACTTTCTACTTTGAATAACTTGGTTGCTCATTGTGATGGGTCTAGGGCTGGTGTATCTCTTATGAGATAGAAGGCAATACGGATATCTGGTGGAGTTAAATTGTACAAGATTTCTACCTCCCCAGTTCAATATTTTTTGGAGATTCACAGAGACAGAACCCTCCATGAGTCTAAGATCCTTATCTAATTGGGCTAAAGAGACAGGCTTAGAATATTGTATATTTGAGTGGAGGGTGCTGTCGTCCGCGTAACTGGGAACTGGGGTGGATGTGCTAGAGAGGTCATTGATGTGGACAAGAAACAAAGTAGTTGCTAAAGCTGAACCTTGAGGGACTCCTGAATTAATTGGATACAGTTTAGAAGAATGGCCATCAACGACAAGGGATACGCTCCGATTGGAGAGGAGATTTGCTGTCCAGGTACAGAGCTTTGGTGATAGGACATAGGCCGCGTTGACGGAAGCCATACTGCCTGTCGTGGATTAGACTGTGTTTTTCAGGAAATTTTAGTAATTCGGTGTTTATATTCTTTTCCATCGCTTTAGAGACTACTGAAAGGAGATAAATAGGTATGTAGTTGCTAGGAAGCGCTTTGGATCCTTTCTTAGGGACGGGTTGTACTCGGGCAGTTTTCCAGTTGCTAGGGAATATGCCTCTATTGTAAGATGTTTGAAACAGACGAGTCAGGACAGGAGGAAGTTCTGGTGCGAATTTTTGAATTGCCGGGATCTCGTCAAGGCTAGAGGCTTTCCTTGTATTAAGAGAAGAGAGCATCTTTCTTACCTCTTTAGTTTTAAAAATGATATCCGTCATTTTATGCGCGACATTGGGGACTGTTGGTGGTTGAACATTTGGAGATGGGTTGAGAGTAGAATTGCCAGCGAACAACGAGGCAAAAAGTTCAGCCTTGCCCAGGGCGGTAGAAACAATTTCATCCCCTGAAACAAGATGTGGGATCATGCTCTTGCAGAAATTATTCCTGATAGATTTAGCAACAGTCCAGATGAGGTTGCTGCCGTTGGAGCTTGAGACAACTTTGTTTTGATGTGGTTATTAAATGAGTTTTTTTGCCTCAGAAAGAATGCGGACATAGCGGTTTCTTGCGTCGTTAAATGCTTGACGGTTTTCTTGACTGTGTAGAAGCGTTTTGTGAGCTTTGACCTTTTTAAGTCTGGCCTTGTCACAGGATTTGGAGAACCAGGGCTTTTTAGTGACTGAATAGGTTTTCTGTGTATGTGGAATAAATAATTCCATGCCAGATTGTATAATTTCGTTGACGTTTTGTGGGATATCAGAGGGGTCAGGACGAGAGGAGCAGGCAGACCTCCATGGAAATGAGGAAAAGTAATCCCGCATTTCATCCCAGTTCGCGAAGTTGTATTGCCAAACGATACATAGGTGTGATGACTGTGTGACCTCGGGTTGCATTGCCCAGGAAGCAGTGACGATGCCGTGGTCTGAGCGACCAAGGGGGCGGCGACTGATGTCTTATAGCATTGAGGTTTTGTAGTAGGAAGGAGATCCAAGCCATTTGAGATGTGTGTTGGGATGTGAGGAAAGTAAGTAGGTTGCTGAAACATATTGCCTAAGGAATTGCTGACTGCAAAGGCCTCCGCTGCTCTCCCTTGTGGATCGGTTTTTGAAGTTCTTAGCCATTCCTTATTATGAACATTTAAGTCAGAATAGTGACCTCGGAGGAAGGATATTCAGAAATCAGATTGTCGGTTTTTTCAGAAAGGTAGTCCTAGAGCTGGACAAAGTTGTCAGAAGGTGATCGGTAAATGCAACAGATGAATTTAGTTGCAGCCTTGAGAGAGAAAATTTCATCCAAAGTATGTCTTCTCTTTCAGCGTCTAAATTTGGGAGTCTGGTGCAGGGTAGATTGTTACGGACGTATGCGCACACGCCTCCATGCAATCTAAAGAAAGTAAGCTCATACCCCGGGAAATTAAGGTGATTAGTGGCTGTTTTGGCACTCATTTGGGTTTCGATGGGAAAGAGGATTTGGGGCCTATTAGCCTGGAGTAAATGGTGGACAGAGTTCAGGTTAGAATTTAGGCCACATATATTCGAGAAAGATATGTTAAATCCTGATGCCGGCGCCCCCTGCACACTACTCTCCCGGACATCCGAATGGGGGGGGGGGTATTTTATCTCCGGAATATTTTGTACAAGGAGGCGCCATCATCATTTTTGTTAATAAGGGAGACCGACTCATACACCAGAACCGGAAACGTCCGTTGATGTAAGGAGTGGTACCTCCTCGGGTGTGAAAAAATTCCTTGACTATCACGTAAAGGAAAAGTCCACTACCACCTGCCGAGTCCACTACCAGCTTCCAATGTGTAGAAGGCTGTGCTGCCTTGCATTCGGAACGGAACAATTTTACAGATGGCCACTGTGAACGAAATTAGTTAAAAATGGAAAGACTGTTGAATATTAAACAATTTGCAGAATTGTAAGATTAACGCAAATATCTTTTGCAACTTTACATACATTTTCTAATTTTTGTAATAACTGAAAAGAGGCCACTCATTTATTCATAGAGATAAATGGACACCATTTTCAACATCTATTGTAACAATTACTCTTGCTAATTTGTCGTAAGTTGACATATTAATAATTATTTAGTAGGTAAATATAATCTTGCGTTGCAAATTACCATCGCAAACATGTCTAGGAAGCAGGTAATAAATAACAAAATACTAGATTTTATACATTTAGTATTTTATGGGCCATGTAACTGCATGTATACAATCATTAATATATAAGAAGTGTTTTTATATAATTTACTGGTTATGGGAAAAGTAATTTATTGTCAATCACAAATTTTTTATATAATCCAGCCAAGCCTGCAGGTAAGTAACCGATGTCAGATAACAGTACCGAAGTTGATAATTTCTCCAGTAATTCATTCATGGATTATTCAGGAAATGGGAAATGCTTGAATATTAGCAAGTAACGAAGTCATGAGGTTATTGGTTATGTAAATAAATGTAATATGAAACTTAGTGCTCCTAAGGTTTGGCTCAAAGAATATATTTATAGATTAGTCAGTAAGGATATTAGGATATACAATTGTCCCTAATTCAAGGTTCACCACTGGTATCCTGGAAACCGTGAGATCTTAATAATTGTATCATTTATTTGAAAAACATACCCCCCCCCCCCGCTTTTCTCTCTCCTGTTAACGTGTGAAAAATCCTGGGACTATTAATGGATGTCTGTTTAAGGATGGTAGGGTAATGAGGGGAATAGGGGAACACTGAAACAATTATGGGCTAGAGTGACATAACAACGATGTAACAACTTGAATGAAAATATGAAAAGTCTCTCTAATATTTACAAATACCTCTTTTCCCTGCTTTTTATCTCGAACTAATATAATAATATATACAGGTAACCTTAGAAATGCCTTTTTGGTAAGCTATTGTTCCCTGAACAATGTCAATCTTAGATTTTAATCGATAACTTCCATAACTGTTAATGAAAAAATTAAATATCTGGGTGTGAATTTTTCGGATGAATTCGTTTTTGATCAAAAAGCTACCATACGAAAATTTTCTGAAAACTTGAAACGTTAACAAAATCAAATTTACTAAATTGGGTACAAAAACTTTCTTGATGACACTGACAAAATTATAAGAAGCTCGGAAGAAGAAATTCTTTAAATTCCAAATGATACACCAAATGTATTATTTTATTCCTCAGCCTCAGTAAAAGCTTTTCAAATGTTTAAGATATTTTGGGAACTTTTTTAACAACAATTAAATAAATTAAAAGTCCTATCAAATATGAAATGCATTCAAATTTATTTCAGAAAGTTGTGCGTAAGAAAATTAGATATCAATAACGATTTAGATATAAATTTGGAATTTATAGTCGGCTAGACTCACTTTCAGGGAAAGAATGTATGGACAATGGTGCTCTCAGAAACAAAAAGACCAAGGGGTAGTTACCTACCAGCCGGTTAAACAGGCAAATAATTCATTATACAAGCATAAAGGATTACCAACATCCAAATGGCGTGATTGTTTGAAATTGACACATAATATGGCTCCTGTTCGTAGTATTCCTGGTCGCAGTATCGACACATCCCGTTGAAGACACTGTAACGAGTTTAAAACTCTTGCACATGTGCTTGGGTACTGCACCCACGGATAACTGCTTCGAAACAGGCGTCATCATGAAGTTAGGTGACTAGTTGCTCGTACCCTCAGAGATAAAGGTTTCCAAGTAGAAGAAGAAGCTCGTGGTCTCTCGGAAACTGGGAGCGCCAAAAGGATTGACACAAAACCATGAAAACGGTTATATTATAGATCCGACCATACGTTTTGAGATATATATAGAGCAGCCAGACCAAATTCAAAAAGAAAAATGTATTATTTACGAACCTACAATATGTATAATACACGTAAAAGTCCTTTAGGACGCGCCTACGCTGCTCATATTTATTTATGCGGAAATCCGTTCAGCGGCGCATGAGCTAGTTGAAGATAAAACACCGATTGACCAGAAATATGAAACGGGAACGCAGTATCAGAAGCTATACCAAGAACTTAAGGCAGAACCAGTTCTGGAAATGTTCATTGACAATATGATCCCTAAGTATAGCTTCGAGAAAAAATTCAATATAGAAATATCAGACATAGAAATATGGATAAATGGACTTACGATGACAGCACAAATAATCTTGTAAACCGATAGATCCAAGATAAAAACAGGATTTTATAAAACAAGGCCAACGCAAAAATTTCAGTAAGTCTAAGAGAATACGCAACAATACTGAGGCTAAGGTAGTCTCAATACAATGTTGCGCAAAGCAGAGTATTAAGCAAGGGGTGTAGAATCAGTAAATTACCATATCCTCGAATTGAGATTGATATCGAAAAACGTCCCGATTGTTTAAATAAGGGAGATGATGGTCTTCGCCTTCCCATTAGTTGGAAACCTAATATATCTTCATTACAAACACACAAAAAGAAAATAGATTCAATAGACAATTTAATTGTCCCCTTATCTGTCTCAACAAATTTTTCTTAATCCTTTAAGTTAAAGTACCATGACCAAAGCCCCTGACTTAATTGGCCGTGACCCGACTACTTTCATTGATAACGAAGCAGGTAGACGGAACGATACATATAATACAAGACTTGCAACGAACTGCCAGATCTCTCTGAGGCCTGTGGTTGAACACACTGAGACCTTAGAGACGATCTCCAGCGAGATTTGGGGAGTAGGCAGAGTGAGGCCCCGTAATCGAGCTACAACAACCCAACCTAGCTTTGTCCACCACTCTAAGGAGTAGGCAGATTGAGGCCTTAAAGTGTCCTTACATATTTCCTTTACCTCTTCAAAATGGCTCTAAAACAGCAGCCGATACGTCGAGTTTTAATACATTCTGGACGCCGGTCAATCTGAGAACCAAGTATGTATCACATTAAAGACCGCGGAAATATTTACGAATATATATATATATATATATATATATATATATATATATATATATATATATATATATATATATATATATATATAAAACATATACAACTTGTTGTTGTTGTTCATATATGATGGCTGCGGCTTTTTGCCATTAGCACATTTTTCCAGTTTGGTTAGCCGTAAAGCATTTCCAGCTCAACAGTTTATCTACATTCACTATATACCCATATGCACACATACATACATATATACACAAATATATACATATATACCGCAATATCGGATCACTCTGTGTAGGTATACACTACATATATTGTTCATTTATTCTATGAATTTATTAAATAAATATTTTTTATTATACCTATTTTCCTTTTTTCATTTTAATACACATTTATATACATATATACAACTTTTTTTTTTTCATTTTTTTTTTATAGATATTTATTTTAAATACTTATACCTACAGGAAATGCACAAGGGACACAAAAATTTTCATGCCAAGGAGTCTGTCAAGGCAACTTTAAAGACGAACAGGAAGACTTCTATAAGATAAGGTGTACATAAGGGGTAGAACAAATGGATTCCTTACCTAATTTAGTTATGAATATGTTTTATATTAGTCTAACATGGCTATATACATCTACACCTATATTTACTTACAGACTTAAACCCAGCCTGTGTATGTGGTCAATTAGGATTTTATATATTTCTATATTTTTCATTTCCAATAACTGAGTAATGCAAAATGGTTTCTGTATGAAATTTAGGTTCATAATAATTTGAAAAATTGTTTCAATTATGTTTTGTTTATTACTACATTCTAGTAAGACATGCTGTGCATCACCCACCTCTCCACACACACAGAGTGGGTTTTCTGTAAGACCTATTCTATATTTATAGCTAGGGAACAGAGCATGGTTAAACCTTAACCTACAGATTATCGTTACAAAATGTTTTTGATAGTAGCAATTGCTAAACCAGGGTACTTTGGGTAGATTAGGCTGAATATCTCTGTAATATTTTCCTTTTGTCTCATTATTATATTGTTCCTCCCAAATTTTGTTACTATATTTTGACCCTATTGACAACAAATCTTCTACTGGACAGAGATATTCAGTTAACTGACCCACTTCCAGCGCCTTTTTTGCTAAGTTATCCACAATTTCATTTTGGACAATACCACAGTGGCCTTTGATCCACATAAATCTTACGCTTTTGTTATCTAAGAGTAAATTATGTAAGCATTTGGCTAGTTCTCCAAATAAGTAGTTATTTGAACTGTGGTTTCTTAGGTTTTCAATTTTCTGCAGTACACTTTTACAGTCTGTGATTATTACAAAATGAGTATCGTCCTTACTGGTAGCATATTTTAAGGCTTCTATGATTGCTATTAACTCTGCAGTATAGTTTGACATATTCTTGTTTAATTTAAAGGTTTTAAAATTAGAATTTATTACTTCAAAAAAAGCCCATTGCGGTTTTATCGTCTGTTTTTGAACCATCTGTAAAAATTTGACAGCTATTCTGTTGGACAAGTTTTCTGTAGTCTTCTCGAAATATTTGGTTTCTTAGCTGCTGAGGAAAGTAAGAGTAATCTTGCAGGTAGTCAATTTTTAGATTTTGAAATACTTCGTTATGCATTTGATGATATGGCTGTATATGATAGGTGTACATGTCGGACTTTGCTTCTGATGCAACTATATATGCTTCAACTGTGAGTGGAGGTGTTTTTCTAATCCAATATCTATGCCTTAGTGTAAGTTCATGTAGTTGACCTAGCTTCAGTAGTATCGGGCTGTTTTTTGCATGCAACTTTAACATAAATCTTATGCATATCACTTTCCTTCTAAGCTGAAAAGGCATCTCACAACATTCTGCCAACAAGTTATTTACAGGGGTACTTCTGAGTGCTCCCAAAGCCAACCTTAAACATTTATTCTGAACAATGTTGATTTTATTTAAATGGGTTTTTGCCGCTTGATCATATAAAAATGACCCGTAGTCAAACAATGTTCTTATAAATGATCTATATATTACCAAGGCTATGTTAGTGTCGGCCCCCCATTTTGTATGACAGACCAAACGAAGAATATTCATTGCTTTTTCTGCCTTTGTTGTCAAATGTTGAATATGGTCTCTCCAAAGTAATTTCTTGTCTAAAAACATGCCCAAAAAGCAAACCTTGTCTTTAACGGGGAATTCCATATCGTTGACCTTGACATTAATAGGTAATAGCTGTCTCTTGCGGGTAAAGATACATATCTGACTTTTTGTAGTTGATATATCCATATTATTAGTTTGAGTCCATTGATGTAGTTGTGTGATAGCTTCTGTTACTTCTTTGATTCCAGTCTCAATTTCGCAGTTGGTATGATAGACACATATATCATCGGCAAACTGCAATATCTGTATATTTATGTTGTAACTGAGGTCGTGGGTATAAATCAGATACAGTAGTGGGCTGAGAATACTTCCTTGTGGTATACCTTTTGATGTGGTTCTAGAGGAGACACCTTCGTCGTTAGTTGTTAATAGATTAATTTTTCTGTTGTGGTATAGTTTTGTTATTTTACGGGCAAAATTTTGCTCTACTCCTATGTATAACATTTTATTGTATAGTAAACCCAGATCGATGTTATCGTAAGCACTTTCAATATCAATAAACGCCGCTACTGTTGACTTTACGTTAGTGAATGAGATGTTAATATCTGTAATAAGTTTTGTTAAGCTTTCTATTGTGGAATAACCTCTTCTAAACCCATATTGATCTGTGGATAATTTCAACTCTTTTTCTAACCATGTCTCTAACCTTCTTTTAATCATTTTTTCTAATGTTTTTAGTAAACACGATGCTAATGATATCCCCCTATATGACCTTGCTAAGTTGGGATCTCTGGACGGTTTTAAAAACGCTAGAATAAGATATATTTTCCAGCTTTCTGGATATTGTTCAGACAGCCATATGCCATTAATTATCTTTAGTAAAACTATTTTTGCTGTGTCAGATAGGTGGTATAACATGGAGTAAGTGAATGTTGTCCGCCCCAGCAGCTGTGTTGTTAATATTTTTCAAACTGAAGTTCAGTTCCTGAATGGTAAATAATTCTATATTGTCGTTTGATGTTGCATTAGGATATGTTACATTTTTTTCTACCCATGCCGGAGCCTGCAGTTGCATAAATTCTTCCATCCAATCGTTGCTAATACTTCTTGGTGTGTTACCTTTTTGAATACCATTTAAACATTTTATTGTTTTCCAGATGTCATTAATTTTTGTGTTCTTATTTAGGGTATTACAAAAGTTTTGCCAGGTTTTTCTTTTACTTTCTAAAATAACTCGCTTTGCTAAAGCCACACTTTTTTTATATTCAACAAAATTTTGCATCGTGGGGTTTAATTTGTAAGATTGTAGAGCTGTTTTCCGTTTAGCAATTGCTACTTTACAGTTTTCATTCCACCATGCCCTGTTAAACTTAGAATTCTTACTTTTATTCTCAGGTATTGTGTCTGAAATTATTGAATTTAAGCCATCTATAAAATCATTATATCCAATGTTTGAATTTACTTCTGATATATTTTTCGCAAATTGATCAGTTTTTTGGGTGTATAGTATCCAATTAGCTTTCCTTACATTCCATTTTTTGTTTGAAACTTTATTTTTAAATCTACCTAAACTATTATTTAGATTATTTATATAAAGTTTATACTCTATTACAAAGTGATCCGACCCAAGTGTTTCGCCTTTTACGCTCCATTCTATATTTTGTGCTAAATTATTTGACGATATCGTCAAATCAACTGCCGACCTGGAAATACTGTTTGGGTTACTTATGCGAGTTTCTGCACCAGTATTGAGATAAGTTAATTGATTATCATCTATAGCTGTCATTAGATTTTGTCCATTCAGATCAATACTGGTGCAGCCCCATGCTGCATGATGAATATTAAAGTCACCCCCGACTAAAAATGGTCTTTCTAAACTTTTAAAAAATCTATCCCACTCAGTAGCTGAAATTCTTATTCCTGGTTTGATATAGACGGAATAAAAATTAATAATTTTTTTAGACGATATTTTTATTTTAGCTGCTACACACATTACGTTGTTTATTGGGTGGAATCCACCAATTTGTGTATATGCAAGTTTATTTGATATGAGTAGGGCTACCCCACCATACCCATCTACTCTATCTTCCCTTAGCATATTGTAGCCTATCATATTTACACAATTTGTCGTTTTCAACCACGTTTCACTTAATAATGCTATGTCAACTTTATTATCATAAATATATCTTTCTAAACTGCCTTTATTCGAAATCAAGGACCGACAATTCCATTGCATTATATTAACCGCGAAGAGGTGTTTTGGTTATATATTATGTGCGATATGTCTACTCTAAATTTATGTAATTGATCCCCATCAAATAAGCTTTCCGTCCCCATATTTTTTAACGTCTCTAAGAAAAATGAGACGAGCTTTTCTGTCTTGTCTTCCTCTTTAGGTCTTTTATAATTGGGGGGTATTGGATTTATAATTGGTGTCATGTTTAAGGTGGGTGTAGTGAGGATTTGTTGGTGTTGTTGTCGTATTGTGTCAATTTTATTGTCGTGTAGTATATTTGTACGTTTCCTTTTAATTAAATGTTGTGACTGGGTGGGATAGTTTGTTTGTGAAAGACTTGGGGAGTTAGAAAAGGAGAATTCATTCGGTGGAGAGTTGATCTTACTCGTACTAATTGTTGACAACGTACTCGGATTCTGGAAAGTGGCTTTTGCCCTATTTGCATAACTCTGCGAGTATTGAACTGTTGCTTCCTTAAAAGATTTATTTTCAATGCTCATTATATTTTTAATTGATTTTTGCTTTTCATACTCTGGGCAATATTTTCTGTCTGTCGCCTTATGTGGTCCCCGGCATATTACGCATACCGGAGGGCCTGTATGGTTACACTGACTATTACTATGTTCGTCTCCACATGTTTCACACCTTTCCCTTCCTTTGCACTGCGTACTTACGTGATTGTAGCGTAAACATTTCATACATTGTATGACCCTTCTGATATACGGTTCGACCTCAAAGATAATTTTCTCTATAGATACTTTTTTTGGGAGGTATTGACCTTGAAATGTGACGAGTATTGATTGAGTTGGGACATAAGAGACCTGATTACCGTTTGACACCCTTCTATTCATTCTGCGTACACTTATTATTTGGAAATGATCTCCTATACGCGGTTTTATTATACTGCACAATTCATTTTCTGTGATATCGATGTCTATTTTTTTTATTACCCCCTGCCGTCTCGTTAAATATTGCGGTATATAAGCTAAATAATTTTTATTTTTTAATATTGTTGAATTAACTAAATTATTCGCACTTTGTGCCTTAGTAAGTTCTATTTTTATTTTATTCAAGCCTACACTAATAATTGATTTAATATCATTGTCTATATCCGGTACTGAATTTCTAATTATTCGTGATGTGGTAATTATATGGCTTTTACCAATGTTTCCGTTATTATTTTGAATGTAAACAATAAACGGTCCACTGTGAAAATTATCGTAAAAATTATTTATATCTCTAAATGGTTTATCTACACTATTTAACTTATCATCTGATTTAGTTTTATTTAATTCACTTGTTTGACAATCCTGTATATGTATTCTTACATTCCTGTTTGAAATTTCTTTTAATGAATTGAAAACGTTACTTACCAATTCCTTATCTATTTTATTTTTTTGTTTTTTTTCACCGATATCTTTTGATTGTTTTTCCATTCCTACCTTACTTGTTTCACAATCCATCTCTGTATCCTGAAGTAATTCCTTTTCTGTTTCTTTGTACCAATCTGTCACTACACGTTCAGGCTCTAATCCTCCCCCCCTGTCCGGGGGTTCGGCCTTTTTATTTTGATTCATTTTTAAAATCAAAAACTCCGATTCCTACTTTTAACACACTTATCACAATTTACGATACCTACTCGTTTAACCGTTCACCTCGGTGTCTGGCTGCCGAATGCATATACAACTTCTAACTTATTATAACACATCGTAACAACGTGTGAACGTATCGCACCGGCGACAAAAATTTCAAACATGTTTTCACTTAAACGTAGTAACGAGTATCATAACTTTTAATTTTACCAAATATCTGATATTACGTGCTGAAATTAAATTAGGGGTTGAATGTGTGGGGTGGAATATTGTTGACAAAAATTTTGATTCTTTTTTGTCTGTCGGCATGTACGTCTGTCTGTTAACAGGCGCAATAACTTTCGAACGAGTTGAGATATCATCTTCAAATTTGGTATCCAGTTAGCACCCGACAAGGGAACACTTCGAATTGTTTTTGGGTAACATCGCTTCAGGGGGTAGTGGATCAATAAGGGGTCATTTGGTGAAAATTGATATTTTTTCAATAAAACTCGAGTAATATAACGTTTCAAAAGTGAATAGGTACAGGAATACAAATATTTTCTTTGTGGTCAAGTAATGGGTCCTAAATTCATTCCATGAGAATGTCTTTCTGGAGAGAATAAAATATCACAGCTATGTGGAAATTATGATTCAATTTGCAGCACTATTTTTACTTACCTTGAGTTTCCAAGAATGGGCAGCTTCAAAGGAGTCTCTATCCGTGGTAGAAAATGCCAGAACGCAGGCTTGTGCTCCACGATAGTATGCTTTGGTAATAGCATCAAACTCCTCCTGACCTGCAGTATCCCATAACATTAATCTAACGTCTTCTCCGTCCACTCTGAAGACAATGAAAAATAATATTATGTTTATTGACTAGACATCACTCTTATAATAGTAAACAAATTAAACTTGATGTTTAGCATATACAAAAAAGTCTGGACGCGGCAAGGGCGTTATGGAAGTGAATTTTCATAAAAATGTGGGCCACCCTGTGATTGTCAAATAATTTCATAGGATGCAGCTCAAGACACCATATAGGTAAGCTATACATCTTAGTTAGAAGCTTTAATGTTTCGTTGATGATTTCAACCAGATCCAGTATTTGTGGAACTGTATCTTCGGTTAAATAAAAAGTGACAGAATCATCTGAGATTGATATGCCTTTACTGTTTAGTATTTTAATAGGTTTGGCGGTATATATTCCAATATTTTCTGGTTCAATCGTATTATCTTTGGTAAAGTACTCTTCAGCTGCTTTTTCCAGTGTTAAAATAAAATACTCTTATCCCCATGAGCCAGATGAGATTGTTATATTTGCCTCTGATGGTTAAGAGTTTTAGTCTAGGATTTCAATTTCAATTTGAACTTTAAAACAACCGTCAATAAAAATCCTTGTTAAATTTGAAAAGTTCTTTGACATATATTATTTGAAATATTTTTATTAAATATAGGAATTATTGATATTTCACATCATTTAGCAACTAGAACCGACTAACTGGGAAAGAGAGTCAATATTGCTGACCAGCTGAGAAGGAGAATAAGTAAAGGGCAAGTGAAAAAGAATATACCACCAACAATACATATCATTGTACAAAATCAATTGTTTCTCGTATCTTGCATAATAACATTTATATTGAGCTTTACCGTAGAAATGCGTCAGCCTGTATATATGTAACCAGAAAGTAATTCCGGATATGGATTCTAGGGGGCTTAGTTTACGTTCATTTGAAGAAATCTTTTTAGAATCCAAAAATCGCGGTCTCCTCATTAACGAATTTTTTCTACGAAAATTAGCTAAAAATTATAGACCGTTAAACCATAAACTTCACTAAAACTGCTGCCAAAGCATCAGAGAAAAGGGTCTATTTGAAATGAATTTTCTGGAAATATTTTAGTAAACTGAAGGGCAATATATATAAACATATATGAGGCTTGTTCAATTAAAACCCATCTTTGGTTCAGAAAAAAATTATTGGCAAATATTTTTACAAATAATTACCACTATTATTAAGGCACATATCCCATTGTTTCACCAACCGATGTATACCCTGCTTCAAGAATTCTTGTGGCTGCTGCTCGAATAATTCTTTTACGGCATTGTGTACTTCTTCGTCCGACTGAAAACGATGACCTTTTAACGCCTTTTGCTGTAACCCAGTTTGTGTACGATACTATGGACAGATCCTATACCCACATCAACATTTTCTGAAATTGCTCTGATTGACATTCGACAGTACTCAATGCACCTGGGCGCGGCTATTCATTCGTCTCCTCTCTTCCACTCTTAAATTTTCGACACCATTCCTTGACAGTTGGATACGCAAAACATGCGTTTCCATACAGTGCTTGCATTCGCGTATGAATTTGCAATGGTTGCAAACCTTCAACACACAAAAATTTAATGACCGCACGCTGATTATATTTGGACGGATTGTTAACAACAAACGCCATTTTAGTCACAATACTTAAAATCGCTATCAAATACAAAGGATAGGAACTGATCAGTGTGATGTTTACAAACACAACTAACATTACAAAACGTCAGTTGAGTGACTACAACTGTTTCCAAGGCTGACCTGACCAAAGATGGGTTTCAATTGAACAAGCCTCTATATATATATATATATATATATATATATATATATATATATATATATATATATATATATATATATATATATATGTATTAGAAATTGAAACTGACTCTAGACGTGGTTTCTAGGGGGCCTAGTTCGCGCTCATTTGAAGAAATTTTTTCATTCAAAAGTCGGGGTCTCCTCATTAGTGATTTTTTTCAAGAAAATTCACTAAAACCAGCACTTGTGAAGCCACGGGAAAGTCTACGACTGTATTAAATATGGAAAGGTTTCAATAACTTAGGGCAAGAACAAACAGCCAGATATGTTATTCAAATTGAATTAAGTTTTAAAAGTTTTCATCTCTTCTTTATTAAATTATGTTTTTTGTTTCCACAAAAACCCGCTAAAAAATTCAGCGGAATAACAACAATCTGATCAGATAACGGTTAAGTGAAAGGAGGCTAAAAAAATTCCTAAAAAGTAAAGTCACTAACTAGGATTAGAACTCGTCATGCAGGACTCGATTATCGGAGATGTACAGGACTTAAGCGACTCGGTCACGCTCGATATGGAAGACTGGCCCGTATATCCAGTAGTACGTAAATTTTATTAACGTCTTTTCTCTTTTCACCAAACAATTTTTATTTACAATGGTTTTTTTGCTCACATTTGAACGAACTGAAGGAACATAACGACCTAGACATAGATCTAGAAGCACGTTCGTACCTACACCTACCATAATTATCAATTTTGACGTTTTAACTTTGTCTCATCAGATTTAATTGATTAATAATTAATTTACCTCTAACTGTTTTGTTTTTCAACATATATATCTCAGTTTTGGTATATAGGATGTTCTTTATGACGGAAATTAGCGTACTCGTTACCCTTACTTTATTATTTTAAGAGATATACATTTTTTATAAACTAAACACAACATTTTCCGGGAAAACTTAGGCCGATTTTCCTGGCCAACGAACTTATCCAAGCCATTTCCAGATCAGAATGAATCTGACTGTTTCTGACAAACCATGGTAACCATTCTCAGAATTTTATTCTGGATGATTTGAAGGGCCTTGATGTGAGAAACATATCTGTATCGTTGAAATTAATAAAATTGTTCTACCTAATATGCAGGACAGAAATTTGGTATGATCTTGTAAATTTCATTTACAATTACCCCACCTGACCCTATTCTTTTTGGAATATCAAACTTAGCAAGCTTATTTATAAAACATTATAGTAACTTAATTCAATTTTATTTATTGGAAGGTTTTTAATAACTTTCAATACACCTGTTTACTTACGAAATTTGTTTTTAGTTACTTTTTCTAAATATTATTTTTTTTACCGAATTTTCATAGTGAAAATTTCCCTTTTAGAGAGGTAACGACTGTTGAATGTAAGAAAAAAAGTTTTTCAAATACTGGCGGATTACTTTAATTATTTTTCTGACCACATCCATCAACTGCTTCGGTTATTAGAGCAAATATTTCCACAGTATAATTTTACCATAATAAATTGATTTTCCGCTCATTTGCCCAAGATAGGAACCCAGGATATTTCCACTTTATAGGCTGATGCACAAAAAGCTAAAAGCACGAGTAATATTTATAAAAATAAAATTGGAAACCTAATTAACCTAAAGCAAACTATGTAGATATATTTGGCTCCATCATCTGGCAAACGCATTCAATTTAATTTTTATTTTAGATTAACATTTTCCAGTTCACACATAATTCGCCTTTGATGTCTGTAGGAACTGTAACGGATGTTTCCAGATTATATACATCTTTCTGAAAAATATTATTGTAAAACGAAATTAACCAAGTTGCTTATAAATTTAACATTTACCTAATTACCTATACATATATATATATATGTTTTCTTCCATAGTTCCTCCACCTGCTGCCCCCAACAGATCTACTAGGGGAACAGAGCGAATGCACCCTTTTACTGTCCAGGTCACCAGACATAGAACATCTTGTTATGCACTCTCTCCTTTTTTACTTCGTCTTTTGTTACGTAATAATAACTATATATATATATATATATATATATATATATATATATATATATATATATATATATATATATATATATATATATATATATAGTTATTATTACGTAACAAAACACGAAGTAAAAAAGGAGAGAGTGCATAACAAGATGTTCTATGTCTGGTGACCTGGACAGTAAAAGGGTGCATTCGCTCTGTTCCCCTAGTAGATCTGTTGGGGGCAGCAGGTGGAGGAACTATGGAAGAAAGCTCCTCTGAGCAGTGTCCGTGCAAATATATATATATATATATATATATATATATATATATATATATATATATATATATATATATATATATATATATATATATATATATATATAAGAGAGAGAGAGAGAGAGAGAGAGAGAGAGAGAGAGAGAGGTCACTAACGGCACGTCGGTGGGCAAGGGTGGGAGACATTGGGCGAGGGTAGGGTCACCGATGAGACATATAGCTCTCTTCTGAATGGAGTCTAGTATAGAGAGTGTAGAAGAGGCAGCAGCACCCCAGATGTGGGAGCAGTATTCGAGGTTTGGCCATATTTGTGAAGTATATAAGGTATAGAGATTAGCGGGTGAAAAGTATTTCCGAGCCCGGAAGAGGAAACCGCTTCTGCAATTGATGTGACAGAAACGCCAACAAGTGAAAAGGACTCATTACTTTGAATAACATGGTTGTTCATTGTGATGGCTCTATTGCTGGTGTATCGCTTATGAGATAGAAAGCTAGACTGAGATTTGGTGGAGTTGAATTGTACAAAATTTCTACTTCCCAAATCTAATATTTTTGGAGATTCGCAGAGACAGAACCCTCCATGAGTCTGCCATCCACATCTAATTGGGCTAAAGAGACAGGCTTAGAATATTGTGTATTTGAGTGGAGGGTGCTGTCGTCCGCGTAACTATGAACTGGGTTGGATATGCTAGAGAGGAGGTCTTTGATGTGGAGAAGAAACAAAGTAGGGGCTAAAGTTGAAACTTGAGGGACTCCTGCATTAATTGGATATAATTTAGAGGAGTGGCCATCCACAACAGAAATGCTCCGGTTGGAGGGGAAATTTGCTGTCCAGGTACAGAGTTTTGGTGGTAGGCCATAGGCCGGAAGTTTATTAAGCAGGGCTGCGTGTCAGACCTGGTCGAATGCTTTGGATATGTCTAGAGCGACAATGTGCGATTCGCCGTGTAGTTCCATAGACTTGTTCCAAGAATGGGTGACAAAGGAAAGGAGGTCGGCAGTTTATCTGCGCTGACGGAATCCATACTGCCTGTCGTGGATTAGACTGTGTTTTTCAAGAAATTTTAGTAATTTGCTGTTTATATACTTTTCCATAACTTTAGAGACGACTGAAAGGAGAGAAATAGGCCTGTAGTTGTTAAGAAGCGCTTTGGAACATAAACATAGTAAGCATAAAACTATATATATATATATATATATATATATATATATATATATATATATATATATATATATATATATATATATATATATATATATATATATACAGTGTGGTGGTAAAGTTTGGAACATAACTCATAAATGCGTTATTTAATTTTTTCAAAAGAAAAGCTCAGACAGTCAATTTTATCTTTTCAATTGCCTTATAACGTAAAAATTACATTTATGACGTCATCTATTCCTGAATTGTGACGTCATTATAAGTTTTTTCAAATGACACTAATATTTTCTTGCTGTTTTTCCATAGACCTGCTTACTACTAAAATGATGATGAAAAAAAATTTGATCCCTTACATAGCAATTTTTTTGAAAAAACAAATTGCATGATATACTTTAAAAAAAATGGAAACGTAAGTTTTATGGAAAAAATTATTGAACGAAGGAAAACAAACAAAATTTAGCGCAAATGTTCAAATGGTGCTCCACCTACCATTTGGCATTGACGATACGAGTGTAAACACTTTGTACGCTGCTCTCACAAATTTCAGGACTAATTTGTTCCATTTCAGCGCGAATTATTTGCTGTAGCTGTGGCATCTATATATTGATGAACATTTACACCAAAGTGAGGAAGCGCTCCGTCTTGCAGAAACCAAACATCTCGATGGGGCACATCTGCCTCGTGCCTTATTTGGTAAAATTACTGCCAGAGCTGACAGTAAATCCAATCGCAAAAAATCATTATTCTAAAGAAAGCTCGTCCTAAATAAAAACGGAGAGAAATATTTCTTATTTTTCATTAATTTCACATTCCCATTTTTTTAAAGAAAATAACGAAACTTTTTCAAAAAAATTGTTATGTCAGGTACCAATTTTTTTCATCATCATTTAAGTAATAAGCAGGTCTATGAAATGACAGCAAAATATATGGTTGTCATTTAAAAAAATATACGATGACGCCATCATTCAGAAATAGGTGACGTCATAAATGTAATTTTTACGTCATAAGTTAGCAATTGAAAAGATAAAAGTAACGTGTCCGAGCGTTTTTCCTGAAAAATTTAAATAACGCATTTATGAATTCTGTTCCAAACCTGTGCAATTCCACTGTCTTTTACACTTTGTTGTTAATATATTAATATAAAATAAAATAAAAAACCTCAGGAAGCCGCGCTGTGGCGGCGAAACGTTGTTAAATCAAACAGTGCATTCCACTGTTTTTACACTTTGTTGTCAATAGATTAATATAACTATAATAAAAAACCTGAGGAAGCCGCGCATGGGGCGGCGAAACGTCGTTGACTCAAACAGTGCATTCCACTGTTTTTACACTTTGTTGTTAATAGATTAATATAAAATAAAATAAAAAACCTGAGGAAGCCGCGCATGGGACGGCGAAACGTCGTTGCCTCAAACAGTGCTTTCCACTGTTTTTACACTTTGTTGTTAATATATTAATATAAAATAAAATAAAAAAACCTGAGGAAGCCGCGAATGGGACGGCGAATCGTCGTTGACTCAAACAGTGCTTTCCACTGTTTTACACTTTGTTGTTAATAGATTAATATAAAATAAAATAAAAAAACCTGAGGAAGTCGCGCATGGGGCGGCGAAACGTCGTTGACTCAAACAGTGCATTCCACTGTTTTTACACTTTGTTGTTAATAGATTAATATAAAATAAAATAAAAAACCTGAGGAAGCCGCGCATGGGGCGGCGAAACGTCGTTGACTTAAACGCACAAATGTTGTTTTAATTTTTGTGTATAAATGAAATGAATATATATATATATATATATATATATATATATATATATATATATATATATATATATATATATATATATATATATATATGTATGTATATATATATATATATATATATATATATATATATATATATATATATATATATATATGAGATATACTTGGTTCTCGGGTTGAACCGCATCCAGAATTTATTAAAACTCAACGTTTCGGCTCCTGTTTTGGAGCCATTTTCAAGAGGCAAAGGAAATATGTAAGGACATAAACTCTAAGGCCTCAATCTGCCTACTCCTTAAAGCGGTGGACAACGGTGGGTTGGGATGTTGTAGCTCTATTACAGGGCCTCAATTTGGCTACTCCCCAAATCTCGCCGGAGATCGTCTCTATGGTCTCAGTGTGTTCAACCCTAGGCCTAAGAGCAGGCAGTTCGTTGCAAGTTTTGTACTGTATGTATCGTTTCGTCTACCTGCTTCGTTATCAGTGAAAGTAGTCGGGTCACGATCAGGGGCGTTAGTCACGGTACTTAAATGATTAAGAGGATTACAGGCATTTGTTGAGAGAGATAATGGAGCAATGAAATTTTCTATTAAATTTATTGCCTTTTTGTGTGTTTGTAATGAAGATATAATCAGTTTCCAAGTAATCGGGAGGTTAAGACCATCATCTCTATTTAAACAATCGTGACGTTTTCGATCTCGATTGCTACGCGGATTTTTCTGGTTTTGAAGTTGTAAACCGGGGCTATTCTTTTGGCATTGTCGAAGTCTATTTTGTGTCCTGTATCAATATGATGCATAGCCAGCGCCGATGAGGGGTCGGATTTTTTAACTGCGAGGGTGTGTTTATATATTCTATTGTGGATGCGTCTAGTTGTGTGTCCTACATAAGTTCGGGTATAGTCAAAACAAGGAATTTCGTAAACTCCGTGGGATTCGTTTGTAATCGTATCCTTGGAAGTTTTGATCAGATTTGACAGTTTTTGCGCCGTTGTGAATATGTTTTGATATCATGGGTTCTAAAAATTCGGCAGATTTTGTCGGTGACACCTTTAATGTATGGGAAAAACGCTGTGTGTTCTTGTGTGGACTCTGTCTGTTCTTGTTGTGGTGTAGTGGTTTTCGTTGTGCGTTTCTAATGTTTCGTAGTGTATGATTGTTGTCGTATCCGTTTTCTAGCAATGTCTGTCTTAAGAAGTTTATTTCTTCTGTTTGTTTATTGTTGTTGTTCGTTAGTCTAAGGGATCGTGTTACTAATGTTCGAACCACGGAATTTAGTTGCGATGGGTTATGGTGAGATTGTGCGTTAAGATAACGATTAGTGTCGGTTGGTTTTTGGTACACAGTGTAAGAAAATCCTCTGACCTGGGTTTTTAGTGATGTGTACATCTAAGAAAGGCAAAAAAAATATTTTCTATTTCCATGGTGAACTGGATTTGGGGGTTGATGTTATTTAGGTAAGAAAGGAATTCGTCCAGATATTCTTTACCGTGTGGCCAGACAGCGAAAATGTCGTCAACGTATCTTAACCAGCAGGTTGGTTTAAGTTGGGATGAATTGAGGGGTTATGTCTCGAAGTTTCAATGAAAATGTTAGCCAATACAGGAGAGAGTGGCGAACCCATTGGAGCACCTCGAACTTGTTTGTAAAATTTGTTTTGAAAAAGGAAACAAGTGTTAGATGTGCAGCGTTCTAGAAGAGCTAGGTATCGTGTGAAATATTGTGTTTATTTTTGATAATCTTAAGGGTTTCAGATAGAGGTATATTAGTGAATAAGGAGACTATATCAAAGCTAACTAGGATGTCGTTTTGAGAAATAGTGTTGCTTTAAAATGGGTGGAGCTTTTGACATAGGATGTAGCGTTTTCTACTAATGGTTGGAGAGTATTGGCTAAATGTTTTGCAAGTTTTTTGTGTGGGTGAACAGTGGGCACTTACGATAGGGCGATATATATATATATATATATATATATATATATATATATATATATATATATATATATATATATATATATATATATATATATATACTTATTTATTTGTATTTACATTGTACATTACGTCTAATTACAAAGACGCAAAGTTTGTGTGATATAACATAATTTAATTTAACGCCGACATTATAGTGTAATTAAAGATATATAAATTGTGGGTTTATGCATTATGTTTTGGGACACCTGTATAAGCAGACTATACAAAATGTAATTCGTTGCCAGTTTATCTTCTCACTGATGTTTATGTCCCCTAAGGCATTTCCGCAAAGCTTTTTCTACTTTGTATTTAAAGACGGAAATTAACTAGACGAACATTTAATAGACGCTATGGCAAGCAGCCAATTCTATATCCTACACTGAGACATTTATACAGCATATTAGCGATCTTGATTGATGACCAACATAACAAGAAAAGACAAGTGTTCAAGTACTCTCTGCATACAAGACGTTTATAACTTGGCGTATGTATCGAGAATGCACTCTTATTAAAGTACCGTTTGCTATTTAGACTCATCGTATCAGGTTCTTCCACGATCGTTACATTGAGATATGTGAAAGATCTTGATATGTTAATTGCAAAGATTATAATCATCAACAACCGCTACTTTCAATTATGCAGGTTGTTCAATTGGACTATTTTTTTAAAACCGACTTTGCAATTTTGCATGCATTTTATGTAACATACGAGGTAAGTACCAAAATTTCCCGGCCTCAAAAAATATCCAGTGTAGGTTCAAAATTTGGACATTGGTTCAAGTCTTATTAGCTTTGGAAAAAACAAAAATGGATTGTATGTCGATTAGTTTTCTTATAACTGATACGAAATTGAGTATAGAGCTGTTATTAAATTCCTTACTCGAGAAGGTTTTCTACCTCAAAATATTAAAGATCAGCAGGATGAGGTGTACGGGGAAAATTCTTCGTCTTATTCTGTGGTAAAAGATTGGTCAAAACGTGTCCGATCCTTTTTGGGCCTCTGTGGAGAAAACCATGTGGACGCGTTGAAGACAATTGTCACAGGGGATGAATCTATGGTTCTCTACTATGATCCAATGTGCAAAAGGGAGTCAATGAAGTGGAGGCGTAAAGGAGAATCACTGCTGAGAAAATTCAGTTGTTCAATTTGTCAGTCGACCAAAAAAGTAATGGCTACAATTTTGTGGGGTTATGAGGGTATTCTTCGCATAGAATTTAAAGAAAGCACCACCACACCACACTCAACGGGGCATATTATGCACTCCTGCATAAATTACGATAAAATTTTTGGGAGAAAAGACGTTCAAAGCTAACCAGAGGCGAACGTTTAACCCATGACAATGCACCCGTGCACACTGCTGGAATTGTACAAGCCAAAATTCGTGACTGCGGTTTCAAACAAACTGATTACCCTCCGTATAGTCCAGATATCATCCCAGGTGACTGCTACCCATTTGAAAAATTGAAAAAAGAACTTCGCGAGCGCCACTTAAGTGATGACAAAGATGTGAAAGCTGCAGTTAGGGCACATTTTAAGGACAAACCAAAGGAATATTATTTAGTGGTATCGAATTGATGCTGGAACGATGTAATAAGTGCATTGATGATTACCCTCCGTATATTCCAGATATCATCCCAGGTGACTGCTACCCATTTGGAAAATTGAAAAAAGAACTTCGCGAGCGCCACTTAAGTGATGACGAAGATGTGAAAGCTGCAGTTAGGGCACATGTTAAGGACAAACCAAATGAATATTATTTAGTAGTATCGAATTGATGCTGAAAGGATGTAATAGGTGCATTGATGATGTCCGGGAAGTTTTGGAATTTACGTCGTATATACAGGTTCTATACGACAAGTGTTTACATGACCTTCATTATATAAAGTGTAGAATTTAAGGACAGCAATCAATGAATGAGTACTGCTTCTGCCAAATATTGTTGATCATGTAACGCAAAGACGAAAAACTACAAAAAATTATTCATACAACGCTTTATTTCCTTAGGAAAGAAAGGCAGGACATACGGTTATATTGACATTTTCCAATGAAATTAAATTAACTGTTCATCGCCAAATTTTGTAGAGCCTAATGCACTAAGTAGGTACTTTGAGGTGACATCATGTGTTTTTGTTAAAAAAAAATACGCCTTATAAACTTTAGTCCTCTAGGTGTGCTTTATACCCCTTTTTCTCTCCCTAGGACTCGTCCGCGTCTTTGCCGCCCCTATAGCACCGCAGCCTTTGGCTCATTGTGAATGCCCTTTGTTTTTTCCACTCCACCCATTCCAAAATCACTGAGCTTTGAACTAGTCTGCACAGCAATTGGTAGGGTGGAGTCTTATATTGCTCTGTCTCCAGTCTAGACTGACCGTAGATCAGTTGTTGTTAGCGGTCCAGAGCTTTACACTCGCACAAGATCTGCTGATTCCTCCCCTCTCGTCGCACAGTCTGCATGCCAGGTCCCCCTCAAACCGCCCCATTTTATGCAGTTGTTTCTTGACGGCCATGTGTCCTGAATACGATAATCGCGAACAGACCCTACGGAGGGAAACGGTATTAATGGTAAATAGTCAGTGGCTAAACGAAGATGATCAAAGCCAACATCACCAGATAAAAAAATAACTACGAGGTAAGCGCCAGAATTTTTCGGTCTGACAATAAAGGAAACGGCGTAGACTCACAATTAAACTTTATTTTTTCAATATAGTCCCCCCTTAACATCAATGTACTTGTTAGGTCGTTACAGAAATAATTCGATACCACTAAAAATATTGTTTTTCGGTTTGTCCTCAAAATGTGCCCAAACTGCAGCCTTCACCTCTTCGTCGTCACTGCAGTGACGCCTGCGAAGGCCCTTTTTCAAATTTCTAAATATGTAGTAGTCACTGGGGGTCCATATCTGGACTATACAGAGCGTGATTCATTTGTTCGCAACCGCAGTCACATGTGCATTGTCATGGAGCACACGCACGCCTCTGGTCAGTTTCGCAGTCTTTTCTTCCGAATATTTTGACCTAATTTATGCAGTAGTCTTGCATAATATGCCTCGTTGACTGTGAGGTTGTGTTCTTTAAAGTCTTTGAGAGTCTACCACTGTTTTTGTCGACTGATAGACCTTGAACTTTCATTGCGGTGCTTCTCCTTCAATCCCCCATTCCAACCACCCACTTTTCTACAAAGGATCATAGTATACAACCATTGTTTCATCTCCTGTGACAATTGTCTTCAACACGTCCAAAAAGTTTTCTTAACAGAGGTCCAAAAAGGATCGGACACATTCAACACGACGCTCGCGCTGAACTGCTGAAAGACGTTTGTGTACCCACCTTGCACTAACTTTGCTCATGTCTAAATGTTCGTGGAGGATTCGGCGAACGCTTTTATCTGAAAGCCCCCACATTTTAGACAATTCTCTCACTTTCAAGCGTCGATGGTTTAATACGCAATCCTCATCAAAGTCAATCTTGTTGTTCGTCACCACTTCCCCTGTACTTTTTGGTGTTTCGTCATCTTCCAAGGATTCGTGCACCATTCGAAATCTTTTTGTCCAATCTTTTACTACAGAATAAGACGGAGAATTTTCCCCTTACACCCCATCTTGCCGATTTTTGATGCTTTGAGGCGGAAGACCTTCTCGGGCAAGGAATTTAATAACAACTCTATACTCAATTTTCGTGTCTTCTGACGTGATGAAAGAGTGTCACTTATACGAAAACTAATTGACATAAAATGCACTTTTGTTTTTTCAAAGGCTAATGAGACTTAAACCAATGTATTACCAACATTTGACAGGTTTAGATACCCCGACTCTGTCAGGCCGAGAAATTTTGGTGCATACCTCGTAAAAGTGGTAAATATTGAAATGCTGTTTTAAACCGATATTTTGAGACGAAATCTTATGTTTTTTATTACAGAGTTTAACTCAAGTCTTATAGACGTTAAGATAACAATTTAAACCTACATAAATTAATTACATAGAGTTTAACATTTATGATTACTCTGATACTTCAGTTAAAGCCAGATCATGAATCTTTTATGAAAGTAAATTAAATTTGCATGATGTTTCAGAGAAAATGACGGTTCTGATCCCTGACTGTGATTCAATCAAAGATCACTCCTTAAAGCCAATTAACCACTCAACAATGCCCAGCGTGATATTGATAGCTATTTAAACAATTATTCACGACAGGATCAAGTAGTTCATTAAAAAAATCACATTTTGTCGGCTTCTTATTATATATCTTCTTGTATTTTCAGTAGAAAAGATCGACTAGCTTATTTGGTGCTTTTATTAATTTTTACAAATGTGTGATTTGGAGTCGACGTTTGCAAATAAGTTTATGTCGACTTGTCAACTTTGAGGTGTCCGTTCCGGTCTGAGTTCGCACCCTAGGCAAACTAAATAAATTTGTTCCGTTTAAGAACCAATAAGTACACTTGGAGGACCGTTTCACTAAAGAAGTTAGCGTCATCAGAGGATAAAAATATCTAAACGTTTGATGACTACAACCGTGGTTATATTCTGTGCAGGTACTCAACCTAGACGATTGAAGTGGTTTAAACAAAGTAACTTTCACATCCTGTTTACCGAAAATTTCCTCTACCCGAATTCGGTTATCATCTTTCCTCGCTCTCTTTGTCGGCATCTCTCGTAAAGTAGTTAATCAATTATCTGCACATAGGTGGCGGTGCCGAATCCATTCAACTTTTATTATTATTAATATTATATTTAGTAATATGTATATATATATATATATATATATATATATATATATATATATATATATATATATATATATATATATATACACACTTCCAAAGCGTTTAGCTGTCCTGGTTGCCTAACATTTTTGATTAGTTTTAGACGCCTTTAATTTATGTGGTGATTATTCTCCCAACTGAGAATCAATTTAAAAAAGTGCTGTAAATTGATCATAACTTCCACATAGCTGTGATAATCTACTTTCCTCAGTAAGACATTCTCATGAAAGGAATTTAGAAAATATTCGTATTCTTGTACTGAAACGTTATGTTACATGAGTTTTAACGAAAAAATCTCAAGTTTCCCCAAATCATCCTGCATTTCTCCCTACCCCCTAAAGCGATCTCACCCAAAAACAAGTCAAAGCGTTCCTTTGTCCGGTGCTAACTGGATACCAAATTTGAAGATGATATATATTTCTGTCACCGATATTCCACCCCCACACATTCAACCCCTAATTTAATTTCAGCACATAATACCAAATCTTTGATGAAATTGAAAGTTTTCTAATAAACTAACCATAAAACGTTATATTACTCGAGTGTTAAGGAAAAAATGTAAAATTTCAACAAATAATCCCCCATTCATCCCCTACCCACTGGAGAGATTTTACCCAAAAACAATCCGACCCGTTTGTTTGTCGCGTGCTAAGTGTATACCAAATTTGAAGACGATATTCCAATTCGTTCTAAAGTTATCGTGGCTACAAACAGGCAGACACGAAAAATGTTCGTTCCTAAATTATGTTTTCTATATGTTTTGATATTTTTTGCGACGTTTAAGCGAAAAAAATATTTTTTTTAGCTGATGCCATATTTTCACACACATTAACTAAGTAGAAGTAGTAGTATTATTTCTGAACGTCAACACTGGGGGAGAAAGGGATTGTTTTATTTCCCCAATGTGTTGCAGGTGGATTGATTTCACCCTTGCTAATTGGTGGGCTTTGTTAATTAGCGTTTGAAGATGTTGGGGGTTTGGACTGTATTTTTAACTCTAGGTGCACTGGATTCCAAAAGATTTCAATAATACACTTTTTATATTTATATATGTTGTATTGTCACTATATACACTTTTGAACTCAACACTTATCTAAAATTTGCGCTTTTACACTTGATTTGAGGGGTTACTCAGGTGATTTCACAATCTTATTAGCTACCTGTGTATTGCATTTATTTAAATGCGCGTATGATGGAAGTTGATTACGTATACTTCCTAATTTAGAAAAAAAACACTTAATTTTTACGGTATCACTGTATACGAACGGAAGTTGAGTCGGAAGATTGGAACCTGAACTGAACTGAACTGACTTAACTACACGAACGGTGTTTAAGTAGAAGATGGGGATCTCAGAAGTCCCAAGAAGCTAAGAAGAGGAGATCTGTCGTAGAACTGAACTGACTTAAGCACACGAGCGGTTTTTAAGTGGAAGATTGGGGTCTCGGGGTCCCAAGAGCTGTGTTTAAGTGGAAGATTGATATCTCGGAGTCCCAAGAAGCTAAGAAGAGGAGATCGGCTGTAGAACTGAACTGATTTAAGCACAAGAGCGGTATTTAAGTGGAAGATTGGGCTCTAGGAGTCCCAAGAAGCTAAGAAGAGGAGATATATTGCAGAACTAAACTTACTTAGCAAACAAGAGGGGTGTTTAAGTGGAATATTGGGATCTCGGAGTCCCAAGAAGCTAAGAAGAGGAGATATGTTGCAGAACTGAACTGACTTAAGCACAGGAGTGGTATTTAAGTGGAATATTGGGATCTCGGAGTCCCAAGAAGCTAAGAAGAGGAGATCTGTTGTAGAACTGAACTGACTTAAGCACACGAGCGGTGTTTAAGTGGAAGATTGGGATCTTGGAGTCACAAGAAGCTAAGAAGAGGAGATTTGTTGAAGAACTGAATTGACTTAAGCACACGAGCTGTGTTTAAGTGAAAGATTGGGATCTCGGAAGAGAGAGAAGCTGAGAAGAGGAGATCTGTCGAAGAACTGAATTGTGCTTTGCGAAAGGCCTGCTTTTTAATAATTAATTTTTTTTATAAAACTTTTGTGACTTTAATGAAAATTGTATCACAATTTTTTTAGAGAGACTTGCAGTACTTACATATATCTCTACCAAACTATAATTTTTTAGCTCCATAGAAAATAGAAACTTATTTAAATAATCGCTTACTGGGACCTCTAAAACCAATCCCCAAGATCCGTTTAAATTTAAAGAATTAGTTTTAATAATATATATTACTAATAGTGTACAATTCTTATGAAATTTCACTACTATAATGCACTTGCTGCGCCCCGAACATTTTAATTATGCAAATATTAACTGAGGAAAGGACTTTATATATCACATATAGGCCACACTCTATACTAGTAACAAATAAGGCTTTGTGGAAAAATAAATATTAATTTTTTTTGGTGATTATAATTTATAATGCACACTGATTACAAAGGCTTTCTCATATACTTTGTTCAAATTGTTAACGGTTTTAATAATTAGAGAAACCTTAGAATTTTCATGAAGTAAGTTTGTTTACTTTCTAAAGAAAAAGAAGAAGTCAAATAATAATTGTAATTTGTGATGTTTATTGTTTGCTTATATATATAAATATGTGTTTAAGTTAATTATGGTCGGTAATAACCAGATTTAACTCTAAATGAAACGTTACACAATACGGTTGTATAATGGTTTGTGATTTACACCCACGATATTGTTTTAACTTGTTAGATTTATTTACTGGTTACTTATAAACTTTCCAAGCCGACGTTGTTTGCTAGATATTGGTTTGATTCGTATTATTATCAGTTATTTTACTTCCACATCGTCACAACGTGTGGAAGTGAAATTTCTTAATTTTTTTTTCGCTCAAACGTCGTTAAAAGTATCAAAACACATAGAAAACATGATTTGGGAATGAAGTGTTTTTTTTTCTGTCGGTCTGTATGCCTGTCTGTTTGTAGTCACGGTAACTTTAGAACGAATTGAGATATCGTCTTCAAATTTGGTAGGTATAGAGTTAACACTCGACAAACGGACGGTTCGGATTGTTTTTGGGTAAGATCGCTTTAGGGGCTACGGCATGAAGACGAGTAATATAACGTTTTAGGGTTAATTTATTAGAAAACTTCTCATTTCATCAAACATCTGATATTATGTGCTGATATCAAATTAGGAGTTGAATGTGTGGGGATGGAATATTGTTGACAAAAATTTTGAATTTTTTTTTGCTAAAACGGTGTAAAAAATCCCACACACACTTGATTCTGGAACGAATTTTTTTGTCTGTCGGCCTGTACGTCTGTCTGTTAATATGCGTAATAAATTTCGAACGAATTGAGGTATCATCTTCAAATATTTGGTATCCAGTTAGCACCCGACAAAGGAACGCTTCAAATTATTTTTGGGTAAGATCGCTTCAGGGGGTAGGGAATAAATAATGGGTGATTAAATGAAAAATAACGTTTCAAAAGTTTATGGGTACAGGAATGCACATATTTTCTTTGTGGTCAAGTCATGAGCCCTAAATTCATTCCATGAGAATGTCTTTCTGAAGGGGATAAATTATCACAGCTATGTAGAAATTATGATTCAATTTGCAGCACTATTTTATTAGACCATGCCAGGATAATATTTGTAGTTTCGTTTTTCAATATGTGGCAAACTTTCAATTTATCTCTAATTGACAGGTGTTACTTTTTTAATGGAAACAGTTAAAAGAGGAGAGGAAACATGTTACTGTTTACATCATCTTTTTAGACATCAGTTTACTGTTATTTCGACGGACCTGTACTTGAACAATTTTTTTGTACTGTTAGCGACATTTTTGGACCTATATTTTTATGTTTTGTTTAAAACTGTATATATACTAAAATACTTTCAAGTTTTATGAGCAATTTTATTCATAAAAACAATTACATTTTCCAGAAAACTAAATGTAAATACGTTTTTGGTCTGCATTATTTAAACAACGTTGTTACTTTTTGAATTCACCTTATAAGATTTTATATGTCTATCTTTGTTCACTCTATACAACTTTATAATGCACTGTAATGTTTCTTTTCTAACAACCACGAATATCATTCGAGACATTTTCCAAACTTTGTAAAATTTTTTTGTGGAAAAACTTGAATTACAATTATTCAACAAAACAAAAGTGTGGCACAAAATAAAATTAGTTTTGGGTTTTCTAGGAGAACTTTTAGGACAGCTGTATAAGATTTTGCAATAAAAATAAATCGGAAAATATATATCAAAGCTTGATCAAATTTAAGTCTTCTTACCAAAATAATTAGGGATTTAAAGAAAATGGAGGAACGGTACTGGCGGAAGACTCAAAAATAAAATACTGGTTGATATTACTCTGAACTGCTATTCGAAACTCTATTCAGAACTGCCTTCCTTGGCAGGTGGGCCTGATTTTATATGGTATAGAAATGGGTGTCCTTGTTTATTCTATAAGTTTTTATTCTCTCTGTTTAACTCACAGGGAACGTAAAAATTTTAAAGTGAAAAGTTTTGTATATTTTTTTCGTATAATCTAATTGACAACGCTGCGGAATTTAGTTTATCGAATTCTTAATGATAAAAGGAGATATTTTGTATGGATTTTTCGTTCTCACTGGCAATCTAAGAATATATATTTATTAATAATATAAATTAACAGGATTGTCAGAGTGGTGTTATGGTAGCGAAATTTAAATTTATCGCAATGCAACGGAAGTTTCATTACAATATATATATATATATATATATATATATATATATATATATATATATATATACATATATATACCTATATACATTTTAAAAAGTCCGAAAATTTATATTTTCTTTATGAAAGTTTGCTAAAAGTAATTTGGTAACTAATATCTAACGTTGATTACACATTAATAATTAAAATCTGAAAGAAATAATATTACAAATAAAATCCACTTACTCAATCTGTCTTTCTAAAAAATCAACACCGATAGTTTTCTTGTAATCCTTCGTGAAGGTGCCTTTGCAGTACCTCTGGATCATGCTAGACTTGCCAACTCCACCATTACCCACTATCACCACCTGAAACGCAGAATACGCAAAAAAATTAAATGCATGTTAGTGGCATAATCAGGAGTTAGAAATAATCTACGAATAAACACCATAAAAAGTCCAGACGCAGCAAGTACCTCATGGTAGTCAATTTTCATTAAACGTTTCAAATTTCAAAGATTTGGAACTTGCAGAATTTTTTGATGTTTTCTATCTTATTGTCCGCAATAAAAGGAACATTTTGATATATCACAAGTGCTTAATAGCGATCGTTCAACTTAAAATAAATATTTAAAATTAATACGTGCAGCAAGTTTCAAACGGGCGCGCAAGCAGATATGGCACTTGGCCCAAAACAAAGGGCTACCTGTGAAATGATACGCCAAACGTATAGGATAAACCATAATTGTTAGGGGTTTTGTGCGTATGTGAAACTGCTTATTTTAGGTTTTTCTTGACTCCATATCATTAATTTGTTAATAGAACCGATTTTCAATGGAAAAAAGTGGACATCTAACCTTGCTTTGGCGTGACTAGGTGGATCATCTAACGTCAGAAAACTAAACGGAGCGTTTATAGTCACGTGACAAAATTTAAAATAGTAAGGATATTCAAATACGTGTAAAAGCTTTAAAATCAAATATTTCTTATTTATTTTCGATTATTGCTATTTACTATAAAAATAAGGCATGGAAAAAATGGAAATAGATGTAGATTAAATTTTATGCAAATTCTCTATTTGCCATTATCCCAGAAAATTGAATTAACCTTAATGTTGGTATAGGTAGGTATCCTGGTCTAGTAATAAGGCAAATATCTACAGAATTTCATTAAAATAACTTTATTACTTGGTTCCGCAACTAGGTGGCGGCACGTTGCTTCGTGTGTTACCACTCACTTAGTGTTAAAAGGCTGGCTACCATAGCCATATTGCTTTTTAAATGTATTTTCGCTACAATTAGTATGCCGTACTGACGAGCTCTAATTAGAGCGAAACCTGTCTACGGTTCTAATTGTGGTGAGAATGCATCTGGCCTTACCCCCTAGCCTTTTTATTTGGGGTTACCTTAATTCATTAACTACAGTGACCCTATAAACACCCGGGAAGAATTCATTCAATAGTATTTTTAACGCACGCTCTGTAAGATAAAAAAAACCTCTGGGCGCAGCAAGTGCGTTATGGTAGTGAATTTTCATTAAAATGTTTTTATTGCAAATATGTGTGTTTTCTTTTTATTTAAGAAAGCAGGCATCAATTTTGGTTACCAGTATAACCTATAGTAAAAACAATTTGCCATGTTTCATAAAAATAACTTTATTGTGTGAAAATGTACAAAAATTTTCAAAAGTAAACTTAAAGTTTTCCCGGAAAAACTCGTTTCTTGGTCAACCTTATAGGTTAATAGCAAATTGGGCTATTTAAATATGAAGCATTTGATCAAAATTCGCTACCATAACGCACTTGCTGCATCCAGAGTTTCTTTTCTTACAAACATGCATTATATTTCGATGGAAAATGCAATAACATAAGGCGTGTTTGATTAAAAAAAAAAGAAAATTTGTATCACCAACAACTTATGGGCCACCCTGTTATTGTAGAAATATTTTTTAAGATGTAGCTCAAGACACCCTATAATTAATGTATAAAGATTTTTTTCATATCTTGTATAATAACGGATATATTGAGCTTTATTGATTATTTACGAAAATTCGACAAAAATTATATACCATTAAACGATAAACTCTATAGCTAAGACTACTGCCAAGCATCAGAGAAAGGGTCTATTTGAAATGAATTTTCTGGAAACATTTTAGTAAAATGAAGGACAATGACGGTTGAAACTAAGACTTCAGGGTTTGTAAAACATCCTTCTTGAGACATTTGATTTCTATAGCCCGTATTATATTCAAGCTATTTGCCTAAATGTTGCCGATTTTGACATTTTAAATCGCAACTTTGACGTTTTGAGGAAAACCCCAATTTATTTTTCTTTAACTGCCTATAACTTTTTTGTCTTTTGACCTATATAGCTAAATTTTGGTAAGTTACTTACCTTACTTAAAGATGTAAACCTGCGTACCAAATTTGGTTGCCCTTACTTTGTTAATTTCGGAGATATAATTTTTTTTCGAAAGAAAACACAAAACCTAGGCAGATTTTCCTGGCTAACGAACTTATCCAAGCCATTTGCAAAAGGAATTTATTCACCAAATTTAATCAAAATCGGCCCATGTTTTTTTGAGTTATCGGTGTGATACATATACATATATATATATATATATATATATATATATATATATATATATATATATATATATATATATATATATATAAACATATAAAAATTGAAACTGACCCCGGATATGTGTTCTGGGGGGCCTAATTACCGCTCATTTGAAGAAATTTTTTCAAAATTCAAAAGTCGGGATCTTCTCATTAGTGAATTTTTTAAAGAAAATTCACTAAAAGGACAAAAAACAATTGAAAATTATGTTTTCGGGTTTGGAAGTAAAATACCTCCTTTTTAAATATAAACCCTCGTATATTCTATTTTTCTGTTATAGCGTCGAATTTTAAAAAAAAGACTAAGCTTATATATACAGAAAATGCTAACTTTAATAATAAAAATGATTTATAGCTAAACTGATTATCACCTTGCAAATTACAAAATCAACAAAAATAATTACGTCATTAAAAAACAATTTACAAATTTTCTTACACCGCTTACAAAAATAAACAAGAAAAAGTTATTAATAGGCACATTCACCGGCATTATTAGCATAAAAAAGATATCACATTGTAACGGTCTTTTAATTACATCTTTAGTTACATAAACCAACTAGTGTTGATTGATTATACTGAAGAAGATTACAGTCCATTTTAAATACCTATGAAGCATAAGGCGATAAGAGTTTTTGCTGCTACAAAAATGATGATCTTAAATTAAGATAAAATTGTGTTTACAGTTATAAATTTCAATATATATATATATATATATATATATATATATATATATATATATATATATATATATATATATATATATATATATATATATATATATATATATATATATATATATATATATATATATATATATATATATATATATATAGGGTGTTACTTAATGATAGGGCGTAATTTCAAGGGTCCGTTCCTGAACCAAATTCAAGTAGAAAAGTTAATATAACCATGTGTCCTGAAGAGTCTGCTTTTCAAGATACAGGGTGTCAAAGTTAAAAAAAAATGTTTTTTTATTAATATCTTAATGATTCTTTTGCCCATTTTGTTGAAATCTGGCAGGGTTATTCATTGTAATAAGACGTTAAGTTGGCACTAACTAAAAGATAATTATAATTTCCAGTAGCCAATCAATACTGCTGCCTCTACTTCTCGGCCATTCTCGATATGACAGCTGTATCTACTAACAGGTATATATTCTAGTATATTACTTTTATAACGCCTTGATTATTTACACCATACAATTTTTGTTTAAAATTGATTTTATTCTGATTTTAATGAAATGAAGAAAAATGACGGCTGAGACACAGATCTAGGAGCTTGTTAGTCATTTGGAGCCGTATTTTTAACTCACAAAGCGTACCAATTTTGGTTACCATAGCTTTTTAATTCTCAGAGATAGACATTTTTTCGAAAGAAAACCCAAAATTTTCCCGAAAAACCTTACCCGATTTTACTGGCTCACGAACTTATCCAAGCCATTGACAAAATTGGATCAAAATCAGCCATCATTTTTTGAGTTATCGGTATGCTACATATATATATATATATATATATATATATATATATATATATATATATATATATATATATATATATATATATATATATATATAGCATACCGATAACTCAAAAAATGATGGCCGATTTTGATCCAATTTTAAAAATTGAAACTGACCCCGAATATGGGTTTAAGAGGTCCTATTTTGCGCTAATTTTAAGAAATTAAAAAAAATTCAAGTCGGGATCTCCTTATTAGTGATTTTTAATAGTTATTTATGTATCAAGGGTATAAATAGATGTTTATGCCCGAGAGCGACGATTTTACAAATCCGAGGGCCTCCGGCACACACCTCTATTTATACCAGCGGTGCATACAAAATTTTATGTCATACTAGTCATACCCAAAGAATGAAACATGAATCACCGTTTGCTGAAGGCAACCTAACTATCACCGGATCTTTTCAGAACTGTCAATTTTATGTTAATTCGACTAAATAATGTTAATTAAATATTTACATATTACTTTTATTTCATTATCTGTAATTTCATTAATAAAGGGTATTAAAGAAGCCAAACAAAAATTATTTGTGTAAGGGTGGAATTTTTTTTTCTAAAATATATTGAATAATAGCAAACGCAACCCTTCGATGACACAAGGTTACAACCCTCTTAGAAAGTAACCTATTATAATAATAACAATCGACTAACGGTCACATTATATAATTACATAGCTCAACAATCAATCACCTGTCGATATATTAGTTAGCAGTTGTGTTATATACTTAAGAGTAATCATGCAAAAGGCAAAAGGTTTATTACTTGTCAGAATGATGGCGAAGCCTTAATGTACGGGCGTAATGAGTCGGGCGAGCGGGTGCCAAATGTGTCCAGTAACAACATCACTAACCTGTAATTAAAAATATACCTGAACACACCGTTGCCTATCTAAATCACTACCTAACATATATACGAGGAGCATTCAATTATTAGTTTATCAATCATTTACCAATTACACGCTCCACCGAGCGACTCATAATCAATAACTATTATACTCAAAGCTCCACTGAGCAACCTAACATTAAGAGCAGTTTCGACATAACGCTCCACTGAGCAATTCCAACATTAACAGCAGTTCCCACTCAAGGCTCCACTGAGCCACATAATACTCTCTCAAAAGCGCACATCAGTGCCTCAGAACTGCTTCTCAACAATGTCTCTAAATGCTCAACCATTAGGTTCTCAAACAATAAATACTCAGGCAATAATTACTCAAGTAGTTACTCACACGACGGTTACTCAAATAATAATTACTTAAACAATAATAATTACATAAATAATAATAATAACTTAACCAATAGTTTAGCTTGTGTGTTTGTTTGGGTGCTGTATCCGACACCAGGTCAGTGCCGGCTTCCAGGTGTGCAATGAGGCACAGTTCAATGCCTCACCTAGAGTGCTCGCAACTGTCAGAGTTGGATACCGAGAAGTGCAATGGGCACACGATGCACACTCCAGGGTGTGCCCTTCTCCAAGTAGCCCAACTCCTACACTGGGACTGACACGTGCAATGAGACCAACGGGTGAACTGACCACAGTGTCTCGGTCAAGCTACCAGATCGACCAAAATGCAACAACGGTACCACCGTGAATACTGAGAAGTGCAATGGACGCATCGGAGCACCCTCTACGATGTGTCCTCTCCAATATCCAGCTATCGACGGGAGTAGGTGCAATGGATACCTAGAGCGAGCTCAGCTGTACCCCTACCGAAATCCATCGATGCAAACAAAACAACCGTGTTGCGGTTACGTAACCTGGGCCTAAACCCTACGCCTCTACCAGTATGACGCCCTACTGGGTGAGCAAACAGCGAAGGTGTCCCACACACCTTCCAAACTAGCATCAATTTACTTCCCAACAGACTCTACTTTATTTACTCTAGACAAACTGACATAATTCAACTCTTACTCAATTTATGAATATTGACTTAACCTCGTATAAGTAACAACCTTCATGTAAACGTGGCTAATACCTAAATTATTTCCTAAAGCTCCTTTATTTGAATATGGTAATTACTTCTCAATTTATAACTACCCTCGTATAAATAATAAACGTAATCTAACAGCTATTTCTCAAATTATTTCCTCAGGCTCCTTTATTTGAATATGATAATTACTTCTCAATCCATAACCTATACTCGTATAAATAATAAACTGACTTTGAACTCTAGCTACATTTTATTTTCATATAAACTAGTTATTAAAATGATTTGCTAAAACCAGCCTGAATCATATACCTATTGAAATTGCTCCTCAATGTATAACTCAAACAAATAAGAACAGGTAAAATAAATAAACAACGAGACATGTCCAATGAGCATTCACTCACCTGAATAAATTTATATACAGGGTGTTTCATCAGCAAACCGACATAGCCGAATGGTAGGTGTATTTTTTCAAGGCGATTCAGGATCCGGTATTGAAATTTTTGTGAGGCCCTTCGTTTCGATGTTACAGGGTGATTCATGTATTTTGTCGAAATTTTTGATGATCAGTATCTTTTGAACGAATTGATGGAATTGAATGAAATTTTGTAGGTATGCTCTGTCAATGACACTCAATGCACTGCATTTCCCGCCGATTCGAAAAAATGCAGTGGCGTACATAATTTTCTGACCACCTTGGGTTTTGTTAAAAAGATCACCCTGTATGCATTTTATTTAAATGTTTATCCCATCTGAGAAAACTACATGAGAATAGCTACTATTCTGGCAAAAAAAAATGTTTGGCACCATCAACTGAAACGAGAAAAGATAGGTAGACTTTGATTGCTTTTAGGATTTCAAATCATGTTTGTTCGTAATTTTCGACAAATCATATGTGATTTCCTAAAAGGTACGTATTTTGTATTTATTTCAAATAAATTCGATTTTTCTACTGATTCAGGTATCATTAGGCACCATTCTAGATTTTTGTTAGCTAAACATAAGTGAAAATCAAAAAAAAAAAGACAACTCAACGGAGAAATTATATTTTTTTCCAAACAAAAGTACATAAATGAAACATAAAGAAAAACATCAAAACATGTTGGAAAAAAAATTCAGTTCAGTGAAGACGATGTTCAAACAGGCCGCCATCAAACTCGAGACATTTCCTTGACCTTTTCATTAAATCTTCGGTTGCCCTACTGATCGCCTCAGGGTTGCCTCTTATTTGGTCAGCTGCCGCGATAATTCTGCGTCTCAGCTCCTCACCTGTGTCCACTTCATCTTGATAAACAATGGCTTTCATGTAACCCCACAAGAAATAATCTACTGGTGTTAGGTCAGGCGACCTGGGGGGCCAAGCATAGGGACCTCCACGACCTATCCACCTGTTTGGATACCTTGTGTCAAGATGATTTCGGACAGCTAAGGAAAAATGGGGCGGCGCTCCATCATGTTGAAAGATCAGTCCCCTCTCATTCACGTTCCTGTTTTCCAAGTAACCAGGCAGCTCATTTTGTAGAAAATTGCCATAGATCTCTCCAGTCAATCTTGATTCGAAAAAGTGGGGTCCAATCAGTTTGTCACCAATTAGGCCACACCACACATTCTCAGAAAATCTATGCTGCGACTGAGTCGTTCTCGTTGCATGGGGGTTCTGATGTGACCAAACATGTGAATTTCGAGTATTAAACACCCCATCTCTCGTGAACCGGGCTTCATCGGTGAAAAGAATTCTAGGAATATTGCGTCTATGTCCTACAATCCACCGACACAATGCCCGTCTAGCAACTTCGTCACCTTCTTCGAGCCTCTGGACTTTCTGCATATGATACGGATGGAGACGTTCCTTTTTGATTATCCTCCAAACTTGTGAATGAGGGACTCCAACAGCAGCACTTATTCTTCTCGTGCTTGTTTGGGGATTCTGTTGAACCATCTGAATGATGCTTTCTACCTAAAAATTTAAATATCCTGATAATGAGCAATGAATAATATCGAGAAGCAACCAAAAAACGAACCTGAGTTGCGTCTTGTCTGATGGGTCGTTCTCTAATGGATTTCGAGGGAAACTTTCCGTGTTCCCTTGAAAATTGGAACACCCTGGAGAAAGTTTCATGATGTGGCACACGGCGTTCGGGGTACCGTCTTCGGTACTCTCGTTCGGCAAAAAAAAAAAAAAAAAAAAAAGAAAAAAAAAAAAAAAAAAATAAAAAAAAAATAAAATAAAAAAAAAAGAGCGGCATTTTAAACACCAAATAAATATCACTTCAGCAAGCTTTTACCAGTCAGTGATTATTAAATTAAGTAAATCAACAAACGCTTAATAAGTGAGAGAGGCAAGTGAATCAAATCTGACATCTACTGACAGGAAATGTCAGATATTAAACAAAAATGAATACTTTTCCATTGCTCACTATCGGGATTTTCGTTTTTGATTAGATAAAGTCTACCTATCTTTTCTCGTTTCAGTTGATGGTGCCAAACATTTTTTTTTGCCAGAATAGTAGCTATTCTCATGTAGTTTTCTCAGATGGGATAAACATTTAAATAAAATGCATACAGGGTGATCTTTTTAACAAAACCCAAGGTGGTCAGAAAATTATGTACGCCACTGCATTTTTTCGAATCGGCGGGAAATGCAGTGCATTGAGTGTCATTGACAGAGCATACGTACAAAATTTCATTCAATTCCATCAATTCGTTCAAAAGATACTGATCATCAAAAATTTCGACAAAATACATGAATCACCCTGTAACATCGAAACGAAGGGCCTCACAAAAATTTCAATACCGGATCCTGAATCGCCTTGAAAAAATACACCTTCCATTCAGCTATGTCGGTTTGCTGATGAAACACCCTGTATAACGTGCACTGTAAATCTCAGTAATATCGAGCATATTTTAATGCAGCTCAGATGATGGTTCACGCACAAATGTGGAGGTATGCTTTACTTCAAACCAGTCCTCAAGTTTACAGATAAAGACGGTGTGAATAGGTTGAGGCCCTTGAATCCAAGAGATATAGTATTAAGACGCTATCTGAACTACATTGCAACCCCACAGCATGTGTTTCGTTCCGTAAACAATTTTTAAGCGCGTCTGGCTCAACTAACACTTTAGTTTTAATGGGACCACATGTAAAGCTTTACGTGAAACTTGTCCACATATTGCCGTGTATATTTAATACCTACAGAGAATTTTCATAATAAAATAGCCTTATGAGCAGGGTGAGAAAATACATTCCTTACATTTGTATTGATGTGCGCGCGGGCCATAATGTGTACGTTTTGCCCGCGCCGGCCATAAACTACACTTTATGGCCTGTGGGCATAAAGTACACCATTATGTAGTTGGTAACTAAGCAATAAAAACCACAATAATGAACTGGTATGACATAAAAAAAAAATTCACTAAAAATGTTGTATGACGAAAACAATTTTCTTTTCAACACAAACTTTTTACTATTTTTTCTTTTACCTCTCATTAATTATTTAACTAAGAATTGTTTAATGGAAACCCATTCCTATAAATATTCGTTACCATAATAACGGACTTGCTGTGTCACGACTTTTTTTAATATACATACCTTAAGGGCAACTTCTAGTTCTTCTTCACGCATGTTGGTAGGCACGTGGCCCTACGGAACCTCCAATCAGGGAACTTGAGCTCATCCTTCTGCCCCTAGAGCTTGAACTATCCCAAGAGGCATCGGTACCCTGAAACAAAACACACAAATTTTATATTTATAATAAACTCAAAAGTCTTATAAAATTTCTTGCTAGAAGAGACGAAGTATAGTCTCTGCTAGGTATGTCCACTGAAAAAATACGTCGATGTTTTATGTTTTTTACGGTGTAATGCATCGTTACGTGGCATCGATTCTTCTCGATACATCGAGGGAAAACATTGATGTTTGTGATGCATCGGAAATATCCACATTTAATACTCAAAACTCTTTAGTAAAGGAGTGCTAGGTATAAAATTCATCGAAAATATACATCATGTTTTTCTTGATGTATACCGCAGTAGTAAGGAAAAATTCATCAATGTTAGCGATGCATCGAATATCGTACTCATAAACTTCTGAAATGGTATATTACTCGAGTTTTAACGGAAAAATGTCAATTTTCACCAAATTACCCCCTCATTTATTCCCTACTCCTGACGCGATCTTACCCAAAAACAGTTCGAAGCGTTCCTTTGTCGTGTGCTAACTGTATACCATATTTAAAGATGATATCTCAATTACTTCGAACGTTATTGCACCTACTAACAGACAGACGTACAGGCCGACAGACCGACCGCCAGACCAACAGACAAAAAAAAATCGTTCCAGAATCAAGCTTTATATAAGTTTTGAGACTTAGCCAGGAAAATTGGCCCAGGTTTTCTCGGAAAGTTTTGTGTTTCTTTTTCGAAAAATTTTTATATCTCCGGAGATAACAAACTAAGGGAAACCAAATTTAGTACGAAGGATTATATCATTATGGGTAAATTACATACCAAAATTTCGCTCTGTGAGTTAAAAGACAACAAAGTTAGAGGCATTTAAAGAAAAATAAATTGAGGTTTTCCTCAAAACGTCGCGATTTAAAACGTCAAAATTGGCAACAATTGGGCATAGAATTTGAAACTAATACGGGCTAGGGAAAAAATGTCTCAAGCAGAATGACAAACCCTGAAGTCTTAGTTTCAACCGTCATTGTCCTTCAGTTTACTAAAATATTTTCAGAAAATTCATTTCAAATAGACCCTTTTTCTGATGCGTTGGCGGTAGTCTTGGCTATGGAGTTTATCGTTTAATGGTATATAATTTTTGTCTAATTTTCGTAAAAAATCAATAAAGCTCAATATATCCGGTATTATACAAGATACGAAAAAAGATTGTAGGGTGTCTTAAGCTACATCTTAAAAAATTATTTCTACAATCACAGGCTAGCCAATAAGTCGTTGGTGATACAAATTTTCTTTTTTTTTTTAATCGAACACGCCTTATATTATTGCATTTTGCATCGAAATAGAATGCATGTTTGTAAGAAAAGAAATTCTGGACACAGCAAGTGCGTTATGGTAGCGAATTTTCATTAAATGCTTCAAATTTGAATAGCTCAATTTGCTATTAACCTATAAGGTTCGGGAACACTTTAAGTTTACTTTCGGAAATTTTTTAACATTTTCAAATAATAAAGTTATTTTGATGAAACATGGCACATTGTTTTTACTATATAGGTTATACTGGTAGCCAAATTTGATGCCTGCTTTCTTAAAAAAAACACACATATTAAAAAACATTTTAATGAAATTTCACTATCATAACGCATTTGCTGCGTCCAGACTTTTTATTACTTTATTATGGGATTAAAGGTTTGCATACTCGATTCTCTTGACCTTGAATTTAGTGAACATTGACGCACGATTTTTATTTCCACTTGCTTTATTTTTGAGGAAACTTCGTTTAACAATTAAAGACGGTTCTGCCTATTAGAACTAACAATTAGACAAATTTACCACTGAGTAGTCGCACACGCAGCCTTTGGTTGGGGACGACCTTGCTGCTCGGTTAGTGAACCTCTTCAATAGAGCTCATTATCAAGAGTGCCATGCTTCGTCGCACCTTGCTTCTTCAGTCACTCTTCACTTATCTTCGCTTATCTATACTAATCTTCAGTTGCAGTAGCCGCAACACGGTCTCTTTAGTAGTTCGATTCAGAATCTATCGGTCGTTGGTGGCGGTTGACACTATTTGCGGAAAGTGAAAATATCACTTTCACTTTCCTTAATGTGGGAACCTGATTAAAGTTAGCTGATTAATACTGCAAATAAATCTTAAGTAATTATGATAAAAGTTTTTCTTTAGTGTAGAGAAATTCAATTTACTGGATTTTTCCCATGCTCTTTTGTGAACAAAAATGATTAGGTTGGACACTTTACCATAACTTCTCGAATATTGCTGAAAAATGTTGAAATAGCTGTTACCCCAGCTGGAGCTCTTCGACTTGTAATACGAGGGCGGGTCAATAAGTCTGTTGTTTTTGAATTTCCCGCCTCTTCACAGGAAGGGAACACTGCTCCTGTCAACAAGCATGTGTCAGTTGACTCCTGTCAAATTTTGAACAAGCTGCGTCATTTAGTCTGTGTTAGATAGTCATTGAAAGCAGACAACCTCTTGAATTTTAACGAAAATGGAAAAAAATGAATTTCGTATGCTCATCAAACATTATTTTTTGCGGAAAAAAACATCACTCAAACAAACCCTAAGCTTGATAAATACTCTGGGGATTCTGCACCATCAATTTCCATGGTAAAAAAGTGGTTTACTGAATTTCGTTGCGGCCGTACAAGCACAAATGACTCCGAACGTTCTGGACGTCCAGTTGAGGTCGCTACACCCGAAACAATTGAAAAGATTCAGGATATGGTGTTGGCCGATAGAAGATTAAAATTGCGGGAGATTGTGGACGCCATAGGCCTATCATAAGGCTCAGTGGTTTCCATTTTACATGGTCACTTGGGTATGAGAAAACTATCCGCAAGATGGTTTGCCGCGTTTGCTCACAATCGACTACAAACGCAATGGTGTGACAACTTCGAAGGAGTATTTGGCGTTGTTCAACGGCAATAGGGACGAATTTTTGCGCCATTTCGTAACCGTGGACGAAACATGAATTCACCACAACACACCAGGGACCAAGCAGCAGTAAAAACAGTGGGTTTCTCCGTGCGAATCGGCGCCGAAGAAGGCCAAGGTGGATTTGTCAGCCAATAAAGTCGGCGGCCGTTTTTTGGGATGCACGCGATATAATCCACATTGATTGACTTCACAAGGGAAGAACAATCAATGGCGAATATTATACCAACTTATTGGACCGATTCAATGACGATTTGAAGAAAAAATGATCACATTTGTCCAAGAAAAACATTATTTTCCACCAAGACAGTGCAAGGGTGCATACGTGTGTAGTCTCCATGGCGAAATTGGATAAATTGGGCTACGAATTGCTCCATCATCCACCCTATTCTCTGGATTTAGCCCCAAGTGACTATATCTTGTTTCCAAACTTAAAGGAATTACTCGGCGGAAAGAGATTTGACTCCAATGATGAAATCATCTCACAAACAAATACCTATTTTGAGGACCCCGGCAAATCTTATTTTTTGGAAGGGATAGAAAAAATTGGAGTAACGTTGGACGAAGTGTATAAAGCTCAAAGGAAACTATGTTGAGAAATCAAATGATTTTTTGTCAAAAAACCTGTGTTTCATTCAAAAAGTCACGGACTTAATATTGACCGCCCTCTTATTCAATATTCGTTAACAGGCGAACTGGCAACTTATTCCTTTCTGCAAGCCCCTGAACAAAATTATAACCGGAAACATTGTCACCACATGGTTGTACTGTTGTGCCCTGTTTGCTGACGTATTTTTCAACAACGCAGCGCACGGCTGCTTTGGTTAGTAAAAAGCAGTGATGTTTACTGTACCTAATATTTCTCCAACAGATTACTTTCTTTTTGGGAATAAACCTGCTGAATGCCTTGTTTACTACTCTGCAATCCTTTCAATCAGTACAAAAGCGTTGTTTGGTTGATGCCGTATTCTGTTGCAGCGGCCTTTATTGACAGTTGTGCGACTGCGAACGTCTCCATTACAGTGTTTAAGTTTTCTCGCGTCTAACTTTTGTGTTTATAACAATTTTTTAGTGAATTTTCGTTAATCTCTGAATTCCTGGTGTAGTAACAATAAGCTTACTCTTAATGTTTCAAAATGTCAAGTTGTTGGCTATTCCTTGAAGCGATCACCAATACTATTTGCTTATACTGTTGAACAGCTTGAAGTGAAAAGCTCTGCATCTATAAGAGACTAAGGTGTCAGTTTTGACCAAAGATTATCATTTATTTAACCTACTGATCATGTCACTTCATCAGCTATGAGACTGTTAGGCTTTATAGTACGTAATACGAAATCCCTCTTGGGCACTGATGCTTTGACTGTGTTATTCTATTCTCTGGTTAGGTCCCGATTAGAATATGGTTCAGTGGTGTGGAATCCCCTCTATACTGTTCATATTGGACGACTGGAAAAGATACAAAGAAAGTTTCTAAAATATTTATCTTTCAAGCTCGATGGTTTATATCCTTCTCAAGGTCTTAACTATTCGCTTTATCTGGAAAGATTTGGGTTTCTGGCTCTTCATCTAAGAAGACTGTTTGACCGTGTTGTTTTTTTATACAATATCTTGCATAATGAGGTTGACTGTTCTTATTTATTGTCTCTACTCTGTTTTAAAATTCCACTTATCTAGTCGAAGCATGGAGCTATTAACTTATCACAGGGGTGCACATACAAATATTTTGGTAAAGTCACCCATATACTGCCCTACCTGCGACGTAAATTGCGATTCTTTGAGAAACATTTGCTATTCCATTCCCGCTTATTTTGATACAATTTTTTAAAACTTGAAACTGCGTAGCACACGTCATTTTATCGTGTATATATTTTTGCATTAAATTTAGGTTGTAGCAGTTTATATTATCTGTTAGGTTTGGTTTTGATAGGATTATTATTATACTCAGTGTTAATTTTTTAGTTTTTGTTAGTTAATTACTAATTATATAATATATCTATTAATTATATTGTACTCTTGTTTTGCAGTAATTTTTATTGATTTTTCTTTTTTTTTTGTATGCTTTTACCCCGTAATTGATTGTAACTGTTGGGTAAATAAGTAAATAAATAAATAAAAAAATAATTAAGAAAATTCACAAGTAGAGAGGTATCAGTGGTGAGACTTTTGGAACATTTCTTTAAATGAGCGCGAATTAGGGCCCCTAGAACCCAAATCCAAGGTCAGTTAAAAAGTTTATATATATATATATATATATATATATATATATATATATATATATATATATATATATATATATATATATATATATATACGTATATATGTATCCAACCGATAACTCCAAAAAACACTTCACTAATCGAAACCAAATTTGGCAATTCCCTTCATTTTGTTAATAGCTTGGATGAGTTCGTTAGACAGTTTTGACAATCAAACACTTTTACAAAAAAGAACAAAAATCTGCGTGAAAACGCAATATCTCTTTAATTACTAGAAATGTTAAACTAAAACTTGACAAGCACGTACACATTGCAGAAGTTGTCCTACCTACCACATTTGAACTCAGTTAGTTTAGCAAATCTTGAGTTATAACTAAATAAAAAATTAATAATTTGCGATATAACCTGAAATTCCCTCTAAATGGATGCCTATAATGTTAGACAAGGTCAGACAGATAAATCAGGGTTTCGCTGCAAATGCAAACAAAATCTCTAAATTAAGTTCTAAACGGACAGGCTACGAAAATATGTCACAATAAACAATCGGTGGGGTTGCCATTTACAACAACTCTCATCTAAATATGTAGATGGCAGAAAAAGTTCGGGACGCAGCAAATGCGTTACGGTAGTGAATTTTCATTAAATGCTTCAAATTTGAATAGCTCAAGTTTCTATTAACTTAGAGAGTTTAATTTTGGTATGTAGTAAGGTCTTTCCCAAGGCAACACATTCACCAAATTTTATTAAAATATCTTTGTAATTTTCGGAGAAAAAAATTGTTTTCGAAATAAAACTCAAAATTTTCCAGGAAAACCTTCTCCGATTTTCCTGGTTAACGAACTCATCCAAGCCATTAATAAAAGAAACGCACTTACAAAGTGTCATCCAAATAGGTTAATTATTTTTTGAGTTATCGGTTGGATACCGATATATATATATATATATATATATATATATATATAAATATATATATATATACATATATATATATATATATATATATATATATATATATATATATATATATATATATATATATATATATATATATATATACATATATATATATATATATATATATATATATATATATATATATATATATATATATATATATATTTAACTGACTTTGGATTTGGGTTCTAGGGGCCCTAATTCGCGCTCATTTGAAGAAATTTTCCAAAATCTCACCATCGATACCTCTCTATTAATGAATTTTTTAAAATAAAAATTCACTAAAAATGTAAATAAATAGAAATTTTATTGAAAGTGATTCAATTTGTTTAAAAGCAATCTAGAACTACGTTTTATTATGTATAAATATTAATATTCCTATTTTCACGGCATTTAAAAGCAATCTCCGTGTCTCTAGTTTAATCTGACAACACCACTATTTGTCATTTGTTAGGAGTCACGAGATAAACGTGTACGTTCTGCGCATAACCTCGAAACCGACTCCGCTAATACCTTAGAATCTCAGAATATAATACAACTGTCTATATTCTAAGGTTAATACAAATAGTACTTAAATAATAACCCAACTTTTAATTTTAACATAACTTTAACAAATGCCTTTGGCCGTCCACTGTGACTGTAGTATATTATGATTCTCACTTCCAATCAAACAAATAAGAAAGTGGTTGTGCACATCAGATTCAGGTTCTTAATCAAAAAGTGAAGCAAAATTATTTTAAGAAAAGATACCTACCGCAAACTAATATAAGCATAATACCTAGCGTACCTAGGTACTTATGGTTTCTTTACTCTTAGCTTTTACTCTTTATGAAACATTTGAAGTAAAGGAAACTACATAATATCATAAAGCAGTTTAAATTACATATATAATCAGATGTACAGTGTAAATTATTTACTTTTTAATTTCAAAAATTTGTATTGTTTATATTTATTTAATTTTCAAAAAGTATGGATACAGTAATAGTAAATAAGGGTTGAAAAGAGTTTAGGTGCAGCAAGTGCGTATGGTAGCGAATTTTCTAAAAATATTTCAAACAGTGATAACTCAATTTCCCATTAAACTAGAATCTTCAGTTTTGATACATAGTAAAGCCCATATAAAGACAGGTGGGTACTAGATTTGAAAAATAACTACAAATTCATTTCCAAAAACCTTTTTTGTTATTTTGTTTGCACAAAACGGGTTAGATTGAGTCGACTAAAATGGATCATTGAAGCGATTATTCAGGAAAAATACCTGCCACGTTTATAATTTGGCAGGTACATTCCTTTTGGAAATAAAAAAAATCGGTAAATTTGCAGTTTAGCACACGGGGGACTCTTAGAAAAAAATTCAAAACCATGTTTAGAACCCCTTCTAAATGCACATACCACAAAAAACATGTTTGTATTGTATTGTTTAATTGTATTGTGTTTCTTTATATGTAGTTGTAGGTTGATGTGTATGATTTTTATCTTTTTGATTTCTATGTGTTGACTAGTCAGATAAGTTGTTTATTGCTCAATTGATAAATAAAGTCTGATTTGATTTGATATGGGCCGGAAAGCTGGCATTTGAATATATATGACATGAAAGAATAGAATCTTTTGAAATGTAGGCATAGCAAAACGGCAAAGAGGCGGTACACCGAAAGAAAGACAAATACAAGTGTGGCAGCAGAGGTGATAAAAGAAATAAGTTTGCTGAAAGAAATCGAGAGGAGGACGGCAACATGTGCTGGACATATTCTGATACATCATGATTTGAAGAACACATATTTGGGAAAAAAGAAAGGTTGACCAAGAGAAAAACGTCTGCGAAACGTGGCCAAATTAATAACGTGCGAAAGCTACAATGAACCAAAAGTGTTGCTAAAGACAGAGAGCCATGGTTGCGACGACAAGGCGACGTCACATTTAAACTGTGATGATAATGGTGATTATAAGTGTATCTATACAAAAAAGTTATAGTGATTAATATGTATTTGGTTGGTCGAGATGATTTAATTGACTGATTATATATTGTAGTGTTCTGAGTCCGCCTCTGGAGAAGTTAACAAGATGTAAAAGAAATTACGCCTCCGGTCTAAACAACTTATGTGTTGGGATGCTAATTATCAATAGGAAACATGTAATTTGTTGATAAGTATAATACGTTTTTATTTATTACCAGCTCCAATACTGAAATAGGCGTTCTCATTTAAATAACAGTTTCAGCACAGATCTACTGTGACGAGGCCTTGGCTTGCAGACCGTTTTTCGGTGACCAGGATTGACGGTAACTATCGGAGGATCTCGGGCGCCAGATTTTTAAAGGGTTTACTCCCTGTTGAGGATGTCTGCGACCTCTTCACTGAACTCTGACCGATATACCGATCAAACTACCTGGGTAACTCTGTGGAGAAGGGTTCGGTAGCCTTTAGGTAATATAGGCTAAATTTAGTGACCCCCGAGTGAGCGGGCTTTAATCGCTGACTCGGCGTGATCCGACCACTTCTGTTTTAACGAAAGGTGTAGCAGATTTTGTATGTTAAGGTGTTGGATAATAATTAATCAAAGTCTTTAATTTACCCACCCTATATTTCATACACAGAACAATATTTACAAAATATGTACAAATACAATATGCGGGTACTAACATCAATAGGAACGTGGCCCTTGCTAAAGCGGTAACGGTCAGTGCGTGACGAAGCGTACGGATTCGGTAAGGTATATATGATACGGACGGTATTTCACTCAAGCGAGGATACGGCAGGAGGGCAGCACACAACGATAGACAACATCAGACTACTAGCTATAACTTCTACGTCGAAGCAGGGGACAGCGGAGACCAAAAAGTGCAGACGGGAGAAACGGGATGACAGTTCCCGGAGACCTATGCGGACTGTGAATTCTCAGCATCTCCGCTAGTGTCAAATCGGGACGAAAACATCTTGATTACTTTAGCGAGCTGTGAATCCTCAGCGTCCTCACTAAAATAACACAAGAGCTTATACTGTATGGGGCGGAAAGCCTGGAGCCAGATGAAGTGTACAGGGCTAATTGGAAAGGAAAGTATCACTTGGAGTGACCTAGATAGGCTGTGAATCCTCAGCGTCCCTATCGGGATCAAACCAAGATGAATATATCTCGATTATTTATGTGAGCTGTGAATCCTCAGCATCCTCACAAAAATAATGCAAGACAATCTAACATACGGGAATTGTCTATAGGGACGGCGGAAGGTCAGGAAAAGCAGAAATAATTCACTTGAGGAGAGTTGGATTGAGAAGCGTGATGATTTAAAAGTATGAAAATTCGCTAAAATATGAATTACTTAAAACAGATAATTCTCAGCTATAACAATATTTTCGGATACGGAAATCGACCAACGAGGTGCGCTCGGACGGCAAACGGAAACGGAATCGGTGCGGACTCGTGGCGACTTAATAACTTAACAGCTGAATTAACAATACTATACTGCCTGTGCCCCGTGTTGCTTCTCCTTTTATATGAATTTCACAGCCAGCCCAAAAACTCTGCCATGCTTGGAATTTTATCACCTTATCACAACCGGATAAGATAATAGGTATGAAATATTTTAGCAAATATTTATATAGTTTGTATTTGATTCTTTTCTTATTTAATTAATTACTTACTTAGTAATTATGCGTTTTCTATCACAGACAGATAGGAAATAATACTTCATCACACTACACGTAAACTTTAGTAGGTGTGGAGAAACTGCAGTAGACATTTTATGCAAAAAGGAGTTTCATTAAAATAATAACTGCGTTCACCAGGCGCCAACAGTTGAATAGTTGGTCAACGTATGCGTTCAACATCAGTACCGCCGAGTTTTAGCTCTAACTCAGCTGTTGCCGATTTCTCAAAACCGAATTAATTTTCAGTGCCTAACTCAAGATAATGGTGGGGCGTGCGTGTTCCTGTTCTGAATTTGTCTATTTTCGCGGGTATTCTTTGTGATTCTCAATTTATGGAAGGTTGTCGCAGACATTTTAAAAGTCGTAGGGAATTTTCATAAAAATGTATTTTTTTAAATTAAAGCAAGCATCAAATTTGGTAACCAGTATACGCTATATAGTAGGAACAATGTCAATTTTTCATCAAATAAGCTTATCGACAAAACTCCCAAAAACGTTTTTTTAGTGAATTCTCTTTAAAAAAAAAAATCACCAAGGAGGAGATCCCGACTTTTGAACTTTGAAAAAATTCTTCAAATGAGCGCTAATTAGGCCCCCTAGAACACATATCCGGGGTCAGTTTCAATTATATATATATATATATATATATATATATATATATATATATATATATATATATATATATATATATACAGGGTGGCACATTGAAAACGAAACAGATCGATTTGCGTCCAGAGAATTTTTTTTAAGAAACGCTGAAACACGTCAATTTTAATATTGAGGGGGACATGTTTTGACATAAAACTCAACTTTGTCACATCAACCCCTTAAGGGTGGTGATAACAACCCTTATATTTTAAATAGGAAACATGGGTCGAGTGTTACATCATTTGAAAGCTCTTTCTTTTCTGAATTCAGCACACTAATTTTTTTAGAAGTTTTATCAACTCGTTTAAAAATTATTCACAGGTGGAGTTGCAAGAAGGTATTTCATTCATTGTGATAAGAAATGCACTAATTAGTCAATTTTTCGTTAAAAAAATAAATAAAAACAAAACCAAACGTTAAAAAATGTTTATTCAGTGAAGTAAGTGTTCAAATTGTTGACCACCAGCTTCCATACAAAAGTACAAATTTTGTTCAAAACGTGCTCTGAAATTCTGGAGCATTTGTGGAGTTATTAGACGGCATTCCTCAACAATGCGTCGTCGTAATTTTTCCAGAGACTCCGGTTCTGTTGCGTAAATTCTACTCTTTAAATGGCCCCATAGAAAGAAGCCTAAAGAAGCAAATTTGCGGTATGGTTGGCACAGTCATCGTTTTTGAAAAAAAGAGTAATTATTTCAACTCTTTCTTCTACAGAATACACCATTGTGAAATTCGTTTCGGTAGTACTATCAAGTATCAAACCGACCGATAAACTGAAATTATAAACCGCATTTCTCTCATTCCGATAAGAAATGTTCTGATAGTCAATTTTTTGTTTACAAACCAACAAAACATTGACTATCAGCACATTTCTTATCGGAATGAGTTTAATGCGTTTTTGCATCTTCAACTGTGAATAATTTTTCGACTAGTTGATAAAACTTCCAAAAAAATTAGTGTGTTTAATTCAGAAAATAAAGAGCTATCAAACAATGTAACAGTCGACTCCCTATTTAAAATATAAGGGTTGTTATTACCACCCTTAAGGGGTTGATGTGACAAAGTTGAGTTTTATGTCAAAACATGTCCCCCTCAATATTAAAATTGACGTGTTTCAGCGTTTCTTAAAAAAAATTCTCTGGACGCAACTCGGTCTGTTTCGTTTTCAATGCGCCACCCTATATATATATATATATATATATATATATATATATATATATATATATATATATATATATATATTATATATATATATATATATATATATATATATATATATATATATATATATATATATATATATATATATATATATATATAAAAGGCCAGGACCCAGTTTTTCAGGAACATTTTAAATTTATTTTCGGAAAATTTTTGTACATTTTCAAACAATAAAGCCATTTTGATCAAATATGGACACATTGTTTTTACTATATAGGTTATACTGATAACCAAATTTGATGCCTCCTTTCTTAAAACACACACACACACACACATATTTGCTATTAAAAACATTTTTATGAAAATTCACTACCATAACGCATTTGCTGCGTCCAGACTTTTCATAAAAATGTACAAAGAATTTTTTCACGAAAATCCAAAAACATCCATGAACATTTATTATTATACCCTTCACTTCTGAAACACAAAATACAATCTGTTATATTTGAAACAGTTGAGTTACGACAGTTTGATTTTTTTTTAATTTACTTACTATTTAAGAGCGCCCTGTATACGGCATTTCGATTTTTTCATGAAATAATATAAGCAAATCCTCTCTGATGCGCCATTTTTATCAAACTCCGATTTCTGTTGAGAAACCATCGTGACAATTTTTGATGTGTGCCAATATTTTTTTAATTCAGTCACTATTTGAGAGCGTCCTGTATATGGCATTTCGATTTTTTCATGAAATAATATAAGCAAATCCTCTCTGAATGCGCCATTTTTATCAAACTCCGATTTCTGTTGAGAAACCATCGTGACAATTTTTTGATGTGTGCCAATATTTTTTTAATTCAGTCACTATTTGAGAGCGTCCTGTATACGGCATTTCGATTTTTTCATGAAATAATATAAGCAAATCCTCTCTGATGCGCCATTTTTATCAAACTCCGATTTCTGTTGAGAAACCATCGTGACAATTTTTGATGTGTGCCAATATTTTTTTAATTCAGTCACTATTTGAGAGCGTCCTGTATATGGCATTACGATTTTTTCATGAAATAATATAAGCAAAAACCTCTCTGAATGCGCCATTTTTATCAAACTCCGATTTCTGTTGAGAAACCATCGTGACAATTTTTGATGTGAGCCAATATTTTTTAATTCAGTCACTATTTGAGAGCGTCCTGTATATGGCATTTCGATTTTTTCATGAAATAATATAAGCAAATCCTCTCTGATGCGCCATTTTTATCAAACTCCGATTTCTGTTGAGAAACCATCGTGACAATTTTTGATGTGTGCCAATATTTTTTTAATTCAGTCACTATTTGAGAGCGTCCTGTATACGGCATTTCGATTTTTTCATGAAATAATATAAGCAAATCCTCTCTGATGTGCCATTTTTATCAAACTCCGATTTCTGTTGAGAAACCATCGTGACAATTTTTGATGTGTGCCAATCTTTTTTTTATTCAGTCACTATTTAAGAGCGCCCTGTATACGGCATTTCGATTTTTTCATGAAATAATATAAGCAAAAACCTCTCTGAATGCGCCATTTTTATCAAACTCCGATTTCTGTTGAGAAACCATCGTGACAATTTTTGATGTGTGCCAATATATTTTTTAATTCAGTCACTATTTAAGAGCGCCCTGTATACGGCATTTCGATTTTTTCATGAAATAATATAAGCAAAAACCTCTCTGAATGCGCCATTTTTATCAAACTCCGATTTCTGTTGAGAAACCATCGTGACAATTTTTGATGTGTGCCAATATATTTTTTAATTCAGTCACTATTTAAGAGCGCCCTGTATACGGCATTTCGATTTTTTCATGAAATAATATAAGCAAAAACCTCTCTGAATGCGCCAGTTGCACGAAACTCCGATTTCTGTTGAGAAACCACCGTGACAATTTTCAATGTGTGCGATAAATGTGAACAGTTGGAAAACAATTGAAGTAACACAGAAACAAGCATGCATACAATTCGATGGAAAGTGAAAAAATGGAATAATATAAGGGATGTTAGATTTAAAAAAAAAAGAAAATTTGTATCGCCAACGACTTATGGGCCACGTGTGATTGTAGAAATAATTTTTATAAGATGCAGTTCAAGATACCCTATAATTAACGTATAAAATTTGTTTCTCGTATCTAGTATAATAAGAGTAATATTTGACTTTACCGTAGAAATGAGTCGGCCTGTATCTATGTAAACAGATAAAAACTGACACCGACCCCGGATTTGGGTCCTAGGGAACCTAGTTCGCGCTTGTTTGAAAAAATCTTTTTAAAATTCAAAAGTCGCGGTCTCCTCATTAGCGAATTTCTTCTACGAAAATTTGCTAAAAATTATAGGCAATTAAGTAAACCATAAGATCTCTAACTAAAACTAGGACTAAATCATAAAAGAAAGGGTTTATTTGAAATGAATTTTCTGAAAATATTTTAGTAAAATGAAGGGCAATGACGGTATTCACTTTAGGTTCTTTGCCTAAGAGTTGCCAATATTGACGTTTCAAATCACGACTTTGGCGTTTTAACAGGAAAAGTTATCAAACTTTCAAAGTCCAGACCTTCAAATCCAGAGTTAACAAGTTGCCTGTTTCCTCCTTGTTGACACCCACGGTACGATAGTATTTAGGCTGTAACCCTCGTAGTGTGTTGTTGAAATATAAAAAAAAAGGAATTTTTCTGGCATTTCTTGACCTTTTTGTTTGGTTTTTGTCTGTAACATACAATAGATTTTGTTATCCCCACAAAATATTTTGCTTTTGTGCGTTTATCTGGTCATCAGTGGCACTCAATTTTTTTCTTTAAATCCCTATAACTTTTTTTCAACCTATAGATCTAAATTTTGGTACATAATTTACTTACTATGACGTTAATTCGCGTACCAATTTTGGTTGCCCTAACTTTGTTATCTCCGGAAAAATAAACATTTTCCGAAAAATCACAAAAGCAATAATTATAGACCAATAGTTTTTTTCCTCAGGGCTCGTCCGCAGCCTTGCCGCCCCGATAGCACTGCAACTTTTGGTTGATTGTGCATACCCTTAGTCTTACTCCACCCATTCCAAAATCACTGTGCCTTGAACTAGTCTGCACAGCGATTGGTAGGGTGAGGTTTTATATTGCTCTGTCTCCGGTCTAGACTGACCGTAGTTCAGTTGTCTTTTGCGGTCCAGAGCTTTACACTGGCACAAGATGTGCTGGGCTAATTCCTCCCCCTCGCCGCAGAGTCTGCATGCGAGGTCTCCTCGAACCGACCCATTTTATGCAGGTGTTTTTTGACGGCCATGTGTCCCGTCAAGAGACCTGTTATGGTTCTGATCTGTCCTCTGCTAAGATTTAGCAGCTCCACAGCTCTCTTTGAACTGGGTTCCTCAATTATTGACTTCCCATGTCTGAGCCCTGAACAGTCTGCCAGTACACATTGTGTTGGTTTCTGACCCAGGACTTAATGGCTCCCCTGGCAGTGCTCTTTGTCACGCCCAGAGCCGGTTCTGGTCCCATAAATGGTTCTGCTGACCCTCTCTTCGCGAGACTGTCAGCTTCTTCATTGCCTTTGATCCCCGAGTGACCCGGCACCCAGATGGGGGTGACCTCATTCTGCTCATAGAGCAATAGTTACTTTTACTATTTTTGAAATAAAATTTATCAGAAATAGTAAATGGTCTTGAAGTTGGCTGCGTATAGATTTTCCACAACTGGTCTTTTGGAGTTGTGACCACCAATTTTGTATATCAGAAGCCGCCACTGGAATTAAGTTCTAACGATGTGTCACTCGACATCACTTGCTATTTAGAAATTTAAAGAGGGTAGCTACCGTGTTTAGGTGAAAGAAGTAGCAGCTTTGATATTGGCGCGAAATTATGTCCTCCTCAAAAACAAAACTGGCATATCCGAGCTTTGTTCAAAGACAAACTTTGTATATTTTTCGATGGGCTACCCCATATATACTTGGAACGAAAATTTAAGGTGGTAACATTTAAAGCTGCGTTTCTGTTGTCATTGAATAGATCAATTTTACAAAATAAGTTGAATCATATTTAAGAGAGGTTCGTAAACAAAATACAATAATAAAAACTTTAACAACTATTTAACATAGTGTTTTCAACACAACAAGGATACTCAAAAATAAAGAGCACAAATTCTTTTCTTGTTTTGTGTTTGTTTTGATAGTTTTGTTGCGACTAAGAAAACATGTTATCAAGATGAAAAAGGTCAAGTGCATATATTTGTCCACAATTTGTGCAGTGTAAACAAAATTATTTTGATCCCAGCACAGCGTTTTGCTATTGTGACGTTGAGAATGTCGAATGTTGGTTTGTTGACATTCTGTAATGTAAAAAAATCTCTGGACGCAGCAAGTGCGTTATGGTAGCGAATTTTCTTTAAAATATGTTTAATAGCAAATGCCTTTCTTTAATGAAAGCAGGCATCAAACTTGGTTGCCTATATAGTAGAAACAATGTACCATATTTCATCGAAATAAATTTATTGTTTGAAAATATATAAACATTTTTCCAAAGTCCAGATGCAGCAAATGTGTTATGGAAGTGAATTTCCATAAAAATGTTTTAATAGCAAATGCGAGCAGGCATCAATCTGATTACCGGTATAGCCTATGTAGTAGAAACAATGTACTATATTTTATCAAAATGAGTTATGGTTTAAAAATATACAAAAATTTTCCGAAAATAAACTTAAATGTTGGTTTTCTCACCAACAAAGCTTACGTTCATAACAAATTGAGTTCTTGAAATTTGAAGGATTTAATGAAAATTCGGTAAATTTGCAGATTAGCTCCCGAACGCTTTTCAACAAATTGTTTTCAGAAACATCACTAGGACCCCACCTGGATGCACAAACCAGAAGAAAATTTTCTTGTTCACACCCCCCAAGGAAGTTACGGGACTGGTAGTGAATAGGGGTGCTGTGCGGGGTAGGCCCGCTTTAGTCGAATTTTCTGCTCATATTTCCTTTTTACTACCTACCCCGCCCAGCATCCCCTATTCACTCCTGGTCCCGTAACTTCCTTGGGGGGTATGAACAAGAAATTTTTCTTGGGGTTTGTGGATCTAGGGGGGGGGGCTAGGCAGGTTTCTGAAAACAGTTTTTTGAAAAGCGTTCGGGAGCTAAACTGCAAATTTACCGAAAATTCGCTACCAAAACGCATTTACTGCGACTAGGTCTTTTTCTTTCAAACGCATCATATTTCGATAAAAAATGCAAAAATGCATTAACGAATTTGTTCTACGAAAATTAGCTAACAAAATTATACACCCCTACTCACTCCTGGTCCCGTAACTTCCTTGAAGAGTGTCAACAAGAAATTTTTCTTGGAGTTTGTGGATCCAGGCTGGGGGCCTAGGCAGGGTTGTGAAAACAGTTTTTTGAAAAGCGTTCGGGAACTAAACTGCAAATTTACCGAAAATTCGCTACCAAAACGCACTTACTGCGTCCAGATTTTTTTCTTAGAAACGCATCATATTTCGATAAAAAATGCAAAAATGCATTAACGAATTTGTTCTACGAAAATTAACTAAAAAAATTATAGGCCGTTAAACCACAAACTTCACCAAACCTACAGCGAAAACATCAACTTAACTAAACCTACAGCCAAAGCATCAGAGAAAGGGTCTATTTGAAATGAATTTTCTGTAAATATTTTAGTAAAATGAAGGGCAATGATGGTTGAATCTGAAACTTAAGAGTTTGCAGAACACTCTTTTTGCACTTTTTTTTTCAAAATCCGTATTTATTTCACGTTCTTTGCCTAAACATAGCCAATTTTGACGTTTAAAATTGCGAGTTTGACGTTTTGAGGAAAACTCCAAAATTTGTTTCTTTAACTGCCCAATAATTTTCCGGGAAAACCTAGTCCGATTTTCCTGGCTAACGAACTTATCCAATCCACTTGCAAAAGGAAGGTACTCACCAAATTTGATCAAGATGGGTCCATTATTTTTTTAGTTATCGGTCGGATATATATATATATATATATATATATATATATATATATATATATATATATATATATATATATATATATATATATATATATATATATATATATATATATAAACAGATATCTCCTCATTAGCGAATTAATAAAAATTCGCTAAAATCATTTTTCAGTAGTTATACGATGATCTTGATTAGAATACGACTTCGGCATATAATAAACTGGATTTGCTCATTTCCTAACACTATTTTCCACAATTTATCGGCTTATGACATTTGATAAAATGCAAAAATAGTTTAATTTATCGTTTTATACATAACAGAAAAAAAATTCGGGACGCAGCTAGTGCGTTATAGTAGCAAATTTTCATAAGAATTGTACACTATTATTATACGGCATATTAGTAAAGTTAATACTGTAAACTTACACAAACCTTAAAGATCGATTTTAGAGGTACTAGTACGCGCACATTTGCAGAATTCTTTTGAAAGTGATACCATCGATATCTCTCTATTATCAAAAAAATCTTGCGTTCTAACTACTTTTGAGAAAAATGCCCAAAACTCAATATTCTATGAAGCTAAAGAACTAAATTTTGCTATGTCTGTAGATAGTGGCACGCGTAGTCCTTTGATAAATAGCTTGGATGGGTTCCTTTATTAGGAAAAGATGACCAGGTTTTCCTGGAATATTTTTGGTCTTTTTGGAAAAATTTTGTATTTTCGGAAATAATAAATGTGTTTTAATAAAATTTGATAAGTAAGTTGCTCCTGCATAGTGTACGGTATATTATGCTAAGATTCAGATCTAGGCTAATATAATATAATAGTCCCCTGTGGGTCCGGGGACTAACTAAAAGAATAGGCCCAAGGTAACTCCTGCCTGTCGTAAAAGGCGACAAATTGGAATCAAACACTGGCGGGGGCCTTGTCCATGTGGGCCTGGAGGGAGGTGGATATCTCTGGGGAGTGATGTATACCCGGATTTTGAGGCCTCCACTCTGGGCTTAGAAATGGATGGTTGCCCGCGCTTGGTTTTTACTCGGGAGCGGGGTTCCGGATGGGTGCCGCCTTGTGTTGAGTGCTGGTGGGTGTCGTGTGTCTAGACGACCCGGAGGGGGTTGACAACTCTGATGAGTGGTAAACACCCGGAGTTTGGGGCCCCCACTGTGTGCTTCGGAACGGACGGACGGCCTCGCTTGTGCGATGCTCGGGAGCGGGGCTCGATGGGATGTCGCCTTGAGTCTAGCACTGGTGGGTGTCGGGTCTAGACGAACCCGGAGGAGAGCTGAGATCTTTAGGGGTGGAATAAAACTAAGGGTTGAGGCATCTTCTGTGAGCTTCGAAACGGACAAACGACCTCACTTGGATGCAGGACTTCATGATACTGCACCGAGTCAAACACTGACGGATGTCTGGTCCAGACGAACTCGGAGAGAGGTTATCTCTCTTTGAGCTTTGAAACGGGCAAGCGACTTCGCTCAGATGGCAGTACATCTGTCAAACAAAGTTTCACCTCGCAGGTGTCGTCTCCTGTCGGAAGCTCGATTTGTTGGGTGAAATTTAAGCTAACGCTGGCAGGTGTTGGACCTGGACGAACCCGGAGGTGGCTGGGGTCTCTAGGGATGGATTACACCTGGAGACTTGGGCCTACTCTGTGAGCATCGATACAGGCTAACGACCCTGCCTGGATGCTGCTCGAGGGCGGGACTTCATGATGCCGCCTCCAGTCAATGAAACACTGGCGGGGGTCTGGTGCAGCTGAGGCTGGGGGAGGCAGACATCTCTGGGGAGTGATATGCACCCGGAGTTTGGCGCCCCCACTGTGGCCTCAAAGACTAACAATTGGCCTCGCTTGGTTGTTACTCGGGAGCGGGGTTCCAGATGATACCGCCCTGGATTGAACCCAGGCGTGTGTCGTGTGTCCAGACGTCCCGGGGGCTCTGATCTCTGATGAGTGGTAAACACCCGGAGTTTGGAGCCCATACTGTGTGCTACGAAACGGACGGACGGCCTCGCTGGGGTGATGCTCTGGAGCGGGACTCGATGGGATGTTGCCTTGAGTCCTAACACTGTTAGGTGTCAGGTTTGGAAGAGCCTGGGGGGGGGGGGGGAGCGGAGATCTCTAGGGGTGGATTACAACTGGAGATTAGATGCTGCTCGAGAGCGGAACTTCATGATACCGCCTCGAGGCAAACACTGACGGATGTCGGGTCCAGACGAACTCGGAGAGAGGTTATCTCTCTTTGAGCTTTGAAACGGGCAAGCGACTTCACTCACATGGCAGTACACCTGCCACGCAAATTTTCACCCACAAGAATAGGTCGACTCCCTCAGGGAGCTGGAATTGATGTGTGAAATCTAAATAATTAGACGTGAGCCACAATAGACCTAAGGACGCGGTGGAGGGACTAAAATAGCCCACTCACAATAAAATCTAATCTAATCTAATCTTATATAAAAAAATGGTCTCACACAGGGTAAAAGAGGACACAAGAGCAAAATTTTATATGTGGTTAACAAACCTATTAAATATTACAGACGAAGAAATATATTTCTGGTACAGAAGTGTCAGGAAGTACAAAAAAAAACTTTGAAAATGTTATGGTTTTATTCTAAAAACGTCAAGGTGGCAATTTGAAAGACCAAAACTGTTGGTTTTTAATCAAAGGTTTCAACAGATATTGTTCTTTGTTTGACTAAAATTTATTTAAAATAGACCCTTTGTACGATGTTTTGACAGCAGCTTAAATTATATGTCAGTATTTGTTACTGGCTATTTTGACCTTTAAAATAGTCCAAAATTAATAAATGACCCACTCATTTTGTACCCGAGTATGTCAAAACTCATAGATTAGCAGTAGCCTTAGAATATTAAGAACATTTTGTCAAATTATATCCATATCTCTCGTCTGCTGATGAAATAAAAATAACAGAGATGACAGACTGGCCAAACAACCTATGCCATTTAAAAAGTAATCTGACATTGATTTTTTTTACACAAGTTGTTCCTAAATCTGGTATCATAATGCAAAATTTTAAACTCAGAAAACTTCTTGCAATGCATAAATTTATAGATCTGACTTTAAATCTCGTTGTTTTTTTAAAATTCTTATTCTTTGGATACCCGTATGTTATAAAATGGTACGAGTATCTTCAAGCATCCTGCCATACCTACACCAGTTCTTCTTTTTTAAATACCACACCAATGATACCTGCAAGAAGTGATACCGTTGTAATTTACTGTGGTTGTGTCCCTTTCTATAATATGCCATCTAGCTTAGAATCAAGATAATGTTCCGTTTGCAAGAATTCTATGAAATGTCATTTCCGATACAATAAAACGTTCTCTTTCAATTAATGGTTGTAGTTTATATTAAATTATACAATTATGGAATTATACGACACAAACTGCGAACTGCTATGTGCTTGTTTATATATGGCTTCTTAAGTAAGTAATATTTTCACTAGAATTATGCGTTAATTTAAATTTGTCACGCAATTCCTTTAACTATATCTTTTATAAAGATAAAAGATTATAATTGCATTGTAGGTAAACAATCTATTTAAATTAGATAGTTTGAACACTAAGTGAGTGATGGACGTGCCTCCACCTAGTTGTGGAACCAACTAGTATGTTGTCACGCCAGCTCCAAATAACACAAAGTGTTAAAAAAATAGAGACTGTATTACAATTAACTAACAATTTAGAAAATTGTCAGCCATGGCCCATTTCTACCCCAATATAGGGACAAAGTATGTAAGGCTAGATGCATTCTCGCAACAATTAGAACCGTAGACCGATTTCGCTCTCATTAGAGCTCTTCAGTACGGCATACTAATTGTAGCAAAAATGCACCAAAAGTAATACGGCTATAGTATAGCCAGCCTTTCAAGACTTAAGTGAGTGGTGGACGTGCCGCCACCTAATTACGGATCCTTGGTGGCGGCGCAACTAGGTGGCGGCACGTCCACCACTCACTTAGTGGTGAAAGGCTGGCTATACTATGGCCGTATTATTTTTGCTACAATTAGTATGCCGTACTGAAGAGCTCTAATGAGAGCGAAACCGGTCTATGGTTCTAATTGTTGCGAGAATGCATTTAGCCTTTATATAGTTTGATTATGTTTCGGTTTTTATGGCAACAAAGTGTTTTATAATTTAAATTTTCGGGACGCAGCAAGTTCGCTATAGTAGCGAATTTTCATAAGAATTGTACATTATAATTATACGGCATATTAGTAAAGTTAATACTTTAAACTTACGCACATTTTTTTTTAATCACCGATCTGGTAACTCGATCAATTGTGTTACAGTTAACATTGTTTATGATATATCACACTCGTACCATGTAACAGAAAATAACGTCAAAAAAGCCATAACTTTTGAGAAATACATGAACGAATTGAATTATTATTTCTCAATATGACCCAAAAATCAATTAAATATTCGGAATAACCAAAAGTTCAGTAAATATTTTGATGAAATATATTTATCCATGATACGTTAATACTCTAGTAGGCTTTGGATTTTAGACGAATGAAAAATTAAAAATCTGTCAAGACTTCTGTCAGAACTGTGAACGCTTGTCTTTATTTAAACGCGTTTTATGTCTTGACTATAGTTTAGTGTTCATAATGGCAGAAAATTTCTCGAATGAAGAAAAGTTTGATATGTTAGTATCATATATTAGAAATGAAAGGAATGCGGATAAGCCTGTCACAATTATTTGGAAAATTACCCAACAAAAGGTATTTCTCTAAACTTGTAATGAATTTACTTGAATTCGGAGCTTTTGGGAAACCTCGGTCTAAGAATTATGAGAAGGATAGTGAAAATCGTGAAAGAAGTATTCAAGAACATTTTCATGAAAATCCTATGTCCTCTACAAGGATTTCTGGCAGTGAGCTACATAAGTCAACAGTTCCAGACGTTTTGAAAAAACAACATTACCGTCCGTATAAGCCCACCATCGTACAAGGACTTCGAGAAGGTGATTTTAACAGAAGAGTAACTTTTTGCAATTGGTACCAGGGAAAATGTCAAGATAATTTGAGCTTTGAAAATAATATTGTATGGACGGACGAAACTTATGTTACAAATTGCGGAATATTCAACAAGCATAATCGTCATTATTGGGCTACCGAAAACCCTCAGCTGCGGGAACCGCGTAGATTGCAAGTTCGATTTGGATTTAATGTTTGGTGTGGAATGTATAGTGAGATGTTTTTCGCTTTATTCTGAAAAATAATTATGCTTCTATCCTTTGAATTATTAGTGAATTTTCTTAAAAAAAATTCACTAATGAGGAGATCCCGACTTTTGAATTTTGAAAAAATTTCTTCAAATGAACGCTAATTAGGCCCCACAGAAAACATATCCGGGGTCAGTTTCAATTTTTATATGTTTATATATATATATATATATATATATATATATATATATATATATATATATATATATATATATATATATATATATATATATATATATATATATATGTATCACACCGATAACTCAAAAAATAATGGGCCGATTTTGATCAAATTTGGTGAAAAAATTCACTTGGATGAGTTCGTTAGTCAGGAAAATCTGCTTAGGTTTTCCCGGAAACTTTTGTGTTTTCTTTCGAAAAAAAATTATATCTCCGGAATTAACAAAGTAAGGGCAACCAAATTTGGTACGCATGTTTACATCCCTATAGGTAAGTTACCTACCAAAATTTAGCTATGTAGATCAAAAGACAAAAAAGTTATAGGCATTTAAAAATAAATAAATTGGGGTTTTCCTCAAAACGTCAAAGTGGCGATTTAAACTGTCAAAATTGGCAACATTTAGGCAAATAACTTAAATCTAATACGGGCTATAGAAATAAAATGTCTCAATAAGGATGTTTTACAAACCCTAAAGTCTTAGTTTCCACCGTTATTTTCCTTCATTTTACTAAAATATTTGCAGAAAATTCATTTCAAATAGACCCTTTCTCTGATGCTTGACAGTAGTCTTAGCTATAGAGTTTATCATTTAAGGGTATATAATTTTTGTCGAATTTTCGTAAAAAATTAATAAAGCTCAATATATCCGTTATTATATAAGATATGAAGAAAATTTGTATATATTAATTATAGGGTGTCTTGAGCTACATCTTAAAATAATATTTCTGCAATCACAGGATGGTCCGTAAGTCGTTGGTGATACAAATTTCCTTTTAGTGAATTTTCTTAGAAAAAATTCACTAATGAGGAGATCTCGACTTTTGAATTTTGAAAAAAATTCTTCAAATGAGCGCGATCTAGGACCCCTAGAACCCATATCCGGGGTCAGTTTCAATTTTTATATGTTTATATATATATATATATATATATATATATATATATATATATATTTATATATATATATATATATATATTTATATATATATATATATATATATATATATATATATATATATATATATATATATATATATATATATATATATATATATATATATATATATATTATATATATAGTTATCACACCGATAACTCAAAAAATAATGGGCCGATTTTGATAAAATTTGACATGTACCTTTCTTTTGTAAATGGCTTGGATAAGTTCGTTAGCCAGGAAAATCGGACGAGGTTTTCCGGGAAAATTTTGAGTTTTCATTCGAAAAAAATTCTTATCTCAAAAAGTAATAAGCCGATTTTAATAAAATTTGGCATGTACCTTTCTTTTGTAAATAGCTTTGAAAAGTTTGTTAGTCAAGAAAATCGGACGAGGTTTTCCGGGAAAATTTTGAGTTTTCATTAGAAAAAAATTTTTATCTCAAAGAATAATAGGCCGATTTTGATAAAATGTGGCATGTACCTTCCTCTTGTAAATGACTTTGACAAGTTCGTTAATCAAAAAAATAGAACGAGGTTTTCCGGGAAAATTTTGAGTTTAAATTTGAAAAAAAAAATTATCTTAAAAAATAAGAAATCTATGATAACCAAATTTGGTAGGTAGGTTTACGATATAAAAAGTAAACTATATACCAAAATTTAGATTTCTATGTTACAAGAAAAAAAAGTCATAAAATATTTTGTGCCAGATCATTTCTATGAAAATTCACTACCATAACGCACTTGCTGCGTCCCGAACTTTTTTTAATTAAACACGCCTTATGTTATTGCATTTTTACATTTTCCATCGAAATATAATGCATGTTTGTAAGAAAATAAATTCTGGACGCAGCAAGTGCGTTATGGTAGCGAATTTTGATCAAATGTTCATATTTGAACAGCTCAATTTGCTATTAACCTGTAAGGTTGACCAAAAAACGAGTTTTTTCGGGAACACTGTAAGTTTACTTTCGGAATTTTTTTTACATTTTCAAACAATAAAGTTATTTTGATGAAACATGGCACATTGTTTTTACTATAATTATGTTATACTGGTAACCAAATTTGATGCCTGCTTTCTTAAAAAAAAACACACATATTTGTTATTAAAAAGATTTTAATGAAAATTCACTACCATAACGCACTTGCTGCGTCCAGAATTTTTTAATATCTCTTAGGAGGAAAGTAATCTTCAACGTGCAAACATCGCATGAGGAAATAATATTTTTGACCAGTGAAAAGATCTCTTGATACAATGAGACCTAGTAGACTTTGAAAAATTATGGATAGTTACTGAAATATGATGGATCGTTCCGCTTCCGATGAAACAGCCTCTATATATTTTGAGATCTAAAGTTTATTATAAACAAAGTAATTAATCCTATGGAGGAGAATCTCATGTACGTTACGAGCTACAACCTACATTTGACAAGGAAGTTAAATTTCTTGAAAGACTACTATCTGTGTCGTGTAACTTTTACTTAGCACAATAAATACACGGTGTTTGTTTTATTGTTGTCGTTAATTATAAGAATTTAAAAATTAGCAACTGGTTATATTAATTATTGTACATTTAATGGTTTTTGAGCATCTATGACATCGAGAATGCAGATTCTATTATTAAGTTAATACAGCTTTAGTGCCCATTCCAATACGATGAGGAATTTCTTTGCAATCTAGGTCGCTATGGTAGTAGATATTTATACACAAATGTTAACATATCATTATGCTAATGTCAAGTTAAGATTGCAAGAAACGCAATGCAAAAGCTATTTTCAATTGTGTATGCAGGCAACTGTAACACTTTACTTTTCTAGTTGCAGTTTCTTATATTTTTAATCGGTGTTTTCTAATAATACTTTTGATAATTTGCTTAATGTTACGCATAAATAACTTAATCAACAATTTGATTTTAAGACATTGTGTTTTTAGTGAATTTTTATTAAAAAAATTCACTAATAGAGAGGTATCGATGGTGAGACTTTGCAAAAATTCTTTCAAATGAGCGCGAATTAGGACCCCTAGAACCCATATCCGGGGTCAGTTTGAATTTTTATATGCTTATGTATATATATATATATATATATATATATATATATATATATATATATATATATATATATATATATATATATATATATATATATTATTATTTATTTATTATTAAAGTTATACAATGCATCTCACAAATAAGCTATGCTTGTGCTTGTGGTGATACAATTTTGTTAAACATCCTCTTTCCAAATTTCTTCCGTCCAAATGATTTTAATGAATGTCACTTTTTAATTTTTCTTCTTCTGCTATCGACACTTCCACCAACGCTTCCACGGTAGCCATGAAGATTAATATTCACTTTTATTTAAACATTAATATTAATTTTATTATATTATATATATATATATATATATATATATATATATATATATATATATATATATATATATATATATATATGTATATGTATCCGTCTGATAACTCAAAAAATAATTAACCGATTTAGATGAAACTCGGCAAGTGCCTTTCTTTTATTAATGGCTTGGATGAGTTCGTTGGCCAAGAAAATCGGACGAGGTTTTCCGGGAAAATTTTGAGTTTTCTTTCGAAAAAATTTTTTTTTTCCGAAAATTTCGATAAAATTGGGTCTACATATTGCTTTGGGAAATACCTAACTATGTGCCAAAATTCAGCTTTCTAGGGTTACAGAAAATTGAGCTATTCAAATTTGAAACATTTATGTTTAAATCATAATTATGTGGTTGCTGTTGGTTAGTCAATGCTTTTCTTATTGACTCATGAAATTCATTTGTAAGTTTCCGAGAAATGTCAGTAATACTGAATTCACTGATTGTTAATCATTGGAAGCATTTACGATTATATATAACCCTATTGTAATGTATTATCATTTATCACCTCTGTAGCATAATTATTTTTGTCTTACAACTCGCAGCGTTTTTAGTCAATTGTTGTTATTAATAGTCAATAGTTTCTTTCCGAATACACAAACCTTCCACTGACTTCTGCTTCTGCCGCTGTTACAGTCCCTTTATTTAGAGCTAGAGTTCTAACCACTCATACAAACAGTGTTTTTTAACCACGTGGCTGGGCGACTGACCAAATTCATTCCCAGTTGCTGTTGATTTACTCATATTCTCTTAATATGTTTGAAGATGTGGTGTCTACTTCATTCCAAGTCACTATTAACCGACTATTTATGAAATCAAATAAGTAAATTAAATCGATTGTCATAAAATATGTAGTGTATTAAGACAAGGGAAAAAGAAATAAAACATATATAACTGTGCACATTTTGATTATATTTTAGGGTGCTTGAGAGAGGTATTGTCACAGCATAATATCTTATTAAAGTTCATTTGTAAATAGGTTTAATTTTTATATGTTTATATATATATATATATATATATATATATATATATATATATATATATATATATATATATATATATATATATATATATGATAACTCAAAAAATAATTAACCGATTTCGATGAAACTTGGCAAGTGCCTGTCTTTTATTAATGGCTTGGATGAGTTCGTTATCCAGAAAAATCAGACTGGGTTTTCAGGAAAAATTTTGAGTTTTCTTTCGAAAAAATTTTTTTCTCCGACAGTAACAAAGCTTTTTCAATGAAATTTACTATATATGTTGCCTCAACCTTACTACGTACCAAAATTCAACTTTCTAAGTTTAGAGAAAATTGAGTTATTCAAATTTTAAATTTTCTTTCGAAAAAAATTTTTTTCTCCGAAAATTACAAAGTTATTTTAATGAAATTTTGTGGATATCTTGCCTTAGGAAAAACCTTACTACGTATTGAAATTAAACTCTCTAAGTTTATAGAAAATTGAGTTATTTAAATTTGAAGCATTTAATAAAAATTCACTACCATAACGCACTTGCTGCGTCCCGAGTTTTTTTACTCATATTTCTGTATTACAGGAAGAAATAAAATGTGTGAGTAATTTGTATTTGGGTGTCAACTTCATAATTAATGGCGGCAGGCAAGCAGGAGGTTAAAATTTTCGCACAAGATTACTGCGTAAATATACTTTGAATATGATTAAACTTATCTGGACACCTCATTTCTGTTTTGGCCAAAATAGCAATTTTATTTCCGTTTGTCATATGAAATTAGTGTCCTAAGTTTCGGTCGGATTTCATCATTAGGGTTGGCAAGTAAGAGGTTGAATTTTCTGCATATTACTACATAAATATACTTTTGACACTGTTGGTACCTATATTGACCCTCCATTTATCTCTTGACATTATATATATATATATATATATATATATATATATATATATATATATATATATATATATATATATATATATATATATATATGCGTATGTATCCATCCGATAAGTCAAAAAATAATTAACCAATTTCGATGAAAATCGACAAGTACCTTTCTTTGATTAATGGCTTCGATGAGTTGGTTAGCCAGGGAAATCTGACAGGGTTTTTCGGGAAAATTTTGTGTTTTCTTTCGAATTTTTTTTTACAAAGCTGTTTTAATGAAATTTACTAGATATGTTGCCTTGGGAGAGACCTTACTACTTATCATAATTCAACTCTCTAGGTTGATAGAAAATTGAGTTCAAACTTTCAATTTTCTTTCGAAAAATTTTTTTTACTTCGAATATTACAAAGTTATTTTAATGAAATGTTGTGGATATCTTGTCTTAGCAAAAACCTTACTACATAGTAAATTTAAACTTTCTAAGTTTATAGAAAATTGAGTTATTCAAGTTTGAAGGATTTAATAAAAATTCACTACCATAACGCATTTGCTGCGTCCCGAGCTTTTACGTTATCTGAAATTTCTGTCTTTTGTCTCGGTGCCCACTTCAGCATTAACCACGACAGGCAAAAGATTGAAATTTTTGCATAATGTTATTATATAAATGTACTCTAAACATTATTGTGTCTTATCATGGTACCTCATCTATCTCTTGGCAAAATTAGCTCTTTTATTGCAATTTTTACGTTATGTGAAATTACTGTCTTTTATTTGGGTGCCAACTTTGTTAACAGCGACATTTTTATTTATTTTTTATTTCATCAACACACTACGAGGGCTCACAGCCTAAATACTATCGTACCGTGGGTGTCGACAAGGAGGAAAGAGGAAACTTGTTAATTCTGGACTTGAAGGTTTGGAGGTTCGGAGGGGAAGCAAAAACATGTGCCGTTAAGGAATTCCACAACTTTGACAATATTCAAAAATTTATTTTGAAACTAATGCATGAACAAAATTAACTTTACCCTAACGACCAGCTTTTTTCAGAAACGCGACTCTTGTATTTTTTCGGCAGCTCTATGTTAATACGAGTTTAATAAAGCTATCCGCAAGATGGGTGCCGCGTTTGCTAACAATCGACTACAAACACAATCGTGTGACAACTTCGAAGGAGCGTTTGGCGTTGTTCAACCGCAATAGGGACGAGTTTTTGTGCCGTTTCGTAACCGTGGACGAAACATGGATTCACCACAACACACCAGGGACCCAGCAGCAGTCAGAACAGTGGGTTTCTCCGTGCGAATCGACGCCGAAGAAGGCCAAGGTGGGTTTGTCAGCCAATAAAGTCATGACGACCGTTTTTTGGGATGCACACGGTATAATCCACATTGATTACCTTTAAAAGGGAAGAACAATCAATGGCGAATATTATACCACCTTATTGGACCGATTCAATGACGATTTGAAGAAAAAACGACCGCATTTGGCCAACGAAAAGTTCTTTTCCACCAAGACAATGCAAGGGTGCACACATGTGTAGTCTCCATGGCGAAATTGCATAAATTGGGTTACGAATTGCTTCCACATCCGCCCTATTCTCCTGATTTAGCCCCGAGTGACTATTTTTTGTCTCCAAACTTAAAGAAATGGCTCGGCGGAAAGAGATTTGACTCCAATGATGCAATCATCTCACAACCAAACACCTATTTTGAGGATCTCGACAAATCTTACTTTTTGGAAGGGATAAAAAAAAGTGGAGAAGCGTTGGACGAAGTTTATAGAGCTCAAAGGAGACACTGTTGAGAAATAAAATGATTTTTTGTCAAAAAGCCTATGCTTCATTCAAAAAGTCACGGACTTATTGACCCGCCCTCGTATTCACTAATGAGGAGATCGCGACTTCGAATTTTGAAAAAATTTCTTCAAATGAGCGCGAACGAGACCCCCCCCCCCCCAGAACACATCACACCGATAACTTAAAAAATAATGAGCCGATTTTGATCAAATTCGGTGAGTTCCTTCCTTTTGCAACTGCCTCTGATAAGTTCGTTAGCCAGAAAAATCGGCCTAGTTTTTATAGGAAAATTTTGTGTTTTCTTTCGAAAACTTTTTATATCTCCGGAAATAATAAAGTTATGTTAACTATATTTGGTACGTGGGTTTATATCATGCAAAGTATACTGTGTACCAAAATCTAGATCTCTAAGTAAAAAACAAAAAAGTTAGCCATTTAAAGAAAAAAATTGGTTTTTCCTCTTAAAACGTCAACGTCGCAATTTGAAACGTCGTAATTGGCCAAGTTTAGGCAAACAACCTGTACCGATTAAGGGTTGCGTAGAAAAAATATAGCAATAAGAGTATTTCACAAACCCTTAAGTTTCAACTTCAACCATCATTGTGTTTCATTTTACTAAAATATTTCAAAAAAATTCATTTCAAATAGACCCTTTCTCTGATTCTCTGTCAGTTGCTTTAGTTTAATGTGGATATATGATAATAGATACATATATTCCAATGGTTTTGTAATGTTTTTTTCTAAAGCCTACAGCGTTAGCGAATCCTTTTCATTCATTCACAACGATATTGTATTAGCATATTTTAATGCTACTTTAAATTCAACTTGATATGTTACATCTTAAGCTGAAGATTAACGATATATCCAAGGACATGATTCTTACAATCACATCCGCCAGTTACTTGATTTATTTATGAAAAAAAATATATAAACAGAAATCCATGATTAAAGATAGAGCCAATAATACCGGCCGAAAACAATGAAATATTGTTTTATTATACTAAGAGACTGTGTCGCAACAACAAATCAACATAACTCAGTTATAATATACTTATAATTAACACTAAGTGAGTGATGGACGTGCCGCCACCTAGTTGCGGAACCAAATAGTATGTTGTCACGCCAGCTCCAAATAACACAAAGTGTTAAAAAAATAGAGACTGTATACAACCAACTAACAATTTTAGTAAATTGTCAGCCCTGGACCATTTATACCATAATATAGGGACAATGTATGTAAGGCTAGATGCATTCTCGCAACAATTAGAACCGTAGACCGGTTTTGCTCTCATTAGAGCTCTTTAGTACGGTATACTCATTGCAAAGAAAATAATTATTATTTTTTAGATACAGGAGGGAGGCTAAAACTCCCCGCCTAGGAGTACCGGACCGTAGTCCATACCTCCGTCGGAAAGAATACACACAATGACTTTTGGGTTTGAATGTTTCCATTCTGATTTTGTCGCGGGGGCTTTAGCGGGTAAGTATAAGCTTTGGACACTTATGCTTATATGGAAGTTGCTCATCGCAGTCGGTGCCACTACGTAGAAGAGCATTTGGGTGAGAAGCGGCGTTTGCGTACTGAGTTGTGGATAGTTGAGCTATAAACTCAAGTATTGAAGGCATTTCCTGATCAGAATGAATCTGACTGTTTCTGACAAACCATGGCGCTCCGGTAACCATTCTCAGAATTTTATTCGGGATGATTTGAAGGGTCTTGATGTGTGTTACGGCCGCGGTGGCACATGCAGGGGATGCATAGGTCAAGGCTGACCGGATGACGACTTTGTACATGAGTAATTTATTGTTCATGGGCAATTTGGAATTTCTATTTAGAAGTGGGAACAGCTTCGAGATGAACATCGAGGCTTTTCGTCGGGCGTTACACCTATAAATAAATACGGCTATAGTAGCCAGCTTTTCACCACTAAGTGAGTGGTGGACGTGCCGTCACCTAGTTGCGGAACCAAGTAGTATGTTATCACGCCAGCCCCAAATAACACAAAGTGTTAAACAAATAGAGACTGTATACAACCAACTAACAATTCAGTTAATTGTCAGCCCTGGCCCATTTCTACCCTAATATAGGGACAAAGTATGTAAGGCTAGATGCATCTAGCCTTACATAGTTATAATTAACCAAAATATCAACAACAAAAAAACATCTTGTATCGAAAATTAAAAAAAAATATGTTTTGAGATTTGGAAACAGCATAAAAAATAGTGCTGCAAATTGAATCACAACTTCCACATAGCTGTGATAATTTACTCTCCTCAGAAACACATTCTCATGAGATGAATTTTGGGTCTATGATTTGACCATAAAGAATATATTCTTATTCCTGTACCCTGTGATCGTCAGAATAATTTTATAAGTTGCGGCTCAAGACACGCTATAATTAACGTATACAATTTTTTCTCGTATCTTGTATAATAACAATTATATTTAGCTTTACCGTAGAAATGCGTCACCCTGTATATATGTAAACAGATAAAAAATGCACTAAAACTTAAAGTAAACCCGGATATGGATTCTAGGGGGCCTAGTTTGCGCTCATTTGAAGAAATCTTTTTAGAATTCAAAAGTCGCGGTCACCTCATTAACGATTTTTTTCTACAAAAATTTGCTAAAAGTTATAGACCGTTAAACGATAAACTTAACTAAAACTACCACCAAAACATCAGAGAAAGAGTGTATTTGAAATTAATTTTCTGTAAATATTTTAGTAAAATGAAGGACAATAGCGGTTGAAGCTGAAACTTAAGGGTTCGCAGAACACTCTTCTTGTGACTTTTTTTTTACATAATCCGTATTTGTTTCAGGTTCTTTGCCTAAATCTTGCCAATTTTGACGTTTCAAATCCCGACTTTGACGTTTTGAGTAAAACCCAATTTTTTTTTCTTTAAATGCCTATAACTTTTTTGTCTTTTAACTTACAGACCTAAATTTTGGTACCTGGGTCACCAGTTATAATACAAATACGCGTACTAATTTGGTTGCCCTTACTTTGTTATTTCCGGAGATATAATTTTTTCCGAAAGAAAACACAAAATTTGCCGGGAAAACCTGGGCCAATTTTTCTGGCTAACGAAGCTGTTCAAGCCACTTGCAAAAGGAAGGTACCCACCAAATTTGATCAAAATCTGCCCATTATTTTTTGAGTTACACACAGGTATATATATATATATATATATATATATATATATATATATATATATATATATATATATATATATATATATATATATATATATATATATATATACATAACATATAACATTTGAAACTGACCCCGGATACGGGTTCCAGGGCTCCTAGTTTGCGCTCATTTGAAGAAATTCTTTTGAAGAAAATTCACTAAAAACTGTTCATACAACGTAAGTCAAAAGTATTCAAACAGGTGCACATATTAGTGAATTTTCTTATGAAAAATTCACAAATGTGGAGATCCCGACCTTTGAATTTTGAAAAAAATGTTTCAAACGAGCGCGAACTAGAAGCCTTAGAACCCATATCCAGGGTCAGCTTCAATGTATCATATGTATCACACCGATAACTTTAAAAATTATGGGCCGATTTTGATAAAATTTGGGGAGTACCTTCCTTTCGCAAGTGGCTTGGACAAGTTCGTTAGCCAGGAAACTAGGCCCAGGTTTTCCCGAAAATTTTTGCGTTTTCTTTCGGAAAAAAATTATATCTCCGGAAATAAGAAAGCTATGGTAATCAAATTTGGTACACAAGTTTATGATATTAAAAGGAAACTATACCGTAAAATTTAGATTTCTATAATACAGGAAAGAAAGTTATAAAAAAATATTTTGTGCCAGATCATTTCTATGAAAATTCACTACAATGACGCACTTGCTGCGTCCAGACCTTTACTTTATTTTTTATATCTATATTTTATAAATTTGAAATTATTTTTACAAAGCACTTCAATAGAATGGTGCAAAAGATGTGACCAATGTGCTTCAAAGAAAGGACCAAAGACCCGATCCAAAGGAAAAATGATGCAGTACCTCTCAGGTACACCCTGGGAGAGAGTTGCCGTAGACATCGCAGGACCTTTTCCAATCACGGAGTCTGGGAACAGATATATAATGGTGGCGATGGACTACTTCTCGAAATGGCCTGAAGTCGCGCTGATCCCCAACCAAGAGGCAACGACCGTAGCAGAAGCCCTGATGGAAAATGTCATATCACGGCATGGCGTACCCTTGGAGATTCACACCGACCAGGGCCGGAATTTCGAATCAGAGGTCTGGAAGAGCCTAATGGACTTGCTAGGCATAAAGAAAACAAGAACAACGCCACTCCACCCTCAATCAGACGGCGTGGTAGAACGGCACAACAGGACCATCAATCAGTATCTTGCTATGTTTGTCGACGAGAATCAGATAACCTGGGACAAGCTGATACCTCTGTTCCTCCTAGCTTACAGAAGCTCTCAGCATGAATATACCGGCTACACTCCATCCATGATGTTGACCGGCAGAGAGATGCGGTTACCAATCGACATAACGAGACCACCACTGAACGAGGACATAGCGGACCTAGCTACGTTACCTGAGTATGTCGCCGACCTAGAAGGAAAACTGCGCACTATACACAGATGTGTCAGAGATAGGCTCCTCTTAAGATGCGCCTGGATCGCAGAGCAACACCCCATACATTCAAGGAAGGTGATGCAGTGTGGCTGTACCAACCAACAAGGAGAAAGGGCCTCAGTCCCAAACTTCAGAAACCATGGGAAGGGCCATACTTGGTGACTAAGAAAATTAACGACCTAGTCTGTAGAATCCAGCTGTCTCCAAGAACTAAACCCAAAGTTGTTCACATAGAGAGGTTGAGTCCCTATCGGGGCAACGAACGCCCAAGTTGGCGGCCGGTAAATACTGTTCGAGACGAACAGTCTTAAGGAGGGGGGCAGTGTTACAAAGCACTTCAATAGACGTAGTTGCGGTGTTGCCACATCTCCAGAACTTTCCCAACACCTGGGAATTTTTGCACAATCTGGAAACACCACCGTCTCACCCCCCTGGGGGTGCCTGGGGTGACCCCCCTCGGGCGAAGTCTCAACCCTCTAGGACCAGAAATAACGAAGTTACCAACTTGTACCCCGTCGGAACGGATAACTGAGGTCTGCACATTTCGAACACCCTGTATATACACCCTGTATGCGCAGAGATCCCTTACACCCTGTATAGGCAGAGAGATATTACATTACGAGAAACACCTCTTGTGTAACATAGGAGTGATGACCACATTTGGATCATCCTGTATATACATCCCCCTGTATACACACGGGACCGATCTGCATTCACAGAACCTTCTAGTAAAAGAAGGTCCTGGAACATTCTGGAATGGAACGCTCCAGAAACGAGGTGGAAGGTACGGCGAGTATATAAACGCGACAGCAAGCCAGCCAGTGGAGTTCAGTTAGAGAATGTTGAAGTGACTTGAAGAAGCAGTAACCAGTGTGAAGTATTAAAGAGTAATAACTGTAGTGCCAGTATAATAACTTGTGTGCAGATTAGTGATTGTAAGGCCAGATAAACTAAGTGTTTTGTGGGAGAGACGTTCTAGAACTTATATTGTATCCATATTTAGACAGTAAATTAAGTGTTTGGTGAGAGAGACATTCTAGAACATTTATTGTATCCATATTTAGAGAGTAAATAAAGTTGTTTTGTTAAAATTAAAAGTCTCACTTATCCAGAACCCGGCGAAAACGCAACATTATTATAAGAAGGCTTCTATTACAACAATTAAAACTAAATATCGTTAGCAGCTGTTCCAAGCATATTTATTGATCTGTATGTTATCCATTTTTCTATAGACCAACAGCGAGTTATTATCGAGTCAAATTCTTGATATTCTTTTGCACTATATCACAGTGTGATTTATATTTTTCCCGATGGGGAGTACATAAATTAAAGTAACAATTGAAAATGATGACTGTTAATAGAATTATTCAAAACGGCATGTCTTGCATCTAAATGCAAGGTTTTATAGTTTGATAAAAATCAATGACATTTATAACACACACACCATTGTTGGAATTGCGAAACGCATTCCGTGATCTAAATTGTTTTAGTTTAAATTATGGCACAAATTCAATCAGCTCTGCTGGAGTTAGGATTGGTTATCAATTATTTTACATTTTTATATTTCTTAAAAATATCATTTTAATTCTAGAGCTTCCTCGAACACCCTCTTATATTTCAACAAGACACCACGAGGGCTTACAGCCTAAATACTATCGTACCGTGGGTGTCGACAAGGAGGAAGAGGCAACTTGTTAATTCTGGACTTGAAGGTTTGGATGTTCGGAGGATAAGGAAAAACATGTGTCGGCAGGGAATTCCACAACTTGGGAGTCCTCGGGACAAAAGAGTGGGCATAACAAGATGTTCTATGTCTGGTGACCTGGACAGTAAAATGGTGCATTCTCTCTGTTCCCCTGGCAGATCTGTTGGGGGCAGCAGGTGGAGGAACTATGGAAGAAAGCTTCTCTGAGCAGTGCTCGTGCAGATACCTATAAAAGAGTGAGAGGACACCAACGGCACGTCGGTGGGTAAGGGGTGGCAGCCTTTGGGTGAGGGTAAGGTCACCGATGAGACGTATAGCTCTCTTCTGAGTTGAGTCCAGGATAGCGACTGTAGAAGCGGCAGCGGCATCCTAGGTGTGAGAGCAGTATTCGACGTTTGGCCTTATTTGTGTAGTATATGGGGTATAGAGATTAGCTGGTGAAAAGAATTTGCGAGCCCGGAAGAGGAAACCTAATTTCTTAGCAGCCGCTTCTGCAATTGATGTGACATGTTAGTGCCAATTGAGATTTCGATCCACAGAAATGCCAACAAGTGAAAAGGACTCATTACTTTGAATAACTTGGTTGTTCATTGTGATTGGTCTGGGGCTGTTGTATCTCTTATGAGATAGAAAGCAAGAGTGAGATTTTGTGGAGTTGATTGTACAAGATTTCTACTTCCCCAGTCTAATATTTTTTGGAGATCCACAGAGACAGAACCCTCTATGAGTCTGCGATCCTCATCTAATTGGGCTAAAGAGACAGGCTTAAAATATTGTATATTTGAGTGGAGGGTGCTGTCATCCGCGTAACTGTGAACTGGGTTGGATGTGCTAAAGAGGAGGTCATTGATGTGGAGAAGAAACTAAGTAGGGGCTAAAGCTGAACCTTGAGGGACTTCTGCATTAATTGGATACAGTTTAGAGGAATAGCCATCCACGACAACAGAAATGCTCCGGTTGGAGAGGAAATATGCTGTCCAGGTACAGAGTTTTGGTGGTAGGCCATAGGCCGGAAGTTTATTAAGCAGCGCTGCGTGTCAGACCTGGTCGAATGCTTTGGATATGTCTAGAGCGATAATCTTGGATTCACCGTGTAATTCCATAGACTTGTTCCAAGAATGGGTGACAAAGGAAAGGAGGTCGGCAGTTGATCTGCGCTGACGGAATCCATACTGCATGTCGTGGATTAGACTGGGTTTTCAAGAAATTTGAGTAATTCGGTGTTTATATACTTTTTCATCACTTTAGAGACGACTCAAAGGAGAGAAATAGGCCTGTAGTTGCTAGGAAGCGCTTTGGATCCTTGCTTGGGAACGGGTTGTACTCAAGCAGTTTTCCAGTTACTAGGAAATATGCCTCTATTATAAGATGTCTGAAACAGACGAGTCAGGACAGGAGCAAGTTCTGGTTCGCATTTTTTGAAAACAATTGCTGTGATCTCGTCAAGGCCAGAAGCTTTCCCGGTATTAAGAGAAGACAGCATCTTGCGTACCTTTTTAGTTTTGAAAATGATATCCGTCATTTTATGCGCGACGTTGGGGACTGTTGGTGGTTGAACATTTGGAGGTGGGTTGAGAGTAGAATTGCCGGCGAACAACGAGGCAAAAAAGTTCGGCTTTGCCCAGGGTGGTATAATACGCACAATCAACCAAAGGTTGCAGTGCTATCGGGGCAGCAAGGCCGCGGACGAGCCCTGAGGGAAAAAAGGGCGGTTGAAACAATTTCATTCCCTGAAAGAAGAGGTGGGAACGTGATATTCCGCAAATTATTCCCAATAGATTTAGCAAGAGTCCAAACGGATTTGCTGCCGTTGGAGCTTGAGAGGACTTTGTTTTTGATGTGGTTATTAGACGAGTTTTTTGCCTCAGTAAGAATGCGGACATAGCGGTTTCTTGCGTCGTTAAATGCTTGACGGTTTTCTTGACTGGGATTGTGTAGAAGTGTTTTGTGAGCTTTGACCTTTTCAAGTCTGGCCTTGTCACAGGATTTAGAGAACCGGGGCTTTTGAGTGGCTGAAGAGGTTTTCTGTGTACGTGGAATAAATAATTTCATGCCAGCTTGGATAATTTCGGTGACGTTTTGTGAGAAAGCAGAGAGGTCAGGATGAGAGAAGCAGACAGACACCCATGGAAATTAGGAAAAGTCATCCCGCATTTCGTCCCAGTTCGCGGAGTTGTAGTGCCAAACGATACGTGAGTGTGATGACTGTGTGACCTCGGGTTGCATTGCGCAGGAAGCAGTGACGATGCCGTGGTCTGAGCGACCAAGGGGGCCGGTGACTGATGTCTTATAGCATTCAGGTTTTCTAGTAAGAACGAGATCCAAGGGATTTGAGCTGTGTGTTAGGATGCAAAGAAAGTAAGTAGGTTGCTGAACCATATTGGCTAAAGAATTGCTGACTGCGAAGGCCTCCGCTGCTCTCCCTTGTGGATCGGTTTTTGAAGATCCTATTCCTATTCCTTATTATGGACATTGTGGTCACCAAGAATAGTGACCTCGGAGGAAGGATATTCAGAAATCAGATGGTCGGTTTTTTCAGAAAGGGTGTCGAAGAGCTGGACAAAGTTGTTGTCAGAAGGTGACCGGTAAATGCAACAGATGAATTTAGTTGTAGCTCTGAGAGAGAGTTTTATCCAAAGTATGTCTTTTCTTCCAGCTTCTAAATTGGGGAGTCTGGTGCAGGGTAGATTGCTACGGACGTATGCGCACACGCCTCCATGCAATTTAAAGGAAGTAAGGAGCTCATACCCCGGGAAATTAAGCTGATTAGTGGCTGTTTTGGCGGAGATTTGAGTTTCGGTGAGGAAGGGGAGTTGAGGCCTTTTAGTCTGGAGGAAATGGTGGACGGGGTTTAGGTTAGAATTTAGGACACATATATTCGAAGAGGACATGTTAAAGCTTGATGCCGGCGGCCCCTGCACATCTCTCTCCCGGAGATCCGAATGGAGGGGTATTTTACCTCCAGAATCTTCTGTACCAGGAGGGGCCATCGTCATTTTTGTTTATAAGGGAAGCCGACTCATACACCAGAACCGGAAACGTCCGTTGGGACTTCACCGGCCCCTTGATGTAAGGAGTGGTACCACCTCGGGTGTGAAAAGATCCTTGACTATCACGTAAAGGAAAAGTCCACTACCACCTGCCACTCCGATTGGTCGCCTCTTACGACAGGGAGGAGCCTATTCTTTTAGTTAGTCCCCGGACTCACAGGGGACCTTCTTGTAACCTAATTACTATTGCTGTGCAAAAAGCGATTATAATATTTAAAAAAGTTCGGGACGCAGAAAGTGCGTTATGGTAGTGAATTTTGATTAAATGCTTCAAATTTGAATAACTCAATTTTCTATACACCTAGAAAGTTAAGTTTTGCTGTGTAGTAAGGTCCTTCCGAAGGAAATGTATCCACCAAATTTCATCAAAGTAGCTTTGTAATTTTCGGAGATAACACAACATTTTCCCGGAAAACCTCATCCAAGCTATTAATAAAAGAAAGGTACTTGTCGAGTTTCATCCAAATCGGTTAATACATCAGATATATATATATATATATATATATATATATATATATATATATATATTTATATACATACATATAAACATATAAAAATTGAAACTGACCCCGGATATGGGTTCTAGGGGTCCTACTTCGCGTTCATTTGAAAAAAAAATTTGCAATGTCTCACCATCGATACCTCTTTATTAGTGATTTTTTTAAAATAAAAATTCAATAATATGCTAGCTCAGATTAATTTATCTATTAAATGTAAATTTACAAAAAATGCCCAACAGTCTATTTTTCCAAGAGCTTGTTGACTAAATAAATAACCCTGGTTTTTTTGTTTAACAAGTCTATAATTAAGATTTAGAATCGTTGGCGACAGTACAAAATTTATTCGTTTGTCCTAAAGCTGTAAAAGATTATCTTTTGAAAATGTCAATAAATTCGATTCATCTACTGTTTTTTTTTAAAGTTTTGCATAATACCTTATATTCAATCTAATTAATTACTTCTAATCTTTCCATATAATAAAAATACTAATTTTTATTGGTATAAAATATCGCTACATTTGCTTTAAAAAATGTCGCTAAACTAATATTTCCAGTTGTCAAATGATTATATATTATTTTGGCTTTAGAAAACATAATACCATTTCTGTTTAACAAGTTAATCACCAGTGTACATTCACCTGGTATAAGCTAACAAATGAACGGCAAAAGTTGTTAGTTTGTTTAGCTCAAGGCACTAGATAATTTGTTCTTCAATATGTTAATGCCTCCGCTTCCCATATGTTGTGGTTGTCGTCTTTACAATGTCATTGAAAACCAAGTAGGCTGTTTGTAACTATGTATATGCATATTAAAGGTGATTGTGGTACCCAAAATGGTACTAATTTATCCCATATATCAATCCTACATTCATATTATAACTATTATTTGTGTGGCTTTTCAATTGTTAAGAAATATGTTGTAATGTGTGTTCAGAAAGGTTTCTAAAATGATTTGACAATTCAATATAATAGAAATCTTTGTAAAGAGAAGAACAAATGTTGATTTTCTTACGTACGTAAAATGATTAAAATACATAAAGATATCAATGCCAATCATTCCACTTGATCCGCATTTAAAACGATGTCAGCAAGTGCGTTATAGTAGTAGAGAAGAATAGTAGTAAGAATTTTCATAAGAAGTGTACACTGTTAGTACAGAATATTAGTAAATAATAAAAGCCTGGACGCAGCAAGTGCGTTATGGTAGTGAATTTTCATAGAAATGATCTGGCACAAAATATTTTATGTTAACTTTTTTTCCAATCTAAATTGTTGTGTATAGTCTACTTTTTATATCATAAACCTACCTACCAAATTTGGTTATCGTAGCTTTTCTATTTTTTGAAATAATCGTTTTTTCGAATGAAAACTCAAAATTTCCCCGGAAAACCTCGTGCGATTTTCCTGATTAACGAACTTGTCCAAGCCATTTACAAAAGGAAGGTACATGCCAAATTTTATCAAAATCCCCGCATGATTTTTTGAGATAAAATTTTTTTTCGAATGAAAACTCAAAAATTTCCCGGAAAACCTCGTCTGATTTTCCTGACTACCGAACTTATCCAAGCCATTCACAAAAGGAAGGGACATGCCAAATTTTATCAAATTCTTTTTTGAGTTATCGGTGTGATATATATATATATATATATATATATATATATATATATATATATATATATATATATATATATATATATATATATAAATTGAAACTGACCCCGGATATGGGTTCTAGGGGTCCTAGTACGCGCTCATTTGCAAAATTTTTTTTCAAAATTCAAAAGTCGAGATCTCACTATTAGTGAATTTTTTTTACGAAAATTCACTAAAAAGTTGGGGACGCAGCAAGTGCACATTATTGTAGCGAATTTTCATAAGAATTGTACACTATAAGGTGTATTATTAAAACTAATTCCTTAAATTCAAATGGATCTTGGAGATTGCTTTTGTGTGTTTTGTTTCTTTAACGTCGGCCTATTTCCGCGACTATGGCCAATCACCGACGCCAGGGAGCAGTTTCACCTCACTATCCTGGAAATGTTGCCGAAACCCTGCCTAAGGAGGGTAGGGATCTTTAACGTGTCCAACATCGCATGGACACGGGACCGACGGCTTTACGCCTCCTCCAAAGGACGGAACGTGCATGCATTCAACTTACTCAAATCCAATGCCAGAACCTCGGTTGATGTTAATGTTACAGTTTGTACTGAAAACGTGAAAGGAGTACCCTGGGATCTTGAAGAAATTTATATTTTCTATGGAGCTAGAAAATTAAGATTTTGAAGTCGCTTTAAAAAAAATGTGTTACAAATTTCCTTAAAATTATAAAAGTGTTCCAGAATAATATTAATTATTTACAAACGAAATGTACCTGCCAAATCATCAATATGGCAGGTATTTTTCCTTATTAATTGCTTGGATAGTTTTGTTTTAGTCAACCCAATCGAACTAGTTTTTTTAAACAAAACAACCAAAAACATATTTTACATAGGTTTTACTATGGCTCAAGATTGAAGATTATAGCTCAATGGGAACTTGAGTTATCGGATTTGAAATCTTTTTAGGAAATTCGCTACCACAATCAGACCCTCTTCATCGCTTATTGGCTGTTGCTGTACCCATACTTTTTTAAATGATAAAATATTGTAGCTCTATATGTGAGACTGACAAATAAGGCAACCTCAAATTCATTTTTAGAAAAATATTTTAAACAAATGAAATGAGGAAGCAATTTAGAGGAAGCAATTTAAACGTAAATTAAAAACCTTGGTTCTCGGCTTAGTCACGGGGGTTCTCATCCCCCTTCTACATCCCTACAACCACCCTCAACGCATAAACAAGAACAATATAAACAAGAAAAATTCTTCGGAACAACCCCCAAGAAAGTTGCGGGACCTATAGTGAACAAGGGTTCTGAGCGAAGTAAACAGGATTTTGAGGAAGTATAGCTGCAAAATGGGATAAAGGCAGCTTATAGAGGCCCAACTAGGCTTGTTTTGTCGAACTTTCCGCTCACATTTCCTTTTCATCTTCTTCCCCTCCCAACACCCCTATTCACTCCTGGTCCTGTAACTTTTTAGAGGCCGTTTGTAAGAAATTTTTCTTGTGGTATGTGCATTCAGAAAGGATTTTAAGCATGTTTCTGATTTTTTTTCTAAAAGCCCCCCGTGTGCTAAACGGAAAATTTACCGAAAATTTATTTTTTATTTCCAAAAGAAATGTACCTGCCAAATCATAATCGTGGCAGGTATTTTTCCTTATTAATCGCTTGGATAATTCATTTTAGTCAACTCAATCGAACCAGTTTCTGTAAACAAAATCACAAAAAAGGTTTTTTAACATAAATTTGTGGTTATTTTTCAAATCTAATACCCACGCTGCCTTTATATGGGTTTAACTCTGTATCAAAACTGAAAATTCTAGTTTAATGGGAAGTTGAGTTATCACTATTTGAAATATTGTTAGAAAAATTCGCTACCATAACGCACTTGCTGCACCTAAACTATTTTCAACACTTATTTACTACACAAATTGAATCACTATGATTGAAATTTTTATTTAATAACATTTTTCTATCTTGAGATTTAGATGATAGTTGTCGCAAATGGCGACCCCGCTGATTGTTTATTGTGACATACTTTCGTAGCCTATCCGCTTAAAGCTTAGTTTGGAGATTTTGTTTGCAATGGCAGCGAAACACTGATTTATCTGTCTGACCTTGCCTAACATTATAGGCATCCATTTAGAGGCAATTGCAGGTTATATCGTAGATTATTGATTTTTATTTAGTTATAACTTCAGATCTACTTAACCAATTGAGTTCAAATTTGGTAGTTCGGACCACATGTACAATGTGTACGGCATTGTCAAGTTTTAGTTTCAACATTTCTAGTAGTTAAAAAAATATTGCATGTTCAAGCAGTTTTTTCCATTTTTTCCTAAAATTATTTGATTGTCAAAACTGTCTAACGAACTCGTCCAAGCTATTAACAAAATTCAGGAAATTGACAAATTTGGTTTCTTGGTATTTTTTGAGTTATCGGTTGGATACATTCATATATATATATATATATATATATATATATATATATATATATATATATATATATATATATATATATATATACATGAGACATACTTGGTTCTCGGGTTGAACCGCGTCCAGAATTTATGAAAACTCGATGTTTCGGCTCCTGTTTTAGAGCCATTTTCAAGAGGTAAAGGAAATATGTAAGGACACTCTAAGGCCTCAATCTGCCTACTCCTTAGAGCGGTGGACAAATGTGGGTTGGGTTGTTGTAGCTCGATTACGGGGCCTCAATCTGCCTGCTCCCCAAATCTCGCCTGAGGTCGCACGTGCCGACTATGCATACTAAAACACAGTTGGTAACCATGCACACATCAAGCAATGATGGTCAACCTGAAGATGGCACCCTGAAGATTTACGGTTTCGAATGGCGTGTGATTGTCTGAAGAGGCCGCTTACCCCTTCTCGACCCCGAAGCACAGCGAAACTTCGGAATCAAGAACGCTGCAATTTTCTCATTTGATCAATGATCGTTCTATAGTGCAGTTACACTCTCAATTCAGGTCCTTCGTTGTCTCTGGGCATGGGGCGCAGACAGGCCCGTAGCAGACACGTGACCTTCTGAAAGGTGTTGGGAACCAACGTGGACCATAAGTGCTACAAACTGGAGGTACCAGAGCAGGAGGCTGCTCCTTATTTTCCATCTGTCCAACAAGTCACTTACTCTATAAAGAAGGGAGGTTCCGAAACACATCGAGCTGCCCATCAACGACGTCGCCGGCATGAAAAGGTATTTTGTTTATATTACACCGCTTCTGTTTATTATTGTCTGTGCAGCTTTGCCCATTGTGCAATAAATTCATTTAATTAACCCGCGTTGATGTTTTCTTTATCATGTGACCCCTGATGTACATGCAACCGTTCAATTACGCGCTAACAATTAGAGCCATCTCTGCGGCGCAACCGTTCCAATATATATATATATATATATATATATATATATATATATATATATATATATATATATATATATATATATATATATATATATATATATATATATATATAAACTGTTTAGCTGGCCTTGGATTTGGGTTCTAGGGGCCCTAATTCGCGCTCATTTGAAGAAATTTTCCAAAAGTCTCACCATTGATACCTTTCTATCAGTGAATTTTCTTGATGAAAATTCACTAAAAAGAAAATAATTGGGTTCCGTCGTCATGGCAACAGTAGGTAAAAACTTAACATAATAATATAACAATTATCTTCCTATTACAAATATTTGTTTATAACATTCTTTCTACCATATGTTTAATTAGTTAATAAGCCAGACAAGAGTTAACAAATTAATATAATGAATGAATACACATGATCGTTCTCACGATATTAATCTATGAAATTGACTTGTATTCGATAAACATATAATTATGGTAGGCTGTTAATAAACAGAAGTGAACTTGTTACTTTTCAAGGAAGTTTTTCTGTGCGAATTAACTAAAATTCCATATAAATTAATACAGTAAGAGTATTAGATAATTATTACACCATCACCTGATTGATTATTACTTCAGAAATAAAGTTACCTAATTATTAAATGAGGGGACTGATAATTAGTCCACCATTACCTGATTGATTATTACCTCAGAAAAAAGTGTATATAATCATTAAATGATGGTTATTATTCTCATTTACGCTCACTTTCATTAAGCTAAAAATTGTTGCCAGATAAAGATAGAGTTAATGTCACAAAATACGGAGTGCTTTGATCAAAAGCGTTTCGTTAATAATGTATATTTGTATTTATATATATATATATATATATATATATATATATATATATATATATATATATATATATATATATATATATATATATATATATATATATATTTGATTGGCCTCGAGAATTTAATCATTTTGTTACGTCCTTATTCTTTATTATAACTTTTTTTTTGTAACATAGAAATCTACATTTTGGTGTATAGTTGACTTTTTATATCATAAACCTACCTACCAAATTTGGTTATCGTAGCTTTTTTATTTTTTAAGATAAAATTTTTTTCGAATGAAAACTCAAATTTTTCCCGGAAAACTACGTCCGATTTTTCTGACTAACGAACTTGTCCAAGTAATTTACAAAATGAAGGTACATACCAAATTTTATCAAAATCGGCGTATGATTTTTTGAGTTATCGGTGTTATATATATATATATATATATATATATATATATATATATATATATATATATATATCTTTTGGAATACCACATCACAAAAATAACACATACACTCAAACAATATGAATTTAAGAGCTACAAAACCAATAACAAAATAATAAACAAAATAAATAAAAAACAAGAACACAACCCACACGAATTAAACGGAATATATCAAATAGAATGTAACACATGCAATAAAAAATATATAGGAATGACAAAAAAATCAATAGAAACAAGATTCAAGGAACATATAACAGCATTAGATAAAATCCGCAAAGCTAGCTACAAATCAAACGTAGCTACACACATTCACAACACCAAAAACCAGACATCACCCAATTACAACGAATGAAACATGTTAAAGACCACAAAAAAATGGAAATCTGGGATAAATACTACATTCAACAAACAAACAATAAAAAACAGCTAATACCGAAACAAATTCAAGTACAAACATTTAAACAAAACTTAATAAAGGCCATACAAATAGACAATTTATCAAACCACAGTGATCAAGACAGGAGACCGATACACACGACACAGTCCAAAGGCACAATCGATCAGAGAACAGTAAACCGACCAATAGAAGCTCACGGCGCGGGCCCCACGTACAATCTCAGACGTAGACCACACAGGAGCGATAACAGTCAGTAGAGTGCTGATGATGAACCGGGACGATTCGAAAATGCAGTCCACGCAAACCAATAAAAAATCACAAACGCACAGCAAACAAATAAAGTATATATATATATATATATATATATATATATATATATATATATATATATATATATATATATATATAATTAATACAATTTGTTCTCGTCTCTTGTATAATAATTATATTCAGCTTCACCGTAGAAACGCGTCACCCTGTATAATATCAGCCCTTTTGTAAAACTTCGATCCTTTATATATGTTGATAAAACATAACAAACACTGTTTAATCCACCCACTAACATTAATAAAGGAATAATTTGCACTTGTATATAAAAATTTCCCAAATGACACAAATAATTCGTCGACTCAAACAAACAAACATATAAACGATCTCATATCATACGGTAAATGTCAGTTACAGCGTCTAACAAACATGCGCAATAATATCAAATGTTCCGTTACCACGGCAACAAGATACTAGATCTCGTATAAGTTGTTGACAATGAAAGGCGGTGAAATTAAACATAAATGTTTCAAATTTGAATAGCTCAATTTTCTGTAACCCAAGAAAGCTGAATTTTGGTACATAGTTAGGTATTTCCCAAAGCAATATGTACACCAAATTTTATCGAAATATCTTTGTAATTTTCGGAGAAAAATTTGTTTCGAAAGAAAACTCAAAATTTTCTCGGAATACCGTGTCCGATTTTTCTGCCTAACGAACTTATCCAAGCTATTAATAAAAGAAAGGCACTTGCCGAGTTTTATCAAAATCGGTTAATTATTTTTTGAGTTATCGGTTGGATATATATATATATATATATATATATATATATATATATATATATATATATATATATATATAAACATATAAAAATCGAAACTGACCCTGGATATGGGTTCTAGAGGCCCAAATTCGCGCTCATTTGCAAAATTTTTTGCAAAGTCTCACCATCGATACCTCTCTATTAGTGAATTTTTTTAAAATAAAAATTCACTAAAATCAAGAGTTTATATACGTAATTAAACGATTAGTTAGAAGGCACCTTTACCAAAAACTTTCGTTTAATCACCCTATATAAATATCATCTACATTAATCGTATAAGTTCAATTATAATTGAACTTCTCGTCTGTTTTTTATCAGTACAGTTACACGCAAAGCAATTATGAAGCACAATTAAAAGATGTACACGTATCTTGCGTGTCTTCAAGTGATGTTTTTATTGTTATTCATGAAATATGTAGGTGGTAGTGTATTCTGAAGGTGGAAGCATGTTAATCAGTAAAATTAAAAATATATTTTCTCGTTTTAATGTCAACTATCCTAATTAAAATACGTTGACCACACCTAGAAACTTCCGGTTCTTTCCTTACAGTGGGAAATTCCTCTCAGGGTATAAGTTTGTTGACCAGTTCTGAAAGTCGAGTTTTTCCATAAACAACTGCAAATTTTCTTTTCGAAGATGCTAGTCTGGCATTGGAAGGTTATCCATCAGCTACAGAACAGACTAAATTTAACATAATTAAGTTTTAAACAGGTCCAATGATATGCTTAGGAGAGAAAATAAGTTTTATTTGTATTACAAAGCTTATAAAAATTCGCTACTATTACGCAATTCCTGCGTCCCGACTTCGCTTTCTTATCAAATTCTCTTTAACATTATTTTCTTCTTGATTCACTTTAACATTTGTGGATGTTTTCAATTATGATACAGTATACAAAGTTCTGTTACTAACCTCTTTAGTGCCATCCTGTGTTGGTAACCTTTTATATAGTTTCAGTATATTACCAGTTTTCTTCGTGTCCAAACATTCACTTGAAGCTTTTTTCTAACTTTAACGTCGGCGTATTTCCGCGACTATCACCAATCACCGACGCCTGGCAGCAGTTTCACCTCACTATCCTTGAAATTTTTCCGAACCCCTGACTTTCTGTAAGGAAAGTGGAGATCTTTAACATGCTCAACATCGCATGGACACGGGACTGACGGTCTTACGCCCCCTCCGAAGGGCGGAACGTGCAGACAATCGGCTTGCTCAAATATAATACCATAACTTCGTAAGATGTTCAGTGTGTACTAAAAAGTGAAAGGGAAACCCTGAGATTCGCGCCAAGTATCCTTTAGGTTCGGAGGCACACGTTCTTAATCCTGGACCACCGAGGGTCTTTACTTGAAAGTTAAAACTATTTAAATTGCGTTGACGCCCAATAAAATAGTATTAAATTGGTTTCTTGCGCTCCAACTTGAAATATATATATATATATATATATATATATATATATATATATATATATATATATATATATATATATATATATATATATATATATATATATATATATAATGTGCACCAGATTCGTTCCTCTATACAGCGATCTCGGCTCCTATTATACCTACAGCAAAGGTTAAATGGGGAAAGTTTTAAAGGATGCTTAGTGCATTCAATATCGGGCTTCAGGTTTACGATTGATCAATTAGTTTTGGAAATATCGCCGAAAAAACGAAAATGGCGGATTTCATTTTTCGTCAGTAAATCCGAAGCTGTTAAATTGACAGCGATTAAAATGTGACATTACTGGGCCACTTTTTTAAGGCGAATAAAATGGCGTGTATGACCTGTCTCAACTTTCATTTTTATTATGGCCGCCATATTAGATTTTTCGATTTTTTGAAAGAGCCTAAAATTTATAGTCTAGTGATGTCTCACAAGTGCATACAAGATTTGAGTATCATCGAAACATTAAGTACTGCAATTGTCTAGAAAAATTGTGTTACAATTGCAATTAAAGTTACAAAAGTTTTTCAGAAAAAAATTAATTATTGACAAAGAGAATGTACCTGTCAAATTATAAATATGGCAGGTATTTTTCCTTATTAATTGTTTGGGTGGTTTTGTTTTAGTCAACCCAATCGAACTAGCTTTTGCAAACAAAACAACAAAAAAGGCTTTTTAAAACAGATTTGTAGTTATCCGCGAAGCTCATTATGTTATTTTTCTTTAATTTAGTACCCACGTGCGTTTACATAGATGTCACTATGGTTCAAGACTGATGATTCTGGCTTAATGGGAAATTTATTGAGCTATCGGATTTGAAATATTTTTACGAAAATTTTCTACCATAACAAAATAACAACATCACACCACGAGGGCTTACAGCCTAAATACTATCGTACCGTGGGTGTCGACAAGGGGGAAAGAGGCAACTTGTTAATTCTGGACTTGAAGATTTGGAGGTTCGGGGGAGAAGGAAAAACATGTGCCGGCAAGGAATTCCACAACTTGGAAGTCCTCGGGACAAAAGTGCGGGTATAACAAGATGTTCTATGTCTGGTGACCTGGATGGTAAAAGGGTTCAATCGCTCTGTTCCCCTGGTAGATCTGTTGGGGGCAGCAGGTGGAGGTACTATGGAAGAAAGCTCCTCTGAGCAGTGCCCGTGCAGATATCTATAAAAGAGAGAGAGCACCAACGGCACGTCGGTGGGCAAGGGATGGCAGCCTTTGGGTGAGGGTAGGGTCACCGATGAGACGTATAGCTCTCTTCTGAATGGAATCCAGGATAGCGAGTGTAGAAGCGGCAGCAGCATCCCAGATGTGGGAGCAGTATTCGAGGTTTGGTCTTATTTGTGAAGTATATAAAGTATAGAGATTAGTTGGTGAAAAGTATTTGCGAGCCTGGAAGAGGAAACCTAATTTCTTAGCAGCCGCTTCTGCAATTGATGTGACATGTTGGTGCCAATTGAGATTTAGATCCACAGAGATGCCAACAAGTGAAAAAGACTCATTACTTTGAATAACTTGGTTGTTTATTGTAATGGGTCTAAGGCTAGTGTATCTCTTATGAAAAAGAAAGCAAGGCTGTGATTTGGTGGGGTTGAATTGAGATTTCTACTTCCCCAGTCTAATATTTTTTGGAGATCCACGGAGATAGAACCCTCCATGAGTCTGCGATCCTCAACTAGTTGGGCTAAAGAGACAGGCTTAGAATATTTTATATTGGAGTGGAGGGTGCTGTCGTCCGCGTAACTGTGAACTGGGTTGGCTGTGCTACAGAGGAGGTCATTGATGTGGAGAAGAAACAAAGTAGGGGCTAAAGCTCAACCTTGAGGAACTCCTGCATTAATTGGATACAGTTTAGAGGAATGGTCATCCACGACAACAGAAATGCTCCGGTTAGAGAGGAAATTTGCTGTCCACATACAGAGTTTTGGTGGTAGGCCATAGGCCGGTAGTTTATTAAGCAGCGCTGCGTGCCAGACCTGGTCGAATGCTTTGGATGTCTAGAGCGACAATCTGAGATTCACCGTGTAGTTCCATATACTTGTTCCAAGAATGGGTGACAAAGGAAAGGAGGTCGGCAGTTGATCTGCGCTGAGGGAATCCATACTGCCTGTCGTGGATTAGACTGTGTTTTTCAAGAAACTTTAGTAATTCGGTGTTTATATACTTTTTCACCACCTTAGAGATGACTGAAAGGAGAGAAATAGGCCTGTAGTTGCTAGGAAGCGCTTTCGATCCTTTCTTGGGGACGGGTTGTACTCGAGCAGTTTTCCAATTACTAGGGAATATGCCTCTATTGTAAGATGTCTGAAACAGACAAGTCAGGACAGAAGCAAGTTCTGGTGCGCATTTTTTTAAGAACAATTGCTGGGATCTCGTCAAGGCCAGAGGCTTTCCTGGTATTAAGAGAAGAGAGCATCTTTCGTACCTTTCTAGTTTTGTCATTTTATGCGCGACATTGGGGACTGTTGGTGGTTGAACATGTGGAGGTGGGTTGAGAGTAGAATTGCTAGCGAACAACGAGGCAAAAAGTTCAGCCTTGCCCAGGGCGGTAGAAACAATTTCATCCCCTGAGACAAGAGGTGGGAACTTGCTCTTGCAGTAATTACTCCCAATAGATTTAGCAAGATCCCAGAAGGGTTTGCTGCCGCTGGAGCTTAAGAGGACTTTGTTTTTGATGTGGTTATTAAACGAGTTTTTTTGCCTCAGAAAGAATGCGTACATAGCGGTTTCTTGCGTCGTTAAATGCTTAACGGTTTTCTTGACTGGGATTGTGTAGAAGCTTTTTGTGAACTTTGACCTTTTCAAGTCTGGCCTTGTCACAGGATTTAGAGAACCAGGGCTTTTGAGTGGCTGCAGAGGTTTTCTGTGTACGTGGAATAAATAATTCCATGCCAGCTTGGATAATTTCTGTTCCATGTTCTCTATTTAAAATATAAGGGTTGTTATCACCACCCTTAAAGGTTTGATGTGACAAAGTTGAGTTTTATGTCAAAACATGTCCCCCTCAATATTAAAATTGACGTGTTTCAGGGTTTCTTAAAAAAAATCTCTGGACACCAATCGGTCTGTTTCATTTTCAATGTGGTTTTCCGTAAAATCTAATTCAACTTTAGTTTATATAACCCTCTTTTACACACGAGTTGTCCATAATCTCAACTGCAAGTTGTCTTTTTTTGGGTAAAAGTGTCTCTAGTTAATATGTATTTTAGATGACATTTTATAAGATAATTCATTGAGACCTTATTTATCTTGTAGATCCTAGATAAAGGCACCTGAGTAAGCATCAAGGAGACTGTCTAATGCACACAAAAACTTCCTGGTTAACAAAGTGTGAAACCTCATAGCTTGAAGACGCAAATTAACGAATATGCTTCATTAAACAAATGATAGCTAGAACGTCAGGTATATTTCATTGTAACAGCATCATCCGCTAAAAAGATGTAATCAGCAAGCAGAGATACTGAGATAACAACTGGTAATATCAACACGGCTTATTGGCATCCTTTGGGATACAACCAGATGAAATTATATTCGGTTTCATCGCTTCGATGATTTTAACATGTAATTTACCTGTTCGGTTTCATTACATACATTGTTCTAGCGTCAAGACTATTATGTTACATAACAAAGCGTGGAAAGCAAAACAATGAAGTATTTTGCATTTATAGATCTTCGGGTATTCAAAATTGTAAACAAATATTTTTGGTATGTATAGGAATTTCATAACGCGGTATGTTCTGAAGCATAAAAAGTCTGAGCGCAGTAATTGCGCAATGGTAGCGAATTTTCATGGAATTTATATGCGTTTACGAAAATTTGGTAAGAGCTTGTTCCACGAAAATGGGTAATTTTTATGTACATTTCAGATGCCATCGACGTTTGAAAACGGCTAATTTTCTTTCCTCCTGTTTAAAGAGGAAATTAACCTAATATCTCATGATTGCAGCGCCTCTTCCCTGTTAACTTTGCAGAGTCCATGTCCTTTATCCTTGGGCCACCTAAATATCTAACACGGCTTAAAGCTGTATAAGCTTGCCGCTCGCGACACATCTTGTTTGGCCATCCTAGTGCCATTCAGCCCTCGGCGCGCTACAAACCTTGACTTGGGTGGTGGGATCAATGGAACTAGCCCACACTAGATTATCACCAGAATTGAATAAGTTTGCAAAATTTGTAATCGATACAACAATTAAAAGTGGGTGAAAAGGATTGAGTATTTCACATGACCACAGCCCTCCTCCATCAGCTGACCCTCCTTACATTACGTAACAAAAGCACTCGGTAAGACAGGTCAGACTAGCCTGAACTCGATGGACTTACCGTTGATCATTGAGGAGTGTCTATGACCACCTCCCTCCTCCATCTTCATACAAGTTCGCTGATACTATAAAACTGTATTGTTACCCGATAATATTGTATTGTCACAATTAGAAGTGGGCAGAAAAGATTGAGAAATAACCAAAGGACTCACTAAGACCAATCAATTGAGCCTAAACTCGATGGACTTACCGTTAGTCATTTAATAAGTTGGCAAATTTCTAAATCAGTAGGCACAATTAAAAGTGAGTTAAAATTCAGTTACAATATTTAATTATCAGACAGTTGTAAAAATATATATAATCGTTTAAAAATAGTCATACTAAATTTATTGTATTTCATCCGTAATGACCTTTCTTTTGATACCGCTTTCAAGTACGTTGTCGAGAAAGAAATATTCCATCTTCTTACGTCGGTCGCAAATTTTGGCACTTTAATAAAAGCTCCACCTAGCCTACTGAATTTTACTTATTTAGCCCTTTCTTTAGATACCCATGTCAAACAGGTTGTAAAGAAAAACATATTCCGCCATCTTGCGTCGGTCGCTATACTAAATTTATTGAAGCTTCACACTACACTCGTGACGCCCTTTCCTTCAATGCCTATTTCAAGGGGGTTGTGAAGAAAACTATATTCCGCCATCTTACGTCCGCCACCATATTAAAATTACCAAAGCATGACCTAGCCTACTGTATTTTACTTGTGAAACCATTTCATTTGATGCCCATATCAGGAGAGTTGTTGAGAAAGAAATATCCCGCCATCTTGCGTCGGTCACCATTTTGAAATCGTACAAGTTCGATGGTGATACAGTATTATAGTGTCACCGGAATTGAATAAGCTTCAAATCGATTGGTCGCCATTTTGAATTCGTACAAGTTCGATAATGACATTATACTGTATTATCGCCGGAATTGAATAAGTTTCAAATAGATCGGTCGGCCACTTTGAATTCGTACAAGTTCGATGGTGCCATATAATATTGTGTTGTCACCGGAATTGAATACGTTTAAAATCAATCGGTCGCAATTTTGAATTCGTACAGGTTCGATGGTGCCATATAATATTGTTGTATTGTCACCGGAATTGAATAAGTTCCAAAGCGAGCTGTCGCCATTTTGAATTCGTACAAGTTTGATGGTGCCATATAATATTGTAATGTCACCGGAATTGAATAAGTTTCAAATCGAGCTATAGCCATTTTGAATTCGTACAAGTTCGATGGAGCCATATAATATTGTGATGTCGCCGGAATTGAATAAGTTTCAAATCGATCTGTCGCCATTTTGAATGCGTACAAGTTCTATGGTGCCATATAATATTGTGATGTCGCCGGAATTGAATAAGTTTCAAATCGATTTGTCGCCATTTTGAATTCGTACAAGTTCGATGGTGCTATAATATTGTATTGTCACCGGAATCGAATAAGTTCCAAATCGATCTATCGCCATTTTGAATTCGTACAAGTTGTATGGTACCATATAATATTGCAATGTCGCCGGAATTGAATAAGTTTCAAATCGATCTGTCGCCATTTTGAATGCGTACAAGTTCGATGGTGCCATATCATATTGTGTTGTCACCGGAATTGAATAAGTTTCAAATCGATCTGTCGCCATTTTGAATTCGTACAAGTTCGATGATGCCATATAATATTGTGTTGTCACCGGAATCGAATAAGTTCCAAATCGATCTGTCGCCATTTTGAATGCGTACAAGTTCGATGGTGCCATATAATATTGTGTTGTCACCGGAATGGAATAAGTTTCAAATCGATCTGTCGCCATTTTGAATGCGTACAAGTTCGATGGTGCCATATAATATTGTGTTGTCACCGGAATCGAATAATTTTCAAATCGATCTGTCGCCATTTTGAATTCGTACAAGTTCGATGGTGCCATATAATATTGTTATGTCGCCGGAATTGAATAAGTTTCAAATCGATCTGTCGCCATTTTGAATTCGTACAAGTTCGATGGTGCTATAATATTGTATTGTCACCGGAATCGAATAAGTTCCAAATCGATCTATCGCCATTTTGAATTCGTACAAGTTCGATGGTGCCATATAATATTGCAATGTCGCCGGAATTGAATCAGTTACAAATCGATCTGTCGCCATTTTGAATTCGTACAAGTGCGATGGTGACATATAATATTGTGTTGTCACCGGAACAGAATAAGTTTCAAATCGATCTGTCGCCATTTTGAATTCGTACAAGTTCGATGGTGCCATGTAATACTTGTAACCAGAATTTAATAAGTTCGATCGGACAATCGGAAGTGAGTTAAAATTCGATTACAAGATTTGAACGTCAGGCAGCTGTGAATCTAAATAAAATCGTTTAAAAAAAGAAACGAAGTTGAAAAAAGTGTACGCCTTATAGTTCAAATGTTACCTAGCACGTTTAGGGCATATTTTCGCATAAGTTTTTTCTTTATTAAAATGACCTCAGCTACCCACTAAACAAACCACATTAATGAAATGTTTTAGAATGACAAAATATAGGAAATTGTGATGCATCATTAGAAACTAGAATGCAACGGTTCAGAAATGTAATCACCACCTGAATTTGTTCTCATCATTCAAAAAACACCCTGCATATTTTATTTTGAAAACATGAAGATAAAGACCAAGAGTACAACTTCTCGAAAACTCTAATTAGTGATATACAAAAGCGACAATGAAATGAAAAGAGCTGCTGGAGTCATGGCAATGACAGGGCAACCTCGCCTTTAGACTGTGATGTTGATTTATTATTATTCGGAAAGTTTAAAAAATCCGACAAGATTTGTCCGTTTTGTCTTTTTATTAAGAAACTTATCTGAGTTTTTCGCTAAAAGGAGACACCGACCAATTTGTATATTCATTGACAGCCATCGTTTTATTAGCAAATCAATGGACGACTTCATCAGACGCCAATAGTTGCACAGTTAAATCGTTGTGTCAACGTATGCGTTCACCAGTCCCGGTGAGTTTCTGCTAGATTTCAAATGTTGCTGATTTGTCAAAACGGAATAAGAGACAAGCGTCACAAAATAATGCTCAACAGTGCGTTCATCGGGGTCCAACCGCTGAAATGTGCCTGCAGTAAGCAGATAAGTGCTTAAACTCACCCCTTGGCGCCTGGTGAACTCAGCCAACGCTTTTCAATTATTTATTCGATAAAAAATCATTTTATGATTTTTCTGGTATTTAAAGAAATAAGTAATTAACACATAAATATTAGTTCTAGTCTTTATTCATCCCCTTGATGACGCTAACTTTGTTAGCGAAACGATCGTCTGGTCTAAAAACTGTATTGTGAGGAATTGGGTTCTCCAAATTGTACTTATCAGTGCGCATAACAGATTCCAATCTTCACTCATTCAAAGAAATGCCTACTTTTAAACAGAATAAGTTATCATAACTTACCTAAAATGGATATTTTATTTAAATGTCATACAATATCATACAATTGTTTAAATTATTCGGAAAGTGCTCATCTGGTGCTTATTATTTATAAACGGTAGGATGACTTTTTTATTCTTCTTCTTCCACAGTTGAAAGAGTTTAACCGCAAGTAGTCACCATTAAGTTATAGGTATTGTTTAATGTAAGAACATGTTACGACAAATCTCATGGGAAAGCAAATAGTGCATATAACATCGTACATAAGTGAAATGTAAACCAACATAATAACCAGTAATCATGACTCGTATGCAGTTATTGCCTCATAAACGCAAATGTTCACTCTTTATAATTATCTACTAATAATTCAATGTTTACTGCGGAGTTGAGAGTTTCCTTGTTGAAACTTTTCCAAAAACCATATCCTGTTACTCTATCCAGAATTGCATCTGGATTCACTTCAGAATAATTTACCGAGAAATGTTGAATCGCTGATTGATCACGTTTGGTTTATTTCAAAGATCATTTTCTGCTACCTATTTATCAAATATGTACTTTAATTTTAGCACGAGTTTTAAATTACATACTGGTAAATTTATTAAGCAGAACCACAGCCTTCTTTACAAAAAAGTTATTGTTGCGAATTTTTATTAGATTTCTGTTTCCATCAAAAATTGTTAGTTAAATAATTAATATACTGATAAAAGAAATAACAATAAAAAGTTTGCGGTTAAAAAGTAAATAAAAAAAGTCTGGACGCAGCAAGTGCCTTATCGTAGTGAATTTTCATTAAAATGTTTTAATAGAAAATACGTCTTTTTAGTGAATTTTTATTTTAAAAAAATTCACTAGAGAGGTATCTATGGTGAGACTTTGCAAAAATTCTTTCAAGTGAGCGCGAACTAGGACCCCTAGAACCCATATCCGGGGTCAGTTTAAATTTTATATGTTTATATATATATATATATATATATATATATATATATATATATATATATATATATATATATATATATATATATATATATATATATATATGTATGTATGTATGTATATATATATATATATATATATATATATATATATATATATATATATATATATATATATATATATATATATATATATATATATATATGTATGTATGTATGTATCCAACCGATAACTCAAAAAATAATTAACCGATTACGATGAAACACGGCAGGTGCCTTTCTTTTATTAATGGCTTGGATGAGTTCGTTATCCAGGAAAATCCGACAAGGTTTTCCGGAAAAATTTTGAGTTTTCTTTCGAAAAAAAATTTTTTGTCCGAAAATTACAAAGTTATTTTAATGAAATTTGATGGATATGTTGCATTGTGAAAGACCTTCCTACGCACCAAAACTCAACTTTCTAAGTTTATAAAAAATTGAGTTAATCAAATTTTGAATTTTCTTTCGAAATTTTTGTTTTGTTTTAATGAAATGTGGTAAATACGTTGCCTTAGGAAAGGTCTTACTACATACCAAAATTCAACTTTCTAACTTCATAGGAAATTGAGGTATTCAAATTTGAAACATTTAATAAAAATTCACTACCATAACGCACTTGCTGCGTCCCGAACTTTTTTTTAAAGAAAGCAGGCATCAAATTTGGTTACCAGTATAACCAATACAGTAGAAACAATGTACCATATTTCATGAAAATAACTTCATGGTTCGAAAAGGTACAAAAGTTTTCCGAAAATAAACTTAAGATGCTCCCGAAATAACTGGTTTCCTGACCAACGAACCTTAGGTTAATAGCACATTGAGCTATTAAATTTGAAGTATTTACTGAAAATTCGCTGCGATATCGCACTTGCTGCGTCCCAAATTTATTTTCTTACAAACATGATTATACGCATTTCGATGGAAAATACAAAAATTCAATAAGATAAGGTGTTCAATTAAAAAAAGAAAATTTGTATCACCAATGACTAATGGGACACTCTGTGATTGTAAAAATAATTTCATGAGATGCAACTCAAGACACCCTATCAGTAAAGTATACAATTTTTTCTCGTATCTTGTATAATAGGGGATATATTGAGCTTGACCACAAAAATTCGTTACCCTCTATATATGAAAACAGATAAAAACCCCGAATATGGATTCTAGTGGGCCTAGTGAATAAAGTGCATTGAACAAAACGGTGGCCATATTGAACAATTTTCTATTTAGTGTATTTTTAAGTTTCTATTTTATTATTTGTTGAGTTCCGTATCTAATTGTGTTGTTTTGTGCAGTTTAAGTTTCTATTTGTTATTGCCGGGTTTCGTTATTAAACTGTTTCACATAATATTACCAAGTATTATTACCTAATTAAGTATTGTAAATTAAATCACAATATTTTTTATCGTGAATCATCACGGAAAATTATGTTAAAAGTCTATTGTTAGACTCCATGGCCTACTGCTTTTTGAACACTTTTTTTGTCATTTATTTTCTGGTATTGGATTTCATAGTCTACTATCCTCAAAACTGTTTTTCTCAAAATTGTCAGTGCAATTACAAGATTTCTCAAGCATGTGTACATCATTGGAAAGCTCTTTTCACAGGCTATCACATGAGCAAAAAATCCAATATGGCTGCCATAATACAAACACACGTTGATACCTGTAGCTCAAAAACAATCCAAAGTTGAGAATAGCACAAAAAGTTACTCTGTAAAAAGTGTCCTGATAATGTGCAAGTCTTAGACATGTCAGATCAACGCCTACTTAGATAGTGAAGAAAAAAGAAATCGACAAATTTTGTTTTTTTCAAAATAACTCGAAAACGAAAAGAGGCAGGGCAAAATACAAGTCATATTTGGAACGAGCATGAAATTCTACAAAACATTCCTGATTTAACCTATCTCTAATGATAACGGAGATAGCAATACATTTCCATCCAGTTTGGGACACACTGTATGTATATATATATATATATATATATATATATATATATATATATATATATATATATATATATATATATATACAGGTGTCCCAATATTGTGTAATTCCTCTATATATCCCTTACCCTTAGAGCTAGCCAAAAAAACTTTTCACAAAATTTTCTTGTGATTATGTAAACTATATCAGGAAAATATATTCAGGTTTGTGGAACTTCCGGTCGCACCGGAAGTAGCTATCAACTTCGTTATTTTAAATGGAATGCTATACTTTTTATTGCATTTTTTGGATATAGATTAAAAAATAAGTGTGACTTTGTGTAGCATTCCCTATAGCTATCTTTAATATTTGTGAAAATATTACGACTGTCTTTTTTTTAGCTCTGATTTATATGTTACTTCAAACGTATGCTGTGGGCTGAGCTTTGAGTTTCCCCTGCCTCAAATTCTAAATATCAATAGACGACATTCAATTCTTTGAAATAGTTAAAGAATAATTTATTATCATTGTACAGGGTGTATTTCTTTTGGGTTACAGCCTACTTAACTTTAAAGTGGCATAACTTGTTATTTTCAAATAGAACGTCCTATATTTTATGGATTGGTCAGGTAGGTTATTTAATTCTGCATCGATCTAGTATAGGTTTTTCTATATCTATAGTTGATAGTTTTCGAGTTATAGTGGTTTGTTTTACTTTCGCTTGTAAAAACTGTATTCTGTCAGATACAGGAGGCACAGAAAACGTAACAACTGATATTTATTGTGAGATGACAGATAAACGTCATTAAAATTTCGAATAGTTCTAATGGATCGTCTTTTTTAGATTATTAGTGAATTTTCTTAAAAAAAAATTCACTAATGAGGAGATCCCGACTTTTGAATTTTGAAAAAATTTCTTCAAATGAGCGCTAATTAGGCCCCCCAGAAAACATATCCGGGGTCAGTTTCAATTTTTATATGTTTATATATATATATGTATATATATATATATATATATATATATATATATATATATATATATATATATATATATATATATATATATATATATATATATATATATATATATATATATATATATATATATATATATATATATATATATATATATATGTATCACACCGATAACTCAAAAAATAATGGGCCGATTTTGATCAAATTTGGTGAAAAAATTCACTTTGCAAATGGCTTGGATGAGTTCGATAGTCAGGAAAATCTGCTTAGGCGTTCCCGGAAAATTTTGTGTTTTCTTTCGAAAAAAAATAATATCTCCGGAATTAACAAAGTAAGGGCAACCAAATTTGGTACGCATGTTTACATCCTTATAGGTAAGTTACCTACCAAAATTTAGCTATGTAGGTCAAAAGACAAAAAAGTTATAGGCATTTAAAAATAAATAAATTGGGGTTTTCCTCAAAACGTCAAAGTGGCGATTTAAAATGTCAAAATTGGCAACATTTAGGCAAATAACTTAAATCTAATACGGGCTATAGAAATAAAATGTCTCAAGAAGGATGTTTTACAAACCCTAAAGTCTTAGTTTCAACCGTCATAGTCCTTTATTTTACTAAAATATTTGCAGAAAATTCATTTCAAATAGACCCTTTCTCTGATGCTTGGAAGTAGCCTTAGCTATAGAGTTTATCATTTAATGGTATATAATTTTTGTCGAATTTTCGTAAAAAATTAATAAAGCTCAATATATCCGTTATTATATAAGATATGAAGAAAATTTGTATATATTAATTATAGGGTGTCTTGAGCTACATCTTAAAATAATATTTCTGCAATCACAGGGTGGCCCATAAGTCGTTGGTGATACAAATTTCCTTTTTTTAATCAAACACGCCTTATGTTATTGCATTTTTGCATTTTCCATCGAAATATAATGCATATTTGTAAGAAAATAAATTCTGGACGCAGCAAGTGCGTTATGGTAGCGAATTTTGATCAAATGTTTCATATTTGAACAGCTCAATTTGCTATTAACCTATAAGGTTGACCCAGAAACGTGTTTTTTCATATATATATATATATATATATATATATATATATATATATATATATATATATATATATATATATATATATATATATATATATATATATATATATATATATATATATATATATAACCTATACAGTCTGAAACCGACCTCGGATTTGGGTTCCAGGGGTCCAAAATCGCGCTCATTTGAAGAATTTTTTTTCAAAATTCAAAAGTCGCGATCTCCTCAATAGTGATTGTTATTTTAAAGAAAATTCACTAAAATTAAGTGATTGTTTTTTAAAGAAAATTCACTAAAATTAATTAACAATATATTAAAACGCATTTAATGTGGATATCTTTGAAAAATCAACATTGCCTTGAATTCCGAAATGAATCATTGCATAAAATTAAAATTTACAGGTATCAGCGGTAACTTCAAAATTGGCCCACATCTTTGCCAAAACTCAGTTCATTTATTTCTATTTAAAAACAATTAAAAAATACCATGACAAAGGCGTCTGTCACTTTAAGCTTTATGTGAGTGATTGCAAACAACTTTTTTAGACAAAGTGCACATGTCACATATTTGGAACATTGTCAGAGGCTACTAACATATTGTTAAGCATAATTACTTAAAGCAAAAACACATTCAGCTTCCAAGACAACAAATCATTTAAATTAAGATTCAGGATGTATCGTGATGATAGAAAATTGAAATAAATCTTCTTAATCTTCTGGGAAACGGTCTGAACGTGGGGTGCTAAACCTACTTGCCCATCGGATTTCTATTTCGCCTTCACAAATAATACACCTTTGCGTTGTCTTCATGCCTTTACCTGTTTAATAGGCATTATACAGGCTGGCGCATTGAAAACGAAACAGACCGATTTGCGTCCAGAGAATTTTTTTTAAGAAACGCTGAAACACGACAATTTTAATATTGACATAATTTTGACATAAAACTCAACTGTGTCACATCAACCCCTTAAGGGTGGTGATAACAACCTTATATTTTAAATAGAGAACATGCATCGAGTGTTACATCATTTGAAAGCTCTTTATTTTCTGAATTCAGCACACTAATTTTTTTGGAAGTTTTATTAATTCGTTTAAAAATTATTCGCAGTTGGAGTTGCAAGAACGTATTTCTTTCATTGTGATAAGAAATGCACTAATTAATCAATTTTTCGTTAAAAAAAACTAAAAAACAAAACCAAACGTTCAAAAATGTTTATTCAGTTAAGTAAGTGTTCAAATTGTTGACCACCAACTTCCATATAAAAGTACAAATTTTGTTCAAAACGAGATCTGACATTCTGGAGCATTTGTGGAGTTATTAGTCGACACTCTTCAACAATGCGTCGTCGTAATTCTTCCAGAGACTCCGGTTCTGTTGCGTAAATTCTACTCTTTTAATGGCCCCATACAAAGAAGTCTAAAGGAGTTAAATCCGATGATCTAGGGGGCCACCCAATAGCACCTCTACGCCCAATCCATTGCTCTGGAAACTCTCTGCTCAAAAACTCCATAACACGTTGCGAAAACTGCGGAGGAGCTCCATCTTGTTGAAACACTAATTGATTTTCTTGATAGCGATCATCATTTTCAACAATGTCAATTAGTAGAGGATAAACGATATCTTCTAGTAACTCCAAATACGTTTCGCTACCAATTTTCTTGCCATTAAGAAAAATTGGTCCGATTAAACGGTCTCCAAAAATGCCAGTCCAGGCATTCAATTTCTGTGGAGTTTGAGTGTGGACTCCGTGAAAATTTCTTGGATTATTATCTGCCCAATAACGACAATTATGACGATTGACTGTAGAGTTTAATAAAAACGTACAGTCGTCTGAAAAACAGATATTGAACAGAAAGTTCCCGTTATCAGCTATTCGTGCAGTCATAACTTCAGAAAACTCCAGCCGCCGATCAAAATCATCTTCATTCAGTTGTTGTACAAGATGAATTTTATACGGGTGAAATTTATGATGCTTCAATATTCGCTGAATAGTTCTTCTTTGATGTTTGAAACAGTGGCCAATTTTCTCGTGTTCAAAGTTGGGTCTGCAGCAATTTGTCCTAAAACTTCAATCTCAGTAGTCACATTTCTAACCGGAAATTCACGTTCAGGATCCCGTTTTTTGTTGGCTACTGAACCACTTTGTCGAAACTTTGCAACTAACTCCAAAATGTATTTTCTGTTAACATGTCTGTTCAGATGTCGTTCATTAAACAAATTTGCCGTATGGTTGGCACAGTCATCGTTTTTGGAAAAAAGAGTAATTATTTCAACTCTTTCTTCTACAGAATACACCATTGTGAAATTAATTTTCGGTAGTACTATCAAGTATCAAACCGACCGATAAACTGAAATAATAAACCGCATTTCTCTCATTTCGATAAGAAATGTTCTGATGGTCAATTTTTTGTTTACAAACCAACAAAACATTGACTATCAGCACATTTCTTGTTGGAATGAGTGAAATGCGTTTTTGCATCTTCAACTGTGAATAATTTTTAAACGAGTTGATAAAACTTCCAAAAAAATTAGTGTGCTGAATTCAAAAAAGAAAGATTTTTCAAGTGGTGTAACACTCGACCCATGTTCCCTATTTAAAATATAAGGGTTGTTATCACCACCCTTAAGGGGTTGATGTGAGAAAGTTGTGTTTTATGTCAAAACATGTCCCCCTCAATATTAAAATTGACGTATTTCAGCGTTTCTTAAAAAAAAATTCTCTGGATGCAAATCGGTCTGTTTCGTTTTCAATGCGCCACCCTATATATTTCTATCGTACCTACATCGTTCGTAAACGGATGACAAAATCATATTGGATATGTTTGATTTTACCCATTTGGTAAAACTACTACTCCATTTCATTGCTTTACAGACATTATATATAATTTGGTATTTAATATTTTTAGTATTTAGTATTTAGCGACAAATTACTTTCCAATACAGATTGTATATAAACATCGACCGAGGTTGTGGCATTGTTTTTGAGCCCGTATCTGTCCGTTACGCCCTTCGCAAAGGCCGTAAAGCCGTCATGCCATGTTGGGCACGTTAAAGATCCCTACCCGCCCTACAGAAAAGAAATGGTTTGCTAAAATTTCTAGAACAGTGAGGTGAAACTGCTCCCTGGCCTCGATGATTGGCCATACTCGTGGAAATAGATTGATAAAGTAAATAAAATTTTTTATCCAAAAGGATAAACTGGTCGTGGCCCACTGCACTCCTCGGTATTCACAGGAGCTATAACCATATGTAAACCTAAAGTGGTGACAGGTACATATTAAAAAGTCTGGTCATTAAACATATTTTTGGAAAAGTAGTGTCAATTAATTGGCAGCGAGAAACATGACTGCATAGATACAGAGCTGGCTAAGTTTATAAATTTTAACCTTCTTCTATAAATTTTACCTTCCAGAAGATACAGGTGTCCCGGAAATCAATGTACAACCGACCTACCACAGATTTGTAAGCCAAAATTAGGTCGATTAAGATCACCTCACCTCTATACAAAGTTGCACCGTTTAGCCGCCGGAGGGTACAAAGTTATTATTTTTTTTTCTTTTTTTTTACATATCTCCTAGACAGGTAATCCGATCATATTCAAATTTCACAGAAATATTGTAATGAGCAAGTGGTTTAGTCGTTATGAGAACTATTGCAATTGCACCCCTGTAATGGTGTAAACTACCCCCACCCCTAACTTATTTTATCGTATTTATTTCTCTGACCGTTAGATTATCAATATGTTTTTTCAAAAACCGATCTTTTTTCACATTTTTGTTGTTTTTGTAAAATTTTGCTTACTCTTTTAGTTTTTGCGCAAAATGGTATTAAGCTAACCACTGATAGTTGCATTAAACGATACTTAAATAGTTAAATCCTGTTACTATGAAAATGAGTTTCATATATGCGTATTTTGACACTACAGCTTATTATTGCATTAATAGTATTTGCCAAAGTGACAAATTAATAAGGTAATTTTTAGGAATATGGCTCACGTTTATAGTTTTCCTGAGCAAGTAGATATGCTTTTAGTATTAGGTTTATGCCAACATAACTTCAGCAAAAGTGTGCAAGTCTACAGGGAGACATTTTCAAGTAGGCTAACTCCTGATCGCAGAACATTTCCGTCTATCGAAAGCGGCTAAGGGAGACTGGAATGCTAAGTGTGCACAGACCGTAATTCTAACACCCGCCGTCTTCGTGAAGAAGAGCAAATATTGGATATCGTAAGTGAGAATCCCAACATTAGTACGAGGCTGTTGGAGCACCAAATTGGCATTCCAAAAACAGCAGTCAATCGTATACTGAAGCAACAGCTACTGCACCCATACCATTTACAACCTGTCCAAGAACTGCTGCCTGGTGACCATGACGCACGCCTTTTATTTGCACGCATTATGCGTCAGAAAAGAAGGCTAGATGTAAACTTTCACAAAAAGGTGCTTTTTACAGATGAAGCATGTTTCACGCGGCAAGTTGTTACAAATTTTCATAATGAGCACCATTATGCAGACAAAAATCCTCACGCAATTCATGTAAGGCATTTTCGGCACGAATTCAAAATTAATGTGTGGATAGGAATAATTGATTGTCATTTGATTGGGCTCGTAAGGTTACCATATAGGCTAACAGCGTCTTGCCGTCGAGTCAGCGCCATCTGCTCCCTCGAGTCTTCATAATGGCCGACGTTCACTGTTGTCTTGTGGTTAAATTACCGGTTTATATTGATTATATTACATAATGAACGATTTTCCGGCACATTCGGGTGCATTGTTGTTTGGACCTCTAGTGCAGTAGATGAAAAGTCAGCTTTCTCAACCTGTGTATAGTTCTGTATCTAACTTTTCAAGAATTAGAAAAAGTAAGTATGGATTCCATCTTGTTTTCTCTTAATTCACTTCATAAATGTTCAAAACTCCTCATGTGGTTTCTGATTAAATGTGTGGCCTCCTGTTATGTTTGCTCTGTCAGTTCACTCCACTGCTTTTTCAATTTTTCGGACTCAATTTTCGCATTTGACTTTTGCATTTTGTTAGTCAGCTTTGTTTGCTTTTATTCTGTTTTTAATAGTGATAATTTTGACCTGCATGTTTTTGACTGTAATGTAGCTTATTTAGCTTGTTTTAACTGTAGCTTTTAACTTAAAAGTTTGGCATGTACTGTTATTGTAACCTAATTTACTGTTTGACTGTATTTTTCAACCTTGATGATGTCTGTAGAGTTATACTTTGAGATCATTGTGCTTCAACCGGCACAATTGCATACCAGAAAACAATGTTTTCTGACAGACCTTTTTATTATATTTCTAGATTTACCCCTGAGGATGGCTACTAGGTAGCCGAAACGCGTAGGGTTTAACAACATTTTGCAGTCTAGATCAGAAGCCTTTTATTGAGTATCTAATTAACAGCGGAAGGCTGCTTACACTTCTTTCAAGAAACTTTGTCAGAATTTTTAAAGATTTGCCGATTGCATTACGTGGTGATATGTGGTACATGCATGACGGTGCACCACCCCATTTTAGACGCATTGTGAGGGATTACCTTAGTGAGCAATTTCCCAATAAATTGATTCGCAGAGGTCACGATGCTCCTGTTTCTTGGCCAGAACGTTCACCAGATTTAAATACTTGCGACTTTTCACTATGGGGACAGATCAAGACGTATGTTTACAATAGGGAGATACCTAGAAGCAATTGTTGGATAAAATTGAAGAAGCTGTTGCCTCACGGCGGAATAGGGAAAATTGAGTGCGTATAAGTTTTAATTTTTTACGTAGACTAGAAGCTTTAATGCGAGTGAATGGTTGCCATATTGAACAATTAATGAGTTAGATTTAATTTGTTTCAATTTAAACTTGACACGAATTTTACTTTTCTTATTGTTTCTATGGTTAATGAATAAATATTTTATGAAGTATTGTATTTCTCCATCAAGCTTCAGCTGAAAAGCTATTTTGCGCAAAAACTAGAAGAGTAAGCAAAATTTTACAAAAGCAACAAAATTGTGAAAAAGATGTCTTTGAAAAAAAAAGAACGTGTTATTTATCTAACGGCAAGAGAAATAACTACGATACAATAAGTTAGGGTTGGGGGTAGTTTACACTATTACAGGGGTGCAATTACACTAGTTCTCATAACGACTAAACCACTTGCTCATTACAATATTTCTGTGAAATTTGAATATGATCGGATTACCTGTTTAGAAGATAGATAAAGAAATAGAAAAAATAATAATAACTTTGAAGCCCTCTGGCGGCTAAACGGTGCAACTTTGTATAGAGGTGAGTTGATCTTTATCGACCTAATTGTGACTGAAAAATCTGTGGCAGGTCGGTTGTACATTGAATTCCGGGACACCTGTATAATGTTAAACAAAACAAAAAACTCGTGTTATAACAGATGCTTACTGTGGTACAGAAATGAATAAACCTTCTTAATCATAATCAGTTTGTTTTATTAAGTCTACGACTTGGGAGTTAGATAGAAAGTGTGGCCTTTCATTCTGAATTATCTACTTCCTTTTACACCAACAATTTTCACCATACCATAAAAGTCACGGACTTCTTTATACGGTCTTACTGGTTGACAAGTAGCTTGAAAATTGCCCACTAGCTGCGAAGTTAATTGAAGTAAACGTTATTTAACTACAAACATTAAATTCACTTAGATCAACAATTTCATCATAATATTTACTTACTTGGTAGAAGCTTTAAATATTAATAGCAACTGTTTCTTAACAGATTTAATAATGCGTAATACATAAGCCTTCTTGATATCAGATATATATTCTGCCGTGACAAACGTTACTTATATGCCCCATTTCGCAAAGTGCGGTTTCTAGGTTCTCTTCAGTCTGGCAATTCATTTGTTATGGATGTCGTCCTCCTTTTTTTGAACTACATTAACGTCAATTGCTTTGGCAGCATTCCAAAAAATAAAGAAAGATTGTTTTTCTATGAACAGACATATACTCTAAATACACGAAACAAAATGTGTTGTATAACTTTTAAGATCTGCTTGATATATATATATATATATATATATATATATATATATATATATATATATATATATATATATATATATATATATATATACTTACAGGTGTCCCAATAGTGTGTAATATATCCCTTACCCTTAGAGCTAGCGGAAAAACTTTTAACAAAATTTTCTTGCGATTATGTAAGCTATATCGATAACATATATTCAGTTTTGTGGAACTTCCGGTTGCACCGGAAGTAGCTATCAACTTCGTTATTTTAAATAGAATGCTATACTTTTTATTGCATTTTTGGATAGAGACTAAAAAATAAGTGTGACTTTGTGTAGCATTTCCTATAGATATCTTTGATATTTGTGAAAATATTACGACTTTCTTTTTTTTAGCTCCGATTTATATGTTACTTCAAACGTATGCTGTGGGCTGAGCTTTGTGTTTCCCTGCCTTAATTCGAAATATCAATAGACGACATTCAATTATTTAAAAAAGTTAAAGAATAATTTATTATCATTGCACAGGGTGGCTTTCTTTTGGAATAAAACATACCTAACTTTAAAGTGGCATAACTTGTTATTTTCAAATGAAACATCCTATATTTTATGTCACCAATGTCACGCATAAAATGATTCAAAACTAAAAAGGTACGAAAGATGCTCTATTCTCTTAATACCAGGAAAGCCTCTGGTCTTTACGAGATCGCAGCACTTGTTCTCAAAAAATGCGCACCAGAACTTGCTGTTGTCCTGACTCGTCTGTTTCAGATATCTCACAATAGAGGCATATTCCCTAGTAATTGGAATCGAGTACAACCCGTCCCCAAGAAATGATCCAAAGCGCTTCCTAGCAACTACTGGCCTATCTCTCTCCTTTCAGTCGTCTCTAAAGTGATGGAAAAGTATATAAACACCGAATGACTAAAATGTCTTGAAAACACAGTCTAATCCATGACAGGCAGTATGGATTCCGTCAGCGCAGATCAACTACCGACCTCCTTTCCTTTGTCACCCATTCTTGGAACAAGTCTATGGAACTACACAGTGAATCCCAGATTGTCGCTCTAGACATATCCAAAGCATTCGACCAGGTCTGGCACGCAGCGTTGCTAAATAAATTTCCGGCCTATGACCTACCACCAAAACTCTGTACCTGGACAGCAAATTTCCTCTCCAACCGGAGTATTTCTGTTGTCGTGGATGGCCATTCCTCTAAACTGTATTCAATTAATGCAGTTCCTCAAGGTTCAGCTTTAGCCCCTACTTTGTTTCTTCTCCGCATCAATGACCTCCTCTCTAGCACATCCAACCCAGTTCACAGTTACGCGGACGACAGCACCCTCCACTCAAATATACAATATTCTAAGTCTGTCCCTTTAGCCCAATTAGATGAGGATCGCAAACTCATGGAGTGTTCTGTCTCCATGGATCTCCAAAAAATATTAGACTGGGGAAGTAGAAATCTTGTACAATTCAAACCCACCAAATCTCAGTCTTGCTTTCTTTTTCATAAGAGATACACCAGCCCTAGACCCATCACAATGGAAAACCAAGTTATTCAAAGTAATGAGTCCTTTGCACTTATTGGCATTTCTATGGATCGAAATCTCAATTGGCACCAACATGTCACATCAATTGCAGAAGCGGCTGCTAAGAAATTAGGTTTCTTCTTCCGGGCTCGCAAATACTTTTCACCAGCTAATCTCTATATCTTATATACTTCACAAATAAGGCCAAACCTCGAATACTGTTCCCACATATGGGGTGCCTCTGTCGCTTCTACACTCGCTATCCTGGACTCCATTCAGAAGAGAGCTATACGTCTCATCAGTGACCCTACCCTCACCCAAAGGCTGCCATCCCTTGCCCATCGACGTGCCGTTGGTGACCTCTCTCTATTTTATAGATATCTTCACGGGCACTGCTCAGAGGAGCTTTCTTCCATAGTTCCTTCACCTGCTGCCCCAACAGATCTACCAGGGGAATAGATCGAATGTACCCTTTTACTATCCAGGTCACCAGACATATAACATCTTGTTATGCCCGCTCTTTTATCCTGATGACTTCCAAGTTGTGGAATTCCTTGCCGACACATGTTTCTCCTTCTCCTCGGAATCTCCAAACCTTCAAGTCCAGAATTAACAAGTTGCCTTTTTCCTCCTTGTCGACACCCACGGTACGATAGTATTTAGGCTGTAAGCCCTCGTGTTGTGTTGTAGAAATATTTTTAAAAAAATGGTTTTAAATATTAAATCACTCAAGTGAATGTATCAAGTGTGGTGTGATGCCCCATTTTGTTAAAACCAAACGTTGTCCCTATTGGCAAGTTCATTTAATTTAGGTCTCAGAGAGGCGTGTATCATCAAACAATCACAATCAGATTTCACAGTCACTGTAACAAAGTCTTCTTCGAAGAAGTACGAACCCAAACTCGAATTGATACAGTGCTCTGTGAGTTTCAAAGTCTATTTCGCTGAGTTCTTGTGCCAATAATAATAATAATAATGCTTTATTTCACAGATACTCCTACATGAATGTACACATAGGTAGTTCGTGACATCGTCATTACAAACATTAGAAAACATAAAAAGTCAACATAACAATACAAAATATAAACACAAATATTAAATTATAAAGTACATAAATAAAATACAATACAAAATATAAAGTATACAAGTTTAAAATATATAAATATAAAGTATATGACTCGACAATGTTCACACACTAAAAGAAAAAAACTCATGGATAGTGTAACAACTGATCTGACAAATATAGGATTTAAGATTCTTTTTAAATATCTGAAAACTGCCAGACCTCTTTATTGTCTCAGGAAGGTTATTATAGAATTTACACCCATTGTAGAAGACATTCTTCTGATAGAAGGCAGTGGAGTGCGCATCAGGAACCAAGCAGCCCCTAAATCTAGTATCATAGCTGTGGCCGACCTCGATTTTAGAAAAGGCTTCATAATTTTTATACACGAAGCAACAAATCTCAAAAATATACGTATCATAAACTGTCAAGACACCAAGTTGTCGAAAGAGAGGCTTGCAGGAATATCATTTTGTATGCATTAGGAGTTCCTTGAAGTGAAGTTCTTACCGCTGCCATATTTTCCGGAGTTCTGACAGTCCGACGTCGGTCGGTTGATTCTTGTTTCAGTGCTGATCTACTAGCTCTAAAGTTGGCAATCCATAACAAGTTCTTGTAGGTATGGAATCACGTTTACCAAACCCAAGTACAAAGTCATCATCCGGCCAGCCTTGACCTATGCATCACCTGCATCGGCCACCGCGGCCGCAACACACATCAAGACCCTTCCAATCATCCAGAACAAAATTCTGAGAATGGTTACCGGAGCGCCATGGTTTGTCAGAAACCGTCAGATTCACTCTGATCTGGAAATGCCTTCAATACTTGAGTTCATAACTCAACTATCCACAACTCAGTTCGCAAAAGCCGCTTCTCACCCAAATGCTCTTCTCCGTAGTGCCACCGACTACGATGAGCTACTTCCACATAAGTATAAGCGTCCAAAGTTTTTACTTACCCGCTAACGCCCCCGCAGCAAAAACAGAATGGAAACATTCATACCCAAAAAGTCATTGTGTGAAACCTTTCCGACGGAGGTATGGACTAAGGTCCGGTACTCCCAGGGAGGGGGTTTTAGTGAGTACAGTCCCACAGTACCTCGATATCCCACCGCACCTACGGGGCCGTGAATGGAGTCTGCATGAGCATTTCCCCCTCCTGTATTAAAAAAAACCAAAGTGCACACGAAACGCTCTTTGTTGCAATTACGAAATCGCTGTTCTTAATTGACGTTTCCATAATAAAAGCGCAATGCTCACCCGTTAAACTCATGTTGGTAACTCAATGATTAACTTTCCCACTCCAACACAACCCAATCCATCACTATGGCCCCACCAATCACCCAGCATTGACCTCTGAAAATATGTCTGATCATTTTGACACGCCCTTTATTTTGACATTGCTATGCTGTGTATAAGATGACATTCCTACCAAACTATGACATTTTAAAGTCAGATAGTAATCAATATACAAGAGCTTAGGTAAAGTGAACACACTTTATCAGTTGGAAATTAATAGAATTTAGCAGAGAACGGCGATTAAGTACCTAAAAAAGATTTCGCGGAAACATTGGCGGAAACTGGCGTATCTTATGATGTAGTCAAACATTGGTAATATAAATTCAGATGTGGTAGAACTTTCTGCGAAGATAAACATACCGGTGGTGCTGCCAGGTAGCCAGCCTCAGAAAATGTATGACAGGGTCGCCATCTCGGTGCGTAACTAGGTGGTATGTTGTTACGGTAGCTATAATACACACAAAATGTTATAAATAGAGAATGTGGTACCCGAGATGGCAATCCTGTCGTACATCTCATAGGGTTTTCTGAGGCTGGCTACCTTAGCCGAATTACTTTACGTGTATTGTGTCTGTAATTAGTTTAGCGCACTGATGACCTCTATTGAGAGCGAAACCAGTATGCGGTTTTAATTATGGTTAGAATGCATATAGTCTTACATACTTTTCCCTGTATTAGCAAAAAAAGTGCCAGTGCTGACAATTTAAAAAATTGTTGGTTGGTTGTACACAGTGTCTATTTGTTACGTTTTGTGTTATTTAGAGCTGTCGTGACAACATACTACCTGGTTACGCATCGAGACTGCGACTGTATCGTACATCTCAAAATGTTTCTAAGGCTTGCTACTTTAGCCGAATTACTTTAGGTATATTCTGGCTGTAATTAGTATAGCCCATTGATAAGCTCTAATGAGGCCGAAACCGATATGCCTTTCTAATTATGGTCAGAATGGATCTAACCTTACAGAAAACAAACAATTATAATGACAGAGAAGTAGTTCCTACGTCTATATTCTCCATAATTGATTCATGGAACAGCTAGCAACAAACAAACATTGTAAACTGTAATTTTAGACGTTAGAACATAACCAAAGATCAAAGGCAAAGGCAGTTGTATCCCTGGATGGACCTTGTCCGTAAAAAGTAAAAAGTGCAAGTATAAGATGTTTATTTTGGCGGTAAATTGAAAACAACCTAAACCAAACCATGTAAGCCCACACACAACTCTACCTGTCATCAAATAGTTGTCACCTAAGAATTTTCCATATTTTTTTATTTTTATGTTGATGACAAATGATTTGTTTAAGAGCTCAAATGAGAAGTCTCATTCATATGTTTTGATAAACATAAATGACGTAATAAATTGCAGAATACTTCGCTTCCCTACGTGTGAATGATGTCACTTTTCTCAAAATATTTTCAAACGTCGCGAAAGTAGTAGGTATAATGTCGAAAGGTGAGAAAATTTTTTGGCTTTAGTCATTCACACTAAACATACTTTATAACTGGCACGTGCCCGTCTTTCTTTTGGCAGGTGTAAACGAGGATAAAGATTATTTGGCAATGACATAACGAAAAAACAACATAAACAAAAATTTTCTAATGCGCACAAATTTTAAGTCTCTAAAAGCTAAAAACAAAAACTTATTATGAAAAAGAAAATTAAAATAATATAAGAACATACTTTAATTACACACAAGGTCTTCTTCTGGTATTAAGTATACTTTGGATACACCAATCTCACTACAACAACCTAACTCATTTCCTCAGCAATGTTAATTTAATCGGATAATTCAAACCATCTACTTATAAAGCTAATTTTATTCGAATACTATATCCATTGCCGTGAACTACGTATCTATTAGTGCTCGTTAAAGTTTCTACTCCCTACACGACGAAAACCTCCGAAAGCGATTTCCTCAAAAAAAAGGTTCTTGAAAATTTGATTTGATGAGGTTCTAGACTCATGCTGATTCTTGGCTTTATTTTAACGGAACAAAATCCATTTAATATTTTTATTGCACCTGATTAGGATACCAAAAATGTAAACATTATTTTAAAATAACATAATAATAATAATAATAATAATAATAATAATAATAATAATAATAATAATAATAATAATAATATAAATATAACAGTTTATTGAAACCAATTACATAGTACCTATATCTAATTTTGCAATGATACTATTTAAGAACATTATAGTTGTCTGTGAAAAGCAATATGTAGCAAGTATATGTATTTATTTAATATGGAATGGATTTAGAAGGTGAGGACGACTATGAAAAACATTTTTATTCCCATCTTAACACCATACGGACTTTAAAGGCTTATAAATGCAGATTATCTGCTATTATACCTATTTGACGAAGGATGTTTTCTAAATGTTCTTCTAAAATACAGAAATTCATTTCAAACAAACGCTTTCTCTGATGCTTTGGCTGTAGGTTTAGTTAAGTTGATGCATTGGCTGTGGGTCTTGTTAAGTTGTTGGTTTAACGGTCTATAATTTTTAGCTAATATCGTAGAAAAAAATCGTTAATGAGGAGACTGCTACTTTTGAATTTTAAACATATGTTTTCCAATGTGTGCAAACCAGGCCCCCTAGAATCCATATCCGGGTTTACTTTCAGTTTTTAGTGAATTTTCGTAGAAAAAATTCACTAATGGGGAGATCCCGACTTTTGAATTTTGAAAAAATTTTTGCAAATGAGCGCGAACTAGGACCCCTAGAACCCATATCCGGGGTCAGTTTCAATTTTTATATGTTATATATATATATATATATATATATATATATATATATATATATATATATATATATATATATATATATATATGTATCACACCGATAACTCAAAAAATAATGGGCCGATTTTGATAAAATTTGGCATGTACCTTTCTTTTGTAAATGGCTTGGATAAGTTCGTTAGTCAGGAAAATCGGACGAGGTTTTCCGGGAAAATTTTGAGTTTTCATTCGAAAAAAATTCTTATCTCAAAAAGTAATAAGCCGATTTTAATAAAATTTGGCATGTACCTCCCTTTTGTAAATGGCTTTGATAAGTTCGTTAATCAGAAAAATCGGACGAGGTTTTCTGAAAAAATTTTGAGTTTTCATTTGAAAAAAATTTTTATCTTAAAAAATAAAAAATCTATGATAACTAAATTTGGTAGGTAGGTTTACGATATAAAAAGTAAACTATACACCAAAATTTAGATTTCTATGTTACAAGAAAAAAAAGTTATAATAAAATATTTTGCGCCAGATCATTTCTATGAAAATTCACTATCATAACGCACTTGCTGCGTCCCGAGATTTTTTCTATTTACATATATATATAAGGTGACGCATTTCTACAGCAAAGCTCAATATAATTGTTATTATACAAGATACGAGAAACAATTGTATACGTTAATTATAGGGGGTCTTGAGCTGCATCTCATAAAAATATTTTGACAATCACAGGCTGGCCCATAAGTCGTTGGTGATCCCTGGAATTGTTTTTTCGAACACCCTTATGTTATTGCATTTTTGCATTGTTTATTGAAATATGAAGCACGTTTGTAAGAAAAAATCGAGACGCAGCAAGTGCGTTTTCGTAGCGAATTTTGATTTTTCAATAACTCAGTTTGCTATTAACCTAAGGTTTGTTGGGTAGGAAACCAATTTTCCCGGAAATATTTATTTAAAGTTAATTTTCGAAATTTTTTTGTACATTTTTAAACAATAAGTAATTTTGATAAAGTATGGTATGTACATTGTTTCGACTATATAGGCTAGAGCGGTAATCATATTGATGCCTGCTTGCATTAGAAAGACATAATATTTGCTATTAAAAACATTTTGATGAAAATTCACTTCCATAACGCACTTGCTGCGTCCAGCCTTTTAATAAACGTAATGTTTGCAAGGGTATTTCTTGCGCTGCCTGATTTATTCTTGGCCGTAAATCTTCTTCATTCCGTATTGGTTTGGAGTAAACTTCATCTTCAAGACATCCCCACTTTAAAAAATCCAAAGGATTGAGATCTGGTGAATGAGTTGGCCACGGAATTGGCCCAAGACGACTGATCCATCTTCCTTTGTATCTTTCATTTAGAAGTGCTCTTACTTGGGTGGAAAAATGAGCATGGCATCCATTATTTTGGTACCACATGGTCGATTCCAAAGTAAGAGCCATCTCTTCTATATGTAGGTATATATGAACATCACACACCAAAAGAATAGAGGTTCAGTGAAAAAATTACAGTAGATTAATTATGATGATTTCAAGTTTTTGTTTCATAGTTAAAACCTGTCTTTCTGTTTCAGCGACATGCTGTATGTATACCGAATTTTATAGAAAATAGACCATTAACACACAAACTCGCTTCGCGATCAAAAATCAACTAACGAACCAAGTAATTCAGGTAGCCTTCATAACTTGAAGAAAGTTTAACAGCTGTCTGTTTCTCAAGAAAAGTTTATTTTGTTCTTTTCTGCCCTGCCGACCATGCAATCACGAATGAGATCAAGTGGCAATTAAAATTTATGACCTTAACATAAACATTCCCGGATATAAATCTTCCTCCGCGTTCCTATTGTTGACAGTGACAAAATAAGCAATCTGTGGCAGTTTTTTCTGCATATACAGTGGAAGTCACTGTAGCGACGTCGCTTATAACAACTAGTCGCTTCTAACGACTGAACCGTAGACAATTGGGTGGATTTGTATATACGGTAATGCTTTTTGTGTCCGGATATAACGTCGTTGGTTATAACGACCAAGTCGCTTTTAACGTCCTGCTGCGCTCGACCTTAGACCGGATATAACAAAGTGCGAGCAGATAAGAATGATGTTGGGATGGTTTAAAGAAAAACGAAACCAAGAAATCCCTATATCGGGGCCCATCCTACAAGCCAAAGCCAACGATTTTTAAAAACTTATGGGAAATGAAGATTTTGAATGTTCAGAAAGTTAGATAAAACGATTTCGAAGCAGTCACAATATTGTAAATTCCACTGTTTCTGGTGAATCTGCATCTATATCGGATCATATAAATGAAGAATGGTTAAAAAACAAGCCACAAAATTTGTTGCAAACAATCCCCAAGAAAGTCAAGGGGACCAATAATGAATAGGGTGCTGGGTGGGGGAGAAAATATGAGCGGAAAATGCTAAAAAACCAATGAATCAGACTTTGAAAAGATGCGTTTTTCACATTTTGCAGCAATACCTCCTTTAAACCCTGTCTGCCCCGCACAACACCCATATTAGTCCAGGTCCAGTAACTCTCTTGGGGGTTGCTCCCAAGAAATTTTTCTTATGCTTTATGCTTTGAAGGTAGTTGTATGCATGCACAAGGGGAAGGGGAACCCCCCGTGTTTTTGGATGAGGGGCCAGAAACTCTCTTCCTCCTGGGGATTCTTCTTCCCCTTCTGCGTGCATACAATCACCCTGAATGCATGAACCACGGGATTTTTTTATGTTCCGCTTTCTGGTGTATTTTTTTTGAGTATATTTCCTGCTTATCAATTGTTTTGTTTGGGTTTTGTATCCAAATGTAAAAATATTTATGTTAGGGATCATGCTTTTGCTTGCCCTTCTTTGCCCTATTTTTACTGTTCCTACTTAAATAAAGTGATGCTGTAAAACTTTTAGTGAATTTTCTTAAAAAATTCACTAATGAGGAGATTCCGACTTTTGAATTTTGAAAAAATTTCATCAAATGAGCGCTAATTAGGCTCCCTAGAACACATATCCGGGGTCAGTTTCAATTTTTATATGTTTATATATATATATATATATATATATATATATATATATATATATATATATATATATATATATATATATATATATATATATATATATATATATATATATGTATGTATCACACCGATAACTCAAAAAATAATGAGCCCATTTTGATTAAATTTAGTGGCTACCTTCCTTTTGCAAATGGCTTGGATAAGTTCGTTAGCCAGGAAAATCTACTCAGGTTTTCCCGGAAAATTTTGTATTTTCTTTTGAAAAAAAATTATATCTCCCGAATTAACATAGTAAGGGCAACTAACTTTGGTACGCGGGTTTATATCATTATATGTAAATTACCTACCAAAATGTAGCTCTGTAGGTCAGAAGACAAAAAAGTTATAGGCATTTAAATAAAAATGAATTGGGGTTTTCCTCAAAACGTCAAAGTGACAATTTACAACGTCAAAATTCGCAACATTTAGGCAAAGAACTTGAATCTAATACGGGCTAAGGAAAGAAAATGTCTCAAGAAGAATGTTTTACAAACCCTGAAGTCTCAGTTTCAACCGTCACTGTCTTTCATTTTACTAAAATATTTCCAGAAAATTCATTTCAAATAGACCCTTTCTCTGATGTTTGGCAGTAGTCTTAACTATAGAGTTTATCGTTTAATGGTATATAATTTTTGTCGAATTTTCGTAAAACATCAATAAAGCTTAATATATCCGTTATTATACAAGATACGAAAAAAAATTGTATCCATTAATTATAGGGTCTTGAGCTACATCTTAAAAAATATTTCTACAATCACAGGTGACCCATAACTCGCTGGTGATACAAATTCTCTTTTTTTTTAAATCAAACACGTCCTATGTTATTGCATTTTTGCATTTTCCATCGAAATATAATGCATGTTTGTAAGAAAAGAAATTCTGGACGCAGCAAGTGCGTTATGGTAGCGAATTTTGATCAAATGCTTCATATTTGAATAGCTCAATTTGCTATTAACCTATAAGGTTGACCAAGAAACATGTTTTTTCGGGAACACTTTAAGTTTAATTTCGGAAATTTTTGTACATTTTCAAACAATAAAGTTATTTTGATGAAACATGGCACATTATTTTTATTATATAGGTTATACTGGTAACCAAATTTGATGCCTGCTTTCTTAAAAAAACACACATATTTGCTATTAAAAACATTTAAATGGAAAGTCACTACCATAACGCACTTGCTGCGTCCAAAATTTTTAATATAAGGCTAAGTCACTATAATATATTATTCTTATGAAAATTTACTACTATAACGCACTACCTGCGCACCGAGATTTTTTAATGTCTTGAATACATTCGATGCGGCAACCAATGTATAATATTTTCAAAATAAAAAATAAAAATTTTATACTACAAATTTGTAGAAATGATAGAAAAAACATTGGTACAAGTCGGAGACCAGGTAATTTCAGAAAAGTCCGGATTACTCGAAAACTGTAACACTTTTACTAAACATACTTTTTGTTATGCTGATAGGTCATGAACCAAGCTATCACCATTCGGGTGTTTATGCACTATTTACGGGCCACTCGTATAGCAACATTTCAAGGAAATAATATGCATTACTTTTTTTACATATATTCTAGCAGTATGTATACTTTTAAAAATTGGCGCAGAATGCAAGCCAAAACATACTAGTTATTCCAAATATTTCAGACACGCTTAGATATGTTAATTTTTCCACGTAATAACAATTACAATCAATAACTTTGATTATGTTATTATCATAAATTAAGATATATGTTATCGCAGTGCCAAAATATGACTCAACCTTTTGGCAAAGTTACTATCGAACATAACTTTAAATTGTACAAATCGCCACATTTTCGCACAATTTGCTTTCATAAAGTAAAGTGTTTATACGATCACTCATCTATTGTTTTCATAAATTAAATTGGCCACCTAAGATTTTGGATTAATTGGTTTGATATTTATGATCACTTTAATTGTTTTATTGTTGTGTTTATAGGTGTTGCAAGCATTTAAATCAATCGACGCATTGTTAAGTTTAAACGGAAAAATAAAATACGTTTATTTCTGCTCACAAAATGCTACTTGTTGTTTTCATGATAAACAATTCAATAAATAGCGAGAAAAGGTAGAATTCAAAAAAAATTGGAGAGATATATTTTCAAAATCGCTAAAAAATGAACTCTAGTAAATGTGGAGTACCAAAATGTGGGATATAAAGGCAAGGAGTTCCACAACCTGGACGTCCTCGGGACAAAAGAGCGGGCATAACAAGATGTTCTGTGTCTGGTGACCTGGACAGTAAAATGGTGCATTCGCTCTGTTCCCCTAGTAGATCTGTTGGGGGCAGCAGGTAGAGGAACTATGGAAGAAAGCTCCTCTGAGCAGTGCCCGTGCAGATATAAAAGAGAGAGGTTACCAACGGCACGTCGGTGGGCAAGGGATGGCAGCCTTTGGGTGAGGGTAGGGTTACCGATGAGACGTATAGCTCTATTCTGAAAGGATTCCAGGATGGCGAGTGAAGAAGCGGCTGCGGCATCCCAGGTGTGGGAGCAGTATTCGAGGTTTGGCCTTATTTGTGAAGTATATAAGGTATAGAGATTAGCTGGTGGAAAGTATTTGCTAGCCCGGGAGAGGAAACCTAATTTCTTAGCAGCCGCTTCTGCAATTGATGGGACATGTTGGTGCCAATTGAGATTTCGATCCATGCCAACAAGTGAAAAGGACTCATTATTTTGAATAACTTGATTGTTCATTGTGATGGGTCTAGGGCTGGTGTATCTCTTATGAGAAAGAATGCAAGACTGAGATTTGGTGGGATTGAATTGTACAAGATTTTTTCTTCCCCAGTCTCTAATTTTTTGGAGATCCACGGAGACAGAACCCTCCATGAGTCTGCGATAAGACTGCGAAGCGGACGTTATGGAATGAAATATTAAATATGGACCCAGAAATTTATTATCTGAAAGATCAGACCATATATTTACTGCATAAAGGATTAGCGACCTTTGTATTAAATGAGGATTTTTCAAAGAATAAGTATTTCTTCTATTAAAAATACTCTATTTGTGAATATAGATTCGTCAAGCCATGATATTTTACTGAGAAAGTTGATGTTTTGTCTTAGTTTCTCACGAAACCAATCACAAAATAACAGTATTTTTTCGTTATCTCGTAAATGTGATTTGGTACCGGTCTGAATTTGAAACAATGATACTCATAGTTTTTCCAAAATATTCTGAACAACACTTTCTGATAAATGGCATTCCGATGAAATTTTTCTCTGAGGCGTTTCTGGGTGGATTTTTTTGTGCCATAGAACATTAATATAACTTGTAGTTTTTTTTTTGTCAGACAATGCCTTGCATTTTGAGATGTCCCGTTTTTTAAACTATATTTCAACAACACACCACGAGGGCTTACAGCCTAAATACTATCGTACCATGGGTGTCGACAAGGAGGAAAGAGGCAACTTGTTAATTCTGGACTTGAAGGTTTGGAGGTTCCGAGGAGAAGGAAAAACATGTGCCGGCAAGGAATTCCACAACTTGGAAATCTTCGGGACAAAAGAGCGGGCATAACAATATGTTCTATGTCTGGTGACCTGGGCAGTAAAAGGGTGCATTCGCTCTGTTCCCCTGGTAGATCTGTTGCGGGCAGCAGGTGGAGGAACTATGGAAGAAAGCTCCTCTGAGCAGTGCCCATGCAGCTATATATAAAAGAGAGAGAGGTCACCAACGGCACGTCGGTGGGCAAGGGATGGCAGCCTTTGGGTGAGGGTAGGGTCACCGATGAGACGTATAGCTCTCTTCTGAATGGAGTCCAGGATAACGAGTGTAGAAGCGGCAGCGGCACCCAAGATGTGGGAGCAGTATTCGAGGTTTGGCCTTATTTGTGAAGTATATAAGGTATAGAGATTAGCTGGTGAAAAGTAATTGCGAGCCCGGCAGAGGACACCTAATTTCTTAGCAACCGCTTCTGCAATTGATGTGACATATTGGTGCCAATTTAGATTTCGATCCACAGAAATACCAACAAGTGAAAAGGACTCATTACTTTGAATAACTTGGTTGTTCATTGTGATGGGTCTAGGGCTGGTGTATCTCTTATGACATAGAAAGCAAGACTAAGATTTGGTGGGGTTGAATTGTACAAGATTTCTACTTCCCAGTCTAATATTTTTTGGAGATCCACGGAGACAGAACCCACCATGAGTCTGCGATCCTCATCTAATTGGGCTAATGAGACAGGCTTAGAATATATAAAATGTTGGCTTAGGCAACTAAAATATGTCCTATGTGGTTGCCGCTTTTCAGGACACACGTTAACAGAACTTCGACAGACAGCCATAAGATTTCTATAATAATATTGTACATATATTCTGTTTCTTTGAATAAGTAGGTATGTTGCCATTGTTATCAGCAATTCACTACAGCCAACGTTTTCTGCCACTTTATTAGATCTATAATAGGTCAAAGTGATTCATCAGTAAAATACTACTGATTTTCCTAAACCGCCAAAATCATTTCATTATCACAAGAAAGCCTGACATGTGTATGTCTTTTAAAATACGTAACCGGTTGTAGAAAAAAGAGACGTATTTAAAAGGGAAAACTGTGTGCATTGAAGAAAACAAGCAAACGTGAGGCTACAGAAGAAGTCTTTACCTTCGTTTAGTGTGGAACGGTTCCACCAAGTAAGGACAACAGCAATCAATGAACTAATTATTTTGATTTTGTTGTAGATAAAATTAAACTTACAAAAAAAACCACTAATGTTATTCTGAAGGCTTGAGGCGCGAGAGCTTTCATTTCCCTCCAAAATAATCTACTCGATAAAGATATCTTAAAAACTCTTTCCCACCAAACGTCTATTTGCTCGAACTCAAAATTATAATGTTTATAATGTAAAAGAGAAATAAATATTTTTCCCGGAAAGTATAATTTCACATTAAACATCCTTTTCAAGTATTTGGACAAATCCAAAAAGCCTATAATTTCCTTTCAACTTTAGCATAACAGCTCCCATACTAGTTTCCGGTATATCAAAAGGGGAAACAATGAGATCTACAGGTCTCTTAAAAAAATAACACGCTACTCAACGACCGTAACAACATTACAGAGCAAAATATACACAATATAAGAACAACAACGTGACACCGGCAACTCAATAACATACGTTAAACTTTAAAACAACTTACAACTCATGAGATCAACCGCCAGGGTCCTTTAATCCATCCGTATGGCAAAGAAAAAGTCCAGAAACACAGAGTCACACAGGGTTTTCCCGGTATGCGGTCTTTTTGTTAGATAAATTATTGAAGAATTGGCATATAAGTTATGTGAAGGAACGAACACGTCACTCGCGAACGGTTACCTGGTTGTAACTGAGTCTTCTTTCTTGACTGACTTGACTATACATCGATGGACGCGATGAAGTCCTCCAGCTCTCAGGAAGAAACGTGAAGTTAGCAAAGAAATAGCTGCAGAATCGGAGAGTAGAACGGAATTTGTTATACAAGAAATTTTGCAGGTCGTCGCTATTTACTGTAATCTCTTTTCAAATATACTTGACCCACTGCTTCTTCGTGATGCCTCCACCAGTTTTTGATCAAAATTAAAAGTCATCTTAATCGTCATACACATACAGACAAAGCACACCACCCATAGGTAATATGTAATAGGTAATAGTGTATTTCCCATCAAGATTTACATGGGGCGTCAAACAAATCTAAAGTTTTTACATTAAAATACAGAATGTAAAAACGCAAAACTCATGATAATATAAACACTGTCAACATATAAAATGCTAAAAGTACCTAATAACCTAGACACATGCAAACATAAGCCACAAAGCCAATTAAAAAAATACGTACAAAAGAACAACAAATATAAACTAACAAAGCTAAACACGTACGCTATAAAACAAACCCTGATAAAATATGTATAGATAAGACATATCATTATAGTTCAAAACATTAAATAACACATAAAATAAATGTATGTTAAAAGTGAAAAAATCAAAAAAAAATTAAAATTAACTATCACAGTAAGACTAGATGCATTCTCGCAACAATTAGAACCGTAGACCGGTTTCGCTCTCATTAGAGCTCTTCAGTACGGCATACTAATTGTAGCAAAAATGCAACAAAAATAACACGGCTATCGTATAGCCAGTCTTAAAACACTAAGTGAGTGGTGAACGTGTCGCCACCTAGATCGGAACCAAGTACTATGTTGTCACGCCCGCTCCAAATAACACAGAGTGTTAAAAATAGAGAACGGTATACAACTAACAATTTAAAAAATTGTTAGCCCTGGCCCATTTCTACCCCAATATAGGGACAAAGTATGTAAGACTAGATGCATTCTCGCAACAATTAGAACCGTAGACCGGTTTCGCTTTCATTAGAGCTCTTCAGTACGGCATACTAATTGTAGCAAAAATTTGGTTCCGATCTAGGTGGCGACACGTTCACCACTCACTTAGTGTTTTAAGACTGGCTATACGATAGCCGTGTTATTTTTGGTGCATTTTTGCTACAATTAGTATGCCGTACTGAAGAGCTCTAATGAGAGCGAAACCGGTCTACGGTTCTAATTGTTGCGAGAATGCATCTAGTCTTACATACTTTGTCCCTATATTGGGGTAGAAATGGGCCAGGGCTAACAATTTTTTAAATTGTTAGTTAGTTGTATACCGTTCTCTATTTTTAACACTCTGTGTTATTTGGAGCGGGCGTGACAACATAGTACTTGGTTCCGATCTAGGTGGCGACACGTTCACCACTCACTTAGTGTTTTAACTATCACAGTTTTAAGCGTCTTATCTTTTTGGGGCAACATGGCACCACAAATAAAATTATTCAGATGATATATCTGCGATATACACTCTTTAAATTGTCAAACTCGTTCACTCTGAATCATGAACTCTTCCAATCTGTAAACTGGTGTTTTCAGTAGGATCTGTTTCAGTGCCTTATGAAATTGCTGCATTGGTTTGTTCTTCAGTTCAACCGGCATCATATTATACAGTTTAGGACCCCAATAGTTCACTCCCTGCTGTGTCTGAGACAGTCTATGAAGTGGTGTTCTTAGGCTATCCTTACTTCGGGTGTCGAAATGGTGCTTATGATTGTTCGTTGGAAATCTGTCCAGGTTATTATGCACATACTTCACACACTGAAACACACACAGTGCTGGAAGTGTCAAAATTCCTTCAAGCCTAAAAGCCTCTTTACAACTGTCGGTAGGCTTCAAGCCCGCCAGTGCCCTCACATCCCTTGTTGCAGATGAATTGCCCCACAGAAGTATCCCATATGCAAGTACATTATGGCAGTGTGCAAAGTATGCTGCTTTTGCAACCTCCTTCGTACTAAACTGCTTCACCATCCTAAGTGTGTATATCCCCGTTGCCAGCTTCCCTATTATACATTCGACGTGTACGTTCCAGGAAAGTCGGCTATCATTATTAATGCCCAAAAATTTAAGATGTTGCCGCTCGCTAGTTCTCTTAAAGTTTAAATAATGTGTCTTCTTTTCATTCATTTTTAATTTGTCATCACTGAACCACTTTTTAGATTTCTCTAGTTCGTCTTCCTCAGACGATTTGACAAAAAAACGAGGCATCATCCGCATAAAGGTGGGTGGAGACTGTCTCACTCACTATATTCAAGTCATTGATATATATTATGAACAAAATCGGTCCCAATACAGATCCCTGTGGCACTCCATGGATAATAGTTGTTTCATCCGATAACCTGCCCCCCAACAAAACAGATTGTTTCCTTTGCTGAAGGTAAGATGCGATAAGTTCCAATGGTGGACCCCTCACTCCATAGTACTCCAACTTTTTCAGCAGTATCTTATGGCTAATATAATCAGAAGCCTTTGACAGATCTGTTGATATGATTTCATAACTCACCAGAAGCCGGCCTTTCCATATTCGAGTGAAAAAGACCGACTGTCTGAATACGGGACTCGAATCCGCGACCTCCTGTCCGATTCTAGAGGTTATACACCTCGCGATTTGAGCTATTTGGCCTGGCCATGACACCATACATATCGTTGCAAACATTAGTAATTACTGTTACGTCACATAAAACAACGTTCTGTCTGCTAGGGGTGCGTCGTCATCGTCCGCAGTCAATAGTGTCTATTGCATCATTCCTAGGTATACGAAGAGTTCACAATGTCTGCTCAGTTTAGCTACTAAGAAAAGTCTAGACGCAGCAAGTGCGTTACGGCAGCGCATTTTCATATAGTAGTTTTTAATGTAAAGTATGTTGTTTTTCTAACGACACTAAAAGCACTAAAATATCCCGAACACAAAAACTTAAAATTTTCCCGAAAAAACTGGTCAGACTTACCTGGCCAACGAACTTATCCAAGCAATTTACACAAAAACTAAACCTGCCAAGATATAATTATTTACTGACAGAATTAAAAAAATGTTTCACATTCTCAATTTTTAACAAAGTTTGGCTAAGTAGTCCTACATGAAAATTATATATAAAAAAAATTCCGAAAATTATTTAAAAAAAATTTACACGAAAATTTACTAAACAATTTTTTTACCGCGAAAATTCGAAAACATATTTATCACGTGAATTCGCAAACATTTTATTCACAATACCTTATTAAACATTAATTATTAGATACTAACATTTTACAAAAATTTAAAATAAAATGATTGCTGCGAAACACCAAATATTTTTTATACGAAAATTTGCTAGAAAATACATTAAATTCAATCTGAAACTAAAATTTCAAAAAAAATTAAAAAGGTTATTTATTAACTTTTCCCAGAAACTTGAACCAGTGGAAGTAAGGAAACAAAGTTGGGGCGCAGCAAGTGCGTTATGGTAGTGAATGTTTATTAAATGCTTCAAATTTGAATAACTCAATTTGCCATAAACTTTGAAAGTTAAATTTTGGTATGCAGTAAAGTCTTTCTCTGTGCAATATATCCACCAAATTTCATTAAAATATCTTTGTAATTTTCGGAATTTTTTTTAAATTAAAATTGAATAACTCAATTTTCTATGAACTTAGCAAGTTCAATTTTGGTACGTAGTAATACCTTTCTGAAGGCAACGTGTCCATCAAATTTCATTAAAATAACTTTGTAATTTTCGGAGAAAATTTTTTTTCAAAGAAAACTCAAAGTTTTTCGTGAAAACCTTGTCAGATTTTTCTGGCTAACGAACTCATCCAAGCCATTAATAAAAGAAAAGCGCTTGCCGAGTTTCATAGAAATGAGGTTAATTATTTTTTGGGTTACCGGTTGGATATAAATATATATATATATATATATATATATATATATATATATATATATATATATATATATATATATATATATATATATATATATATATATATATATATAAACATATAAAAATTGAAACTGACCCCGGATATGTGTTCTAGGGGTCCTAGTTCGCGCTCATTTGAAAAAATTTTTGCAAAGTCCCACCATCGATACATCTCTATTTGTGAATTTTTTAAAATAAAAATTCACTAATATAAGCAGAAAAATACACATATATTCATGTCACAAGCTGTCAGAAATAAAAACGTTATTTAAGTCTGTCACTTTAAAGTTTCATTTGACATTTGTGAGAGTAACACGGTACAGTTGTGACGTCATACAACAGAGCGAGAAGCTGTTGTTATGGTTACTGAATCCAAGCAACCAAATCATTTTATATGGGCTAAATTATTGTTTCTGTTTTCCTTTAAACCCTTAAACAAAGGTAAGGCCTTTCCGCTCGTGAGAATGTGTACAAATGTCTATAAAACAGTGCATCAAACAATGCGTCTTTGCTCAAATTTCAATTGAAATTGAATTTAACAACAATTACTCCCAAACTACACAGAGCCTCAATGGTTCAGTGGTAAGAACGTGTGCCTCTGAACACAAGAGTATTGTGTTCAATCCCATGGTTCTCCTTTCACTTTTTCAGTACATACGGTATGATTAACATCAACCGAGGTTGTGGCATTGTATTTGAGAAAGTTGAATGTCTGCACGTTCCGCCCGTTTCTTAATGAAAATTCTCTAAAAACGTAAAAAGATGTTCTATCTATGGTGACCTCGACAGTAAAAGGGTGCATTCGCTCTGTTCCCTTGTAGGTCTCTTGGGGGTAGCAGGTGGAGGAACTATGGAAGCAAGCTCCTCTGAGCAGTGCTCGTCCAGATATCTATAAAAGAGAGAGAGAGAAAAGTCACCGACGGTATGTCGGTGGGCAAGGGATAAGCCTTTGGGTGAGGGTAGGGTCACCGATGAGACGTATAGCTCTCTTCTGAATGGAGTCCAGGATAGCGAGTGTAGAAGCGACAGCGGCACCCCAGATGTGGGAGCAGTATTCGAGGTTTGGCCTTATTTGTGAAGTATATAAGGTATAGAGATTAGCTGGTGAGATTTCGATCCACAGAAATGCAAACAAGTGAAAAGGACTAATTACTTTGAATAACTTGGTTGTTCATTGTGATGGGTCTAGGGCTGGTGTATCTCTTATGAGATAGAAAGCAAGACTGAGATTTGGTGGGGTTGAATTGTACAAGATTTCTACTTCCCCAGTCTAATATTTTTTGGAGATCCACAGGGACAGAACCCTCCATGTGTGTTAAAGATGGCATATTTTTTTTCGTTGGCTAATGATATCACAACATATGCATAAATGGTTATCAAAATTGGCACAGGGGTATAACTTTAGGCAAGAAATATTATATTACTTATTATTTTACATTTGGTTACAGGGAGCGCCACATGAGCTTTCTCTGATGATGAAATTGGGTCACACTTTCTGACAACTTTTTTAGTAATTTTAATTATAAAACATGATGTAAACATCATTTTTATGTAAAATTCTTATACTTGTTCCAACTTTACAATTTCAATCGTTTTCGAGAAAAACGGAATTGAACATTTCAGAGCCTCGTGATGGAATTTCAAATAATATTTCATTTATGGATTGTGTGCTTTGGCCTGTCAGATCATTGTTGTTAATTAACGTCATTTATTGTGGGTGCATTATATTTGTTCTATTAGTTTATTGAATTGTTGTAATTTTAACGAGTAATTAACAAGTTATCGTTACTTTTTCCATAGAGTGCCACGTCATAATCATTTTATATGTACAGTTGGAGAACCCAAATCACCACAACACATCTTTCAATGGCCTGACGCTCCTCTGATGACGCTAACATTGTTAGTGAAGCGATCGCCAGGTCTTTTAAAGATGTGTTGTGGTGATTTGAGTTTTACAAGTGTAGTTATCTACACTTAGTTATTATGGGGGAGGCCAGGCTAGGACTATACAGACTAGCCTGCAATGGTAGACTGAAGATCAACCCAGGCTTCAGGGGCCACTGCAAAATTCAGGAAATCGTGAAGGAGCCCATGCTTGAAATGAGGCCAGACTTCGCGAGCCCGCCAATCTATAGGGAAAACAACTTTACAGTGGAAATCCCCGACCGGGAGGCATGGCGGGAGGAGACGCCGGGCACACCACGGGACGCGCTCGTCTGGTTCGCGAACGGATCCGGCTGGGAGCGTGGGAGCTCGGAGCCCATGCAACGGTCTTTTAGGCCGAAATGTACGCCATCCTACACTGTGTGCGGGCAAACAAGAGGAGGGGCTACACCAACAAGCGGATCCTCATAGCCACAGACAGCCAGGCAGCCCTTAAGGCCTTCAGTGGCCCTCGGGTAAATTCCTGGCACTCCTGAGTGAGTACCGACACGAGACGAGCGACCTGGCTGTGCAGAATGAGAAAGGCAATGAAGAAGCTGACAGTCTCGCTAAGAGAGGGTCAGCAGAACCATTTATGGGACCAGAACCGACTCTGGGCGTGACAAAGAGCACTGCCAGTGGAGCCATTAAGTCCTGGGCCAAAACCAACACAAAGTGTACTGAGCAGACTGTCCAGGGTTCAGACACGGGAAGTTAATAGTTGACGAACCCAGTTCAAAGAGAGCTGTGGAGTTGCTAAATCTTAGCAGAGGACAGCTCAGAAACATAACAGGTCTCTTGACGGGTCACATGGCCGTCAAGAAACACCTGGATAAAATGGGGCGGTTCGAGGGGGACCTCACCTGCAGACTCTGCAGCGATGGGGAGGAATCAGCCCAGCACATCTTGTGCTAGTGGACCGCAGAAGACAACTGATTTAAGGTCAGTCTAGACCGGAGACAGATCATTATAAAACTTCACCCTACCAATCGCTGTGCAGACTAGTTCAAGGCACAGTCATTTTGGAGTGGGTAAAGTAAAAAGACTAAGGGCATGCACAATAAACCAAATGTTGCAGTGCTATCGAGGCGGCGAAGCCGTGGACGAGCCCTGAGGGAGAGAAAAAAAAGTGTAGTTATCAGTGCTCTTCACAGGTTACAATCTTCACATAGTGGATAATCATTTTATAAGTGAAGAAATAGTACGCACAAGAAAATTTTTGCACCCGATCAGCAGCCAGAAGGTATGGATTGTTATATTCAAACAGAAGGCAACCAATTCATAAAACTTTTGCGAACCTATATCGTCGTTTGAAAGAAACAGGGTCATTCCGCAATAAAAATCAGGGAGGCCGTCCGAATGAATAAAAATTTTGTTTAATTTTAAAGAAAGTATGAACGTTTTAATTTTACACCGTTCGTACAAAAATATTCACCGCGTAGGTACACAGAAAAAAATGTATGTTTCCTGTTAACTTCACAGGTCGCGATATCCATGTGTTCCACCTGCTGGAGCGTTGGACCGCGCGACCGCCGGCCACTACACTTGACTATTCTCTTTCTCCACCGTACGAGGCAATAGCAATAATTAGTTTGCCACCTGCCGTTATTCCATCACAATAAAACCGAACAACAAGGTGAACTGTGTGCATTCTTTCTGCACATGTGATCTTCCCTAAATCTCGGCAAGCCATTCATTGCCTCTCGTCTCATTAAACATCATTAGGTCTCTTCATCTATATCTTCAGAATCTTCATAATGATGAGTTGAACATGTTTAGGTACATGGTGATATTTTTTGGTCGTCTTTACTTTCATCTAACGTACATAACAGAATCAGTGAGTATGGTTTCACAATGTTTTTCTTAATAGTTGATGATTCTCTGCAATTAATTTATCTGACGATGTCAAAAAGCGAAAGGCATTGCGGAAAGTTAGATGTTCTGTGAGAAGAGCAACTATCGATAAAAACCATAGAAAGTCCTAACGGAGCAAGTACGTTGTGGTAACGAATTTTTATTAAATATTTTGCATTAAAAATTATTGTTAGTTAAGCAGTTAGTCAAGTAGAGAACCCAAATCACCACAACACATTTTAAAAGACCTGACGATCGTTTCACTAACCAAGTTACCACTGTAGGGTTATTCACTTTGGGCCTATGTTGAGTATCGATAATATGTTTTGCAAATGTAGATTTGTCAGCGTAGTTATTTCTAGTACAGCAATGTGTTTTTTGTATCGGCTGTCAAAAATTCTAGAAGTTTGGCGGTTATTAACTATTTAACGAGAAAGAACTATCATGTTTCTTGACAAAAGTTGCAATGAATTCATTTAGGCATAGTCTCTGACTGCAATTTAATTGAAAGTGAATTTTTCACCCAAATAAATCATTATTTCAATATTTTGCCTTCCTAAAATTTATGAAGTAATATTTCTTTCAGTTTTCTACACTGATTAGTGAAACACGCTGTAGACATGACAATTAGTTTTATTAGTGAATTTTCATTAAGAAAATTCACTAATAGAGAGGTATCGACGGTGAGACTTTCAGAAAATTTCTTCAAATGAGCACGAAGTAGGGCCCCTGAAACCCATTTCCAAGGTCAATTAATATATATATATATATATATATATATATATATATATATATATATATATATATATATATATAATATATATATATATATATATATATATATATATATATATATATATATATATATCTATATATATATATATATATATATATATATATATATATATATATATATATATATATATATATATATACGTATCCAACTGATAACTCAAAAAATACTTCACTGATTTGGCCCAATTTTAGGAATTACTTTTATTTTGTTAATGGCTTGGATGAGTTTGTTCACCAGATCTTGGCGCCAAATTCGTTAATTAATATATATATATATATATATATATATATATATATATATATATATATATATATATATATATATATATATATATATATATATATATATATATATATATGTCACACCTATAACTAAAAAATTGGACCGATTTTGATCAAACTTGGTGAGTACCTTCCTTTCGCAAGTCGCTTGGATAAGTTCGTTGGCCAGGAAAATCCGCCAAGGTTTTCCCGAAAAATTTTGTGTTTTATTTCGAAAATAAAAATAAAAAAAATTATATCTCCGCAATTAACAAAGTAAGGACCACCAAATATCGTACGCGGGTTTATATCAATATAGGTAAGTCACCTACCAAAATTTAGCTCTTTAGGTTAAAGGACAAAAAGGTACAGGCATTTAAAGAAAAATAACTTTGGGTTTTCCTCAAAACGTCAAAGTCGCGATTTTAAACGTCAAAGTTGGTAATATTTAGGCAATGAACCTGAAACTAATATGAGCTATGAAAGGAAAATGTTTCAAGAAGAATGTTTTACAAAGCCTGAAGTCTTAGTTTCAATCGTCATTGTCCTTCATTTTACTAAAATATTCCCAGAAAATTCATTTCAAATAGACCCTTTCTCTGATGCTTTGGCTGTCGGTTTAGTTAAGTTGATGCTTTCGCTATAGGTTTAGTGAAGTTTATGGTTTAAGGGTCTATAATTTTTAGCTAATTTTCGTAGAACAAATTCGTTACTACATTTTAGCATTTTTTATCGAAATATTGTTTGTGAGAAAAATAATCGAGACGCAGTAAGTGCGTTTTGGTAGCGAATTTTCATTAAATCCTTCAAATTTCAATAACTCAATTTGCTATTAACGTAAGTTTTGTTGGTTAGGAAACCAACATTTAACTTTATTTTCGGAAATTTTTTGTATAAACGCGGCAAGGGCGTTTTGGTAGCGAATTTTCATTAAATGTTTCAAATTTCAATAACTCAATTTGCTATTAACCTAAGGTTCATTGGCTAGTAGACCAGTTTTCTCAGAAACATTTAAAGTTTATTTTCGGAACATTTTTGTACATTTTCAAATAATTATTTTGCTAAAAATGGTACATTGTTCCTACTATATAGGTTATACCGGTAACCAAATTGATGCCTGCTCGCATTAGAGCGATATATTTGCTATTAGAAACATTTTTATGAAAATTCACTTCCATAACGCACTTGCTGCGTCTAGAGTTTTATTTTTCTTTTAAAGAAACAAAGCCAAAACCCGTAAAGTAAATTCTTGAACATTCCTGTTAGACGCATATAATTTCTGCAATTTCATTTTCATATGCTATTGGCTATAACACATTAAAATGTCCTCTTTGTGATGTCTAAGCCGCCTCGATAGGCCCCGAGACGCATAGTGTCCTAGTTTTATTTTCCCCAAAAAAAAAAGAGAAAAAAAAAAAACAGAAACAAAAGAAAGAAAAAGAAAATAAAGAAAAAGAAAAGAAAAAAAAACATAATAGTACAATTAATTAAAAAAAAAAAACAAAAAAAAACAAAAAAAAAAGAAAACAAAAAAAAACAAAAAAAAACAAAAAAAAACAAAAAAAAAACAAACATAATAGCACAATTAATTTAACAGAAAAAAAAACAGCACAATTAATTTAAGAAGAAAAACTGACTAATAATTTCCAATATATCTATACATGTAAAACACACAGATTCGTTTTACCCGTCAGTAATTTAATTACAAAAACAATAAGCTAATAAGTTTAAAACTTTAGTTTAGAGACTACAATTACTTTATTACCCACTTATTATTTTTACCATGTTTCTGCGTTTATGAGTGTCTCTTAATATATGTGTATATGAGTCTACACTATACATTTCTATAATATGTAGAGAATTGAATTATATCTTTGGAATGTACTGTGGCCGGCTGAACTTGATTTCCGAGGCCATCCCTTCGTCGAACACAACAACAACAACAACATTAAAATGTTTCTAACTTTCACACTCATGTTTAGTATTGTTATTGCTAGAACATGTTATTTATGAATCTTCGATAGATATTCTTAATAATATTGACATGTTGAAAATGCCAGTAATTACATATCAGTTGCATTATATGGTTCATAAACTACCAGGAAAGCCATACTCAAGCATTTATTATGCTGGATCCCGGCATCCTATCAACATAAAAGGTTATAACTGTATGCACATGCCTAAGAAAAACTGTTGTAGAAGATTTAATAACATATCTGCAAGTAACATGCCTACTGAAACTTTTACTAAAGTAATCGAGCTAAGATGGCGTAATAAACAATAAATTATAGTTTTAGAAGTATTTCATGCATATAATTTTTAAAAAAATACACGCTCATTTGAAGAATTTTTTCGAAAGTATTGCCATCGATATCTCTCTATTATCAAAAAAGTACGGGACGCAGCAAGTGCATTATGGTAGTGAATTTTTATTAAATGCTTCAAATTTGGATGGCTCAATTTTCGATAAACTTAGAAAGTTGAATTTTGATACGTAGTAAAACCTTTCCCAAAGCAACATATTCGCCAAATGTCATTAAAATAACTTTGTAATTTTCGGAGAAAAAAAAATTTTTTGAAAGAAAAATCAAAATTTTAAAAACTCAATTTTCTATTTACTTAGAAAGTTCAATTTTGGTACCTAGTAGGGTCGTTCCGAAGAAAATATATCCACCAAATTTCATTAAAATAACTTTGTAATTTTCTAAGAAAAAATTTTTTTTTTCGAAAGAAAACTCAAAATATATAAAAGTTGAAATTGACCCCAGATATGGGTTCTAGGGGTCCTAGCTCGCGCTCATTTGAAAATTTTTTTTCGAAGTCCAACCATCGATACCTCTATTATTGAATTTTTTTAAATAAAAATTCACTAAAAGTACGAGACGCAGCAAGTGCGTTATGGTAGTGAATTTTCATTAAATGCTTCAAATATGAATAACTCAGTTTTCTATAAACTTGAGAAGAGCAAAAAGAATTTAAGTTTGGTACATCAAAATCTGAAGTTTATTGAATTTGGTGTAGGACTGTGAAACTATTTAGAATTCAACTTTATAAATAGTGTTATATGGTACAGCACAAGTCGCATAGGACTTATTGTATTAACATAATGTATAATTTTTGCCAATAAACAACAATAAAACAATAAACTATATATATATATATATATATATATATATATATATATATATATATATATATATATATAAATATATATATATATATATATATATATATATATATATATATATATATATATATATATATATATATATATATATATATATATATATATATATATATATATATATATATATATATATATATGAGACATAATTGGTTCTCGGGTTGAACCGGGTGCAGAATTTATTAACTCGACGTTTCGACTTTTGGAGTCATTTTCAAGTAAAGGAACTCCCAAAGAGACGCAAGGTCCTCGTACGGATCCCTGTAACCATCCCGAAGGAGACGGTGATCATTAGACTGGCGATCCAGAACCCTGAACTGGGGACACAACACTGGTCGGTTCTAAGCGGGAAGGCCGAGGGGAAAGGACAGACTCGCTTTCTCGATCGACCAGGCGTCTTACAGAGCCCTTAGAGGAACCTCCTTCAAGGCATTCTGGGGCCTGGGAATGGTTAGCTTCCGCCCACTGGGGAAGCAACTAGGGGTTGATGGGACTTAGGTTCCTTCAGGCCAACCTCCACCACAGTAGGGCAGCCACGGCCGGACTACTGATGGCTCTGAGGAACACGGATGTGGCCCTCATCCAGGAACCGTAATTAAGGAGAGATCAAGTAACTCGGCGGAGCTGCTGGAAAGTTCATCTACAGCAGATCCAGCGAGAACCCGAGGGCCTGCATTTTTGTCAGGGAAAGGATAGAGTTTCTACCTTTAATGAATTTCTGTTCCAGGGACCTGGAAACGATCAAAATCCGATGTGGAGGAGCGGATGGACCGAGGGACATTACTGTCGGCTCAGCCTATCTGCCAAGGAACAACACGGACCCTCCTCCACCCAAGGAATTGGAGCAGCTGATGGTGGGTAGCAGAGCAGGTGGACGGCAGACCATCATCGGCATGGATATGAACGCGCACCATGAGTTTTCGGGAAGCTCGGACACAAACTCTAGGGGTGAGTCACTTTTACAATTCTTTATGAAATTTAATTTAGGCATATTCAATAGAGGTACTAAACCGACCTTCGTCACAACACGGAGTGAGGAATTTTTAGATCTAACAGTTTCCACCCAGTTTCTGGGTGACTTTGTTAAGAACTGGGCTATGTCTGGGGAAGTAAGTAGCTTAAACCATAGATACATCCGGTTTGAAATCGCCACAGTCGAAAGACAAACAGTATGGTACCGGAACGCTCGCAAGGCGGACTGGGAAGCCTACAGGGCAGACCTAGCAGTGGAACTGCGGGGGGTTAAGAGTACCCTAGACAATTCAATAGACCTCGAAATTGCGGCACCCCAAGTACGAGATGCAATCACCTTGGCCTATAACGCTAACTGCCCCCTGATAATGAGGGCGTCCACCAGGAATGCCCCGTGGTGGAACGAGGACCTCAGGCAAAGGAAGACGCAGGTTCGTAAGCTGCTTGACGCGGACAAAAGGTCGGAAGCATGGGATGAATATAGACATGCCCTAACGACCCATAACAAAAGACTACATTTAGGCAAATAACCTGATACTAATACGAGCTATGGAAAGAAAATGTCTCAGGAATAATATTTTACAAAGCCTGAAGTCTTAGCTTCAACCGCCATTGTCCTTCATTTTACTAAAATCCAGCCTATCTGCCAGGGGACTGCACGGACCCTCCTCCACCCAAGGAATTGTAGCAGCTGATGGTGGGTAGCAGAGCAGGTGGATGGCAGACCATCATCGGCATGGATGCGAACGCGCACCATGAGTTGTGGTGAAGCTCGGACACAAACTCTAGGGGTAAGTCACTTTTAAAATTCTTTATGAAATTTAATTCAGACATATTGAATAGGGGTAATAAACCGACCTTCGTCACAATACGGCGTGAGGAAGTTTTAGCTCTAACAGTTTCCACCCAGTTTCTGGGTGACTTTGTTAAGAACTGGGCTAACTCTGGGGAAGTGAGTAAGTAGTTCAGACCATAGATACATCCGGCTTGAAATCGCCACAGTCGAAAGACAAACGGTATGGTACCGGGATCCTCGCAAGGCGGACTGGGAAGCCTACAGGGCAGACCTATCAGTGGAACTGCGGGGGGTTAAGAGTACCATAGACAATTCAATAGACCTTGAGATTGCGGCAGCCCAAGTACGAGACGCAATCACCTCAGCCTATAACGCCAACTGCCCTCTGATAATGAGGGCGTCCACCAGGAATGCCCCGTGGTGTAGCGAGGACCTCAGGCAAAGGAGGACGCTGGTTCGTAAGCTGCTTAACGCGGCCAAAAGGTCGGGATCATTAGATGAATATAGACATGCCCTAACGACCTATAACAAAAGACTACATTTAGGCAAAAACCTGAAACTAATACGAGCAATGGAAAGAAAATGTCTCAAGAAGAGTGTTTTACAAAGCCTGAAGTCTTAGCTTCAACCGTCACTGTCCTTCATTTTACTAAAATGTTTCCAGAAAATTCATTTCAAATAGACCCTTTCTCTGATGCTTTGGCAGTAGTCTCAGCTATAGAGTTTGTCGTTTAATGGTATATAATTTTTGTCGAATTTTCTTAAAAAATCAATAAAGCTCAATATATCCGTTACTATACAAGATACGAAAAAAAAATTGTATACATTAACCTTGACCTACATCTTAAAAAAATATTTCTGCAATCACAGGCTGGCCCATAAGTCGTTGGTGATACAAATTTTCTTTTTTTTTTTAATCGAACACGCCTTATGTTATTGCATTTTTGCATTTCCATCGAAATATAATGTATGTTTGTGAGAAAAGAAGTTGGGGACGCAGCAAGTGCGTTATGTTAGCGCATTTACATTAAATGCTTTAAATTTGAATATCTCAATTTGCTATTAACCTATAAGGTTGACCAAGAAACCGTTTTTTTTTTCCGGAACACTTTGTTTACTTTTGGAAAAAAAGTTATTTTGATAAAACATGGCGCACTGTTTCTACTATATAGGTTATACTGGTAACCAAATTAGATGCCGGCTTTCTTAAAAAAACACACACATATTTGCTATTAAAAATATTTGAATGAAAATTCACTACCATAACGCACTTGCTGCGTCCAGACTTTTAATTATTTAATCACGGTTAAATAATGCTCATAGAGGATGTTCATGGTGCTTTTTAATAATTGTGGTAAGTGCAATATTTCTACTAACATAAACATAGAATTCATTTTTGCTATTTGTCCTAGAAACTTAATTGGTTTCCAGAAAACATTGCACAAGCTACTTTTTAAAAATATAATTTTGTCCTTAATTTCTTTTCACGGGTATTATTAGTCTCAACAGATTGTGCAATTTTTCACTAATGCTTAAAATCTTAAATAGGATCTTGGATTTTTGTTGCAGCTAGTGCCGCTAAAAAAATACCATTCACTTGTACTGTATACGTAAGATACTAATAATAATGTTAACATAATATCAGAAGGTCCAAGAAAATTTATTTTTACAAGATTTTAATAAAACATCATATTATTCTAGAAAGCGTGATAAAACATGTATTAGAATCTACTACATACAGGGTATTTTAGCTTATACTTTATACTTTATACTTTATTGGCTGAAATTACACAATACGTCTATACAGTAAGTCCATTTTGACTTGTGTTGTATATAGTGGCATAATTTAAACAGTTTATTCTAAAAATACTTAACACTGCATTATCCAAATATGACATACTTCCAATTTTGACAAACCATTTTAAATAAACTTTTTCTACCATTTTTTTTTCATCTTACATTTACAATCACTGCCTTCATTTACTGCTAATCTTTACACATCCATCATTACTTTCGAATCATCATTCTTTATTTACTTTCCTTGTTTATACCAAATTTATAAAATTTTCTACAAAACCGAACCGCTTCATTCTGACAATTAAATTATATCTGACATATTCTTATGGCTGATTGGTAATATCGAGCGGATTCTAGAACTGCACATGAAAAGGTCCTTTGGCCGCTCGTGTTCAATGTGGAGGATGATTTGTGTTTTTTATGGAATTTTCACACCCCGTATCTCAGGGGTTTTTCAACTTACAGATTAAAACTATACAGGTGAATTGACTTGATAGAACACTGCATTTTCGACTTTAAATGAAATCTCTATTCCAGGGCCGCACTAGCAATCTAATTTCATTTAGTGCCAGAGTGAAAATAACAAACCGTATCCCAGACAGCAGATACACATTCTTAGAATATACCAGTAATGTTTATAAATAATATTCAAACATTCCCAGAACATTCTCACAAGGTACAATATATATTCATAGAACATTCTATGAACATGACAATGGGTAGGGTTCTGTCATACTAATAAGGTTCTCAGAATGTTAGTTATAATATTCTTAGGAGCTCCCAGTATGTTCCGAAAATGTACCACGAACACTCAATGAATCTTCTCAAAATGTTTATACATATACTCATGGGAACATTGCTTAAAAAAAAGATATACAGGGTGTTTTGCATAAGACCCGGCACAGAGCAGGGGCCTGTAGGGCAACCTAAAATATAGTGATTTAATGCAACATACCCCCACACTAAATGGGTTTTAAATTTCGAAAAAAAATCAATATCTCAGTAATACTTCAACCTATTATAAACAAATTTGGTACACCTTTTGGGTGTACCAAAAGCATTAATCGATGCTAAGGAGATTTCAATTGAAGCATTTCAAATGGTTGGATAGGGTAATGAACCCAAAAACACACCTCGATTTCTTGCAGCACTGGGCTAAACTGTCGACTTATCCACAAAAAAAAAATGCAACTCTAGGACAGACCATTTTTCTCAGACTCGTCTTGCGGCATTATGATTCTTGTTTTCGTTATAGATAATGATGCTTATATCATTGACCACCTAAAGCAAGTCTTGCTTCATAAAATTTCATTTCAAACTTGTATCGAGTCTGACTTCATGAAATTTATCTTCCTTTCATGTAAAACGACCATACTAGCTTATTGCTTATGTTAAAATTTCTAGCTATTTTTCTGGTGCTTGTATACGGGTTTTCTTAGATTCCAAGTAATACACCTTCTTCCCATTATGATTAAAAAGTAATGAGAATTAAAGCATTTTTTCTACCAGAAAATGTATTTTTTTTTAACCCTAAAATAAAATAAATACATTGTCTGGTAGAAAAAAGCCTTTAATTCTCATTCCGTTTTCATCTCGTCAACCCGTCCCTAAGAAAGGATCGAAAGCGCTTCCTAGCAACTACAGGCCTATTTCTCTCCTTTCAGTCGTCTCTAAAATGATGGAAAAGTATATAAACACCGAATTACTAAATTTTCTTGAAAAACAGTCTAATCCACGACAGGCAGTATTGATTCCGTCAGCGCAGATCAACTGCCGACCTCCTTTCCTTTGTCACCCATTCTTGGAACAAGTCTATGGAACTACACGGTGAATCCCAGATTGTCGCTCTAGACATATCCAGAGCAATCGACCAAGTCTGGTACGCAGCGCTGCTTAATAAACTACCGGCCTATGGCCTACAACCAAAACTCTGTACCTGGACAGCAAATTTCCTCTCCAACCGGAGCATTTCTGTTGTCGTGGATGGCCATTCCTCTAAACTGTATCCAATTAATGCAGGAGTTCATCAAGGTTTACCTCTAGCCCCTACTTTGTTTCTTCCTCACATCAATGACCTTCTCTCTAGCACATTCAACCCAGTTCACAGTTACGTGGACGACAGCACCCTCCACTGAAATATACAATATTCTAAGCCTGTCTCTTTAACCCAATTAGATGAGGATCGCAGACTCATGGAGGGTTTTGTCTCCGTGGATCTCCAAAAAATATTAGACTGGGGAAGTAGAAATCTTGTACAATTCAACCCCACCAAATCTCAGTCTTGCTTTCTTTCTCATAAGAGATACACCAGCCCTAAACCTCTCACAATGAACAACCAAGTTATTCAAAGTAATGAGTCCTTTTCACTTGTTGGCATTTCTGTGGATCGAAATCTCAATTGGCACCAACATGTCACATCAATTGCAGAAGCGGCTGCTAAGAAATTAGGTTTCCTCTTCCGGGCTCGCAATTACTTTTCACCAGCTAATCTCTGTACCTTATATACTTCACAAATAAGGCCAAACCTCGAATACTGCTCCCACACCTGGGATGCCGTAGCGGCTTCTTTACTCGCTATCCTGGACTCCATTCAGAAGAGAGCTATACGTATCATCAGTGACCGTACCGTCACTTAACGGCTGTCATCCCTTGTCCACCAATGTGCCGTTGGTGACCTCTCTCTCTCTCTCTCTCTCTCTCTATTTAATAGATATCTGCACGGGCACTGCTCAGAGGAGCTTTCTTCCATAGTTCCTCCACCTGCTGCCCCCAACAGATCTACCAGGGGAACAGAGCGAATGCACCCTTTTACTGTCCAGGTCACCAGACATAGAGATTCTTGTTATGCCCGCTCTTTTGTTCCGAGGACATCCAAGTGGTGGAATTCCTTGCTGGCACATGTTTTTCCTTCTCCTCCGAACCTCCAAACCTTCAAGTACAGAATTAACAAGTTGCCTCTTTCCTCCTTGTCGACACTCACGGTACGATAGTATTTCGGCTTTAAGCCCTCGTGGTGTGTTGTTTAAATACAAAAATATAAAAAACCCAGACGTGTTGACGTTTAGAAATAATTTCTTCCAATTATTCTTGTGTTCTAACTGTCAGAGAACGCCGTTCATTTGAGACCATTTTAAATGGTCTTGACTCTGAAGGACGTGGAAAAATATTTCTATTTACTGTGGTACTTACATATTATTATGCTACATCACAAAAAGTACCCCTATTAAATAAATTGGACCAATTTTCAGAGACAGTAATTTATTAGAATTCAATAAATATGAACAAATGAAAACCAATTTTATTGGCATTGTTATACAGGGTAATATACTTTTTCTTGTGAAAAAATCATGATAGTAACCATAGCCAGTGGTACTTTATGTAAGCTGCAAATTTCATATTTTATTAAGGGTGGGCCATCTAACGTTTGGAATTGGAACTATAGGTTGTTTTGAGGTTGGAAAGTTTGATTACTTTTCCGATGTGACAGAAACTTAGTTTTATATTTGACGTTTATAAAATGGGTCGCTTCTCGCTTGAACAAAATTAAAAACTTATTTCCAAAGTGGTGAGTCTTCTACTCAAACTGTAAGACTTTACGAAAAAAATGTGACAAAAAAGATGTGCCAAAAACGCAGTGTGTGGATCAATTTGTAAAGCGAGTTCGTGAAACTGGATCGTTGTTGGATAAAACAACCCGTTTACGTACTCGTCCAGTGCGCTCAACCGAAAACATCGCTGCTGTTGCTCAGGGTGTGCGTGAACAACCATCAACATCAACTCGTCACCCTTCTCAAGAATTGAACATTTCACACACTTCTTTGAGAAGAATGTTGCACAAAGATCTCTGTATGAATGCATACAAAGTTCAATAAGTGCAAGAGCTGAAGCTGCATGACCATCCGATGCGTTTTCGGTTTGCTGAATGGGCCGAAGACCGCTTGATCGGAGATGAGCATTTTTACCGAAAAATCATCTTTTCAAATGAAGCTCATTTACACCTTGGAGGATACGTCAATAAGCAAAATTGTGATATCTGTGGCAAAGAAAATCCATACCTCATCGTGGAGAAACCAATGCATCCACAACGATTGACTGTCTGGTGCGAATTTTGGTCTGGCGGCATTATTCGGCCATTTTTCTATGAAAATGTGCAAGGAAACGCCGTTACGGTGAATGGCGATCGCTACCGCACCATGCTAAGAGATTTTTTATTTCCCAACATTGAAGAGTATGACATAGACGACATTTGGTTTCAACAGGACGGTGTAACGTGCCACACAGCCAACGTAACAATCGATCTTTTGCGCACTGTTTTCGAAAATCGCATAATCAGCCGAAATGTTGATGTCAATCGGCCACCTCGAAGCTGCGATTTGATTCCGTTGGACCTTTTTTTGTGGGGAGCCGTTAAGGACAAGTGTTACCCTAACTATCCAGAGACGATTGACGACTTTAAATATGAATTCGAAGTAGCCATTGACGAAATAGAGGCCCAAACAATCGAAAATGTACTGAAAAATTGGACTGATCGAATGGGGTATTGTAAGGCTAGCCGTGGCAGTCATTTGAATGATGTCTTCCATTCCTCAATGGAAAGGTTCAATCTTTCTAGTAAACTCATAACTTTGAAAAAATACTCATTCGTTTTTTTATAGCCGATTCAAATTCCAAATCTTAAATGGCCCACCCGTTATCTACCAACATACGGAAAACCTATCCCAAATTTGCCAAAAATATATCAAGGGGTTTAGAAGTTGTTAATTGATTCTTTTATAATTTTTGGAAAGCTTATATCTCAAAAACTACGGGCTTGGGCCTTATGCTTATTTGACAAATGACTTTTACACATAGATTACACCCTGTATATTGAACATGAGGGATTAGAGGAAATTTTAAGGGCACTTCCAGAACCAGCTCGATGTCGCCATTCACTCATAATTAGATTATGTGGAATACGAGTTAAAACAGCCTATATTTCAAGTTCTTATATAAATTTATTAAAATCATAAAAATGTAAATGAAATTTTATCTAATAAATGCTTAAAAGCATTGATCGTAAACCAGGCTATAACTGCAAATGCAAAATTTACTGTGGTAAGAGGAATTGAACCCATAAATAAATGAGTCAGAGATCGTAAACTTTATATTTTTATTTATGTTACACATAAATAAGTTGTAATAATTACCCAAGAAATTTCCCTATTACTGGATTTTATTACTGTTTCTATTTATGAATTGTATAATCGCAAACATATGTTACATACATGAATGCATGTAGTACTAAAAAGTTTCGCATATTGTTTAACTCCAGAAAAATGTCATTAATCTATTTTACAAAAAAAAAAAAAATTAAAAAAGGAACCACGAGTCATTGAACCATGCTTTTTGATGTTCACGATTGGTTTGTTTTAACAAAAACACATGTTTCCTGCAAACGCATCTCTAGTGCCAAAATTTTGTTTGCTTGTTACGCCGAATCAACCAGAAAAATTCAGTGATCCCGTACAAACATTTTATGTCGAGTAAAATGGATGTTGATTGTTTATATTCTCAAATGTATTTTAAGGCGTTTCTTTCGATAATTCGTCTTACTTTGAACATTAGAAATTAACTCATTTAATTAAAATATTGAAAAATTAACAAATTATTCTGAGAGCCTAATCTAAATACTAATCATCAGATCTCTAACAATGATAAAAATATTAATATAATTTATAAACCCCAGGATACAAAACATGTACATGGGGTAAGTCAAGCACACTCACACTAATTTTTTTAAAGGAAAACATTTAAAATATTTCAAAATAAGAAAGTAAGATATTACAGGAGGAAGTTCTCCGAATCTGTTGGATAATTTTGGACAGTCTATAGAAGGTATCGAGGTACAGTCTTATTTACGGTGTAACAACAGTTATTATTTATTACCTGAAAGTTGAAAACAATGGCCTCAATATTAGTTAAAAGATCATCAATCATGTATATAGAAATATCTCGGAAAGGGTTCACATTCAACACATGGTATATTATTCTACATTATCAACAAATATTAACGTTAATATTCTTATTCTTTGATTTACATACAATCATTTACTATTTAATCTCAAAACAGAACTGTCAAACCATGGTAAATAAATAAAACACGTTAACATTCTTTAGTTTCCAATTTTAAAAGCATAATATAGGTACGAGTTGTTATATCTGTTTCAATGACAATCATTTACTACTTGACCTCAAAAGTTTGCCTAACAGAAACAGAACCGTCAAACCGTTTTAAATAAACAAAACATATTCTTATTCTTTAGTTTCCAGTTCTAAACCAATATACAATCATTTACTTAAATTCAAAACAACTGTTAAATCATAATACATAAATAAAACACAAAATCCCATCTGGTTTTTACTTCGAGTAGCTGACATATAAGTTCCTTATTTTCCCCTACAAATCCGGGCATCCGAATATACCCGAAGGTAGTCATTAGAGTGGGATCTTCACGGGTCGAGTATGAACGTTATCGTTTCATTATGATGTATGTTTGTGGTATATGTATCAATCTACATGGCAGGTGACTATTCTGTCTTTGTCTGGTATCATACTTTAACCACTTAAGTTGTTTCAATTCATGTCTTTTTAGTGAATTTTTATTTTAAATATATATATATATATATATATATATATATATATATATATATATATATATATATATATATATATATATATATATATATATACAGGCTGTTTCAAAAAACATGCACCATCGCTCGTGGGGCAATTCCTTACTAAAAAATAAGAAAAAAAGTTCCTGTGCACATGGGCCCGGAAACGCATAGTTTCCAATATACAGGGAGTTGAATTTTAATTTTTTTTTAAATTTTTTATAAATAATTTCAAAACCACTGGATTGATTTTAATGAAACTTGGAACTTGAAAGTGTATTATGAAAGTGCATATTTTTAAGTGAAAATCTACTTACAACTGCGTCAGTGTCGTGCGTACGGGGTAACTGTAAAAATTCATTTGGGGAAAAAATATGTGCGCCACTGTATTTTTCCAATTTTGATACACCAGTTATGAAGCTTATTACATAAGCCACAAAAGCTACCTCTTGGTATTTTTTTTCGTTCCGGGTATCCCCTAGGAGATATGATTAATTTTATAAAAAGGGGCAAAGTACCGATTAGTCGGCGTAATAATAATAATAATAATAATAATATATGTTTACTGCAACCATAAGAATATGAAAAACAAAACATACAGTAAACATTACAGCAATAAACGTGCAAATAACTAACCTACGTAAAACTTATTGGTGATAAACATTGAAATGAATATTACAAACATTGATAAAAAATGATAAATAAAAAATTAAAATAAAAAATGAAAAAGTAATCGTAAAGACACCATGATTTTTCCAAACTCTTGTTTTTGGTACATTACTCAATTGACTTTAATAACAAAGCTAAAGAAAATGTTGAAAGTGACCACCATTAGCGTCGTTACAATTATTTAACCTTCTGCGCAAAAATCTTCTTACTCTTCTGCAAATATTTTGATCTTTTCTAATGCTGTCAAATGCATATTCTATTCTTCCCAACAATTCTTCTCGTGTATTTACTGGTGTTTTATACACTATTTCTTTTAAATGACCCCACAAATAAAAATCGAGAGGATTCAGGTCCGGAGATGGAGGTGGCCATGACACCGGACCTCCACGACCAATCCATCGGTGACCGTATGTGTTGGCTAAATATGTTCTTACAACTGCTGCAAAATGTGCGGGCGCACCATCATGCTGGAACCACATTGTACCATTTCTCAAAAAAGCGGTAGTAACAACGGCAAATCATTTTGTAAAAAGTTTAAATATGATTCATGGTCAAGACGATTCGGTAGAACAACAGGACCAATTATGTGATTTTCAATAATAGCAGCCCAAATATTGATGGAAAATTAATACTGCGAATTTGCAACTCTTAGAGAGTGTGGGTTTTCATCGGCCCATGTATGTAAATTGTGAAAATTTACGATACCTTTTCGCGTAAATGACGCCTCATCAGTAAATAGTACACGTTTAGAAAAATGTTGGTCGTGCCTAAGTTTGTTTAAGAACCACTGACAAAACATTGCCCTTGGTTGAAAGTCTCTAGGTAGAAGTTCCTGGACACGTGTAAAATGATAGGGATATAAACTTTGATCCTTCAGAGTTCTGTGAACTGATGATGCCGAAATATTACCCAGTTCGGTGGCAATAATTCTCGTACTTGTACTAGGATCACGTTCAACTCTATTTAATATTGCCTCTTCAACTCGTACAGTTCGGCGGTATCTTCTGCGTCCAGAGTCAGCTTTTAAAGGTTTTAAAGAACCAGTTTCTCTCAAATGTCTTACAATACGTGGGAAAATATTTTTGTCAGGAATTCTTCTTTGCGGACAAGTTTCCTGATAAACTCGCACAGCTTGTCTAGCATTTTGATTTGTTTGTCCATAAATTAACAACATATCAGTCAAATCCGCTGAAGTGTACTTAATGAAAACCATCTTGAGAGGAGGAAATAATATTAATGAGCAGCTCAGTATCAACAAATAACTAAAAACGAAAATACTGCACCGTATCAAAATTTAAAGAATAGCACGAAAACTCTTTTGACGCCTACAAAGCACTTCAAAATTGTAGAATTTAGAGAACTGTCAAAAATGGCACTTTACAATTACTGTTTTCATTACTCCAACGAATCGGTACTTTGCCCCTTTTTATAAAATTAATCATATCTCCTAAGGGATACCCTGAACGAAAAAGTACCAAGAGGTAGCTTTTGTAGCTTATGTAATAAGCTTCATAACTGATGTATCAAAATTGAAAAAAGACAGTGGCGCACATATTTTTTCCCCAAATGAATTTTTAGTTACCCCGTACGCACGCCACTGACGCAGTTGTAAGTAGATTTTCACTTGAAAATATGCACTTTCATAATACACTTTCAAGTTCCAAGTTTCATTAAAATCAATCCAGTGGTTTTGAAATCATTTATAAAAAATTAAAAAAAAAAATTAAAATTCAACTCCCTGTATATTGGAAACTCGGCACCGTGTTTCATTGACAATGGCAAACCTGGCTTATATGAGATCTAGTATGTCATTGCCTGACAACGGAACATTTGATATTATTGCGCAGGTCTGTTAGACGCTGTAACTGACCTTTATCGTATGGTATGAGATCGTTTATATGTTTATTTGTTTGAGTTAACAAATTATTTGTGTTATTTGGGAAATTTTTATATACAAGTGCAAATTATTCCTTTATTAATGTTAGTGGGTGGACTAAACAGTGTTTGTTATGTTTTATCTACACATATAAAGGATCGAAGTTTTACAAAAAAGACTGATATGCAACAGGTTAGTTATTTTCTCTCTGATGCTTTGGCGGTAGTTTTAGTTAAGTTTACGGTTTAACGGTCCATGATTTTTAGCTAATTTTCGTACAAAAAATTCGTCAATGAGGAGACCGCGACTTTAGAATTTTAAAAAGATTTCTTCAAATGAGCGCAAACTAGGCCTCCTGGAATCTATATCCGGGTTTACGTTTAGTTTTGATCTGCTTGCATATATAGAGGGTGACGCGTTTCTACGGTAAAGCTCAATATAATTATTATTATACAAGAGACGAGAAAAAATTGTATAAGTTAATTATAGGGTATCTTGAGCGGCATATTATAAAATTATTTTGACAATCACCGGCTGGCCCATAAGTCGCTGGTGATCCCTACAATTATTTTTTTTCGAATAGCCTTATTTTATAGCATTTTTTATCGAAATATGTTTGAGAGAAAAAAATCGAGACGCAGTAAGTGCTTTTTGGTAGCGAATTGGCATTAAATCCTTTAAATTTCAATAACTCAATTTGCTATTAACCTAAGGTTTGTTGGCTAGAAAACGAACGTTTAAAGTTTATTGTCGAAAAATTTTTGTATATTTTCAAACAATAAGTTATTTTGATAAAATATGGCACATTGTTTCTACTATATAGGTTATACCGGTAACCAAAGTGATGATTGCTTGCATTAAAAAGACATATTTAATATTCAAAGCATTTTTATAAAAATTCACTGCCATAACGCACTTGCTGCGTCCAGACTTTTTTAATTTGGGAAAAACTCACAATTTTGTGAACCAAATTACTTAAAATTCACAACAGAGGTTTATTCACTTCATTTTTAGTTACATGTAAAGTTCCAAGTTTCTTTCAAATCAGTTGAGTATTTTTTCAGTCGTCGCTTGGATACACACACACACAAATATATATATATATATATATATATATATATATATATATATATATATATATATATATAATTATTTTCTCATTATGTACTTTACGTGATATTTTTTAATTTAGCATTGGTGAAAATAAAAAATAAAAATGTGTTTCAGAGTAGAAGCATTTTCGCAGGTCAATTTATTTTATAAAATTAAAAAACGGGGACAGATCTGAAAGAATGACTAAAATTCACAATATAATCAAATGTTTTGGTTAAAACACAAAAGTATATAAAACAATATAAAACATTTGCGTCGAGATTTAAATGCAGAATTCAAATAATGCAAAAATAATCAGAGTGTTTTATTTTAAAAAGTCAAGTTACAGTTGTTTGGGGTTTCTAAAAAATTATAACGTTTTAGGAGCATCCTCTATAATTTTAGTAAATTTTCGTAGAAAAAATTCACTAATGGGGAGATCCCGACTTTTGAATTTTGAAAAAATTTTGCAAATCAGCGCGAACTAGGACCCCTAGAACCCATATCCGGGGTCAGTTTCAATGTTTATATGTACCTTCCTTTTGTAAATGGCTTGGATAAGTTCGTTAGTAAGGAAAATCGGACGAGGTTTTCCGGGAAAATTTTGAGTTTTCATTCGAAAATATATATATATATATATATATATATATATATATATATATATATATATATATATATATATATATATATATATATATATATATATCTCCAGAATTAACAACGAAATTTGGTACACGGGTTTATATCATTATAGGTAAGCTACGTACCAACATTTAGCTCTGTAGGTCTAAGGACAAAAAAGTTACAGGCATGTAAAGAAACATACATTTGGGTTTTCCTCAAAACGTCAAGGTCGCGATTTAAAACGTCAAAATTGCTAATATTTAGGCAATGAACCTGAAACTATTATGATCTATGGAAGGAAAATGTCTCAAGAATAATGTTTTCCAAAGCCTGAACTCTTAGTTTCAATCGTCATTGTCCTTCATTTTACTAAAATATTCCCAGAAAATTCATGTCAAATAGACCCTTTCTCTGATGCTTTAGCGGTAGTGTTGCCTATAGAGTTTATCGTAATGGTATATCATTTTTGTCGAATTTTCGTAAAAAATCGTTAAAGCTCAATATATCCGTTATTATGCAAGTTACGGAAAAAAGTTGTATACATTAATTATAGGGTGTCTTGAGCTACATCTTAAAAAATATTTCCACAATTACAGGATGGCCCATAAGTCGTTGGTAATTCAAATTTTCTTTTTTTTTGACGAACACGCCCTGTTATTGCATTTTTCATTTTCCATCGAAATGTAATACATCTTTGCAAGAAAATAAATTAGGGACGCAGCAAGTGCGTTATGGTAGCGAATTTTCATTAAATGCTTCAAATTTCAATCAATTTGCTATTAACCTATAAGGTTGACCAAGAAACCAGTTTTTTTCGGGAACAATTTAAGTTTTCTTTCGGAAATTTTTGTACGTTTTCAAACAATAAAGTTATTTTGATGAAACATGGCACATTGTTTCTAATATATAGATTATACTGGTAACCAAATTTAAAGCCTGCTTTCTTAAAAAAAACATATTTGCTTTTAAAAACATTTAAATAAAAATTCACTACCATAACGCACTTGCTGCGTCCAGAGTTTTTTATCTCAACTGCTTGAGATCAAGAAATATTTTAACATTGAAATATAAAAAAATTGCAGCTGAAGAGATAAAACTTAGTTAACAAAAACATGTAAGACTCGATGCATTTTCGCAACAATTAGAGCCGTAGACCGGTTTCGCTCTCATTAGAGCTCTTCAGTACGGCATACTAATTGTAGCAAAAATTCACCAAAAGTAATACGGCTATATTATAACCAGTCTCAAAATACTCAGTAAGTGGTGGACGTGCCGCCACCTAGTTGCGGAACCAATGTCAGCATACTACTTGGTTCCGCAACTAGGCACGTCCACCACTTACTGAGTATTTTTAACAAAAACAGTTTTATTGAACCTCTTCAGATATCAATTTTTGTATTCAGGTCTAAATATTTGGGAAACTATTAGCCATAAGTGCCAACTATGGTGCATAAAATCATATTAAATCTAAAAATGTAATAATATATAGTGTTAGTGTTCACTTCCGGTATAACCAGAAACAATCTGAAGCTATAACTATTTTCCTGGAACAGATATTTATAGAAAACATACATTTAGACATTTTCAGATTTCAAGTCGGACTAGTTCCTGATACATACGTACATGCGGAGATCATAAGATCTTCGATATAGTTCTAGAGGCCCCAAATCGGCCTTATTTGAAAAACGCTTTCTAAATTCTTACAAATATAACCTCCATATCAGCCGATGTTTATATAAGGACATCGTTAAAATAATATTATTTCTCGTTTGTTATTAAATTTGTAATAGAGATATCAGTTCACTTGGTTATAAAGCGCAGCCGTACAGTTAGGAAGTACCAAACTATTTTTGGGTTTCATTTTTTGAAGGTATTGATTTTATTTTACTTATTGTTTTTAGCGTAAATTTTAATGCAGTTTTTTCGTCACGAAAAACTTATTAATTAAGATACTAATAGACTAACTACACAATAATCAATAACATCTAAACTTACATAAATTCCTCTACCAATTAACTCAGGAGATATATACTTTCTTCTGTAACCCAGCCCTTTTCTGGGTACCGGTTTGCGAGGGAGTATCCTCTGATGTGCCCCAACACAGGTATAATCTTCATACTTGTGGATATGAGCCTTATCCAGTTTTAAAGCAGCAAATATATGTTTGGGTTCGAATAACGTGACGCCTCTTTCGTCAACTAAATAGTAGGGTACCCTGCCAGACATTACTTCCCTTGTTGCTTCTTTGGGGAAGACTGCGCTGTAACCAGGACCTAAATATCAAATGTAGATTTGTGTGTTGTACATGCGACAGGTTTAAGAGATATTTTGGCCAAATGACAAAGTAACAGCTTTATAGTCTTGGAGAGGTACACTTCAAATATATATAGTTTGTCAAAAAAAAGGTTCTTGTTTTAGGCTGTTCGCTCATCAAAGCTTGCTACTTTTTTTTAGCTAAGTTCTTGACAAAGAGCACTGCCAGGGGAGCCATTAAGTCCAGGGTCAGAAACCAACACAAGGTGTACTGGGCAGACTGTCCAGGGCTCAGACATGGGAAGTCAATAATTGACGAACCCAGTTCAAAGAGAGCTGTGCAGCTGCTAAATCTTAGCAGAGGGCAGCTCAGAAACATAACAGGTATCTTGATGGGACACATGGTCGTCAAGAAACACCTGCATAAAATGGGGCGGTTTGAGGGGGACCTCGCATGCAGACAGGCGAGCACATCTTGTGCGAGTGTAAAGCTCTGGACCGCAGAAGACAACTGATCTACGGTCAATCTAGACCGGAGACCGAGCATTATAAAACTTCACCCTACTAATCGCTGTGTAGACTAGTTCAAGGCACAGTGATTTTGGAGTGGGCGGAGTAAAAAGACTAAGGGCATGCACAATAAACCAAAGGTTGCAGTGCTTTCGGGGCGGCGAAGCAGCGGACGAGCCCTCAGGGAGAGAAAAAAAGTTCTGAAAATCACTTTTTACTTCCTAAATCATTAAGATTAATCAAATGTATTACGTGGTTGGCCAAATTATTGGAAATACTTCTAGTTTTGGCGAATATCTGAAGGTATGATCAATTTGAAGGTGGATATAGGCAACTGGTGTTACAGATTGCTGCATGAAAGGTTGCCTATACCTTCTGTATTGATTTTAAGAGGGAAAGTATTTGATTCTTCAAAAACCCCAAAGAGGTTGTATATGTACAACCTCTTTGAAAAACCCATAAGAGATGGTGCATTACTGGTCATTTACGCTACAGTGAATTTGGTTGTGATATTAATAGGAGTGATTAAGAGTTTTTCTGTAATTTTGAAACACATTTTAGTTTATAATAGTTACTGTAACTCAATTTTATTGTTATTTGTAGTGATCTTAAGCAAAGGTGATTATCTTTCATTTATAAGATTGAATTTTTTGGGAAAGTGTATTTTGTTGCTAACACGTTTTGTCCAGATGGGAAAAGCCAAAACATTCTGCGAGCAAAATTTGCCAAAATTTGGGATCTTCGGAAGAAAAGATAGTATTCTCAAAGAAAAATAGCTTCCCTAACTCCTGTTTCTGTAGCCACTGTTAATCGAATTTGGAGAAAGTCCCGAGAAAATGGGACTGTGGAAGCAAATCGAGTTGGCAAGTGTGATTGCAAACGCCTTAAAATACCACGAGGTGACAGAAAAATTAGAGACATTTGTGTACAGAACCGAAACAAGGTAGAAAGATGATTGCCAGCACCAGCGGAAAATCATGTGATAAAAATTTTAAACTTCAAATTTTGTATAAATCAGTTTTTTGAATTAAAAGTTGGTAAAAATTCCCCTTACCACAACAGAGGCAGTTACTTTGGTCTTTAGTCAAAATATCGCATTTGTGATAAATTTGAAAACAGAGTTACCTCGACTGTGTAGCCAGAGTCAACGTCACAAAATGTTAGACTTCTCTCTATGATTTTTGAGCTCATTTTATGAAAAAACAATGGCATAGTTCACCAGGCGCCAACAGTTCAATACTTGTGTCAACTTATGCGTTCACCAGTCCCGCTGAGTTTCTGCTGGAACTCAACTGTTGCTGATTTGTCAAAGCGGAATGACAGATAAACGTCACAAAATAGTGCTTGAAGTCACCAGTGCGTTCATCAGTCTCCAATCGCTATAATGTAGTATAATGTCAACAGATGAGCGCTTAAACTCAGCTGTTGGCGCCTGGTGAACTGATCCAGTTCATTCGGATCCTTTTTTTTAACCTAATCGCAAGGATCTCTAAAATTTTGTAAACATTTTGCGTTAACTATTTTAGAATAACATGTTTAACAATCTCCGATTATGCTACGTTCTCTAATGATGTTTTAATAACATTTGGAACGTAGTAAGTGCGTTAAAGTAGCGAATTTCCTTCACTTTTATGATGCCTAATGTAACTTACTTCATCTGCTAAGGATATCGATTTTTTCTTTAACGTCGGTCTATATCCGCCACTAACCCAATCACCGACGCTTGGGAGCAGTTACACATCACTATCCTGCAAATTTTGCCAAACCCCTGCCTTTCTGTAAGAAGGATGGGGATCTTTAACGTGCCCAACATTGCATGGACACGGGACCAACTGCTTTACGCTCCCTCCGAAGGGTAAAAAGTGCAGACATTCAACTTGTTCAAATATAATGCCGGAACCTCGGTTGATGTTAATGTTACAGTTTGTACTGAAAAAATAAAATGAGAACCCTGTGATCGAACCCAGTACCCTTCGGTTCAAAGGCGCACGTCCTTACCACTGAACCAGCGAGGATCTAAGCATATCATTGGACCTGTTCAAACTTATTTATTCTTATTTTAGTGTGTGTATGATGGATAACTTTCCAATGTAATCCATTTCTCCATGCACACACACACACATGATAAATTTAAGTAACTGGTTTTTATAAACAATTCACGATATTTTTTTCTAGCAAATTAATGTCACTCATATGACACTATGTTTATTCGAACACAATTGACTAGTAAATCATTTAATGTATCCGACTTTGTTAATTCTATTTAACTTTATACGCAGAGCCTCGGTGGTTCAGGGGAAAGAACGTGTGTCTCTGAACCGAAGGATACTGGGTTTGATTCCAGGGTTCTCCTTGCACTTTTTCAGTACAAACTGTAACATTAACATCAACCGAGGTTCTGGCATTGTATTTGAGCAAGTTGAATGTCTGCACATTCCGCCCTTCGGAGGGGGCGTAAAGCCGCCGGTCCCGTATCCATGCGATGTTGGGCACGTTACAGATCCCTACCCTCCTTACAGAATGGCAGGGGTTCGACAAAATTTCCAGGATATTGAGGTGAAACTGCTCCCTGGCGTCGGTGATTAGCCATTGTCGCGGACATAGGCCGTCGTTAAAGAAACAAAACCACATACAACTTTATACGCCACAGTAATGTCCTTTTCTAACAACAGCAAATACATTTCGGTGTATTTGCTAAATGCTGTTGAATCCAATTCCGGAAAAACTTGGATTCCAATTTCTCCCTTTTACGGCATATTAAATTTTCTCCTGTCTGACAATACCGTAAAAGGGCAAAACCGGTGACAGCGAAGAAAACAAGAAATTTTGAAACCACAGAGCAAGTATCTACATCTGTATTTAGTATGGTACTGTTTCACCAAGTAATTCACCAACATTTCATGCTTTTCCTACTCGTTTAAAATATGTAAGTCGTTCTTATACTTAGTACATTTTGTAAAGTCGATGTTTTTATTTTTAATTGGTTTAAAATTTTAAATTTTCAAAAAGTCCTCTTAGTTTCAAAAGAGGCAAAGTTAATAATTTAACCCTCTCTGTAAGGCTAGATGCATGCTCGCAACAATTAGAACCGTAGACCGATTTCGCTCTCATTAGAGCTCTTCAGTACGGCATACTAATTGCAGCAAAAATACACCTATAAAGTAATACGGCTATAGTAGCCAGCCTTTCAACACCAAGTGAGTGCTGGACGTGCCGCCACCTAGTTGCGGAACCAAGTAGTATGTTGTCACGCCAGCTCCAAATAACACAACGGTTCTAATTGTTGCGAGAATGCATCTAGCCTTACATACTTTGTCCCTATATTAGTGTAGATATGGGCCAGGGCTGACAATTTTCTAAATTGTTAGTTAGTTGTATACAGTCTCTATTTTTTAACACTTTGTGTTATTTGGAGCTGGCGTGACAACATACTACTTGGTTCCGCAACTAGGTGGCGGCACGTCCACCACTCACTTGGTGAATCCTCTCTGCTATCAGGTATGACCGCGAAACAACTCAACTCAATCGAAGTAACTCTCATTTCAAAAATATTAAGCCTTGCCTGCTATCAGCATCGGTAGATGATCTGTAGGTACTTCTTCAATCGGCAAATCTTCTAATGAAGCAATATCAGGGTTTTCTGCTGGTGGCGTTGGAGGTGGTAGTGGTGATGGTTGTTTTGGAGGTGCTGGAGGAGCTGGAGGAGGTACTTCCGCCATTCTCTTGGATGATTTGATATATACAGGCCTGAAGAGCATCTTAAAGATACTGAAGATAGCTTAAAGCTTAAAGCGGTGAAGAAAGCGATCTGTAATGATGGCGATGCATGAGAGGCTAAAGCAGCGATGAGCCTTTCAAATTATATAGGAAATGATTGATTTGTCTGTATGACAGCAAAATGAGTTAACAGCTACCATATGGGCTACTTCTACATGGAATTAGTAGTAACATTAAATATGTGAGTGCAGAATGAGAAGATTGTGCTTCAGGCAGAAGTGTCGCTTAACCTCTGTGCCAAGAGTAGTAAAATTATATTGATAAATATGCTATGTGAAAACTGGAAGCTGTGATGAGCACTAATAAGTACACTTGGAGAACACCCAAATCACCACAACACATATTTCAGAGACCTTACGATCGTTTCGTTGACAATGTCAACATCTTCAGAGGAAGAACATATAATTTTCTTCCTCGTAAGGTCTCTGAAATATGTGTTGTGGTGATTTGGGTGTTCTCCAAGTGTACTTATTTAATAAATATGGTAACGTATCTTTGTAAAATGATTAAAGGTGACGGACTGTAGTATTTATATTACTAAAAGTAAACTAGGCTTAGACCTGGAAAGTTCGAAAGCTTTAATATTTTTGAGCATAGATAGCTATCAAACATAAATGTAAAGTAAGTAACTGGACAAAGCTAATCAAAACACTACAACACTCATTTGTAGGAGATATTTTTATGGAAATAACGACAAAAAAATTCGATTTTTGTTTCTTTGAACTTTGAATCATGTATTAAACAAATTCTTAACTTTGGCGTTAAGTCAAGAAAAGACAAGAATGTGAAAAACGTCCCTGTACAAAGTAGCTCAAATTCAAGCCTCATCATTGGTATCTCGAAAACTGTAAGAGATACAACGTCGGTTAAATTATGGCAAAGTTGCGTAATTTGATGCTCAGCAAAATGCAGTTTAGAAAATTAGAAAATCCCGAAAACTCATAAAATCTGTTTTATTCTTTTCTGGCGTTATTTGAAAAGATATAACAAAATGAATCACACTTCATCAAGGCCACTTTTCCTCTCCTACAAGATGGCATTTTCAAATTTGAAATCCGATGTTTCGTCTTTCAGAAACCATCATCAACTCCCTTTTTTCAAATACGGCCCTGAATTTTTTATTTCGTATTTTGTTACCTTTGGACTACCTCAAAACACTGCCCTATCACAACTTTTGAATTTCAAACGTTTTTATAACAAAAAATGACATTTTCCGTCTTTCTTGAAGATATGCAATACGACTCTGCTTTTGGAACAAAATATTTCTTCCATAATATAATTTGATTAGGTAGTTAAAGATGAACCCGAATTTATGATTATGAGTCAAATATTTTAAGTTCAATCCAATGCAATGCAATGACATGTCTGTTCGTTCATCTCGGCGGCTTTGATATTCAGAAATATCAAGCTTGCTTGTCATAATATGGCCATATAACTTTTGACAATTTAACTTTCAAAATAAACATTAAGAGAGCAAAGAGAGTGTTTTCCAATTTAGAGAAACGTGATATGCTTCGGATTTATTATAGTAATAACCGAAACTCGCACATTTCATGTGAACGGTATTTAGAGCAATACCCCGAGCATCCACAACCCCATTATTCATATTTTAACAATTTGGACAGAAATTTAGGTATCTTTGGTAGTTTTGGTAAACCTAGAAATTCTTACGGCCAACGAATGGAAGCTGAAGATGAAGAAGCTGTTTTAAATGCTGTAAGTATCGTTATAAAATGATGATATGCAATCTTTTATTACTATAATATTTTGCGATAACATGTCAAAGATATTTCACCAAAACGTTTTGTTAAAGGTTACGGAAAATCCTCGTGGTTCAACACGCCAATTTGCTTCAGAACTGAATATGACTAGAAACCGAATTCAGAGGGTTTTCAAAAAACATAAGTATCATCCCTATAAACTTCAAGTTTGCCAAGAACTAAGACCAGGAGACAGGGACAGAATGCTTGAATTCTGCAATTGGCTTGATGGAAAAATGCAATAAGATGATGATTTCTTAAATAAAATCATCTAGACAGATGAACGTAATTTTTCTACAAGCGGCCTTATTATCAGAAACAATGAGCATTATTATGCAGTAGAAAATCCGTACCAAAATCGGCAAGTTCGAAGACAGGGACGAAAATCATTCAATGTTTGGGTTGGAATGTATCGAACCAAAATCTAAGGGCCAATTATTTTTTATGGAAACTTAAATACTGAACAGTATCTTAATTTAATCCATAATTATATATTCGATGCGCTTGAAGATGAACCGTTGAATATGCTGCGGCAGCTGTGGTGGCAACAGGATGGTGCACCACCCCATAATGGAAGGGCAGTAACCGAGTTTCTTAATGAAACATTTGCCAATCAAAGGATTGGAAACGAAGGAGTGGTGCGCTGACTTGCCAGAAGTCCTGATTTGTCCCCGCTGGATTATTTTTTATGGGAATTCTTGAAAAATCGCTTATTCAAGGATTCTTTTCCGAATGATATAAACATTTTGCGCCAAAAGTTAGTGTTAGAATTCACAACTCTACGAGCAAGAGGAAGAATAATCCACCGGGCTGTTATGAACAATCTGCGAATACGTATGCGAAAATGCATAAAAGTCCAAGGGGGCTTATTCGAGCATTTACTTTAGGTTTTTTAAGTTGTCCATTTTAAAAGTTAAGTAAGCATTAAATATTTTCAAGAAATACTGAAAATGTCATTTTTAGTTATCAAAACGTTTGAAATTCTAAAGTTGTGATAAAGCATTGTTTTGAGGTAGTCCAAAGGTACCAAAATATGAAATAAAAAATTCAGGGCCGTATTTGAAAAAATGGAGTTGATGATGGTTTCTGAAAGACGAAACATCGGATTTCAAATTTGAGAATTCCATCTTGTAGGAGACGAAAAGTGACTTTGATGAAGTGTGATTTATTTTGTTATATCTTTTTAAATAAAGCCAGAAAAAAATAAAACATGTTTTATGAGTTTTCGGTTTTTTCCTATTATCACCGGAAGTATTCGGAATTTTCTAATTTTCTAAACTGAATTTTGCTGATCATCAAATTACGCAACTTTGCCATACACTAACCGACGTTGTATCTCTTACAGTTTCCGAGATACCAATGATGAGGCTCGAACCCTGTACAAAAGACTTACATTACAGGGCAGGAAATTTTAGGTGCATACAAGTGGCGGCTCGTGACTTTCAGAGTGGATGAAGCAGAATCAGCGCGGCCCCAAGGGGGGTCCAGGGAGACGAAGACCCCCCTGCGCCGCAGAGGATTTTTTTTAATTTTCAAGGTCACGCGTTCTCCTGGCACTTCAGTATTTAAATGAAAAATTCATCTGTACAAAAATATAGACTTTCACAAGGTATAATTTTCGGAATAATGACCAGAAATATTCTATGAGAGGACACTGTCCACATACTGTACACGCACGCATACGGTAATATAATACCGCGCGTATTACCTATGAAAATATGTTTATAGAGGGAAGAGCTACAAGCATATTTTTTTTCACATTCAAGGCCCTTCTCATTTTTTTACAACTTGAAATTTTATATCTAATATTTTATTATTTTGAATTTATTCTTTTAGACGTAATAATAAGTAAATCAGTTCCACTCACCAAAAATAAACATAAAAAACCCAGCTTTTCAAAGTCTGTAAATGTGACACATACCAGATTATTTAACGGCAACATAGTAAAAATAAAAATACGCCACTGACGAGCCGACTCAATCTAAACAAACGACAGAAACTAAGATTTGAAGCAGGCTCAGAAGGTTGCATCACTTTTGTGGACAAACCTACCAGTGCGCGTGCCGTTGCCATGGCAACCGTCTCATGTAAGCGTCCCGAAACAGACGCAGTATTTGTATAATAACAAATCTGTCTCAATCAGTCCGCAGCTGCTTGACGCTCTACAGTTTCGCAATATGTAAGTGCTGCACATTGCGGCATGTATACATTCAATTCGGTGATCAGGGACGGGCTTGCAAATTATATCGTACCATAAATTACTATAAAAATGCATTATCAACTTCGGCGCGACGTAACAAGACATTTTTATGTGGTTGTACCAAATGAAATTGAGAGAATGAAAAAAATTAAATTATGGTGGATTTTGAATGAAAAAGTTTAGTTTAACCGAAAAATATAGGTAAAGCAGCGGTTCACATGCGTCATCGGACGAGCCGCCACTGGTGCATACAGTATAAATATAAACCATAATACACAATAAAAATATGATCAACTAATGTATGAAAGCAAAAAAAGTATGCGTGCAAAGAAATAGTAAAAGTTTCGAAAATTACGTAAAAATGGCCTATCGAAGCTCTCCAGAAAAATATTGAGTTTAGAAGTTTAAAACAACAGAAAAAAAATATTGATGTAGCTAGAGCATATTGCTCGTAAAAAATATAAAGAAATTTTTTTTAAAATGTTATTACTTGTAGTAGCTATCTGTCATGTTTCGCAGTAATGTCTTTTAAAGATCTAAATCTGTTGAGCAAACTAATAGAACTAGAAAATTTGCGGCATGTAACCGGTTAATTTGACAAATGAGGTGATGTAAACAAAATGCGGAAATGTACTCGACAATAATCCTACTAAAATCTAGAATATTTTGCTTCAAAGTGAACTAAACTTAGTAATTTTTCAATGCATGCAATGCATATTACAGCCATTCATCACGAATTAAAATAACTCAAAGCAAAAGTAAACAGTGGCATGTTCTGTTTATCCAAGAGGGCAATGACATAATATATTCTATTTCTTTGACAATCTTAACGGTTGAAATTTTTATCTAGATTCTTGCCAAGTTCTAAGAGATTTAGAATTTGCAATACTTTCCGCTTTGCCCTGTTAGCGTGAAATAATTAGAGTCGATGTTACTGGCAGATAAGAGTAAGTAGGTAATTATAAAAAAGTTCACTTGCATTTTTGCCATTATGTGAGTAAAGTTAAGAAAATATATGCGAATATTAAGTTAGTATGTAAAAATATTAAGAAGTGGAAAAGAAAATAAATTCATTACTTCTTTTTTCTTAATAGAAAGAGCTTATAATCCACAAAAAACATTCCTGCTTTTCTTGTGATTATCGACTTCTAAGTACGAGTATTTCTTTCAAAATCCAAAATTACTGCAAAAAGATGGTCACGTCAAGCCTACCAGCTGGTAAGCAGACAAAAACTGAAGTAAAGCACAACGATAGAAATTTGTTACTAGAAAAGGAAGATATGGCTAAATACTGGAAAATGCAGATGTAGGTACTTTTTCTCTAGTTTCATAAGTAGTCGCTGCTTCTGTGTAACCGGTTTCGCCTTTTGCGGCATCGTAAGCCATGCGAAAACTAAACATTTTTCATTTTCTTTTGCCGGATGATGGCATTAAGGACGAAATCGGTTGCAAAGAAAAAACAAGCACTTGTGATGCCAGAGAAAAATATCTACATCTCGATTTAGTATGGATATTATTCACTAAATAAAGGCAACAACAATAAATAAGATAATAGAAGGCATATCTAGAAGAGTTACGTAACTGAGGGGAACTGTATTGGACCACCACCGCCATATTTGTTCAATTAACTTATAGAAAATACAATTATTAGTATAAAAGAGAAGTCAGCAGAAATTGAAACAGGTGGAAAGCAGTTTTATTACATAAGGTAAGCAGATGACAACACTGATACGAGTAGTAGAAAAAAATTGCAAGGCATGCCCAGTATACTGTGTATTAAAAAGGATTAAACAAAAAATCAATGTGAAGAAAACATTAGTAAAGAATTCATTGATTATTGTTGCCCTTACTTGGTGAAACTGGTCCATACTACATACAAATTTGGAGACTACTTCTCTGAATTCACTGTTGGGTCTCGTTTCTGCAAATGAAGGACGTAACCAGCGCGTAAGCTAACTGGAGCAAGTGGCCCTTCTGAATTCTAGATGTTGAAGAACATCCTAGAACATCTAGAGTTCAGAAAGACAATTTGCTCCAGTTAGCTAACGTGCTGGCTACGTCCTTCACTTACAGAAACGAGACCCAACAGTGAAGCCAGAGAAGTAGTATCCAAGTCTGTATGTAGTATGGACCAGTTTCACCAAGTAAGGGCAACAACAATAAATGAATTCAAGGCGTCTTCTATCGAAGAGCTTGCCCATTTGTGTAGAAATTTGAAAATATTGCCATTAAAAAAAGATTTAGTTGACATAGCAACAACGTTGTTTAAGTTAGGAAAAATTTAATACTGCCAGTTTGTAGCAAAAAATATGTCGAAACACCTTTCTAAAACATTTTGTCTCAATAACGAATATCTCAGGAAATAAAAGCTCTTTTCCACATTTTTCCTAACCCTGTATAACTGAAAGTATCTTTTTATATGAGTTTTTTTTAATTTAATATTATTGGCTGCGGCATCTCAGGCCATTAGTTCATTCATTTCCCATCATTCAATATTTTTACAAATTTTCCAGACAAAGTCAACTTGGCTCGCCCAGGAATCGAACCCGGGACCTCTCGCTTAGCAGGCTGGCACCTAGCAACCTGCGCCACGAGGGCGTCTTTTTATATGAGTTAAAATAACAGTTAAGAAAAATGATACCATAAAAGTAAAAGATAAAATTTTTTGGAAAGGGTGCACTATAGAGGATTCGATACCGTGGGTGTCGACAAGGAGGAAAGAGGCAACTTGTTAATTCTGGACTTGAAGGTTTGGAGGTTCGGAGGAGAAGAAAAAACATGTACCGGCAAGGAATTCCACAACATGGAAGTCCTTGGGACAAAAGAGCGGGCATAACAAGATGTTCTATATCTGGTGACCTGGACAGTAAAAGTGTGCATTCGCTCTGTTCCCCTGGTAGATCTGTTGGGGGCAGCAGGTGGAGGAACCATAGAAGAAAGCTCCTCTGTGCAGTGCCCGTGCAGATATCTATAAAAGAGTGAGATAGAGAAAGACTGAGATTTGGTGGAGTTAAATTGTACAAGATTTCTACTTCCCGAGTCTTATATTTTTTGGAGATCCACAGAGACAGAACTCTCCATGAGTCTGCGATCCTCATCTAATTGGGCTAAAGAGACGGGCTTAGAATATTGTATATTTGAGTGGAGGGTGCTGTTGTCCGCGTAACTGTGAACTGGGTTGGATGTGCCAGAGAGGAGGTCATTGATGTGGAGAAGAAACAAAGTAGGGGCTAAAGCTGAACCTTGAAGGACCCCTGCATTAATTGGATACAGTTTAGAGGAATGGCCATCCATGACAACATAAATGCTCCGAACAATTGCTGGGATTCGCAATAGAAAGATGTAAGATGTAATGCCTGCTCATTACAACTACCAAAACTAACGTGTTGAACGCTGTAGAATAAGCTAATTTTATTATGACATTGAAACGAAAAGTCTTTTTAAATATTTGTTTGATTATTTCAAAAATTTACATGTTAATTTTAAATTCGAATAGAAGAAGTATGTTTAAGTTTTTTTTGACAATACTATGGAGTCTACAGCTTGTAATTTTGTCATTTAGTTTAATAATTATTATTGATCTCTGAAAACGAATAGTATTGTTGATTTTTATATAGAAACTTTAGTAAAAGTTGTGGTTTCTTAAGAGATTTTGTTTGAAGTTTAACTTACTGTATACGTAAGTGATTTATCTCACAAACATTTAATTATTTCGCCGATAAAATACTGATTTTTATGTGAAACAAAGATTTTTATTTCATGTCCATAATCCCGGGGTTGTCCCGGGCTTACGGGATTGCCTACATACAGTCTCGTAATCCCGGGATTAGAAAAAAAGGTCCGGTATCGAATCCTCTAATGCATCATTATTATTCTCGCTATTAATATTTTTCGTATGATAGCCACCTCAATTATCATTCTACTGGATATATTGTGTGAAATATGAAGTAGCAAAAGCGAATTACCCACATTGTGAGACGGAAGCATTGGTGTGAAATGAAATGAAAAAATGCCCACAAAGAAATGAAAACTCTAACCTTAAATATAGCACTAAGAGGGCACACTTTTCTTGGTGGTTTGTTTGTTATACACTTGCGCTCCGAAAATAACTTCACTTGGCCACAACTATTAGAGACAGAATGACAATTATGAACAACAGTAAATAAATAGGTGTTGGATTGTTCTAATGAGAATGCAGTTAAAGTGATCTATTTTTGCATTAGGGCCAGAGTGTAAGGAAGCCGAAGCCAAATGCCTCGTGTGATATGTTTGATTGCTTCATCGTTTTATTGTTCTCGAATCCATGGCACCATTCTATTAGAGGGGACCTGCGGTATTCTTGGGATTAATCCAAATAGTTATGGTAGATCGCCATTAGATAAACAAGTTAATTAAGTCCTAGATTTGATAGGGTCCAGTTAATGTTCATATGCCGAGGAAATAACTACTGGGTTATATGTGGAATTGGCAGTTTAGTTTTTTATTAGTTAATTTTCATTAAGAAAATTCACTAATAGAGAGGTATCGATGGTGAGACTTTCTGAAAATTTCATCAAACGAGCGCGAATTAGGGCCTCTATATATATATATATATATATATATATATATATATATATATATATATATATATATATATATATATATATATATATATATATAGTATTAAGTTTTTGTGACGGTAATAGTTAAGTGTTATTTATCAAAAAATTGTGGGAAAGCCGTCAGTTGCAAAATAAAACTCTTTATTAAATGCCGAGTTTTCGGTAAAATTATTCCATTCTCAAGGCTACAACATGGAAAAAAAAAGTTTACAAATTACATGGGAAAAATATAAACGTTTAAAATACTTACATATAACGTAAGTTTTACTAAACTAATTTTTCAATAACAAACATGAAAAAAACCTTTTTATAAATTTAAGTGAAGTCGAAAAGTGCCAAACTGACATATAAAGCTAACTATTGTCTAATTGAATTTGTTTTTTGTTTTTGTCTAGAATATATAATCTCGACACTGACCACAATATGAATTTTAGTAATGTTTCTATTTTACACTGTGAAACCTTAAGTAATAAAAGAATGTGCTTAGAAGAATTTGAAATTACTTTTAACGACAACTTAATAAACTTAAAGAAAGATAATAAATTTAGAAATCACTACACCTATTTATATTTCCTAGACAAAAAAAAAATAAATCAATTAGACAATAGTTAGCTTTATATGTCAGTTTGGTACTTTTCGACTTCACTCAAATTTATAAAAAGGTTTTTTTCATGTCTGTTATTGAATAATTAGTTTAGTAAAACTCACGTTATATTTAAGTATCTAAAACTTTTATATTAGCGAATTTTTTTTTTTAAATTCGCTTATGGGGAGATCTGTGTTCTGAGTTCTGTTTCGTTTTCAATGCGCCACCCTGTATATGTATGTATGTATGTATATATATATATATATATATATATATATATATATATATATATATATATATATATATATATATATATATATATATATATATATATATATATATATATATGAGGGGTATAGATGCAAAACGCGACATATCACAATAAATACAAAAATTAGATATTCACACCAATGGATTTGTCTAGTAGTCTGTCATCTTTTCAACACTCGTTTAAATTCAAAAGCTGACATATCTCTTATAAATTCCCGTTTTAAAACCATGGTAAGATGCAAAGTGCGACATGTGTTGCTAGCATTCAAATGCAAACAGCGACATATCCGACAATATCCGTATTAACCAATAGGAAAGCAGAATGGATGTCACGTGGTTTTCTTTACATCATGGCGGATTGTTGTCTAATTTTACAAGAGAAATAGACATTTCTGTTAAGTTAAACAAAGTTTTATAGTGTTTTAAGAGAATTAAATAAAAAACAAACATGGAACTCGAAACACCATGTAAAAAAATTGTTGAAGACACTAAAAATCGGTCGCGGAAAAGGCGTCATCAACCCGAAGAATGGAAAAGAGCTAAAGCAAAACAAGCAAGGTACACTGAAAAGTTCATTTTTATGTTATTAATAATTTTATTAACAGAACTATTTATTTTTAGGTACTTGCCTAAAAGTTTGCCAGTATTTCCTCAGTGTAGGCACAATGGAAAGCCATATCAGCCTTATCAGTGTACATCACATTTAAGTATGAATGACGTTAAACATTTTCACAAATTATTTTATGCCAATAGAAATAAAACTTCTCAAGATGCATTCATTCTTCAATTTTGCTCTGGGACAGCTCCTAAGAGAAGGAGGCTTTCAGAAAATAATGAAATAAATAGCAAACCGCACGCTATTAGTGTTACCTATTCGATTCCGACTGTAGATGGAATTTAAATCCCAGTTTGCAGAGAAGCATTCCAAGGAGTGCTAAATTTGAAAAAAGATCGAGTTTTACGGATAGTAAAGAAATTTAAAAAAACTGGTGATCAGCCGAAGGAATGTCGGGGTGGAGATCGAATAAAAGGTAATAACGACGCGAAAAAAGAAGGTATCAAATCTTTTATTGAATCACTGAAATGCAGTGAAAGCCACTACTGTCGCAGCAATTCACCACATAAGGTTTACTTGCCGTGCGAGCTTAACATCAAGACACTCTGGATCATGTACAACGACCAAGCCCAAGACAATTTGAAGGTACGTCAGTGTTACTTCAGAAACTATTTTAATAGGCATTATAATGTGGGTTTTGGAACTCCTCAAACGGATTTATGTTCTACCTGTTTAAAATTTAAAGAAAAGATAAAAAACTGTATTGAACCAAAAGAAAAACAAGACTTAATAACATACCATAGAGTACATAAATTGCAAGCTAAAAGTTTTTATGACATGTTACAAAGAGATGACCCTCAAACTGCTATTTTCTCTTTTGATTGTGAGAAAAACATGCCTTTGCCTAAGTTACCGGACCAACAAGCATACTTTTCAATGCAGGTTAATTTTTATAACTTTTGTGTAGTTGCTGGAAATTCTAAAGAAAATCTTTCAAACAAAAATGTGTCCTGTTTTGTTTGGACTGAAGCTGAGAGACCTAAAAGCTCAAACGAAATCGCATCTGCAGTTTATCACACTTTAACACATTTTGAATTTTCCGAAGAAGTAACATCAGTACGTCTCTTCTGTGATGGGTGCGGGGGACAAAATAAGAATTCAACTTTAATGGCGATGCTTTCTTATTGGATGAAATCTTTGGCTTCATCTCAAATTAAGGAATGTGAGGTAGTTTTCCCTATTGTAGGTCACTCATACATACCACCTGATCGAGTTTTTGGTAACATAGAAAAAGAGATACGAAAAAAGACTGAAATTTTGTCACCCGAAGATTACATAAATATAATTAAGTCTCGAGCCAAAGTCTTAAAAGCAGGAAAGGACTTCAGTGTTCTTGACTGGAAATCAGAGGCTAAGAAATTTCTAAAAAATACATCTAGTTGGCATTTTCAATTCAAGCCGTGCAAGAGGTTTATTTTTACAAAAAGTGGGTATAATAATAATATTTTAATTAGAGGAGAGGCTTTGTATTGCGGTGCTATCGGGGCGGCAAGGCCGCGGACGAGCCCTGAGGGAACAAAAAAAAAAAAAAAGAGGCTTTGTATAGGAGTGACCTGGGACAGGCTAAAGGGATTTCTAAAAGAGGAATGAATATTGAGCGGATGAAACCACAAAAACTAAATATAGGAGTACCACTTAAACCAGATAAAATCAAAAGCGTAGAAAGTTTATTAAGTAATCATTATGGAGAAGAATATAAAGAAATCCCGAATTTAAAATACTTTGTTCAACTTTTTGATCGAAATACTGATTTTGTTGCTGATAGAAACGAAGAGTCATTAGAAATAGAAGATGAAGAGGAAGTTTATATTATTTAAGATTAGGTGCCTAAAATGCAATTTCATTATTGTAACAAATTAATGTTATACTAAATAAAATGATATTTTCATACCTACCTAGTAGTAGTAGTAGTAGTAGTAGTAGTAGTAGTAGTGATCCCTTATTCAGATGCAAAAAGCGACAAATCCTATGTTTAGATGCAAAACACGACATATTCACTCATTTCCTTTAAATTTTAGTTTTGTGTGGTCAGTTCGATTCCAACTTTATAATTTTCCTAATTTAGACTAAAGTATGCAAATAAACGAAAGTTGAATGAAGTAAATATCTCCAAACATAAACATATAGCAATTTTTTGCGATTTTCTCAAAACTTGTTTACTCGGATATGTCGCGTTTTGCATCTATACCCCTCATATATATATATATATATATATATATATATATATATATATATATATATATATATATATATATATATATATATATATATATATATATATATATATATCCGACCGATAACTCAAAAAATAATGGACCGATCTTGATAAAATTTGCAGAGTACCTTCCTTTTGCAAGTGGCTTGGATAAGTTCGTTAGCCAGGAAAATCTGACAAGGGTTTCCCGGAAAATTTTGTGTTTTCTTTATAAAAAAATTCATATCTCCAGAAATAACAAAGTAAGGGCAACCAAATTTGGTACGCGTGTTTGTATTATAAAGAGTGAACTCTGTACCAAAATTTAAGTCCATAGCTTTAAAGACAAAAAAGTTATGGGCAGTTAAAGCAATAAATGTAGGAGTTTTCCTCAAAACGTCAAACTCGCAATATTAAACGTCAAAATTGGCAATGTTTAGGCAAAGAATGTAAAACAAATACCATTTGTGAAAAGACAATGTTGCAAGAAGAGTGTTCTGCAAACCCTTAAGTTTCAGATTCAACCGTCATTGCCCTTCATTTTACTAAAATGTTTACAGAAAATCCATTTCAAATAGACCCTTTCTCTGGTGCTTTGGCTGTCAGTTTAGTTAAGTTTGGTAGCTGTTTGGATATTTATTTGCAGGTTTAGTGAAATGTATGGTTTAACGGCCTATAATTTTTTTTAGCTAATTATCGTGGAACAAATTTGTTAATGCATTTTTTATCGAAATATGATGCGTTTATCTTAAAAAAAATCTGGACGCAGTAAGTGCGTTTTGGTTGCGAATTTTCGGTAAATTTGCAGTTAAGCTCCCGAACGCTTTTCAAAACACTGTTTTCAGAAACCTGCCTAGAGCCCCCCTGGATCCACAAACCCCAAGAAAAATTTGTTGTTCACACTCCCCAAGGAAGTTACGGGACCAGGAGTGAGTGGGGGTGCATAATTTTTTTAGAACAAATTCGTTAATGTAATTTTGCATTTTTTATCGAAATATGATGCGTTTATAAGAAAAAAATCTGGACGCAGTAAGTGCGTTTTGGTAGCGAATTTTCGGTAAATTTGCAGTTTAGCTCCCGAACGCTTTTCAAAACACTGTTTTCAGAAACCTGCCTAGAGCCCCCCCTGGATCCACAAACCCCAAGAAAAATTTGTTGTTCACACTCCCCAAGGAAGTTACGGGACCAGGAGTGAGTGGGGGTGCATAATTTTTTTAGAACAAATTCGTTAATGTAATTTTGCATTTTTTATCGAAATATGATGCGTTTATAAGAAAAAAATCTGGACGCAGTAAGTGCGTTTTGGTAGCGAATTTTCGGTAAATTTGCAGTTTAGCTCCCGAACGCTTTTTAAAACACTGTTTTCAGAAACCTGCCTAGAGCCCCCCCTGGATCCACAAACCCCAAGAAAAATTTGTTGTTCACACTCCCCAAGGAAGTTACGGGACCAGGAGTGAGTAGGGGTGTATAATTTTTTTAAACTAATTTTTGTAGAACAAATTCGTGAATGCATTTTTCCATTTTTTATCGAAATATGATGCGTTTGTAAGAAAAAAATCTGGACGCAGTAAGTGCGTTTTGGTAGCGAATTTTCGATAACTTTGCAGTTTAGCTCCCGAACGCTTTTCAAAAAACTGTTTTCAGAAACCTGTCTAGGCCCCCACCCCTCTGGACCCACAAACCCCAAAAAAATTTCTTGTTCACACTCCCCAAGGAAGTTACGGGACCAGGAGTGAGTAGGGGTGTATAATTTTTTTAAACTAATTTTCGTAGAACAAATTCGTTAATGCATTTTTGCATTTTTTATCGAAATATGATGCGTTTGTAAGAACAAAATCTGGACGCAGTAAGTGCGTTTTGGTAGCAAATTTTCGGTAAATTTGCAGTTTAGCTCCCGAACGTTTTTCAAAAAACTGTTCAGAAACCTGCAGGTGAGGTCCTATAGTAATGTCTCTGAAAACAATTTGTTGAAAAGCGTTCGGGCGCTAATCTGCAAATTTACCAAAGTTTCATTAAATCCTTCAAATTTCAATAACTCAATTTGCTATTAACGTAAGCTTTGTTGGATAGAAAACCAACATTTAAGTTTATTTTCGGAAAATTTTTGTATATTTTCAAACCATAAGTAATTTTGATAAAATATAGTACATTGTTTCTACCACATAGGCTATACCGGTAATCAGATTGATGCCTGCTCGCATTTGCTATTAAAAACATTTTTATGGAAAATCACTTCCATAACACATTTGCTGCATCTAGACTTTTGAAAAATGTTTATATATTTTTAAACAATAAATTTGTTTCAATGAAATATGATACATTGTTTCTACTATATAGGCAACCAAGTTTGATGCCTGCTTTCATCAAAGAAAGACATTTGCTATTAAAAATATTTTAAAGAAAATTCGCTACCATAACGCACTTGCTGCGTCCCGAGATTTTTTTCCTATGTAATTTGTAAACTTTTTCTTTCCATGTTGTAACCTTGAGAATGGAATAAATTTTTCCCAAAGCTCAGCATTTAATAAAGACTTTTATTTTGCAACTGACGGCTTTGATATATATATATATATATATATATATATATATATATATATATATATATATATGTATATATATATATATATATATATATATATATATATATATATATATATACATATATATATATATATATATATATATATATATATATATATATATATATACATATATATATATATATATATATATATATATATATATATATATATATATGTATATATATATATATATATATATATATATATATATATATATATATATATATATATATATATATGTATATATCCAACCGATTTTTTCAAAACTTTGATAGCATGTAAGCTGTGATCGTATCATCTAATATATCACTGTAATCAGAAAAAAAACTTTTAAAAAATGCAAAAATCCAATATGGCATCCATAAAAAAAATCAAAGTTAAGTATTGCACCTCTTGCATCAAGAACGCATTGGAAAATATGATGAAATATTTAGATTGCCCATGAAAAAATGTCCTAACATTGTTATAGTTTAGAAAGTCTAGATCTTTCGGTATTCGTTTGAAAAAGAAAAAACTAAGCTTGAAAGTTTTCGGGTTTTTTTCGAATAATTAAAAAACAAAAAATGTCACATCAAATTTTCTTTCAGATAATTGATCAGCATAGAAATGCGCATCTTTGCCTCAATTTAACCATCGTCCTGTCTCTTACGGTTTAGAAGATCCCAATGGTAAAGCTCGAATTTGAACTACTCTATATATATATATATATATATATATATATATATATATATATATATATATATATATATATATATATATATATATATATATATGTATATATATATATATATACAGGGTGGCGCATTCAAAACGAAACTGACCGATTTGCGTCCAGAGAAATTTTTCTTTTAAGAAACGCTGAAATACGTCAATTTTAATATTGAGGGGAAAATGTTTTGACATAAAACTCAGCTTTGTTACATCAACCCCTTAAGGGTGGTGATAATAACCCTTCTATTTTAAATAGGGAACATGGATCGAGTGTTACATCATTTGAAAGCTCTTTCTTTTCTGAATTCAGCACACTAATTTTTTGGAAGTTTTATTAACTCGTTTAAAAATTAATCACAGTTGGAGTTGCAAGTTTCATTCATTGTGTTAAAATGTGCACTAATTAGTCAATTTTTCGTTAAAAAAAACTAAAAGCAAAACCAAACGTTCAAAAATGTTTATTCAGTTAAGTATGTGTTCAAATTGTTGACCACCAGCTTCCATACAAAAGTATAAATTTTGTTCAAAACGAGCTCCGACATTCTGGAGCATGTGTGGAGTTATTAGACGGCATTCTTCAACAATGCGTCGTCGTAATTCTTCCAGAGACTCCGGTTCTGTTGCGTAAATTCTACTCTTGAAATGGCCCCATAGAAAGAAGTCTAAAGGAGTTTAATCCGGTAAGCCACTCAATAGCACTTCTACGCCCAATCCATTGCTCTGGAAACTCTCTGTTCAAAAACTCCCTAACACGTTGTGAAAAATAAGGAGGAGCACCATCTTGTTGTAACACTAATTGATTTTCTTGACCGCGATCATCATTTTCAAAAATGTCAATTAGTAGAGCATAAACGATATCTTATAGTAACTCCAAATACGTTTCGCCACTCAAATTGCCATCAAGAAAAATTGATCCGATTAAACGATTTCCAAAAATGCCAGTCCAGACATTCAATTTCTGTGGAGTTTGAGTGTGGACTTCGTGAAAATTTCTTGGATTATTATCTGCCCAATAACGACAATTATGACAATTGACTGTAGAGTTTAATAAAAACATACACTCGTCTGAAAAACAGATATTGAACAGAAAGTTCCCGTTATCAGCTATTCGTGCAGTCATAACTTTACAAAACTCCAGCCGCCGATCAAAATCATCTTCATTCAGTTGTTGTACAAGATGAATTTTATACGGGTGAAATTTATGATGCTTCAATATTCACCGATTAGTTCTTCTTTTGATGTTTGAAACAGTGGCCAATTTTCTCGTGCTCAAAGTTGGGTCTGCAGCAATTTGTCCTAAAACTTCAATCTCAATAGTCTCATTTCTAACCGGAAATTCACGTTCAGGATCCCGCTTTTTGTTGGCTACTGAACCACTTTGTCGAAACTTTGCAACTAACTCCAAAATCTATTTTCTGTTAACATGTCTGTTCGGATGTCGTTCATTAAACAAATTTTCGGTACGGTTGGCACAGTCATCGTTTTTGAAAAAAAAGAGTAATTATTTCAGCTCTTTCTTCTACAGAATACACCATTGTGAAATTAATTTTCGGTAGCACTATCAAGTATCAAACCGACCGATAAACTGAAATAATAAACCGCATTTCTCTCATTCCGATAAGAAATGTTCGGATAGTCAATTTTTTGTTTACAAACCAACAAAACATTGACTATCAGCACATTTCTTATCGGAATGAGTGAAATGTGTTTTTGCATCTTCAACTGTGAATGATTTTAAACTAGTTGATAAAACTTCCAAAAAAATTAGTATGCTGAATTCGGAAAAGAAAGATCTTTCAAATGATGTAACACTCGACCATGTTCCCTATTTAAAATATAATGGTTGTTATCACCACCCTTAAGGGGTTGATGTGATAAAGTTGAGTTTTATGTCAAAACATGTCCCCTTCAATATTAAAATTGACGTGTTTCAGCGTTTCTTAAAAAAAATTCTCTGGACGCAAATCGGTCTGTTTCGGTTTTCAATGCGCCACCCTATATATATATATATATATATATATATATATATATATATATATATATATATATATATATATATATATATATATATATATATATATATATATATATATATATATCCAGTTCTAAATATCTAAATATACATTTCTTTACACTTCAAGTTTTTAGTATATAAGTAGTCATAACATATTCTCAACAGTAGGTAATAGTTAAACCGTAGTCATTAACTAAATTAACCAAAGTTATCTCTATCAAAAAAAAAAACAAATGAAAAATGTCCTATTAACCTGCATCTATGCTAATTAAGCTGTTTTTTAATAGATACATCAACATAATTAACTGTCAAAGTAGAAGCAAGGTGATACGGCTAACATTTTGCATGTGGTGCATCTATTTCGAGATATGCGAATCTATTTTAAATCCCTCCTTGATTAATACTGGTTATGTTTACCATGTAAAATAATATTATGCCGGCCTCTCAGATAGGGAGCCAACACAAATATTGACCACAAGTTTAAAGATACAGATCAAACGCTGTCAAAATAGTTATTAAATGTTCCAATTAGTCGCTTCTGATTCTTGCAATGAAACTTATGATTAACAAATAGTTTCTTAAATGCCTTGAAATCTGGTTTTTAAGTTATCCGCGGGGTTATTAAAATATTTATGCGTAGAAGATGCATTAAGTAAGAAAATGTATTAACTCTATGTTTATTAGAATTCGATACCTACCTAATTGTAAAAAAGTCTGGACGCAGTAAGTGAATTATCATTAAAATGGTTTTAATAGCAAATATGTCTCTGTAATGCAAGAAGGCATCGATTTGGTCACCGGTATAACCTATATAGTAGGAAGACTCGATGCATTTTAATGCATGCTCTCTAATGAGAACGAAACCGGTCTACGGTTCTAATTGTTGCGAAAATGCATCGAGTCTTACATACTTTGTCCCTATATTGGGGTAGAAATGGGCCAGGGCTGACAATTTTCTAAATTGTTAGTTAGCTGTATCCAGTCTCTATTTTTTTAACACTTTGTGTTATTTGGAGCTGGCGTGACAGCAAACTACTTGGTTTCGCAACTAGGTGGCGGCACGTCCACCACTTACTGAGTATTTTAAGACTGGCTATACGATAGCCGTATTAATTTTGGTGCATTTTTGCTGCAATTAGTATGCCGTACTGAAGAGCTCTAATGAGAGCGAAACCGGTCTACGGTTCTAATTGTTGCGAAAATGCATCGAGTCTTACATACTTTGTCCCTATATTGGGGTAGAAATGGGCCAGGGCTGGCAATTTTCTAAATTGTTAGTTAGCTGTATCCAGTCTCTATTTTTTTTAACACTTTGTGTTATTTGGAGCTGGCGTGACAGCATACTACTTGGTTTCGCAACTAGGTGGCGGCACGTCCATCACTTACTGAGTACTATATCGTAGGAACAACGTACCATATTTTATCAAAATAACTTGTTCGAAAATATACGACAATTTTCCGAAAATAAACTTAAAACGTTTCCCAGAAAACTCGTTTCCTAGCTGATGAACCTTAGGTTAATAGCATATTGCGTTATTGAATTTTGAAGCATTTAATGAAAATTCGTTACCAAAACGCACTTACTGTGTCTCGATTTTTTTACAAACAAGCATCATATTTCGATGAAACATGATAAAATGCGATAAAGAATGTTCAAAAAAAATTGTAGGTACAAAAAGTATGGATAGAGTAATAGTAAATAAGTGTTGAAAAGAGTATAGGTGCAGCAAGTGCGTTATGGTAGCGAATTTTTGTACAAATATTTCAGATGGTCATAACTCAATTTCCCATTAAGCTAGAATCTTCAGTTTTGATACACAGTAAAACCCATATAAGGCAGCGTGGGTACTAGATTTGAAAAATAACAAAAAATTTCTTCTAAAAAATCTTTTTCGTTGTTTTGTTTGCAGACATTGCTTCGATTGAGTTGACTAAAATGGATCAGCGATTAATAAGGAAAAATACCTGCCACGTTTACAATTTGGCAAGTACATTCCTTTTGGAAATAAAAATGAAATTTTCGGTAAATTTGCAGTTTAGCACACGGGGGACTTTTAGAAAAAAATCAGAAACATGCTTAGAACCCTTTCTGAATGCACATACCACAAGAAAGATTCCTCGCAAATGGTCACTAAGAAAGTTACAGGACCAGGAATAGGGGTGCTGTGCGGAGAAGATAAAAAGGAAATATGAGCGGCAAGTTCGAAAAAAACAGCTTAGTTGAGCTCTATAAGCTACCTTTTACCCATTTTGGAGCTATACTTCCTTAAAATCCTGTTTACTTTGCCCACAACCCTTCTTCACCGCAGCACCCCGCAACTTCCTTGGGGGTTGTTCTGAAAAAATTTTACTTGTTTATATTGTTATTGTTTATGCATTGAGGGTGTATGTAGGCATGTAGAAGGAGGAAAACTCCCGTGACGAAGCCGCGAACCAGCATTAATCGATGATAAGTAGAGTTTAATCGAGACATTTGAAAGGATTGAATAGGTTGAACCCCACTTTAAGTGTCTATAACTTTTCAGGGGTGCAACTTATAGGGGTGAGTTGCGTTAATCACCATATTTTAGGTTCCCCTAAAACATGCCCCTGCTTTGTGTCGGTTCTTATGCGAAACACCCTGTATATCTTAAAAAAACAATGTTCCCATGACGATATGTATGGACATTTTGAGAAGATTCATTGAATTGTTCGTGGGATATTTTCAGAACATATTGGGAGCTTCTAAGAATATTATGAATAACATTCTTAATACTGTGTGGTGATTCTAAGAACCTTATTAGTATGAGAGAATCTGTCCGATTGTCATGTTCCTAGAATGTTCTATGAATATATTTATATCCCGTGAGAATGTTCTGGGGAGGTTTCAATATTCTTCCTGGTATATTCCCAAAATGTGTCTGTGTTGTCTGGGATAAAGAACTATATATATATATATATATATATATATATATATATATATATATATATATATATATATATATAACTTAAAATGGTGTGTGGTATTCAAATCGTCTTGTAATGGTGTTTTTCATACTGTTGTCAATAATGAAATTTGGCTAATTTATTGAAAAGCAATTTTATAACTTAAATTTTCTTTTAAAATATGCACAAGCTTAGGCTTTTATATTTGTAATACATTGTATAAACTTTGCTCATAACACACTTGCTGCGTCATGGTTTTCTATTTTCTTTTCTGCAATTATGGATTTGATATAGATGGGTTTGATAGTTATGTACTTGGTACAGCTTTCTCTGTGGAATATTAAATTTCTCATTTTATTTTGCGAAAACTGTATATACATTTAGATAACGCATATGTTTGGTAATTAAGACCACTAAATCAAAAGATAACGGCTCTAGTTCTCGTTTTCGAATAAACAGATGATATTTTGCATCTTTGCACGACGATTCAATGCGTAGCAACTCTTCGAGAGACAAGTATAAAAATGTCCTAATTAACAAACATTTTATGCCGATTTTAATTTGTCAGTGTTGACAGCTTAAACTTTCTTAATTGGTTAGTTAGAAAGTAAAAAAAAAACACACACACCAAAGACGTCTGCAAAAATACAAACATGAATCACTCACCTGTTCCAAAGTGGTTCCCTAAAATAACTTAACATCGTGTGGGTTATTCAGAGTCGTCTTGTAAATGATGTTTTTCATGTAATATGTGCTGTTTGGTGGATATTTTTAGATGTCCTGATGTAAATATAGTTGCGGTGGGTTCGTGTACGGAAAGATATTTTCAGTTTAATTGTGGATTATCAGTCTTACACTCTCACACTATGTCTAGCAGTAAAGTCACATTATGCCCAAAATAGCTCCATAATAACTCCTGTTACTAAGTTAATTTTTATATCTACGAGAATAAAAAGAACTTCTATTAGCTATTGAATACTGGTTCAATATTCACACATAAAAATATAATAATTAATAGCGCAGGTGTGGCATACTGAGAAGTCCATAAAGAGGACGAAACCGGTCTGTTATATATACAGGTGAGGATTTTAAGGTTTTACAAGCGCATATCGGAAAAATCGCTTGGAGTATTTTACCTAAAATTTGGTAATGTGATAAGTAGACTGGGAGAGACATTTTGTAATAATTTCGACATTTGCCCCTCCTCCTCATTTTGAAGGGAAGGTGTCACATTATAAATGTCAAATGCAATGGTGTTTTTTAGTGCATTTTTATTTAAAAAATTCACTATTAGAGAGATATCGATGGTGAGACTTTGCAAAACATTTTTCAAATGAGCGCGAACTATACTTTAAATGTTTATATATATATATATATATATATATATATATATATATATATATATATATATATATATATATATATATATATATATATATATATGTATATGTATGTATGTCTCCGTCTGATACCTCAAAAAATAATTAACTGATTTCAATTAAACTCGTCAAGTGCCTTTCTTTTATAAATGGCTTGAATGAGTTCGTTAGCCAGGAAAATCGGACGAGGTTTCCCGGAAAAATTTTGAGTTTTCTTTCGAAAAAAAATTTTTCTCCGAAAATAACAAAGCTGCTCTAATGAAATCTACTATATATGTTGCCTTGGGAAATACCTTACTACGTACCAAAATTAAACTTTCTAAGTTTATAGAAAATTGAGTTATTCAAATTTTGAATTTTCTTTCGAAAAATGTTTATTTCTCCGAAAATTACAAAGTTATTTTAATGAAATTTGGTGGATATTTTGCCCTAGGAAAGACCTTGCTACATACGAAAATTAAACTTTCTAAGTTTATAGAAAAATTGATTTACTCAAATTTGAAGCATTTAATAAAAATTCACTACCATAACGCACTTGCTGCGTCCCGAGATTTTTTCAAATACGATTCTCCGTGAAGAACTGCATATGTACGTAGAAAATCGTTGCATTTAGTCAACTGGTGCAATACTTATGAATTTTACCATAGATAAAACTAGAGTAAGAACTAGCATAAAATACCTTAATTTTAATGACGGTTATGTTCTAAAAGATGTTCGAAATGTCATTGATTTACTTCCAAATATTTAAAAATTCTTCTGAAAAGAGAAGTGCACATTATTTATTATTTCGGGGGTTGCTAACGTACACGTTTGTCTAATCCAGTCTCTCATATTTTCTGATGTGGTTCGTGTTATAGCCATACTTTCTCTTTTATAAATCACCAATAAAAAATCTAAAGGCGTGAGACCAGGAGACCTTGCGGGCCAGTTTACCGGGCCACCACGACCAATCCATATATCTCCAAACATGTTGTTTAGGCGTTTCTGACTTGGCGCGTAAAATGTGGCGAGGCTCCGTCTTGCTGAAACCAAACCTCTTTTTGTTGATTTTCTACATTGTTCAGAAGTTGAGGTAAACTGTGCCTTGAAAAATTATTGTGCATCTCTCCATTTATGTGGTCTTCAAAAAAAATTGTGCCCAACTTTTATTTATTTGAAAATTCATAAGTATACAACCATTAGAGCAAATACAACGATTTTCCACGTACATACGTAGCTCTTCACGGAGACTCAAATTTCTGAAAAACAGAATTCAATTTGACATTTATAACGTGACACAGGCCCTTCTAAATGAATATATATATATATATATATATATATATATATATATATATATATATATATATATATATATATATATATATATATATATATATATATATATATATATATATATATATATATAACATATAAAAATTGAAACTGACCCCGGATATGGGTCCTAGGGATCCTAGTTCGCGCTCATTTGAAAAAATTTTTGCAAAGTCTCGCCGTTGATACCTCTCTATTAGTCAATTTTTTAAATAAAAATTCATTAAAAAGGAACATTTGTATCACCAACGACTTATGATTTTAAGATTAAGCTTAAAACACCCTAGAATTAACGTATAATTTTTTTTCGTATCTTGTATAATAACGGATATACTGAACTTTATTAATTTTTTACGAAAATTCGCCAAAAATTACATACCATTAAACAATAAACTCTAAATAAAAAGTACTGCCAAAGTAAGAAAATGAGTCTATTTGAAATGAATTTTCTGGAAATATTTTATTAAAATGAAGGAAAATGACGGTTGAAGCTGAGACTTCAGGGTTTGTAAAGCATTCTTCTTGTGACATTTTCTCTAGATAACCTGTACTAGTTTAAGGTTATTTGCCTAAATGTTGCCAATTTTGACGTTTCAAATCGTGACTTTGACGTTTTGAGGAAAACCCCACATTTTGCCTCTTTAAATCCCTAACTTTTTTGTCTTTTAACTTACAGATCTAGATTTTGGTACGTACTTTACTTTTAATGACATAAATCCGCGTGCTAAATTTGGTTTCCCTTACTTTGTTATTATCGACGACATAAAATTTTTCTTAAACTGGGCTCCGATTTTCCTGGGTAAAGGGCTTGTCTAAGCCACTTGCAAAGGGAAGGTACTCACCAAATTCGATCCAAATCGACCCATCACTTTTTGAGATCGGGTGTGATACCTATATATATATATATATATATATATATATATATATATATATATATATATATATATATATATATATATATATATATAAAGTGTGAAACACACTTATGGAATAAAATTCATTATTCAGCAAAAAATAGTTTTTGTGGAAAACGCTGAGAGACGTGAAGTTTAATTTGTCGAACACTATCTTATAATCATAGTTTAAAAAATTAAGCTCCCTCCATTTTACCCTCACCACTTTATCCATTTTGTTTAAATAGCAACCCTGCATTTTTTCATCACAATTCGATGGATGACATTTTTCTGAATACGGAGATACCCCATATGTATGGTCTAATATTACAGTTTTCAATACAGGGTGGAAATTTAATACCGGAATATTAAAACTAAACATATTACCCTGAAATTCAAATTTCAAAAATAAACTTAATAAAACATCCCTTTCTTATAATAAATGTTCAAAATGTCCTCGATTCACTTGCACACAAGGAAATAATCTGCCCTTTTATCTAAAACGTACTTGGTATCATTAATCGTTTCTTATTAACTACCAATGTTTGCAGTGTGAAAGGTGAAATTTAACAGTTCTGTTTTATTTTTTGGTGTATTATGTTGAATGCACGGTCTCCTAATAAATTAGTCGTAATTTTGTTCCGATAATTTCAATTAATTTTTGGTCTAAAAATGCGATACTTAACTGAAACTCTGCGAACAGAAATATTAATGATGATTGGGTATGGTGATATGTGTAGAACACAGGCACAGTTTGTTAACCTATTTAATGAAAAACATCAAGATTTGCCCCCACTAACCCAGGGATCTGTGTCTAAGATACATTCACAGTTTCGTAATTATGGACACGTTAAACCACTGCCTAGGAGAACCAAGTTTGTTGAAGAAGATGTAAAACTCAATATTTTATTGGCTTTTCAAGAAGAACCAACAACTTCTACCCGTCAAGTTGCACGTGAAAATGATGTTAGTCAATCAACAGTTTTAAGGTGTCTCAAAAGCGAAAAAATTCATCCCTTTAAACTACAACACGTTCAAGAGTTGATTGACGATGATTCTGATAGAAGCTGCAATTTTGTGAACAACTGCTGGACATGTTACATAGAAATGTTATTTCTTCCGCTGACGTTTTATTTTTTGATGAAGCAACATTTCTTTTGAATGGCGATGTAAACAGGCAAAATTACAGATACTGGGCTGCGGAAAACCGCCACTGGATGCAACAAACACACACTCAGCGTCCTCAGAAGTTGAACGTTTAGGCTGGTACATTGGTGATCACGTAGTTCGACCTGTTTTTATAGAAAATCTAAACGGTCCAAGATATTTAGAAATGCTAAGAGAACAGGTTGTCCCAGTGTTAGCAGAATTGTATCCAAATGTAATGGAACCTAATATTCCCCATGAAAGGATATGGTTTCAACAAGGCGGTGCACCGCCCCACTTAGCTCTTCAAGTACGGGAGTATTTACACGAAGTCTTTCCGCAAATATGGATTGGACGAAGAAATTTCGTAGAATGGCCCGCCAGATCAACAGATCTTACACCTCTTGATTTGTTTTTATGGGAATACCTTAAAAACAGAGTGTATAAAATGCAACCTGCTGATTTAGATGATTTGAAAATGAAAATAACGACAGGAATTATGAACGTAACGCCTGACGTGTTGAACAAAGTTAGGGAAGAATTCCAGCAGATTATTTCGTTGTGTGCAAGCGAATGGAGAACCTTTTGAACATTTATTATAAGAAAGGGACGTTTTTATTATGTCTATTTTCGAAATTTGTATTTCAGGGTAAACTGTTTAGTTTTATTATTCCGGTATTAAATTTTCACCCCGTATTGAAAACTGTAATATTAGACCATACATATGGAGTATCTCCGCATTCAGAAAAATGTGATCCATCGAACTGTGATGAAAAAATGTAGGGTTGCTATTAAAAAAAAATGGATAAAGTGGTGAGGGTAAAATGGTGGGAGTCTAATTTTTTTAACTATGATTATGAGATAATGTTCGACAAATTAAACTTCACACGTTTCAGCGTTTTCCACAAAAACTATTCTTTGCTGAATAATGAATTTTATTTCATAAGTGTGTTTCACACTGTATATATATGTATATATATATATATATATATATATATATATATATATATATATATATATATATATATATATATATATATATATATATATATATATACTTTATATACAAATTGAAACTGACTCCGGATATGTGTTCTATGGGGCTTAGATCACGCTCATTTGGAGAAATTTTATAAAAATTAAAAAGTTGCGATCTCTTCATTAGTGAATTTTTTTAAAGGAAATTCACTAATCAGATATTCGTTTTTGATATTTGTATTACATTATATAGCGGTGCATTTCGTGTGCGGTAATTTGTAAACACCTGTATAACATTTTTACCCAAAAGATTTCTTTCATTTAATAAAAATTCTAGGCAGCAAGGTTAAAAGTTATTCTAAGACGGGCGGGAACTAGGATAATTTATCTGCATTGGTGCTCGGAATTTCTATTTTGAACAGAAGTGTAACCCAAGTGATCATAAAGATAGCAGCCAATAAAAAAAGTTACTTATAAATTCAAATACGTTTTATGATGCTTAGTTGAATTTACAGGAAAAGTGGCACCACGCGAAGTATAGTTTAGTGAATTTTCTTAATGGGGAGATCCCGACTTTTCAATTTTGCAAACATGTCTTCAAATGAACGCGTACTAGAACCCCTAGAACCCATATCTGGGGTCAGCTTCGATTATTATATATATATATTATATATATATATATATATATATATATATATATATATATATATATATATATATATATATAGAGAGAGAGAGAGAGAGATTAACCAAATTTGGTACTTAAGTTTATAACATTAAAAAGTCTTGACGCAGTAAGTGCGTTATGGAAGTGATTCTTTATAAAAATGCTTTGAATAGCAAATATGTCTCTTTAATGCAAGCAGTCATCAATTTGGTCACCGGTATAACCTATACAGTAGAGACAATGTGCCATATTTTATCAAAATAACTTATTGTTTGAAAATGTACAAACATTTTCTGACAATAAACATAAAATGTTGGTTTCCTAGCCAACAAACCTTAGGTTAATAGCAAATTGAGTTATTGAAATTTGAAGCATTTAATGAAAATTTGCTACCAAAACACACTTACTGCATCTCGATTTTTTTCTTACAAACATATTTCGATAAAACATGTAATAAAAAAGCCTGGACGCAGCAAGTGCGTTATGATAGTGAATTTTCATTAAAATGTTTTAAATAGCAAATATGTGTTTTTTTTTCAGAAAGCAGGTATCAAATTTTATTACCAGTATAACATATATAGTAAAAATAATGTACCATATTTCATCAAAATAACTTTATAGTTTGAAAATGTAAAAAAAAATTCAAAAATAATCTTAAAATGTTCCCGAAAAAACTAGTTTCCTGGCCAACGAACCTTATAGGTTAATAGCTGGCTCAGAACTGACACTGATAGGGGGAATCCGTCTGTCTAATTAAAAGAAACCATTGTTTAATCTATTTCAACTGAGCAGATTTTCCTAGTTAACGAACTTATCCAAGCCACTTGGAAAAGGAAGGTACTCACCAAATTTGATCAAAATCGGCCCATTATTTTTTGAGTTATCGGTGTGATACATACATATATATATATATATATATATATATATATATATATATATATATATATATATATATATATATATATATATATATATAATTGAAACCGACCCCGGATATGTGCTCTCGGGGGCCTCATTGGTGCTAATTTGAAGGAATTTTTTCGAAATTCAAAAGTCGAGATCTCCTCATTGGTGAATTTTTTTAAAGAAAATTCACTAAAAAGGTGTTCGAAAAAAAATAATTTAGGGATCACCAACGACTTATGGGCCAACCTGTGATTGAAAATAATTTTATAAGATGCAGCTCGAGACACCCTATAATTAACTTATACAATTTTTTTTCGTGTCTTGTATAATAATAATTATATCGAGCTTTACCGTAGAAATGCGTCACCCTGTAGGTATATATGTAAACAGATAAAAGCTGAACGTAAACCTGGATATAGATTCTAGGGGGCCTAGTTTGCGCTCGTTTGAAGAAATATTTTTAAAATTCTAAAGTCAAACTTAACTAAAAGTACCGCCAAAGCACCAGAGAAAGAAAATAACTAACCTGTTGCATATCAGCCCTTTTTGTAAGACTTCGATACTTTATAGCTGTTGACAAAACATCACAAACACTGTTTAGTCCATCCACTAACATTAATACAATCGTAAAGGAATAATTTGCACTTGTATATTAAAATTTCAAAATAACACAAATAATTTATAAACTGAAATTGAAAACAGATAAACGATCTAATAATGTACGATAAACGTCAGTTACAGCGTGTAACTGACCTGCGCATTGATATCAAATGCTACGTTGCCAGGTAACGACTCGGGCATACTAGATCTCATATATAAACCAGTTTTTATCATTGTCAATAAAAAACTGTGATATTAAAAATAAATGTTTCAAATTTAAATAGCTCAATTTTCGGTAAACCTAGAAAGCTGAATTTTGGTACATAGTTAGGTCTTTCCCAAGGCAATATGTCCACCATATTTCATCTAAATAGCTTTGCAATTTTCGGAGAAAAATGTTTTTTCCAAAGTAAACTCAACATTTTCCCGGAAAACCTTGTCCGATTTTCCTGGCTAACGAACTCATCCAAGCTATTAATAAATGAAAGGCACTTGCCGAGTTTCATCTAAATAGGTTAATTACTTATATATATATATATATATATATATATATATATATATATATATATATATATATATATATATATATATATATATATATATATATATATATATAAATCGAAACTGACCCCGGATATGGGTTCTAGTGGCCCAAATTCTCGTTCATTTGAAAAAATTTTTGCAAAGTCTCACCATCGATACCTCTCTATTAGTGAATTTTTTTAAATAAAAATTCACTAAAAGGAAACTATATACCAAACGTTAAATTTCTATGTTACAAGAAAGTTATAAAAAGATATTTGGTGCCAGATCATTTCTATAAAAATTCACTACCATAACGCACTTGCTGCGTCCAGACTTTTTAGTGAATTTTTATTAAAAAAATTCACTAATAGAGAGGTATCGATGGTGAGACTTTGCAAAAATTCTTTCAAATGAGTGCGAACTAGGACCCCTAGAACCCATATCCGGGGTCAGTTTCAATTTTTATATGTTTATATATATATATATATATATATATATATATATATATATATATATATATATATATATATATATATATATATTTGTGTATCCGTCTGATAACTCAAACAATAATTAACAGATTTCGATGAAACTTGGCAAGTGATTTTCTTTTATTAATGGCTTGGATGAGTTCGTTGGCCAGAAAAATCGGACGGGGTTTTCCGGGAAAATTTTGAGTTTTCTTTCGAAAAAAGCTGTTTTATTGAAATTTACTATATATGTTGCCTTGAGAGAGATCTTACTACGTACTGAAATTCAACTTTCTAAGTTTATAAAAAATTGAGTTATTCATATTTTAAATTTTCTTTCGAAATTTTTTTTCTCCGAAAATTACAAACTTATTTTAATGAAATTTGGTAGATATCTTGCGTTAGGAGAGACCTTACTACACACCAAAACTAAACTCTCTAAGTTTATAGAAAATTGAGTTATTCAAATTTGAAGCATTTAATATTTAACATTAAGTTTTTACCACAGAAATCGTAGAAACGACGAAACGATTTTCACGTCTCTAGTATCAGGATCACATGAGAGGATAGGCAGTGGCAGTGTTTAAGTTTTGTTTAGTATAGTGTAATGCATGTGGCGTCTGGCGATCGCTTCAGGTCGGTAATGGTATTGGCACATGAATAAGATCTAATATCGCTCGCGTCCAAAAGAAAAATCATGGAAGTTATGCGATTACGTGCCTAATGGACAGTCAGTTTTAATCAACAATACACATCCCTTCCTTTTAAGTTAAAGGCAAGAATTTTAGGCTGTTATTGTATTCTAATTTTAAGAATTTAAATAATGAAGGGAAATATTTATATAATTATATAGTGATAAAACAAATTATTACGATATTCACTCTATATAATTATAATATGAACCGTTTCGTTAAATGTGGCTTCTTCAGAAACAAAAGCAAAATGCATGTAGTAATTAACTACAGATGCAAATATTCATTTGTTTTATTATTTACGTTTGAATTGCATTTACATCAGAGATTATTAGTTAATTTTTATTTTAAAAAAATCACTATTAGAGAGGGATTGATGGTGAGACTTTGCAAAAATTTTTTCAAATGAGCGCGAACTAGGACCCCTAGAACCCATATCCGGGGTCAGTTTCAATTTTTATATGTTTATATATATATATATATATATATATATATATATATATATATATATATATATATATATATATATATATATATATATATATGTATGTATGTATGTATCCGTCTAATAACTTAAAAAATAATTAACCGATTTCAATGAATAATGGATTGGATGAGTTCGTTATCCAGGAAAATCAGATGGGGTTTTCCGGGAAAATTTTGAGTTTTCTTTCAAAAACAAATTTGTCTCCGAAAATAACAAAGCTGTTTTAATGTAATTTACTATATATGTTGCCTTGGAGGAGACCTTACTAAGTACCAAAATTCAACTTTCAAAGTTTATCGAAAATTCATTTATTCAAATTTTAAATTTTCTAGAAAATTGAGTTATTCAAATTTGAAGCATTTAATAAAAATTCACTACCATAACGCACTTGCTGCGTCCAGACTTTTTTAATACAACAAGTCAGTACTATAGATTTTAATTTAACTTATTTGCCTCTTTCTTTTATAGTATAGAGTTTTCGATAAGCTAAATTGAAAGCAAACAATTATTATTTTATAAAACCTGTTTACTTACTTTATGGATAAATAATTAATTTATATTTGCTAAAGAAACTGATTTATATCAAATCTTTACATATAACTTTACGCATGTTAAGTAGGCTTTGAAATATACCCTCAAAAATGCATTTTGTAATTTATTATCGCATAACCTCTTAGTACCCACCCTGTATTTAAAACAGTATCCTTTAATTAAAGCTGATTTGCTTTCAAAATTTTAAAACGGAATTTATATTTATCCATTATTAAAAAAACAATGAAACCACACAATTGATGCGATTTATTTTTCGTAACTAATAAAATTATAAAACATTGATTTACCGAAACACACTACCTTAGATTGTAAACAAAGAAAATGCTAACATCAATACTACTCACATTCAACAGTGAAGCATAATATACAAGGGGATCCATATTTCGTACATAAATATGACTTTACAGGTATGACAACGTTAAAAAATAAAACACTACAGTCTATTAAAAGTCTTTAGTCACAATTTCGTCATGCAACACTTCGATCGTTGAACAGTTTTTTCAACTTTCTTACATTGGTCTTGGCCTGCAGGTATGCCCGATTTTCATCCTTCTCAGCTGATTTTTCCCTGTTTCCACCGATATTTAAATAGTCCTCGTAACGTTTTTCGCGATTTTGATTCACTTTTATCGCGGAAAGCATGTGCATTGGTTTAAAGTTCGTTATCCCGGTTTCGTCGATAAGAACATACGGTATACGACCGGCTAAAACACTTCTGGCAGCCTCTTTAGGAATAACAGCCTGCAAATTACCTCTACTGATTAATACCGGGAAATTCAGCTTACATCTGTGGACTATAAAGTCTTCTATTGCCAATAAATTCTGTTTCTTCATGATTTGTAATGGTATATCCCTCGCAGTTCTCAGCTCTTGGATGTTAGGGTTTAATATTGCACTTTCCCTAATAAGCTGCCTAATTCTTGGGTCGGACCTGGCCCTTTCTGGGTCTTTCTTTATTCGAGCAATCGCAGTTTTAAGAGAATAATCCCTTTCTGCCAATTGTCTTATCAGAATCACCCGTTTCAAAAATTCTGTTGTTGGTTTATCATATAGTTGTAATTTCATGGCTTTTTTCGATTTTGTATTCGTCAAGTTTTCGCTTACGGAGGTTAAATCTAATGCTTGAGCAAAGCTATTAGCTTCTTTGATTAATTCGGTGATTTTTTCTTCACTGCCAGTTTCTGCAAAATCTTTCAATTTTTGTTCAGATATGGCTTTTACAGTCGAAGCTATGCAGTCTTCTAAAACTTTTCCTGCTGTATTATCGTTAATTCTTTTCGAACATATCTTCAAATTATTAACAAGCGTCTGCATGTATTTAGTATCAAGTTTTAAAAGTTTTTCTAAAGCTGAAGACATCTGCTCGTTTTCTTTATCCAACAGACTTATTATATTGTCTTGCATTTTCATTTCTGGAACACTTTGATCAATTACTTCTTGTAATAAAAATGTTTTTGATTTGGAAATGTTCTGAGTTAGTTGTCTGTATAAGGTGTTGCAAAGTTCGTTTCTTTCCATTGGGGTGTTCATTATTTCCAATAATTCTTCCAGTATTTTTTCATCTTTGTTAAGAACATCTACAATAATTTCACTCATAGAATTAAAAGCCAGCACTTGATCTTTTGGTCTATTTTTAAACACCTCATTTGCAGCTACAACTGATGTTTTTAACAATATTTTTAATTTATTAGAACATCTGTTGAATTTTCCGTCGGTTTCTGTTAGACATTCAAACATTTTCGATGGTTGATGTATATTGTCTGCGTTAACGTTATTTTTATCTCTGAAAGTCGATGCCCTCCTGGTCACTGTTAGTAAAATTTCAACCATTCTATTAATAGTTTCTGTATTGTTGGATATTCGCGCTGCTATATCTAATGCATCGGCCTCGCTAACATATGATATTAAATTGTTCTCCTGGCTCACGCTCAACCTTCTCATTTCTTCCAGTCTCTGTTTTAATTTTGCTTTCTTCTCTTCTAAACTTGCAATCAAATCATCCATACCATCATCAAGTAATATTTGTTTTAGTCTCTCCAACTCCAAGCGTTGTTGTTCTTGTTTGAGTCTAATTGCTTCAATATCCAACTCTTCTATTTCTGAGTTATTAAGTTCAACACTAGATTTTTCTTCAGAATCGTCGCTATTATCTAACATACTTTCCTCAGTTGTAACTTCCTCTTCTTCAGATTGTTCCTCTTCTGCCTTTTCATTGATTTCTGCTGAATCAAGAACAATACTATTGTCCATTATATTTTCTTGAGTCATTTCAGGGTTTGTTGCATTTATAACCTCGGCCTTTACTTTCTTACGCCTTGGTTTTCTCTTTTCTGGTTCGATTTTAGGCCTCTCTTCCGGATTTGCAGCGAACGTTAACTGGCCATCAGCTGTGATCGTTGATTCGGTTGGTAAGAACATCGGAGGTCGTTCTTCTTCGCCCATTATTAACCCAGATATTAAAGTTGGCTGGTTATCAATGTTAATAGTAATGCCTGGAGCATATTCAAGGCCAAATTCATTCTCAATCGTTTGACCTGGTACAAATACATCACCAGTTTCTGTGTGTACCATTTGGCCACTGATAAAACATTCCTTTCCAGAAGATAAAGTGATTTTAACACCTGAAAGTCTACGTTTGTCGGTTCCTGGCGGCTTAAGTCCATCACCATAATCTTCTATTTCGCACAGTGTAGCATTTGCCATGCTTTTTATTATGTCTGGTATCTCACTAAGCGAAGGCAGCTGTTTCAAAAGTTCATCACCTTTCCTTAAGATAGTTTCATTAACACCCTTTGTTTTTTCCAAGTCGTCTATTTCCATAACAATGTCTTCTTCTGTTGCTGGTTCTGAAATTTCGTCAATAATTTTCTTGGCATCTTCTTCGAATTTTTTCCAATCCAAATTTTTCATACTTTCTTTAACCATTTGTTTCCATTCTTTTGTACCTTCCCCTTTTTGTTTCTTGCGTCTCTTAATTAATCTTCTCAAATGTTCTTCCCATTCTTCTTCCAAACGTTCTTTATCTTCAAATATCTTAGCTAAACTCATTGTCCATTTACCATGGTGATGAAACTGTTCTTCTTCTGGACTAGTAGCACCCTCGCCACAATAGAGCTCAGCTGTGCTATCGTAATACTGAATTTCCATTGGAATTTTTTTAAAGTCTTTTAGTTTAACTATAATTTTATCATTCTTTTGTGACACTAAAAGATCTATGATATCACCATCTCTTATTGCCAGTTCGAATTGAGCTTGTAAAATTATATTATATTTTTTGTCTGCGACTGTATAAACAAAAACACCATCGCCTTTCTTTGTTTCTAAAAGTTTTGTCAAAATTTTGTGGTTTTCATTATCTGGATCAATGACTGGGCACATGTAATTAAAGTCTTCAAGTTCAGTATGGATTTTTTTGCCATAATCTTTCTCTTTTTCGGATCGTTTTCGGGCATGATTTAACAATACTGGTATGTAATGTTGTATTTTAGCACCTAAAAGCCATTTACCTGTTATTCTCAATGTCCTCAAAGCTTCTTTGGGAGTTTGCGGCTTCAGAAGAGGCAAATAAAAATGTCGAGAGAATATTCGACTAGCACCTGTTATTTTGCAAAATGACAGCACGTAGTTCACCATCTTGATTGACTTCTTTCCTTTTGCACAAATATTTCACTATGTAATAAATTAGATTGTTCTTAACTTATTATTATTATTATTATTTGTTAATTCAATAATAAATAATTTACTCGATAGTAAAATTGAAAGAGAAACTGATAAATATTTTTTATCTCTTTAGGGACGTTAAGTGAACTATTGCGGAAAATTTATAAAACAATTTTATTTTGTGTTTTACACATAGTTTAATAAGAAATTATTACAGCACAGTAGCACAATGAATGACTGATTTACAAATATGAAGTGACTATATATACAATAGAAGCAGATAAAATAACAAATTTATATATATCAGAATGTTCGTATCGTATCGTTCGGTAGACGACGTAAGATGTGAAGCATCCCGACGCTGTCGCTTGACTGGCATCGCTGGTGTCCCACTCCCATGGACATCGTCGTTCTCCCAGCTAATTCGGTCTCGGTTATCGGCGACTGAACCTGAAATCATTTCTAAAAGGATCAAGTATGTGCTGATATTTAAGTAATCTTGTAGAATTCTTGGCTTTCTCCAGGATCGCCTTTGTTCTGTCATCCTCGAAAAACGTCCCACTTTTTATACTCTGCTCCAGTTCTTCCAGCTTGGCGCTCTTCTTCACGGGTTCGAAGGGCTTGTATGGTGGTGGTGGCTCAAATTTCAGTTCCCTGAATTTCTTACGAACTTCCATTCTGAGCTTGTCGACAGTGGTCTCTTTTTTGAGAATCTTTTCATCATTTCTAGCTTTAAGCCGCTTTCTGTCCTCTTCTTCTCGTTTCTGTCGTTGCTCTTCTAGTATCAATAGTGTATCTTCTATGGGCTCGCGTTCTATCTTGTATTCTCTACGTGGAGTGTCCTCAATTTTGGACATCTCAACCGGCGCTCGTTTTTTGACTCTCTCCTTGCGGACATGTTCCGTTGGTTCTTCTATTACCCGACGCTTGATTACGATAGGCTCTTCTTTTTTCTGTCTTGGTTTCGGAGGTGGAGGTGGAGGAGTGGGAGATAACTCACGGCGCGGCCTGTTGCGGAGAATTTCTGGAATTTCTTCGCCTGTTTCTTCGTAGACAAACTCTTTACGGGGACGGCGGGCGGGAGGTAAGTCCTCTTCTGTTGCCTCGAACTTCAACTGACCTTCTTCTGTTATGGTCGATTCACCAGGTAGGAACATAGCAGGGTTCTCTTCTTCTCCCATAACCAAACCAGGTATTAATTGAGGCTCATTATCCATGCAAATCGTGATGCCTGGGGTATATTCTGTGCCACCATCTTCTGTTTCAATTGTTTGGCCTGGAACGAAAACTTCGTTATCATCGGTTTTTACAATTTGACCTGCCACGAAACATTCTCTTTCTTCTGCTATTTTAACTTTAACACCTGACACATTGTGAAGCTCGCACATTTCACCACTGTCAAGGACTTTAATAACTTGAGGAACTTCTAGCATTGTTGGCAACTGAGCTAGTACTTCTTCTCCGCCTTCTTTAAGTTTTTCGTTCACATGTCTGGTCTTTTCCATATCATCAACTGCCATGGGTATATCTTCCTCTTCTACTGTCTCTTCTACTTCTTCAACAATTTGTTTTGTTTCTTCTTCAAATTTATCCCAGTCCATATTTTCAAGACAACCAGCCATCATTTGTTTCCAATCTGTAGAATCTTCACCTTTTACCTTCTTCTTTCTTTTGTTAGCCAAACGCATCATTTCCAATTCCCATTCTTCTACCCCAGATTCTTTAGCTTCAAATAGTTTTGCTATGGAGAAAGTTTCTTTGCCATGGTGGTGTTCTTCTTCTACTATTTCTTTAGTCCATCCACTGCCTCTATATAATGGATCGTTGCCTTTATAAGAAGCAATTGGTAGAGTCACCCGAAGGCCATTGTTAAGTTTAATCAAAATCTTTTCACTTCTTTGGGCCATTGTTACATCAACTATGTCATGGTCTTTGATGGCTTTCTCCATTTGATAGGATACCACTAATGTACAATTTTTATCAAAAATTTCATAGCAATATTTTTGCCCTTTACCTTTCGGTTTTCTTCTTAGAAGATTTTGCAATGCTGTATGATTCTCCATATCATCGTCAAAGAAAGGCTCAACATATCGTACTTCATCATGTTTGCGGACACGTTTCTTAATAACTGGCTGGCCCTTTTTTCTCCTTTTTCTTTCAGCAGATTTTTCATCATGTGGTATCAAGGCGGGTATGTAATGCTCTATACGGCTTCCTAAAATATTTTGTCCAGTTATTATTTTTCGTCTCAAGGCATCCTTGGGAGAGAGAGGCTTCAATAAAGGCAGATAATAATTTCTTTGGAAAAGTTTGCTGGCTGCAGTAATTTTACATAGGGAAATCTTCACATTAAGAACCATTTTGAAGTCGACTGCGATACAGGTGTATTAACTTGTGTATGCAGCTATCTGTAACAGTAAGGTATGTTGCCAAGTCTTGCGTCGAAATTTCTTTAGATCAGAAGTTTTGGATTCTTGAACACTTTTATTTGCTTCTATTATCGTCGAGCTATATCTAGCAGTCAATAAGGACATCACTAATAACTTCTACTATTAAACTATTGTTATCGGCTCGGAGACAAACTGCATTGCCGAACGCCAAGCGGCAATGAACTAAATAGACGAACAATGCGGGCACTGTCGAAGCAATCAGATGATACTGTGTCCCAAATACCGATACCAATAGCCGATCGAATGACCTAATTAGTCCAATCTATCTACTGTAGACAGCCTTCCACACTCGGTGACGCATTATCCCCACCGTATCAAATGTATTTCTGTACACAAAGGGTTCCTGCCAATTCGCCTTGATTTGACTGTAATCTTTCTGCAGATATTTTTTATAATCCGCAGTAAAGAAATTGCCTTTTTTAATGCACTGTTCCATTTCTTGAAGCTTTGCACTTTTCTTCACTGGCTCTAGTGGCTGATATTTGATTTTGGGCTTATTTTCAACAAGCTGTTTGGCTTTAATTTTCAATTCTCTTCTCTTTCTGTCAATCGCTAGTTCTTCTTGCGCTTTCTTATTGTTAAAGTTACTCACTCGTTCTTTTTCTTGCTCCAAGATATCCTTCTCGAAAGAAGGTAACGTGAGATCGTACAACACAGGTTCACCAGGCTGTCGTTTTACAGCTTCTTTTTCTACCGGCACTTCTTTCACTGGTGGTTTTTTAGTTCCACGTTCGCGACGTTTAGGCCCCATGCTAGGTTCGATCACACGCTTGGGTCTCTCGTAAATGAATTCCTTCGGTTTCCGTTTAGGGGGTGGCGGCGGTGGACTTTCCTCCTCTTTCTCCTCCTCGCTGTTTTGCTCCTCCTCTAATTCCACTTCCTCTACTTCTGGCTCTGGAGGGGGAGTATCGTGATGCACGATGTCGTCCTCTGTTTCAGTAAACTGCAGTTCCCCCTTCTCTGTAATTGTAGACTCTCCTGGCAGGAACATCACCTTGTTTGGATCGTCGCCCATGACCAAACCTGGTAGTAGGCTTGGCTCATTATCCATCATAATAGTGAATCCAGGGGTATACTCGGTCGTACCGTCCTCTTTCGCGACCGTTTGACCGGGCACGAACAAATCTCCATCTTCTGATTTTACCATCTGACCTGGCACGAAACATTCCCGTCCGGTGCTTTCTAATTTTAACGATATGCCAGATATGTCACCCATTTCCTGCATTTCCCCATCTTTCATTGTCTTAATGACCTCTGGAATTTCAGGCATTGTAGGCAGTTTATTCATTAAATCTTCACCTGCAGCTAATAACTTTTCATTTACATTCACTGTTTTATCCATGCTATCAACTTCCATGGTAATTGGTTCATCTTCTACTGGTTCATTAATATCCTCTACGATTTGCTTTGCATCTTCCTCAAATTTATCCCAATCCATATTGTCTGCAGCCGCAGCCATCATAGACTTCCAGTCAGCTGTGCCCTCTCCTTTGTGTTTCTTCTTTCTTTTATTTGCGAGCCTCATCATTTCCAGTTCCCATTCTTCAACACCCGATTCTTTCGCCTCGAAGAGTCTAGCTATGGAAAATGTTTCCTTTCCGTGATGATGATATTCTTCAACTTCTTTTTTAGTCCACCCCTCGCCTGCATAAAACGGAGATCTGCCGTCATAAGTTACAACAGGCAATGTTACTTTGGTTCCATCTTTCATAGTGACGACGATTTTTTCACTTCTTTGTGCGATTACCACGTCCAAGATATCTCTATCTCTTATAGCTCTTTCAAACTGATGGGACAACACAAGAGTGCATTCTTTATCAGGTATATAATAAGTGTAACACTGACCTTTACCTTTAGATTTTCTGCTCAACATACTTTGAAGTTTAGGGTGATGTTCTATGTTTTCATCAAAAAACGGCATCACGTATCTCATGCTGGCCTTCTTACGTTGACGTTTCTTGCCCAATCCCTTAACTCTGTATTTTCTTCTAGCTACTCTGTCTCTGTATTCCTCTAACGCTGGAATATAATGCTCTATTCTTTGTCCTAGTACGTTCTTTCCGGTTATTATGTGACGCCTTAAGGCATCCTTCGGCGAATATGGTTTCAATAGAGGCAGATAGAAATTCCTTTGAAATAACTTGCTGGCCCTTGTTATCTTGCATAACTGTAACATAACGTTGAAAACCATGTTTAAATTATTTTATTTATAACTCTTCAACCACAAGAATATTTAAATATTTTGTAGCACTTAAAATTCGTAACTATACTTAAGTATCACAAATATGTCATGATAAGTTCGATGGAAGCGGTTCGAAAATCGACTGACCTAAAATTAAGATTAGCAATGTTGTTTGTTTGACGTGTCGTGTACTTGACATTATTTTTACACCTCTGACTTTATCAGCAAACATGAATTAATTCTTTATAAAATTCATCAGCTACAAACATATATACCGCGCAATTCGACACCATCGTCCAAATACATTGAAAAGATCAGGGCAGATGATTGCTTAATCATTTCCCGAGTGCTTTGCGTGCTTTCTCTGATTGTCACATGGAAATTGTGAATTGGTTTTATTTTTGTATTGTATCATTTCCCAGATGGCAAAGAAAATTAATGAAATTGATTATTCACAAGGAGATTTTGATTAAATTCAATTCAAATTGTACGAAATAATTGACCAATAAAATATATAACACTAGGTATGCATGTAGGTCCTTTGAATAGTGTGGCTACATCACGACTGTGATTGCCACTTATTATTAGATTGCATTCCTGTCTATCTATAAACAAAATGTCAAACTGTCACGAGTAGATCATTCGGCAAACAGTTTCCGATGATAGCTCTATTTTTATAAGATTTATTACTTGATTCATCAAGATACTCTCAAATTAAACGACTGCATGTGCTGAGGGCATTTATAGACGTAGAAAATTGATTGTTAGTGCTCACCACCATCACAATCTAAGGCGATGTCGCCGTGTCATCGCAACCATGTCTCAGGTCACCAGCATCTCTTTTCATTTAATTTTAGCTTCCGCACTTCATGGGTCTGGGTTTTCAACAATTCACTACTTGGTCTACCTCTTCCCTTCTTTCCACATATGTGTATCAGCAGCATCGGTGGTACGGTGATAAAACCGTGTGCCTCCGAACCCAATGTTCAACTCCCAGACGGGGATCATTTAACTTTTTCAGTACATACTGTAAAAATCCACATCAACCGAGGTTGTGGCATTGTGTTTGGAATAGCTGGATGTCTGCATCATCCGCTCTTCGGAGGGAGCGTAAAGCCGTCGGTCCCGTATTCCATACGATGTAGCACACGTTAAAGATTCCCACCTCCTTACAGAAAGGCGGGAGTTTGGAAAAATTTCCAGGAAAGTGCGAGGTGAAACTGTTCGCTGGCGTCGGTGATCCGCCATACTAGCGAAAATAGACCGACGTTAAAAATAAGTACGTGTCCTTCAAATAATGTTGTCAGAAGTTATAAGCTCTTAGAATATGACCAGTAGATAATGTTGCCTGTCTCCTCTCGATTTGTTTCAGCAAACATCTTTGCCCTCTCACTTCTTCTAGCACGCTTTTGTCGTCTTTCTATAGGTGTATATGGCCTTGTTCAAATTCTAGCTTTTCGACCCATACATTAACACGCTCTATACGTATGACTTGATGAACCTCTTCCTTTGGTTTAAGTTAAAGTCTTTGTTAATGACATTTTGCATATTGAATGCTTGCCTTGCCATTGCGACCTCTATTCTCAGTTATTTACTACATGTACCATCATCCGGAATAATGTTCCTCAAGTACGTGAACATTTTCACTTGTTCAAGTTGTTGACCGTTTAGCTTATACATACATTTGCGCGCCCTGTTCTTACTGTTCTACTTATCCTAATAATATATTTGTTTTATTGCTTCTTAAAATACCATACAGTACATTGAGCATCATTTGGTGTTCTTCTTCCGTTTCTTCTGCCAGCGCTATGCGTACATTAGGCAATAGAACTGTGGTTCATTTATTTTGATTTTCGTTGTTTTTTCTTTAAGTTATTTGTATTTTCTATAAATAAATTGAACAAATATGTGGATAATGGGCAATCTTGCCGTACGGTCTTTTTTATTTAAGCTTCAATATCATACGTATTAATATCTACTATGGTAGTTTGATTTTTGTATAGACTAAAAATGATGCGCCAAATATGTCAAATCCAATCAAACTTTTTAGTGAATTTTTATTTAAAGAAATTCACTAATAGAGAAGTATCGATGGTTAGACTTTGCAAAAAATGTTTTCAAGTGAACGCGAATTCGGGTCCCTAGAACCCATATCCGGGGTCAGTTTCAGTTTTTATATGTTATATATATATATATATATATATATATATATATATATATATATATATATATATATATATATATATATATATATATATTGTGGTGTTGTCCAGGCTTACGTACATAAATACATAAATACGCACATAATAAGTATTATTATTGTTATTATTACCATTATCTATAAAAAAAATATTAAAAGAGCAGGTGCAGCAAATTGGATAATTGCAAATTTAATAGCCATTGAAAATCTGAATATAAAAACAAATTAGAATCAAATTGTACTTTTCAGTGTTCATCACAGGTGCCAACCTTCGTTTATAAAACTATATGCCATGTACTAACGAGATTGTGTACATTTTAAAAGGCAAATTCAAGAAAACAACATGGACTTAAATAGACAATGATACGTCTCTATATAATTAAGGTAGTATTAAGTAATTAGGAATAAGCGGTAGAGAAGGGTGTAAATAAGTGATGTAGAAGAGACTAGGGAGTTTGGATGGTACGATTTACCGACAACAATTTGTGTATAAGATGTTATATTATACGATGTTATAGTGTAATTATAGCAGTAACGATAGTAAGTAGAAGACGGGCTGTCAGAAAAGCGAAAAAATATGGCAGTTCAGAATTTTGAAAGAAGAGAATGTCAGTTGAGAATTTGGAGTAAGAAAGTAGCGCCGTTTTGGGATAGCAATTTAAAAGAGAGGAGTTAAAAGTTGAAAGCAGAAATATAAGTGAGGGTTTGTCAGTCGATAAACCGTTGTTTAACCAGTTGGGACCAAAAATCGAGAAGTTCAAGGTGACAGCATAAAGTTGTAAATTACTTACTGCGGAGTGTTATAGTAGCTGAGTGAGAGGTGAAAAATCAAAGTAAAATCGATCTAAGACAAATAGATGTATCAGTGGTGCGAACTTGAAATTGAAATAAATTGAAACCAATCCAAGACTGGAATTTCAATGTGTTGTGTTGAATAATTTTTAAGACATTTGTTTACTCACACAGGTTTATTGCTAGAAAAAGTAAATATATATATATATATATATATATATATATATATATATATATATATATATATATATATATATATATATATATAAGTAATTAATAAGATATTGGTCAATGATAAGAGGTAACGAGAATTCTCAAAATCAAAATTTAATGTTCGATTTTTTTTCTTGAATATAGATTTATGTATATAAAAGATATTGTTGTTTTTTGGCATTCTGTATAAATAGAGTATCATTGACCAAGTTTTGGAAGTTAAAGCACTATTTGGATTGTTATTCGGCGATGAACACGCATTTGAGAGCATTTACTATTTGTTTATTAATCAAGATATAAATGTGAGCTGAATCCAACCTGAGAATCAAATAGGGTCTATTTTAACATATAAATGATAATAATTAAATATCACAGAACCCAATATACATACATACATTTGTTATACGTAACAGCATAAACATTTACACAGGATAATATAAATATAAATATAAATATATATATATATATATATATATATATATATATATATATATATATATATATATATATATATATATATATATATATATATGTATCCAACCGATAACTCAAAAAGTATTTAACGTATTTCGATGAAACTCGTCAAGTTCCTTACTTTTATTAATATCTTGGATGTGTTCGTTTTTCAGGAAAATCAAACAAGTTTTTTCCGGGAAAAATTTGAGTTTTCTTTCGAAAAAAATTATCTCCGAAAATTACAAAGTTATTTTGATGAAATTTGGTTGACCTGTTGCCTTGGGAAAGACCTAACTACGTACCAAAATCAGCTTTCTAGGTTTACAAGAAATTGCGCTATCCAAATGTTAAACATTTATTTCTAAATCAGACAGTTTTTAATAACAATGATAAAAACTAATTTATATATAAGATCTAGTATGTTTCAGTCGTTACCTGGAACATTTGATATTATTGCGCAGGTCAGTTACGCGCTGTAACAGTTTTATTAGTTGACGTGCATTATTAGGTCGTTTATCTGTTTTGAATTTCATTTTACATATTATTTGTGTTGTTTGGGAATTTTAATATACAAATGCAAATTATTCTTTTCGACTTTATTAGTGTTAGTGGGTGGACTTGATGATGTTTTGCCAACAACTAAAAAGGATCGAAGGTTCTCCAAGCGTACTTGCTTTGCTTATTTTTGGCACATAAAAGTGCTGCGCTAAACCAGCTCATGCATGCACATACGTACTATTGTCCAGTTTTATTTATTATATGATACTTCTCACTTGGTTATTCGAATGTATCTGATCTTTCATTCGCTGATAATTACTTCGGTTGTAGGAAGTACATACTACATTAAGTGATGTATAAGACACGAAGCACGTGCCGCCACCTCGTTGCGGAACCAAGTAGTATGTTGTCACGGCAGCTCCAAATAACGCAAATTGTTAAATATTAGAGACTGTATACAACCAAATAACAATTTAATAAATTGCCAGAACTGGCCCGTTTTTACCCTAATATAGGGACACAGTATGTAAGGCTAGATGTATTCTCACCACAATTAGAACCGTAGACCGGTTTCGCTCTAATTAGAACTCGTCAACACAGCATACTAATTGCACCGAAAATACACCTATAAAGTAATACGGCTATGGTAGCCAGCCTTCCAACACTAAGTGAGATATAAGACAGGAAGCACGTGCTGCCACATCGTTGCGGAACCAAGTAGAGTGTTGTAACGGCAGCTCCAAATAACACAAGGTGTTAAATATTAGACTATACAATCAACTAACTATTTAATAAATTGTCAAATTTAACACTTTCTGTTATTTGGAGCTGCCGTGACAACATACTACTTGGTTCCGCAACGAGGTGGCGGCACGTGCTTCGTGTCTTACCTCGCACTTAGTTTTGGAAGGCTGGCTACTATAGCCGTATTACTTTATAGGTGTATTTTCGCTGCAATTAGTATGCCATACTGACGAGCTCTAATTAGAGCGAAACCGATTTACGGTTCTAATTGTAGTGAGAATGCATCTAGCCTTAAGTACGATATTATTTCAAATAAACCGATAGGGATAAGTTTCGTCACGATATGTGGCGGGTCGCGAGTGTATGAACATCAGAATTTTTTCTAACACAGATCACAAGTGTTCATTAGGTTCAACGTGCTGCGTTGTGAGGAAATATCTGGCTGTCTACTTTTACTGCCAAGCAGAAAGACATCTGCATTCGTTTCTTCGATATTTCTCTTGTACTATTTTTAATAGTAATTTTGATACCGCAGCCAATGCAACACACACACAAGAATAATTTATAAGTACATACACAACACAACGCAGTAGGTACACAATTCGGAACTAGAAGCAGGAACAGTAGATGCGCTTTTTATTTTGAAAATTTTGCTATTAGAGAGGTATCGATGGTGAGATTTTGGAAAAATGTTTTCAAATGAGCGCGAATTTGGGAACCTAGAACCAGAATCCAAGGTCCGTTGGAATTTTCATATGTTTATTCATGTTAGTGTTTGCTATGATAGTTGACAACGTAATTATTCTGTGGTGTGTCACTTTTGCCGTTAACACCAATGACATTACGTCTATGGTTAACACCAATACGAATGACATTTGACTTGTGTGACATTTGACATTTATGTCTGCTGCTTTGCACGCATTCTGAATTCTTTCTGAATTCTGAATTTAAACAAAAAAAATTGTTAAGAATTTTTAATGTTAGCAGCGTTGTGTACTTTTTGTAATTGTGTGGAAAAGGAAATTAACGTTTCTCGTTCAACGTTTAGCCCATAGTCTGTTTCATTTATTATATGTTCTCATATTATTACTGAGGCTTTTAACATGTGAGTATTACAACCCTAATTGTTGTGGCTATGCTATGCGGAGAGGTACAACTCAGGTGTTTTTTCAACGAGTGTCTTACCGTAGTAAGTTTTGTTTGTGCCGTTTTATTACATCATTACAAAAAAGGCCTGGGTAAGGATGCAATTTAAGCAGAACCCTCCACCTCGACCTCCTGACCATCGGTTTGCCTAATTAAAAAGCTGGGGGAAGGAAAACCATTAGATAATTAACTCTGGCATACATCAAGGTTTTGTGAGCCTAATGTGTACATAGTGTATATTTTCCTTCCTACGGTTTTGAATTAGACAAACTGATGGTCGGGAGGTTGAGGTGGAGGGTTCTGCAGCTTTACCCAGGTATTTTTTAGAACGATTTAATAAAACGGCACAAAACAAAACGTACTGCGGTGAGACACTCCTGTTTTTTCATGCTTTACTTACAGGCCGTTCATTTTCTAAATTTGTTATCTGATTGCTTTAGAATTATATTTTTAATGTACATTAACATTTGTAAGGTTTGTAATGATCTGCTATACCTAATGATATTTCAGAAATGTTTTAACTTTGCTTTTTGTTCTACTTAACAAATTTGCACCTTTTTTTTTTAGTTCAAATTCAAATAATGAACTGGTATAATTCAACATTCTTGCCGCAGGATATTTTCCTGTTTTGCTCACTAACCAACCGTGGCTTACGCTCATTATTATTTCAAGCCTGGTTATTTTCCCTGCCTGCACCTCTATTCACTCCTGATCCCATAACTTTCTTGGGGGTTGTTTGTAAGACGTTTTTCTTTCAGACACCAGCACTCCATCACAGACCAAGTCCTTTGTGTGGTGGAAAACATCACCGAAGGATTTAATAAAAACAAATCAACTGGTGCAATATTTCTTGACATTGCTCAAGCCTTCTATAGGATTTGGCATGCGGGCCTCCTAAATAAACTTCTATCATTTAATTATCCTCTCCCTCTGATTCTACTAGTCAGGTCATACCTGCAACAGAGGAAGTACCAAGTCAAACATCTGGGAGCCAGATCTAGACAATACACAGCCATGGCTGGTCTCCCGCAGGGTTCTGCTATCTCCCCTCTGCTGTACAATATATTTGTCTCAGACATTCCGACATCCCCCCTAAACGTGACATACACACTGTACGCAGACGACACTACCATCCTCAGCAGCTCCACTCAGCCGAGGATAATAACCGAACGACTTCAGACCGCCGTAATCGAGCTGCAAGGCTGGTACAGGAAATCCCTGCTAGTCATAAACCCCGATAAATGTTCAGCAGTCCTATTTTCCAAGAGGAGACACACCTCACGAACACGTATCATTAGACAACCGTCTAAATACCTGACAAGATTCCGCCAAATACCTCGGGGTTTTCCTCGAAAAACACAACATGGCGCTCCCACGTCCAACAAGCCCGACGAAAAGCCTTGATGTTCATTTTGAAGCTGTTCCCACTTTTAAATCGAAATTCCAAACTGTCCATGAACAATAAATTGCTCATGTACAAAGTCATCATCTGGCCAGCCTTGACCTATGCATCCCCTGAGCCACTGTGGCCGCAACACACGTCAAGACCCTTCAAATCATCCAGAATAAAATTCTGAGAATGGTAACCGGAGCGCCATGGTTTGTCAGAAACAGTCAGATTCACTCTGATCTGGAAATGCCTTCAATACTGGAGTTTATACCTCAACTATCCCAAACTTAGTTCGCAAAAGCCTCTTCTCACCCATATGCTCTTGTCCGTAGTGCCACCGCCTATGATGAGCAACTTCCACATAAGCATAAGCATCCAAAGCTTATACTTACTCGCTAACGCCCCCACACAGTCTCACAGTACCTCGATATCCCACACACTATGGTGTTGTGAATGAGGTCTGCATGAGCATTTCTCCCTCCTGTATCCAACAAAAAAATAATATATTTAAGTGTCTAATGCTAACCTGGTAGATTGTTTTACAGCATGTAGCTTAGCAACTCTGGTGAACATTGACGAATAAATACTTACACCCAATTTTCCACAGTTAAGTTTTAAGCCTGATGATAGATTTCATCACAAGATGAATGAAGATGGAAATTAATTATAAGACTGAAACTTACTTTGTAAGAGAACCACTTTGGCAACAATTTAAAGACTGCTCGTTTAATTCTGTTGTTAACATTCAATAATGCCTACTTATTTTTATGTTTTTCTTTGTACAAAAGCATATCTGTCTCAATTTCTGGTAAGAGAGTCGATCAATAAATACTGGTGTTCGAAGACAGGTGGCGTTGCTGAGGAAAGATGGCATTACCATCGTGTATTGTCATATGTCAAATGCCACCATACCGAGTTTAAGACTGATGCATTGGTGAGTTTTTATTTGACCAGTTGTATTACTGGAAGTGATGGCGATATTTTTTATTGAGTAGTCAGTGAAGAATAACGTTTGAATACAATTTCCTAGACTTTAAATTTAAAGAAATAGATAGATAGATAGATAGGTGCTTTATTGTCCAAAGATAAAAATCTTATTGACAAGCAAAGTGTTAACATATAAAAGTAAAAGTTGTCAAAATTTAAAAACACAAAAATATAAGTTCACAACAAATCGTAATATAAGTGCACAAGTAACTAGTGTAACTATATATAAAAAAAACAATATAAAAAACAATATAAACATAAATACACAGCTAACTAACAATATAATAAAAACACACAATATATAGAAAGCAGTCCAAATAAAAACTCCCAAACAACACCAATCGAATCTGTCACAGTAGTGCATCATTACAAAATTCATCTATTGAATAATAACATTTTGCAATTAAAAATTCCCTAAGCTCTTTCCTAAAAATTTCAATGTCACTAATCCTCCTCGAGTTTAGTGGTATCTGGTTAAATATCTTCTTACTATTATATATTAATGACCTCTTTAACAATGATGTGGACGGTATAGGAAGAGGAATGCAGTTCTTTTGTCTTGTATCAAGAGAAGACACTGACCTGATTTCATCTTTATATTTTTCATGCATAAGGCATGCAGTCTCCAAAACAAACAGAGACGGTAGGGTCAATATCCGCTCAGAAACAAATAAAGGTCTACAAGAGTCACGGACACTAACCCCACACAAATATTTGATGGCTCTTTTCTGCAGAATAAATACAGAATTGAAAAGATAACCTGCACAAGAGCCCCAGTAACAAATGCCATGTCTTAGATGGGACTCCACAAGTGAGAATTAAACACTTCTAGATGTACTCTTGTCCAAGCTTTTTGAAACAACTCTTAGTGCGTGACAAGCTGATGAAAACTTCTTACATAGATGATTTATATGTGTTTCAAATTTTAACGATTGATCAATGTATAGTCCCAAAAACCTAACACAGCTTTCCTTCCCAAGTTCCTCAGCTGCTAGAGTCACAGCAGGCAGACTACATTTAAAATGCATGATATTAGTCTTAGAGACATTCAAATTTGAAATGAACCAGTTTTAAAGAAGGAAGATTGACAGAAACAGCTTAGTTGGACTTCTATAAGCAGCCTTTACATTTCACAGCAACATTTTCTCCTAATAATGTTCTTCCCCCTTCATCACTTGCTCTAGGTCCCCCAGCTTGCTTAGGGGTTGAAGGGACAACTTTTTTCTTGTCGTTCATACACAAAACAGCCCACCTGACCTGACCCGACATGACCTAACCCGACATGACTTGACCTGACCAAAAAACGTTACGAGTCAACAAGAAAGCAAGAAAAACATGTATTTAACAACAAAAAATTTAAAACATGTTATTTTAAACTTACAATGTATGACCAGCGACGAACTAATAATGTCAACACTAAGCGAGATGTAAGACACGAAGCACATGCCGCCTCCTCGTTGCGGGACCAAGTAGTATGTTGTCACGCCAGCTTCAAATAACACAAAGTGTTAAAAAATAGAGACTGTATACAACCAACTAACAATTTAGTAAATTGTCAGCCCGGGCCCATTTCTACTCCAATATAGGGACAAAGTATGTAAGGCTAGATGCATTCTCACCACAATTAGAACCGCAGACTGGTTTCGCTCTAATTAGAGCTCGTCAGTACGCCATGCTAATTTCAGCGAAACTACACCTATAAAGTAATACGACTATGGTAGCCAGCCTTCCAACACTAAGTGAGACCTGGCCCATTTTTACCCTAATATAGGGACAAAGTAGCTTCGTGTCTTACATCTTACTTAGTGTTGGAAGGCTGGCTACCATAGCCATATTACTTTATAGGTGTATTTTCGCTGCAATTAGTATGCCGTACTGATGAGCGCTAAATAGAGCGAAACCGGTCTACGGTTCTAATTTTGGTGAGAATGCATCTAGCCTTATAATAATGTCAAACTTTGTTTCAACAGATTCCCACAATGTAAAAACCAATTTCCACAACATAAAAATAGTATCAGAGTGCATATAACATAGTAAACTTCATCTATCAGCAGTCGATTTATCTAAAACTAGTAGGCCCCTAATGTGCAGTATCACCTTAAAAAAAGAAAATTGTGAAAAACTTGTGTCTTCATACCAAACACTGGTATTTATTGATCGACCCTCGTACATGAGACATATGCCATATACTAGTTTCTTACTTCGTAGTTAAAGAAATATCTTAGTTTTTTTAGGACAATCAGTTTTTGAAAAGTAAAGTCAGGGTTTTATAGTGTTATTACATTTTATAGGTGCGTTTCTTTGCTATTTTAACGAAAATTGAAAATATCTTAAAAAAATTATGTGGGTGGGGGTGCGGTTATAAACATGGTGGTACGGAGACTTCCATCACAAGATAATGAAGATGAAACTTAATTGTAAAACTTGCGCTTTCATACCTAACATGTGTTTATTGATAGACCTTCATATATGTGACATATACTAGTTTTTTTAATTTCACAGCAGTCAGGGTTTTAACTATAAAACTATAAATCTATAACTATAAAACTATAATAAATATAATAAAGGGCTTTAATTAATTCCCGAACCCCACGTGACCGCTTAAGTTAGGCAACCCGGCATACACGGTTGTACAACCTGAATAAATGAAATTCCTAAGTTGCCAGTGTCGTCTCATTTCCTTTGGGGTTTTATAAAAATTATAATAAGGTGAAACAGTAAATGTATTTATTATTTAGTATTTTTACCAGCAAGTCTGTTCATGTATGGTTAACTGGTATTGATTGTTAAAAAAATAAATTAAAAACATAAAATATTACTTTTATTTTGTATAGTTATCAAAATTTTGTAATGTACGTAAACAAATTGAGGTGCGATTATTTAAGTATTGTGTAACATGTAACAAATATGTACCTGTTTGGGCAGATTACCGACGAACACATTTGGTAGGGCTTCGTTCCATGCGATGTCGAATATCGTTAACAACATAACCCGAACACACCTACACTTTTAACTTACGTAAAAACGCAATGAAAATGCTAAGTTTTGATAAAAACTCTTTATTTTTATTGTCCAACAGATAGAAAATTATTTGAACAAGGTAAACACTGGTTGAACTTGGAAAATGCACAATATACATACAAAATAACCGTTAAAAGGGAATTGAGCGCCAATGGACTGAACTGTCAATTGATTTAGTAACTTTAGGGTCCCTAGTCTAGTGGTTTTTTGGTTACTTTTTGACTGCCGACTCATAAAATCATGTTCCACTAAGAGAGAGGCAGAATCCAGTCACGCAGGGTTCGGGAATTAATGAAAGCTCTGTATTACTAATATTATTTTATTATGTAGGTTCATCTCTTTGTCATTTTAAATACATTGGTTTGTGGTAGCTTTTAGAGACCATATCTCATTTAGTTTTTAAAGAAAGTGGCAAATATTGTACATTTTTATGTAAATGAGGGTTTAGTTATAAACATTGTGGTGGAAAAAAGGTGGTATGGTCCCGACTTTATTATCATTAGAGCCAGTTCAGTTATAAACCAGTTTTTCTGTTATTATCTGTATTTTGGGGAATAAGGTTCGGGATCTATATTTTGTTGCGAATTTTCTCAAAAATGCCTCTCTGGCAGCAAAACTGTAAATTTTTGTAGTTAGTTATCCAATTTAATTGTACATTACACTCTTGGTTAACTGGAATCAGATATTTTAAATTTTTCATGAGGGAGGTTTGGGTTTAAGATATTTCAGTTTTTTTGCTGTTTTTAGTAAATATGTAAATAATCACTACTTTTGTGCTGCTTCACAAATTAAATGAAAACAGTTTTTCAAACAATATAAGGTAATTTATTTGAAAGCAAAAGCCAAACAAATTCATTTCATTAGGCAGGGTTCCCACTTGTCTGGAAAAAACGAGAAAAGTCAGTGAGTTCCAGTAGTGTTAAAAACAATTTCAGGACAGCCAGGAAAATTATGCAAAACGTTTTTAAAAGCCAGGGAATTCCAGTGATATTAGAAAATGTCAGGGAAGTTAGGACAATTATACAAAATGTTGCCAAAATTCAGGGAATTTTTATGTTGGTCAGGAAAAAATTAATATTATACTGATTACTCAACTGATTGCGAAAATAAAAAATATTCACTTCTGAAAAAAATCAATAAAATGCGGTGAGAAGCTACTTTCCGTCGGAGGTGGCTGTAGTGTAAGCCTTAGTTTCTACACAATGTAAAATTTGCTTGGTTGAAGCAAATACTATATAATGACAATACGGGACACTCCTATGCTTTGGCATGGGTGGTATTTGTGACAAGTACACTAGCGCCGCCTTGCGTGAAGTACTGACAATTAAGGAATAATTTGAATTGTATATTTACCTGAATACTCTTATTTTTATTTATTCATACACCATCCAACAGCTTAAGCTTAAAAGCCAAATTAAGGATGGGCCAATACACAAAACATAATAACTAACAACAATCAAGCTAACAATACAAAAAAAGGGTCAAAAATTAGATCGCTTTGAAAAACATTTTTATCTCTGATATGTTACATGAGAAGATATCTAGGCAGTCCTGCAGTACAGAGTAATCATTGCACATCTGGTAAATTGGAGACGATCACAGCAATCGTGTACGAGCAGTCGGGAGATAGAATGTGCCTGGAAAACGTGCTGCAATACGAGGCACATTGAAATTAAGTTGCTGAAGGAGATCAGGGCAGTCGAACACAGAATTAACCAGTTTATATAAAAATATAATGAAACTGTACTGCCTGCGCATCGACAGACGCTGCAGACTAAAGCGAAGAAGTAAACTTTTCTGACGAAAACCAATAGACGGATATCGACCATTCTCACGAAAGCTAAGAAATTTCAGAAATTTCCTTTGCGCTGATTCCAGGCTTGCCACATGTATCTCATAAGTGGGAGCCCACACAACTGAGCCATATTCAAGTCGGGACCTAACCAAACAGCTAAAGAGCAGGAGGAGGGTGTGTCTGTGAGAAATTTTTGCTGTTTCTTATCAGAAACGCTAGAGTTTTGTAAGTAGAACTGACAGTCTGCTCATAGTGTGGTTTAAAAGATAGAGTACCATCAAAAACCATTCCGAGGTCCTTAACTGTCCCGGGGCGGTCAAGTGGAAGCCCTCTTATATTGTACCCGAAAGTGATTGTGTGCTTATTTCGAGTAAAGGACATCACACAACACTTGGAAACATTCACAGAAAGACCACTCCGATGACACCATTCATCAAGGATCTGAAGACAATTCTGGAGCCGCAAACAGTCATCAACACTCGAATTATTTGCGAAAATCTTAATATCGTCTGCATACATTAAAAAAGGAACATGTAAAACATGTTTAACTGGGCCAATAAATATATTAAACAGTAATGGACCGAGTATGGAACCCTGCGGCACTCCCGAAGTTACGTGATAGGTGTTAGATTTGAAGCCCCCAACCTCAACAAATTGCCTCCTTCCATCCAGGTAAGATCTGAACAAGCCAAGCAAGCCCTCGGAGAATCCGATAGCCCTCATCCTGTCAATCAGAACAGAGTGATTTAGACAATCGAAAGCCTTAGATAGATCAGTATACACAACATCAACCTGTGAAGAGCGGTCAAGAGCGGACGCAATGAACTGTGTAACGTCAACTAAATTCGTTACAGTCGATCTACCTGGAATGAAACCATGCTGAGAAATAGAGAGTCTGTTTTTGATGTGAAACAGTATTCGCTGAAAAAGGCAGGTCTCGAAAATCTTACAGAAGACACATAGTATGGCTATTGGTCGATAGTTTGATGGATCACCACTATCCCCCGCCTTGAAGACAGGGAAAACCTGTGACAGCTTCCAAATCGCGGGGAATGTTCCAGATCTAAGAATCAGTTTAAAAATTTTCTTATGTGGAGCCAGGAAAGCATATAAGCAGTCGCACACCAAGAAACCAGGAACCAGATCAGGTCCACAGGACATGTTAGCCTTAATTCTCTTAGCGGCTGTAATAATTTCGTCATCTGTAAAGTCATCAACAAAGAACATTGTGATGTGACCCGAAGCCAGACTGGCGGCTGTAGGCGATGTAATGTAATGATTAATGTAGACAATTGGTTTATCATAGATGAATATAAAAACTTTTACATGACAAAACAGTGAAAATATGAATCAGTTACTCTTGTGGTTTATTTGCCGGATTATTATAATCCTCTTGCCGAAAATGATCAGAGCATACACTATAACAAGAATTAAGCTTATGTGAACCTTGTCTGTTTAATACTAGATCCAAATCAGCTCTTTTTGATAATATTATCCATTTCTTGCATCTATAATATAAAAATAACGTCAATCCATGTTATAATTATTGTTTAAAATTAATTATTAGGCAATGTGTGAACAAATTCGCTGGTAACAAAAGCAAACACAAAAAATCATACTCACGTTTCAGGATCCTTTGGAAACCGATGGAATGTCTGTGATAGGTTTGCTAAGTTATAATTCGAACAATTATATATTCCACAAGCCCTACCACTCATATTTATTATTAAAAACACAGCTCAAACTGAACTATACACAGTTAATCAAAAACGATCGCTAATGTTGACATATGAATACGTTCCTGAACGACGTAATATCAGTACTAACCGCTAGGGACGCTGATATTTTTGTCACACAAAATCGGCCAGAGTGTCCTGTATTGTCATTTATAGTATTTGGTTGAAGTTTCCAGTTTTTATGTGACATCTCCAGGCACAGTGATTGCAGATAACTGAGAGAGTATTACTGTTTACCTTTTCTTTTCAATTTACTTGCTTGCCTCTGCTATGTTTTGTTTTTGTTTAACACATTTACTAATCTTACTAACATTTGATATTTAATATTTTATATTAGTGGATAAGGGTGTTAATTTTTTTTATTACAGAAATGTTATCTAATTTACCTTGATAATTTTCAGGCATTACATACATATTACAAGAATCGGAAATTATGACAAAGTAAGGAATTTTTGTTTTGTTTTTTTATTGTTTAATTCTATTCTTTCTTCTGTTATTTTTATTATTTGCTTTTTGTTGTATTTTGGATTTATGGTTTTGCTATACAAAAGTAGAGAGTGTCAATATTTTTTAGTTAAAAAAAAAGTAATATTTTAAAACTGTATCAACTAGATGATTTGATGTGAACTCAACTCAAAATTAAAAACATGACTTAGGATATTAATTTTTAAATCCCTTTAACCTCAGTGCATTTAGACAACGGCGCTACAGTGCCATTATACCATTTTTGTAGAGATCCCATTCGATGTCCTCAAAATATTTCTCTGGAGCTGCTGCAATGAGCTCCTCTTGTGGCATTTAATCCGTATCAGTCAAAATTGCAGGCGTGTTTGGTCCCTTGCAAGTAAATGTTGGATTGCACCATATATTTGTATTTTTGTTGTTTGTTCTTTTCGGTTTTACGTGTCTTGGTCTGTATGTTCCCAACGCACAGCTCAAATCCCTTGGATCTCCTTCTTACTACAAATCCTGACTGCTATAAGATATCAGTCACTGCCTCCCTGGGTCGCTGAGACCACGGCATGGTCACTGCTTCCTGCGTAATGCAACCCGAGGTCACACAGTCATCACACCCACACATCGTTTGGCACTACAACTCCGCAAACTGGGACGAAATGCGAGATTACTTTTCCTCATTTCCATGGGCGTCTGTCTGCTTCTCTCATCCTGACCCCTCTGATATCTCACAAAACGTCACCGAAATTATCCAAGCTGGCATGGAATTATTTATTCCACATACACAGCCTCTGCAGCCACTCAAAAGCCCTGGTTCTCTAAATCCGGTGACAAGGCCAGACTTGAAAAGGTCAAATCTCACAAAAAGCTTCTACACAATCCCAGTCAAGAAAACCGTCAAGCATTTAACGACGCAAGAAACCGCTATGTCCGCATTTTTTCTGAGGCAAAAAACTCGTTTAATAACCACATAAAAAACAAAGTCCTCTTAAGCTCCAGCGGCAGTAAACCCTTCTGGACTCTTGCTAAATCTATTGGGAATAATTTTTGCAAGAGCACGTTCCCACCTCTTGTCTCAGGGGATGGAATTGTTTCTACCGCCCTGGGCAAGGCTGAACTTTTTGCCTCGTTGTTCGCCGGCAATTCTACTCTCAACTCTTCAACCCACCTCCAAATGTTCAACCACCAACAGTCCCCAATGTCGCGCATAAAGTGACGGATATCATTTTCAAAACTAAAAAGGTACGAAAGATGCTCTCTTCTCTTAATACCAGGAAAGCCTCTGGCCTTGACGAGATCTCAGCAAGTGTTCTCAAAAAATGCGCACCGGAACTTGCTTCTGTCCTGACTCGTCTGTTTCAGACATCTTACAATAGAGGCATATTCCCTAGTAACTGGAAAACTGCTCGAGTACAACTCGTCCCCAAGAAAGGATCCAAAACGCTTCCTAGCAACTACAGGCGTAATTCTCTCCTTTCAGTCGTCTCTAAAGTTATGGAAAAGTATATAAACACCGAATTACAAAAATTTCTTGAAAATTATAGTCTAATCCATGACAGGATTTCGTCAGCGCAGATCAACTGCCGACCTCCTTTCCTTTATCACCCATTCTTGGAACAAGTTTATGGAACTACATGGTGAATCCCAGATTGTCGCTCTAGACATATCCAAAGCATTCGACCAGGTCTGGCACGCACAGCTGCTTAATAAACTTCCGGCCTATGGCCTACCACCAAAACTCTGTACCTGGACAGCAGAATTCCTCTCCAACCGGAGCATTTCTATTGTTGTGGATGGACATTCCTCTAAACTGTATCCAATTAAAGCAAGAGTCCCTCAAGGTTCAGCTTTAGCCCCTACTTTGTTTTTTCTCCACATCAATGACCTCCTCTGTAACACATCCAACCCAGTTCACAGTTACGCGGACGACAGCACACTTCACTCAAATAGACAATATTCTAAGCCTGTCTCTTAAGCCCAATTAGATGAGGATCGCAGACTCATGGAGGGTTCTGTCTCTGTGGATCTCCAAAAAATATTAGACTGGGGAAGTAGAAATCTTGTACAATTCAACTCCACCAAATCTCAGTCTTGCTTTCTATCTGATAAGAGATACACCAGCCCTAGATCTATCACAATAAACAACAAAGTTATTCAAAGTAATGAGTCCTTTTCACTTGTTGGCATTTCTGTGGATCGAAATCTCAATTGGCATCAACATATCACATCAATTGCAGAAGTGGCTGATAAGAAATTAGGTTTCTTTTTCCGGGCTCGCAAATACTTTTCACCAGCTAATCTCTATACCTTATATACTTCACAAATAAGGCCAAACCTCGAATACTGCTCCCACATCTGGGGTGCCGCTGTCGCTTCTACACGCGTTATCCTGGACTCAATTCAGAGGAGATATACGTCTCATCAGTGATCCTACCCTCACCCAAAGGCTGCCATTCCTTGCTCACCGATGTGCCGTTGGTGACCTCTCTCTTTTATAGATATCTGCACGGGCACTGCTCAGAGGAGCTTTCTTCCATAGTTTCTCCACCTGCTGCCCCCAACAGATCTACCAGGAGAACAGAGCGAATGCACCCTTTTACTGTCCAGGTCACCAGACATAGAACATCTTGTTATGCCCGCTCTTTTATCCCGAGGACTTCAAAGTTGTGGAATTCCTTGCCGGCGCATGTTTTTCCTTCTCCGAACTTCTAAAGCTTCAAGTCCAGAATTAACAAGTTGCCTCTTTCCTCCTTGTCGACACCCACGGTACGATAGTATTTAAGCTGTAAGCCCCCATGGTGTGTTTTGAATTATAAAAAAAAACTAAAAAAAAACTGTTGGGATAGTACTACTTCTGTTTTTCTTATACCTACTGAGCAGCGGTCCTGATTTAGTTTGAATAGTTTTTCTTTTAGATTTTCACTATAATTTACTGAAAGTTTCGTTCTTATTTCGTCAGTTTTTCCTGGATTAAGCTGTTTTAAATAACACTAGTTTGTTTTTTGTTGCATGTGTCTTTGGAATTGTTATATCTCAAGCACAAGGTGTAAAAAAAATGTTGATGCTCTCTACATTTCTCAGCTTTCGGCCTTTGCTTTATCTAAGTTTTTAACCTGTATATAGTTATGCAATGCTTAAGGAGAAAGATTAGAAATGTGTAGTTTTCAAAAATAACAGCAACAGGTTTTGGTTAAGTATCAAGCGTTCTTTATACAGAAATCTCAACATACAAAAGTTCATACTATAAATACACATTCTTTAGATTTTACAAAACATTTTATGTAAATTTGTAAAGATCTTTGTTATTATTATTATTTTTAATTGGAATTGATTTTTCATTGTCATAGACTATCACCACAAGCACATTTCTGTAAGAAAATATTTTTATGGCAGAATACGATCCACAAATTGCGCGTGAAAATTTATTACACTACAACTTCTTGTCTCACAGCGTAATACGGGTAAAACATCTTCATCTAGATTATATACGAGCCCTAACAATTATATGTTGGGACAAGCTAACATTTCGAAAATGATACAACGGCTTTTCCAAACGACTGAATTATTTAGTTTTTACTTTTAAATACAAACATAACAGTTGAGTTGAGTTTTGAGATGGCCTTGAACTCTTCGTCCATCAGCCACACAAACATAACAGTAAATTCTATATTATTAAAAAACCTTTTCATGCCCTGGTAAAGTAATCTCTTGTAATAATAGCGTAATTTGTTATTGGAAGGTCAAACTTGCTGACAACTAAAAGTCGGGCCAAGCACAAATCTTGTACTTAAAATGTTTAAATTAGTTATAGGCGGCATTGGTATAAACGCCAAAATTATTTTATTTGTCCATTGGCAGTTCGCCATTAATGTAAAACGTCAAGTAGTGATGTTAGTAATTGTTAACATACTTTATTGTTAATTTAATTAAAATAATAGGTCGTGGAAAGGCTACGAACCAGAAATTACATGAAATTATTATTCATCAATACCATAAGGGTAAAACAAAGCGTAAAATTGCTAGTGATTTAACTATTTTAAAATCTACAGTGTACAATGTAATAAAAAAATTCAGTGAGACTGCTAATGTGGATGTTCGGGGCAGAAGTTCGGGAAGACCGCAACTCGTTTCTGAAAGAGATTTGCGAAATTTAGTCAAAATATGCAAGTCGTCAAGAAGAAGCACCCTTCGAGAAATAACTGCTAAATGGAACACGGTAACTGGATTAAATATATCTAGAGAATGTTGTCGAAAATACATGCGTAAATGCGGTCTGGGATTTTACAAGGTAAGTTTACTTTTGAATGGTTCATACAGTATCAAAAGTCTCAAAATGTCTTATTTAGGCAAAAAAAAAGCCGCTGTTAACAGAAGTTCAGAAGAAAAACCGATATAATTGGGCAAGATCTAAACTACTCTGGAGAGAAAATGAGTGGAATAAAATAGTATTTAGTGATGAGGCTAAATTTGATGTTTGCATTGGAGACCACCGTAAACGAGTAATACAGAATAAAACAGAAGCCTTCCATAAAGAGTGCCTGAAAAGAGTTGTTAAGTTCCCAAAGGGAATTATGGTGTGGGGCTGCATGTCGGCAAGGGGTTTAGGTTTTTTAAAATTTATAAAGGGCACTGTAAATGCCCAAAAATATCACTTTAAACCACACTTTTGCCTAGTATTCAAAAATTGTTTCCCGACAATGGTTTCATATTTCAACAAGATGGAGCATCATACCATTCGGCAAAATCAACCAAAAAGTGGTTTGGTGACAATAATGTAAAGGTTTTATCCCATCCAGCTACCAGTCCGGATTTAAATGTGATAGAAACCGTATGGCATAAAATGAAGCAGTATTTAAGAAACCACCCTCAACGTACAATATCTGATTTACGGACAAAACTACAAGAAATCTGGGACAATTTTTTCTGTTGAAATGTGTCAATCCTTGGTCAATATAATGCCTGCAAGAGTCCAAGCAGTTGTTAAAGCTAAGGGTGATGTGACCCCATATTAAATTTAGCTTTATTCTCAAGTTGTCCCAACATTTATTTGTCAGTTAATTTGAACCTTAAGTAACAAAGTACTCCACTGCCAATGTCGATTGCTTTATCAAATCATAAAAACATTTTTAAATGGTCAAGGATATATTGTTATGTTTGTATTTAAAAGTAAAAACTAAATAATTCAGTTGTTTGGCAAGGCGTTGTATTATTTCCGAAATATTAGCTTGTCCCAACATATAGTTTTTAGGGCAAAACCGTAAGAGAATAAAACTTGGTTAAAGTAGACAAAAGTTGCACAATTACAAGTGCAACCCGAAGGTACTTACAGATTCAAAACAAGTTCCATAGCTTCCTAGATATAGGCGAAATACCAAAAACTGTCGTTTTCTTCTTTTTTCAATATCTCCAAAACTATGCTGCCCATCAACTTGAATTTTTGTATAGGGACATAATTCGCCATTGTAGTTGCCGTGGTGACCTTAAAATTTGTTTCGATTCATTATTTTCTGAGTCATGGTAGTCAACTTTTTTCCTTAATGGGCGGCGTATTGAATTTTTTCACCAAAATAATTTTTTTCTGTTACAATGATTTATCACTAGATGATGTTTTGTCCGCAATTTTGTCAAAAAATCACTGTTTATATAAAAAATAAGATATTAGAAATCAAATATTGTCAAAAATCGAATATAGAGAATAAAGTTTTAAAATATTTAATTATTTGCAACAGAACTTTATGTAATAATTATGGTATGAACTTTATAATGTGCATTTCTTTTTGTATTGTTTCCTTTAATAACTTGCAACTATACCTTTGTCACAACTAACAGATATTTACACATATGTAATAGTTTCCCTATACGGGGTAGGATGGTGCAAAATAATAATTTAATGTATCTGTGACCTTCATACTAAGTGAAGATTGGAACCTGTGATGAGCAGTGATTAGTACATTTGGGGTACCTAAATCACCACACGTCTTTTAAAGACATGAGGATCGTTTCACTAACAAAGTTAGCGTCATCTGAAGATGAAAAATTCTAAACTACTCGACTAATAAACATCACATTTATACTGATATAAATGTGATGTTTATTAGTTGAGTAGTTTCGAATTTTTCATCCTCTGATGACGCTAACTTTGTTAGTGAAACGATCGTCTGGTCTTTAAAAGATGTGCTGTGGTGATTTGCGTTCTCCAAGTGTACCGACCTTCACGTATTTCATAGTGCATACATAATATCGAATTATCATTTTAAAGTTATCTAAGCCCCCATTGGTTTTGTATTAGATTTTGTAAAAACCGCCAATCTATTAATGTTCAAAAGACAATATAGACCTAAGCTTCTGCACATTTCCCCGAAAGTTAAGTCTTAACACAGTGGCAGCTGGTGGGTGCTTTACCTGTGTGGGCACAGAATTCGTGAGTAGGTTTGTGTACTAGTAACCAGTGGCGCCGCAGCCGATAATTTTCAAGGTCACACGTTTTCCTGACACTTCAGAATTTCAATGAAAAATTATTATACACAAAAATATAGACTTCAACAAGAATATTTTTTGGGACATTGGTAGCCATTTGAAAATATTTGGAATATCAAGGGCATAAATAAATTAAAATAATGGGTGGCAACGTGTGAAAAAATTTGATATACCTAGGTATCTTACCATTACTTGTAGAGGAAATTAGCTCGCCTGTCCTTATTGTACTCAAAAATGTTAAAAACTTTTTCATTAAAGTCCCAGATTTGTTTCACCATTTTTTTCTCGATAGACAACATGGCTAATGCTGTAAGTCTGTCTTGACTCATGGTATTGGTCATTGGAATCGTTGATACAATAGTACATAGTTTATAAATTTCGGAAAATGTTTCGTTAAGGTTATTTTCCTTTAGAAAATTTAAGAAAGCACTAACACCTTCCAATTTGGTTGCCACCGATCACTAAACAAATAAAACAAAACAGCTTTTTTTTTTTAGGACACCCACATATAGATTAGATTATTCATTGATTGTTGTTGCCCTTACTTGGTGAAACTTATCTATACTACATACAGACTTGGAGACTACTTCTCTGGCTTCACTGTTGGTTTTTGTAGGTGAAGGACGTAGCCAGCGCGTGAGCTAACTGGAGCTAGTGGCCCTTCGAATTCTGGAAGTTCTAGGATGTTCTTCAATGCTTGACAGCTGTCAAGCAGCGAAACTATAGTCACAGAAGCATTGAAGAACATCCTAGAACTTCCAGAATTCGAAGGGCCACTTGCTCCAGTTAGCTCACGCACTGGCTACGTCCTTCACCTACAAAAACCAACAGTGAAGCCAGAGAAGTAGTCTCCAAGTCTGTATGTAGATTAGATTAGATTAGATTTTATTGTGAGTGGGCTATTCCAGTCCCTCCACCGCGACCTTAGGTCTATTGTGGCTCACGTCTAATTATTTAGATTTCACCCATCAATTCCAGCTCCCTGAGGGAGTGGATCTTTTCTTGTGGGTGAAAATTTGTTTGGCAGGTGTACTGCCATCTGAGTGAAGTCGCTTGCCCGTTTCGAAGCTCTAAGAGAGATAACCCCTCTCCGAGTTCGGCTGGACCCGACATCCGTCAGTGTTTGCCTCGAGGCGGTATCATGAAGTCCTGCATCCGAGCAGCATTCAAGTGGGGTCGTTTGTCCGTTTCGAAGCTCACAGAAGAGGCCTCAACCTTTAGTTTTATTCCACCCCTAAAGATCTCAGCTTTCCTCCGGGTTCGTCTAGACCCTACACCCACCAGTGCTAGACTCAAGGCGACATCCCATCGAGCCCCGCTCCTGAGCATCGCACAAGCCGTCCGTCCATTCCGAAGCACACAGTGGGGGCCCCAAACTCCGGGTGTTTACCACTCACCAGAGTTGTCAACCCCCTCCGGGTCGTCTAGACACACGACACCCGCCAGCACTCAACCCAAGGCGGCACCCTTCCGGAACCACGCTCCCGAGTAACAACCATGTGAGGTCAATTGTCCATTTCTAAGCCCAGAGTGGAGGCCTCAAAAACCGGGTGTACATCACTCCCACCAGGCCCACATGGACAAGACCCCCGCCAGTGTTTGATTCCGATTAGTCGCCTTTTACGACAGGCAGGAGTTACCTTGGGCCTATTCTTTTAGTTAGTGCCCGGACCCACAGGGGACGTGCTTACTGTAATACAAAATCAAAATTCATTGGAATGTATGAACAAAGGTTTTTTTTTTTGCTCCATCCTGTTGGCTAATGTAGTTTGCATGGCTTTTATCTTTGTATGTTATTTATGTACCTAATTTTAAGAAAATGATTGTTTGATTGGCATTTTATGGATTGTATAAAAAATAAAGTTCGCTAAAACTTGTCTATTTATGATTATTTTTTTAAATGAAAAAGAAGAATGTCTAGGAGTAGTAAAATCTTTTGTAAATCACCCTATTTAACATTAATTTTTAAATAGGGCTGGTACTGCAGAATTAACAATATGCTTGAAGATAATTACAAAATTAAAATTTTATGCATGTGTGTAATTATACTTTTATGAAGATGAATGCCCAGTTTCACAAAGCTTGATTAAATATTTAACGGCCGATTAGTTAATCAAGGATTAAGACGACCAATCACAAACTAGAATTCGGGTTGTTGCCATGACAACCAAATATTTTGAAGCTGTGATTGGTCGTCTGAAGCTCTGATTAACTAACTGGCCGTTAAATATTTAATCAAGCTTTGTGAAACTGGGCAGAAGTATGTTATTATTTAGCCTTTGAGCAGTTTATTTTTACTTTTAGCTGAATACTTAGCTTATTAGCTGGTTAGTTAGCGGTTTAGCAACTTATATTATCTATGCTGTTATATTTGTTCCTCTTTTCTATAAACTATTTGGTTAGGGTAACATTTAGAATGTATACTATTTTTACGATAACAATGGAATGAAGACCTTTTTAGTAATTAAAGGTGGGCAACACACAAATTTAAATTCTCAAAGCAGATTCACATGTCACATTACAGCTGAAATACAAATTTTACTCCTGTAAGTTGGCAACCCTTCATGACATTGCTAAATCGCACAATTATTAAATGTAAACCATAAACAAATTGGTGTGCTGACGTTTAACGTGAATTCATAGTAGTTCATGTTTGTTTATTTGTGATCTATATCTCGTTAAACATTTAAAACGGTTCTTTTTATGACTGGTACATGTACCATTAACGTTATTTGTTGCATACACTGTTAACAATGCCTGGGTCCTTAGCGAGGCGAGGAAGTCAGCATAGGATGGCTGCGACTATGCGACCCTAGCGATATTTCTGCTAACGACTTCATAGGCAGGTGGTAGTCGACTTTTCCTTTATGTGATAGTAAAGGATTTTTTCACGCCTGAAGAGGTACCACCCCTTACATCAAGGGGCTGGTGAAGTCCCAACGGACGTTTCCGGTTCTGATGTATGAGTCGGTTTTCCTTATAAACAAAAATGGTGATGGCTCCTCCTTGTACAAAAGATTCTGGAGATAAAATACCCCTCCATTCGGATCTCCGGGAGAGGGGTGTGCAGGGGGCGCCGGCATCAAGATTTAACATATCCTTCTCGAATATATGTGGCCTAAATTCTAACCTGAACTCCGTCCACCATTTCCTCCAGGCTAATAGGCCTGAACTCCTCTTCCTCACTGAAACCCAAATCAGTGCCAAAACAGCCACTAATCACCTTAATTTCCCATGGTATGAGCTCCTTACTTGTTTTAGATTACATGGAGGTGTGTGCGCATACGTCCGTGGCAATCTACCCTGCACCAGACTCCCCAATTTAGAAGCTGGAAGAAGAGACATACTTTGGATGAAACTCTCTCAGGGCTGCAAGTAAATTCATCTGTTGCATTTACCGGTCACCTTCTGGCAACAACTTTGTCCAGCTCTTCAACTACCTTTCTGAAAAAACCGACCATTGATTTCTAAATATCTTTCCTGTGAGGTCACTATTCTTGGTGACTTCAATGTCCATAATAAGGAATTGCTAGGATCTTCACAAACCGATCCACAAGGGAGAGCAGTCGAGGCCTTTGCAGTCAGCAATTCTTTAGCCAATATGGTTCAGCAACATACTTATTTTCCTCGTATCCCAACACAGAGCTCAAATCCCTTGGATCTCCTTCTTACTACAAAACCGGAATGCTATAAGATAGGGTCGTTCAGACCATGGCATGGTCATGAATGCTTCCTGCGCAATGCAACCCGAGGTCACACAGTCATCACACCCACGTATCGTTTGGCACTACAACTCCGCGAACTGGGACGAAATGCGGGATTACTTTTCCTCATTTCCATGGACGGCTGGCTTTCATCCTGACCCCTCTGATATCTCACAAAACGTCACCGAAATTATCCAAGCTTGCATGGAATTATTTATTCCACGTACACAGAAAACCTCTTCAGCACTCAAAAGCCCTGGTTCTCTAAATCCTGTGACAAGGCCAGACTTGAAAAGGTCAAAGCTCACAAAACGCTTCTACACAATCCCAGTCAAGAAAACCGTCAAGCATTTAACAACGCAAGAAACCGCTGTGTTCGCATTCTTTCTGAGCCAAAAAACTCGTTTGATAACCACATCAAAAACAACGTCCTCTCAATCTCCAACGGCAGCAAACCCATCTGGACTCTTGCTAAATCTATTGGGAATTACTTCTGTAAAAGCACGTTCCCAACTCTTGTTTCAGGGGATGAAATTGTTTCTATCGCCCTGGGCAAGGCTGAACTTTTTACCTCGTTGTTCGCCGGCAATTCTACTACCGACCCACCTCCAAATGTTCAACCACCAACAGTCCCCAATGTCGTTAAACTTGAAAATGATTTATTAATATTGAATAATGAATAAGCACCCGGTGGTTAACAAAATAACATATACTCTTAAAAACAAAACACAATCTCTTATCACTTTTTCTGAGCACAAACAAATGGTTCGCACATGATGATGTTTGGAAGTCAAATCAATACGGATTTAATAAAATGAACTACTAAAAACGGTTGCTCTCAAAATACAGGCATACTCGGAAATATTTGACAATCTGGCAATGTTGCACTGCTTCAATTAATGTGGTCATTCCACTCGTATCGTAAAAATACTATATCTAATGGTAATAGTGACCTCAAATTTTCAAGCACAAAAAACATATTCACTAACCAAACAATCTTTTTTGCAGCAAGAGTTGGTCGAAATATTTTCACAGTTTGGTACTATAACACAATTATATCACAATCCAGAAAAGGGATATGCAAATATCTACTACACTAGTCAAGAGTAAGTATTCTAGAAATGAGTTTAAACAATATGAAATGTTGTGGCGATGATTAAATTATACAGCTTTGATGGGGTGGCGGGAGGTGGTTGTGACACCATTGAGATAGAAAGTTGGTTAAGTTAATTTATTAATTGTGTGCCCGTGTTTGATTACCAGTTTGTGGCATTTTTTATCACTGTGTCTCCATTGGAGGAGATAATAATTTATGTGGGTTCAGTGTCATCATTCTTCATCGAATTATAAATTTTATTCTACGTAGCCTAGTGTCTTATGTTAGATTAGTAACTTAAGTAATTCAATTGATTGTATTCCAGGGAGGTCGATGCAGTCATAGAAGAGAGCAGGAGTCAACCGTGGTCCGCTTTTATTGGCAATAAGTCAGGAATCCCTGCTTACAATAAAATTCAGAATCAAAATCAAAAGTAAGTACCTACTCACAAAGTGTGAACAATAGCAAGAATTTTCAGTCAATGTGTCATTATGGATTTGGATTCATTTTCAAAATATATTGATGTCATTTATCCATCTATGTGGTGTTTGCAATTACATTTATTAGTGTTAGGTTTTTCTCCACAGCGTTGTTAGTCCCACTGAGTATCAAAAAACCGCGACAAGAGACTGCCCAAGTAGCACCAAAGTGATTGCAACTGAGATCGGAACTACAAATATGTAATATTCATCCTTTATATCTATTTGAAAGTTAAGCAACTTCTTAGCTGCTTTCAAGGTATTAGGAATGTCGTTGTCACTTATAGAACGACTTCAAGGTCCCGGGAACTTGAAGATAGCAAACGACAATAGCCGAAACTATCTTGTATTACTGAAATGCTACATCAAAGTTGCAGCCATTTTCAAGTAGATTAATAGTTGCAACGACGTTGTCGGCCTCTTCATATATATATATATATATATATATATATATATATATATATATATATATATATATATATATATATATATATATATATATATATATATATATATATATACAGTGTGTTTCAAACTGGATGGAAATGTATTGCTATCTCCGTTATTATTAGAGATATGGAGACGGTTAAATTAGCAATGTTTTGTAGAATTTCATGCTAGTTCCAAATATGACTTGTATTTTGCCCTGCCTCTTTTCGATTTTGAGTTATTTTGAAAAAACCAAAATTTGTCGATTTCTTTTTTCTTCAATATCTAAGTAGGCGCTGATCTGACATGTCTAAGACTTGCACATTATCAGGACACTTTTTACAGTGTAATCTTTTTGTGCTATTCTCAACTTTGGATTGTCATTTGTTTTTGAACTACAGGTATCATCGTTTGTTTTTATTATGGCAGCTATATTGGATTTTTTGATCGATAGCCTGTGAAAAGTGCTTTCCAATAATGTACAACATGCTTGAGCAATATTGTAATTGCACTGACAATTTTGATAAAAACCGTTTTGAGGATAGTAGGCTATGAAATCCAATACCAGAAAACAAATGACAAAAAAAAGTGTTCAAAAAGCAGTAGGCCATGGAGTCTAACAATAAACTTCTACTTTTAACATAATTTTCCATCATGATTCATGATAAAAAAATGGAACCCCGAGTACACCAATGAATCGGCCCATTATTAAGCCTATAAGGTTGACTAAGAAACCAGTTTTTTCGGCAACACTTTAGGTTAATTTTGGAAATTTTAGTACATTTTCAAACAATAAAGTTATTTTGATGAAACATGGCACATTGTTTTTACTATATAGATTTTACTGGTAAACGAATTTGATGCCTGATTTCTTTAAAAAAAAAAGACATATTTGCTATTAAAAACATTTTAATGCAAATTCACTACCATAACACGCAATTGCTGCGTCCAGACTTTTTTAAGTTTAATTAATGATGCCAAAATAAATTTGGAGGTGCAATATTTGCTTGAGCTGATAGTATTAAAATATTTACAAGGGTTGACAACATCTCTGATTGTATATATTTGCAACAGACCGGCACAAAATTTTAAAAATGACTTACAAATAACAAACTGAACCTTAATATTAATAAATGTAATGTTATGTCTTTTACTCTTAAAAATTGTCACCATAATTAACTATTCAATTGGGTAGTTAATCTTTGTGAAATCTTTTAAGCTATCTTTTGTACCACATATTCTGTCTTTGGTGTCATCGGCTTGCAAGATGCTGAGTTTTGTTATGAAAACCTTTCCTGAATTTGGTACACTGTCAGGTTTTTGTATGTAACTTTGGTGCACATTAGGCTAGGGCTAGAGTGTATTGTATCGAATCCACATCATGGCATACATATCGAAAGTCTTGAACATGTACAGGGTGATTCTTTATAATGTCGCCCCCCTTTAACTTTGTTATTTTAAGTGTCCCAAAAAAATTGTAAGTATGGTTATGTAGGTGCTAAAAAATACTTTTTTTCTACGTATAAATTATTATTTGTTATGATCAGTATACAGGGAAAACCAAAAAGTTCTTTTTTTTTTCAATGGATATATGAATTTATTTTTCAATTACTCGTAAAATTCTAAGCATAATTTATATAACATACCGTATACTTAAAATGAATAGTTTTTGAAATATTCGCATTTGAAACATTTTCATCAAATATTTTATTAAACTGTTACAAATCAAGAAGTCCTAGGATACCACGCTTTTAATTGGAAACAAATAACTGACAGTGACACTCTGTCAATATTGTTGTAGTTGTATCGTTTAGTAATTAAAAATGCCGTACTCAGACAGAGAAAGAAGTGTTATTTTAAGTTATTATATTAAAAATAATTTAAATTGTCGAGCTGCCTTTAGAAATATGATACAAGATAATCTTGGTATGCATGTCCCAACTCGAAAAACGTTCAGATCTATATATAGGAAGTTTGAAGAAACGTCAAACTTACAAAGGAGAAAAAGAACTGCTGTGAACATAGATGAAAATGCAGAAATGAATATTTTACTTGCTATAGAAGAGAATCCAAACAATTCCATAAGAAACATTTCAAAGACATTACGAGCAACACAAGAAATTATTCAGCGAACTTCATACAGTAAAGTCCAAAGAACGTTAAGAAAATGGAATCTAAAGCCATATAAGATTAAACCCACAACAAAGCTTATCCAAATCCAAAAAGATGATTGGGTCGCATTTTGTCAACTGATTCTAGATAGAATAATTGGGTCGCATTTTGTCAACTGATTCTAGATAGAATAAACATAAATAACATTTTTTTCAAAACAGTTCCATGGACTGAAGAGTCTACCTTTTCTACTAGTGGCGTGTTTAACCGAAAAAATACCAGACAATGGGCAAGAGAGAATCCACATTCGGGGCGACAATCCGTAAATGTGTGGTATCTTGGGCAATCGAGTTATCGGTCCATATTTTTTGGTACTGTTTTAAATGAAGGCCGCTATTTAGATTTATTGAAAAACGAGTTCAAAGAATATTTAGACGATTTGCTTTTAAATATATTACAAATATAATTTTTCAACAGGATGGAGCACCCCCTCACAACATTCGTGCTGTGCTTAATTACCTAAATGGAAGGTTTCCTGAATGGATTGGAAGAAATGCGGCAATTAAATGGCCTGCAAACAGCCCCGATTTGACACCTATGGATGCGTTTCTTTGAGGTTATATAAAACCATGTATATGGCCACCAAATTGAAAACCTCGATCATCTTAAAGATTTGATACGGAATGAAATTATTAATTTAAATGAAAATAACCCAGTATTCATAACAGATTCATTAGAGAAAATGCGAAGAACCCTTATACAATGTGTTGAAGAAAATGGAGGCCCGGTAGAGCATCTTTATATTTAATTAGAAACTGTTTTTGCTATATTATTTATTGTTAGATTTCTTGATTTGTAACTGTTGTTTTGGTTTACTAAAATCCACATCCTAACGTTTCAAATGCGAATATTTCAAAAACTATTCATTTTAAGTATACAGTATGTTGTATAAATTATGCTTAGAATTTTACGAGGAATCGAAAAATAAATTCATATATAGGCTGATCCATTGAAAAAAAATGAACTTTTTTGTTTTCCCTGTATACTGATCATTTTTCAAATTTTGTTATACGTAGAAAAAAAGTATTTTTTAACACCTACAGAACCGTATTTTCAATTTTTTTGGGACACTTAAAATAACAAAGTTAAAGGAGGGCGAATTATAAAGAATCACCCTGTACAGAGAGGTTTTCTGAAATTTGCTAGCTATATCTGCCATTCCCTTAACACTGTAAAATGTGAACTACTGTAATGGTTAGTGTTTCTATTGTGTGTTTGCATTAAAGACATGTCTTATCATTGTGTGTAATCATTATCAATAACTTTGTTGATTGTATCATTGTTGTCAAGTAGTTATTGTATTAAAAACTCACACATTTATTTCTTTGTATACAGTAATCATCTAGAAACTCGGTCTGTATCAGAGTCAGGGAACAGCGAAGACATGGATGATCTTTCTGGTGCAACTCGTAGCAACGAATATGTCGATGTTCATGGAAACAAGCTTAGGGTTTGGAAATTAAGGAGTGGAGAAATACTTGTCCCTCTATCTGAAATTCGACATAGTGGATTTGCAGTGTTCAGAAAAGATATTTTCGATCCTCTTCTTGCAGAGAATGAGTAAGTTAAAATGTTAACAATCAATATATTTGTAAATTATTTACTAAAATTTATCAGCATGATACGGCATTCTTGTGATTCGTCATTTTTTACAATGCTACCATATTCCACAACAAAAAGAAAACTAAAAATATGTGATTACCACAGTCATGTTAATTATTTTTATGCAGCGGGTTTGTCTGTTTATTTTATCCAGTGTTATACTATCAGCATTGTGAAGAGAAATTGATTTTTTGCTTAAGGTATTTTCATTTTTTTTTTTTTTTTTTTGGCTATTACCACAGTTATCTCAATTTTTTATGCAGTGGGTGTGCCAGCTTGCTTTATCAAATGTTATTCCATCAGTATTGTGACGAGAAACTGATTTTTTTCTTGGGGTATTTTAAATTAAAAAATTGATTAATTTATTTATTAGTCTGTTTTTTTAGCGAATTTTCATTAAGAGAAATTCGCTAATAGAGAGGTCACAATGAAAAGCTTTTGAAAAAAATTGTTTAAGGAGCGGAGGATATTTTTAAGGAATAAACTCGTCGAACTAGGCGAATGTAGACATAAGTAACGGTGTAATTATAACTTTAATAGACTCACAAAACTCAACAATACTACTACTAACAAACTGAATGAATTTTAACTCGGACTGTTTACATCGTGAATCTTAATGGAACAGTGTTATTATGTTTACATAATTAAATCACAAGTGTCCCATCTTTACATCTTCAGCAATCTAAATTAACTGTCTCTTAATGTTTATCAACAAATACTACTTATAGTTTTTTAATCAGTTTACGTCCTTCCTAAATTGCAGACTTCAGCAGTCCTGCGTTCCTTGTATGCTGCAATTTTACCTTGTTTACTATTTACATAATAATGTAATAGTTTCAATGTCAATGTTATCGATACAATTATGACCTCCAATTATATGCAATATTTACATTACTTAGTGTAGAGAAATTTCCTAAACCAACTTTACAGATTATTTTACTGTTTTTAATAATTATGTTTCTACTATTGCTACTACCCTTCGGCAAACCCTATTGTTCTCTTCAGATGAGCGCAAATTTGGGTCCCTAGAACCCAAAACCAAGGTCCGTTAAAATTTTTTGTTTATATATATATATATATATATATATATATATATATATATATATATATATATATATATATATATATATATATATATATATATATATATATATATATGTATATGTATGTATGTATCCCAGTGATAACTCAAAAAATACTAAAGTGATTTCAATCCAACTTGGCAAAAATCTTGTTTGGGCGAAAACCAAGGTCGAGTTCGTTAATCAACCTTTATGCTCAAGTTTTTCCGGTGGTAAATCGGGGAAAACTTTTTGAAAACGCTATATTTTTGTAAGTATCAGAGTAACTGGAATGAGACTTTACATGTGGCTAGAAATGGTGCAAATAAACCTATGTTGTGAATTTTAAGTAATTTGGTACACAATATTTAGAGTTTTTTCCAAATTAAAAATAAAATCCCAAAGACATGTGTTGAAATGACTTAGTGGTTAAAGTCCAATGCCTGACAGACAGAGTAGTTAACTGCCACACATAGATTAATTCATACAACAGGTATAAACCATACATCAACGGTAACCAACCTAAATATATACCAGGCATACTACCCGAACCAACAATCGTGAAATCAATTATAGAAAATGACAGAAGACATGAAATTAAAAATATGCCAATGGATTGTTATTTAACTGGGGGATTCAATCAATTATTAAAAACACTATATTTGTAGCTTTGTTCATGGCCCCCAACATAGTTTTTGTGCAGAATAGATATATTATGCTGTCACATAATATAGCAGAAATTTAAACAAAATCAAGCCAAGTCTATAAAAATGATTCTTAAATAGTTTCTTTTATCTTTAAACTTAAACATAAGAACGTAATAGTCTTGTGATGTGTTTCAATGGTAATTCTACTAATTGTGTAATTAATGAGTTCTGTATACATTGAATATGATATCCCGGGCATGAAGCCGATCTAAGGTATCACGCAAATAAAATGTTAATTGACGTGTGTAGAGGGCACCATGCTTGCCTCCTAAGCAGAAGGTTACGCGATCGAATCCAGCTTGACGAATGTTTTTTTTTTATGTTTTATTTTGACATTTGGAGAAACAATAGTGCACAGATTTCATATGTTTTGAACAAGATCTCATTTTTGTTTAAAACGTCTAAATAAGTTTGTCACCTTTGAATCTAAAATTATAATTTTCTTATTGTTGGTATTGAAAAAAACAGGTTTGATTAGGTTGACTAAAACGAAATCATACTGGCGATTAATAAGGAAAAATAACTGCTACGTTTATAATTTGGCAGATACTTTTCTTTTCTAAATATGAATTAAGTTTCCTTCTGGAAATCTTTTGTATAACTTGAATGAAATTTGTAATACAAGTTTCTTTTAAAGAGACTTACACTACCTACAGATATAGCAAAATTTAATTCTTTAGCTTCATAGAAAATTGAGTTTTTGGCATTTTTCTCAAAAGGAGTTGGAACACAAGATTTTGTTGATAATAGAGAGATATCGATGGTAACACTTTTGAAAGAATTTTACAATCGATCTTTAAGGTCTGTGTAAGTTTAAAGTATCAACTTTACTAATATGCTGTATAATAATAGTGTACAATTCTTATGGAAATTGCTACTATAACGCACTTGCTGCGTCCTGAATTTTTTTATTTAATTCTATTAATTGACGTGTTTATGGGATTATTTAGTGAATTTTCTAAGAAAAATATTAAAATATTTAACTTACTTTGGTACAGAAAAGGTAAGAAATAATTAATTTGATTGTCTATATTGACATTTTTATAATATATAAGTAGTTTCACAAAAAGGTCCAATGAAACTTTAAAGTGACGGATTTAAATAACGTTCTTAACTTTGACAGCTTGTGACATGAAAATATGAGTAATTAATAATAATAATAATGATAATGATTTTTCAGCAATGTTTATATAAAAAGGTATTGTAAAAAATCATTCAGAGGTCACACGAAAAAGGGTTTTCGAATTTTCGTGAAAAAAATTTGTTTAGCAAATTTGCATGTAAAATTTGTTTTGCAATTTTCGTAAGAGAATTTTATGTATTTTTTTGTGTGGGATTGCTTAGCTAATCCTTAAAAAAAATTGCGTATTTTCATGAAACAAATTGTTTGCAAATCTTCATGTAAACATTCTTTTAATTTCTGTCAAAAAGCTTTGAATGAATAATTATACCTTGGCTTTTTTTTAATTTATTTTATTTCAACAACACACCATGAGGCCTTACAGCCTAAATACTATCGTACTGTGGGTGTCGACAAGGAGGAAAGAGGCAACTTGTTAATTCTGTACTTGAAGGTTTGGAGGTTCGGAGGAGAAGGAAAAACATGCCCTGGCAAGGAACTCCACAACTTGAAAGTCCTCAGGACAAAAAAGCGGGCATAACAAGATGTTCTATGTCTGGTGACCTGGACAGTAAAACGGTGCATTCGCTCTGTTCCCCTGCTAGATCTGTTGGGGGCAGCAGGTGGAGGAACTATGGAAGAAAGCTCCTCTGAGCAGTGCCAGTGCAGATATCTATAAAATAGAGAGAGAGGTCACCAACGGCACGTCGGTAGGCAAGGGGTGGCAGCCTTTGGCTGAGTATAGGGTCACCAGTGAGATGTATAGCTCTCTTCTTAATGAAGTCCAGGATAGCGAGTGTAGAAGCGGCAGCAGCACTCCATATGTGGGAGCAGCATTTGAGGTTTGGCCTTATTTGTGAAGTATATAAGGTGTAGAGATTGGCTGGTGAAAAGTATTTGCGAGCCCGGAAGAGGAGACCTAATTTCTTAGCAGCCGCTTCTGCAATTGATGTGACATGTTGGTGCCAATTGAGTTTTCGATCCACAGAAATGCCAACAAGTGAAAAGGACTCATTACTTTGAATAACTTGGTTGTGATGGGTCTAGGGCTGGTGTATCTTTTATGAGAAAGAAAGCAAGACTGAGATTTGGTGGGGTTGAATTGTACAAGATTTCTACTTCCCCAGTCTAATATTTTTTGGAGATCCACGGAGACAGAACCCTCCATGAGTCTGCGATACTCATCTAATTGGGCTAAAGAGACAGGCTTAGAATATTGTATATTTGAATGAAGGGTGCTGTCGTCCGCGTAGCTGTGAACTGGGTTGGATGTGCTCGATAGGAGGTCATTGATGTGGAGAAGAAACAAAGTAGGGGCTAAAGCTGAACCTTGAGGAACTCCTGCATTAATTGGATATAGTTTAGAGGAATGGCCATCCACGACAACAGAAATACTCTGATTGGAGAGGAAGTTTGCTCTCCAGGTACATAGTTTTGGTGGTAGGCCATAGGCCGGAAGTTTATTAAGCAGCTCTGCATGCCAGACCTGATCGAATGCTTTGGATATGTCTAGAGCGACAATCTGGGATTCACCGTATAGTTCCATAGACTTGTTCCAAGAATGGGTGACAAAGGAAAGGAGGTTGATAGTTGATCTGCGCTGACGTGGATTAGACTGTGTTTTTCAAGAAATGTTAGTAATTCGGTGTTTAGATACTTTTCCATCACTTTAGAGACGACTGAAAGGAAAGAAATAGGCCTGTAGTTGCTAGGAAGTTGCTGGTGTAGTTTTTGTGTAAATGACGTGGAAAGGTTCATTGGCCTGGAAAGTTAGACTAGTTTTTTGGGAAAATTTTTAATTTATCATGGAAATTTTTTTGTATTTTTCAATGAAAAAGTTAGTTTGATTAAACACGGCACATTGATTCCACTATAAAGTTTACACTATACACTAAATTTCACGTCTTTCTTAAAACAAAAACATATTTTACATTAAAACAGTTCTATGAATATTTGCTACCTTAACGCACTTGCTGCGTCCACATTTTTTAACTTTTACATTGTGTAATAGAAAAAGCTAATGCTTGTTTTCATATAAAGAAACGTTTTTGATTCATTGCCCAAACATCCAACTGCCAAGGTATTGTTTATATTGTCACTCAAATTAATTTTAAATACAGTATTCAATTCTGTTCTACTTTATTCTAATATTGCATTATGAGGAACGTCATCTTATATTTGCTTTTTTTTCTTCCAGTCAAATCTTGGAACAGTTTTATAACCACATTTTAGCAGAAGCCAGGTCATTTTTGTTGAGAAATAAAATCAGTTTTGTTGATGAAAATAAGATCAGTGAAGCTGTGGAGAGGTAAGACGCTTTGTATTTATAATTTTGAACATTTTTCTGTCAAGCAGGTGGTTTATGCTTTGAAATTCACTTTGTTGCACCATGTGAAAATGTGATATTAATTTAACTAATTTATATTACAATTGGTTACTACCATAATACACTTACTGCCTCAGGACTGCTTACATTATACTCTGAAACAAAGTTAAATTTATCTGCTTTTTTTTTAGAGCCAAGAGTAAGCTATTTAAGGATGATGCTAGCAAAGGATCGCCGCAAACAAACAGCAAACCTTATTCCAACAATATTAGAAGCAGACAGTCCACGGGTACTGTTTTAAGAACCCAGCCTGATCATAATAGATCCAACAACAGTGACTACAACAGACCCAACAATAATGATTATAGCAGGCAACACAATAATGATTACAGCAGGCCTCAGAATAATGATTACAGCAGGCCTCGAAAAGACTACACCCGATCTCACAACGACAATAGCTACTTTAACAGAAATGAAGTTAACAATTCTAAAAACTTCCCCACTTCTACAGACAGAATACCAAATCAAGTTAATAGGCCATTCAATAATAGAAGCAGGAGTAGATTGAGCAATGACTTTGCGCACGATAGAACTTTGCAAGCAAAAGATGACGGAAATCTGTCCATCACATGTGTAAGTTCGTCTACACCACTTTTGAGCAAAGCTAAATCCTTTGTCAATGTTGAGGTAGAAAGGAGAAAAGAAAATATACCCCCGCCTTCAGTTAAACAGGAAAAACCAATATTAGAAACAAATTGTGCAAAAGAAGAGCCAAAATCAGAGCTTAGAAAACCTGACTTAGCCCCAGAGAAAGTTTTGGAGTTGGATAAGAAAAGCAAGGAAGTTAATGCACTTAAAAGAATCGCACTTCAGCCAGATTTTCAGACTGTAAGTATCTTTACAGATGTTCTAATTGTTTTATTTAACCCATTTACGGCCAAGTATAGAATAGATTAAAAAATAACATGTTTTTATGTTTTATTATGATAAACATGTTGTTTATAAACAATATCTATAATAATTTTTACTAAAAATAAAAATTTTTGAGTTTTATGGCATGGTACGTTTACGCACCATTGGCCAAATGCATGAACTTGAGTTTATTAGTTTATTTTGATTTGTGAAAAAAGTCAAAACAATCAGGGTGTAAGTGTGCACAGGGACGCTAAGAGGGAGTCCTGGAGGAGGTTCTGCGGGGACATTAATAATATGCCCAGCAGCGCCAGAATCGACAGGATTCTCTCATGCGACCGAGTACAGGAACTGGGATCGATAAAACGACCAGATGGTTCCTTTACTGAATCTCGGAAAGAAACGTTAGAGCTCTTAGCACACACACACTTCCCGGATTGTCTGATCCTGAGCAACGGAGAGGTCCTACCAGCTGAGGGACGATTTAAACGCCCCCATAGGGAGGACTGGCAAGTTGCTCGGAGAATAGTCACAGCCTCGGCAGTGGAGTGTGCTGTGAATCATTTCCAGCCATTCAAGTCGCCAGGGGAGGATGGGGTGGTGTCGGTCCTACTACAAAAGGGACTGGAGATTCTCCTACCTTTCCTTATCAGGCTGTTCAGAGCCAGCCTGGCCTGGAACTATATTCCATCCAGCTGGACGGTGGTTAGGGGGGTTTATATTCCCAAATTGGGATGTAAGGACCTCCTACCCACATCACTGAGACCTCTCAGTATTACATCATTCCTGTTGAAGGGATTGGAAAAAATACTGGATGGACACATTAGGGGGAATATCCTGGCCAATAACCCCCTAAATACCCACCAGTATGCCTACCAAACTGGCAAATCCACTGAGTTAGCGCTCAATAACCTCCTCGAGAAAATCACCCACTCTCTGGAAAATGGAGAGGTTGCGGTGGCAGCATTTCTCGACATCGAAGGAGCATTTAATAATGCATTACCTATCTCCCTCTACGAGGCCACTATCGCTAGGGGGGTGGAACCTACCATTTGTGGCTGGATCGGAAACATGCTGCACAATCGGACCATTATTATCTCATTGCGGGGGGATGTGGTCGGGGTCAGGGCTACGAGGGGGTGCCCTCAGGGGGGCGTACTATCCCCCCCTGCTGTGGTCCCTCTTTGTGGACGATCTGCTGGCTATTCTCGAATTCTGGGAGGTTGAGGTCCAGGCGTATGCTGATGATCTCGTCATAATGGTTAGAGGCAAATCTGAGGAGGAACTGGCTAGTACTCTTCAGGAAGCACTAAATGTAATCAATGATTGGTGCCGGAGGGAACATATGTCTGTGAACCCTCGCAAAACGATCATTATTCCATTTACCAGAAGAAGAAGGTTGGACAAATTAAAACCACCTATTCTCATGGGAGAAACCATTCCATTTTCGGACGAAGCAAAATATCTGGGAGTTATCCTAGATAAGAAGCTCAACTGGGACATACAGTTAGAAAACGTTATTCGCAGGGCAAAACTGTCCCTGTGGACCTGCCGGAGAATCTGTGGTAACAACTGGGGAACAAACCCCCAACAGATGTACTGGCTCTATGTAGTGGTTATCAGGCCAATGATAACATATGGAGCCATAGTTTGGTGGCCTAAGGTACTTCGTGGTATCGCGAGGGCCAAACTGGCTCATCTACAGAGACAAGCTTGTCTGATGATAACGGGAGCGATAAGCACCGCACCATCAGCCGCTCTGGAGGTCCTCCTCAATATTCCCCCACTTCACATATGGTTGGAGAGGGTGGCGAGGTGGACAACGTACAGACTAAAACAAACGGCAGATAACATGCCGAGGGAAGTCAATCTGAGAGGGTCCGGTCTCCTTGATGACAGTGATTGTCACAGGATTCTGGGAATGGTCTTTGACTTGATGCCTACAAAAATCAGCAGAGATCTGTCTTTCAAGACCGTCCTCTCGGAAAGGGAGGACTGGGACCGGAATCAATCGACCCTGTTGAGAGCGGACCTCTGCTGGTAATCTGACGGCTCCAAAACCAATTTGGGAGTAGGAGCCGGCACATATGGGCGCAGCACCGATGCTAGCCTCGGCAAGTACGCAACCATACACCAGGCAGAAGTGTATGCCATCGAGATGTGTGCAAGGGAAAGTTTAAAAGACCTGTGCACAAACAAATCGATAAAGATATATGCAGATAGCCAAGCTGCAATAAAGGCTCTTGGTTCCTACCGGTGTAATTCAAAGACGGTATGGAGTTGTAAATCTGCCCTTAACGAATTGGGCAGCTGTAATGAGGTGTCGCTGGTCTGGATACCGGGTCACTCGGACCATGACGGCAATGTTGCGGCAGACGCGCTTGCCAAGAGTGGGGCCCAGAGTGACTTTGTTGGACCAGAACCGGTGCTGGGGATAACATTTGCACAGCAAAACACACCTTAAAGACCTGGACAGAAGGAATGACAATCCAATATTGGCAAAATCTTCCAGGATTAGCCCACTCTAAGGCCTTCATAAATGGCCTGTCTGAGTCAAGGGCTAAAAAGCTTCTAGAGTTGAACAGACAACAACTGAGAACTCTAGTCATGCACCGTATTGGGGTCGGTCAGGAGACTGAGTGTCGACTGTGCATGGAGAATGAAGAAACAGCAGAGCACGTGCTGTGTTACTGTCCGGCAGCGGACAGGACTAGGTACCTGCTCTTTGGCAAGGTAAAGCTTGCTCCAGAAGACCTGGATCAACTTTCGCCCACAAAGATTATCGACCTCTGCAGGAAGCTGGATTTGTTGGGCGAAATATAGACTTTAGGCGTGAGCCACAATAGACCTTAAGGTCGCGGTGGAGGGCTGATATGGCCCACTCACATACAAACCTAACCTAACCTAAAGTGTGCACTGCATTTATCACATAGGTATATTGTGTGATTTTTGTACAACCTGCATCTTCTTCGTGCCTTTTCGCTGTGTTTTATTATCATGTGACCTACATTATCCATTCTGACTTCATCTGGAACAGATTCTCTTGACAGCCTTCGAATCAGGATTGTCTTTGCAAGGGGGTCTTCACTTTTCATTAGACGTATGAGTAAGTTGGATTTAAAATCTAACTGAGATATATTGCTGTCATTTGTTTTTCTATAAAGCTTCCAATTGGCTACCACACTATCAAGGGTGTTTATAAAAAGCGGCCACCACCATTTCTTTCCTCTTACACTTGTCCTGTAATTGGAAATTGCGTTGTCGTGCAGGTCTACTGCTCCCATGTATTTGTTGTATTGTTTTATTATATCAGGCTGGAGAATTTGTATCTCTTTGTGTTTCTTACGACTATATCTTTTAGTATTTGCTAAAGGCTCAAGAGCAAAATTGTTACTTGCAACTGTTACAGTAGCATTGTCATTCCACCTGACAAGTGTTAGCTGAGCATTTTCATCAAATGCATAGTCATAAGCTTCTCGGTCCTTTTTTAAATAACACTTTTGCACTTTATAGTGGACATTTATTGGTCCTGTTATCTCTTATTGCTCCTGTTGCGAAAAATTGCGAACTGCACATTTCTACGAACAACTTGTAGGAAGAGAAGTAATTATCGAAAAATATTCTGTGATGAAAAGGTTTTTCAATACAAGAAAGAAGGTCAGTAACTACCTGTTCCCCTAACCCCAAGTACGATTTATCTTTTTCGTTATTGGCTCCTCCGTATGGTATAAAACTAAATAAGTATCCATCTGATGAACATAGATACCAAAGCTTCAAGCCAAGCGTAACCGGTTTTTTCTTTTATGAACATTTTACACGAATGTCGGCCGAAGTATGGCACCATTTGTTCATCGATGGAAAGATTGTGGGAGAATATTCCAAACTGTTACGGACGTTTATGGCATCAAATAATGGTCGTATTTTGGAAAATTTGTCATTTTTATTCAGGGTTGAATTGTCGGCGAAATGAAGATTTCTTTTGATGTTCCTAAACTTGTTCCTACTCATGCATTTTTTTACAATTTCTACTCCTTTATCTTCATCTTTGCTCCAGTATAGATCCATTTGTGATAAAATATGATAACCAGACAGTATGAGTATACCAAGGAAATGTTTTAAGTCATTGATGCTCAAACAAAAGTCGTGTCTATTATTGTCTTTAGCATATTTTAGAGTATAGTCCACTATCATAGAAAGTATTTCAGTATCAAAGAATAATAAAAACTGTTCCAGTGGCGTTTTTCCATAAAAGTACTTTTCAGGGATTGCACGCATTCATTTTCTATTGATACTGGTAAAAAATTATAAGTAGCCTTCTTCTTCTGCCAATTTGCAATTCCAGTTCCTAATCCAGTAGATAGACGCATTTTTTTCTCTGCAAGTGACTCATCCCGTGAGTCATCAAAATCGTCATCTGGAACATCAATCTGAAATGTCCCAGCAATTTCAGTTTCGAGAGTATCTCATTTATGAGCATGGTATTGTCAATATCCTCTTCATCGGTCAACTCATTTATATCAGGAGGGATGTACACTACATCCACTGGCCCTATTGAGAAACACAATTTTCATACATTTATGAAACAAAAATATAAATATTCGGCCCGGGATATTGTCCAGATTGGTGTTATGTTTGCACACCTTTCTTTAAATTAAGAAAATCCATAGACACTTTGACGGCTAGGTAGTCCAGGTGTCTATGAGATCAAAACTAGATTAAGAAGAAGAATAATAAGGTATTAATTATTATTATTAATGGAATTATAAAAGATGTAAGTTTTTCCTTGTTTGATAATAATAAAAGTATTTAATCTTATTCAATGAGTATTAGTCGGATACATAACAATATTGGCGACGAGAAAGGTAGTATTCACGTGCCCTAAATGTTATCATGTCATTATAAATTGTAACAGTGAAGTCAAGTCATACATAACCCAAAATTGTGTAGCAGTCGTCACGTGCAACATAATTATATGTTTTAAATTTTATACACAGTGTAAAAAATGTCGTTAATCGGAACTATCGAACCATTCAATACAAAAGATGCAGACATTTCATCATATTTAGAAAGGATTGAACAGTTGTTTCAGTGCAATGATATACAGGAAGAAAAAAAAGTACCATTGTTTCTCACATTAGTAGGAGGCGAGGCGTATTGTGTTTTAAAAGATTTGTTAGCCCCGACTCTACCCAGTAGTAAGACCTACAAAGATCTAAAAGAAACACTGACAAAACATTACAGTCCAAAAAGGCTTATAATAGCAGAACGGTATAAATTCTACATGTCAACCCAAGAGACAGATGAAGACATGAAAACGTATGCTGTTAAATTAAAAAACTTAGCAAAACATTGTGAGTTTGGCAGTTTCTTAGACGATGCCTTGAGAGATAAATTCGTGTGTGGATTAAGGTTGGAAGCTGTAAAAAGGAAATTACTAACAGAAGGGGAACTTACTTTTGATAAAGCATTTCAAACAGCAATAGGTATGGAATTGGCTGAAAATCAAATAAAAGCAATGAGCACGGAAACCACCCAGATTAATGAATTAAGCCTTCTAAATAATCATGGGAATGAGAATAAGGTGAAGTTTGGGAACCAAAAACGCAGTACATTTAAGTCAGATCCTAGGACACCACAATTTCAACCACAGAAGCAGTGGCATGCAAACAGAAAGGAATGTAAGAGATGTCTACGTAGTCATTTTGATGATACCAACTGCCCAGCGATTCATTGGACTTGTTTTTCCTGTAACCAGAGAGGCCACACTGCTAGATCTCCTTTGTGTAGGAACAGAATCCATGTCATGCATACCGAAGATGGAAGGGAGGAGCAAGAGGAAGCTGATGATACTTTTGAAGTGGGGTTACTGGAAACAGAAAGTTGTGGTAAGTCATTTTGGCTTAATAATGTGTTGGTAAAAAATAAGAATGAAAGTCTAAAAGTGCGACTATTGATGCAAGGAAAGTATATCACAATGGAGGTAGATTCTGGCGCATGCCATTCAGTGATTCATGTTAAAGACTATGAGAGATTGTTCAGCGACATTTTGTTGAAGCCTGTGGATTTTAAACTTAGAGTAGTTACTGGAGAATTTGTATGTATAATTGGTCAAATCAATGTTCACATAAATTATCAGGATAAAATTTTCCTTTTACCCTTAATAGTTTTAGATAGTAAGGCAAAATTCATTCCGTTACTTGGCAGAAATTGGTTAAACATATTGAACCCTAAGTGGAAAGAATCTATAATCATTGGTATTGGAGTAGAAAACGATATTTTTAGTTTGAATCCTCTCAATCAAACAGGGTCAAATCTTGAAGTTAGGCGTTCGCATTTAATTACAAAAATAAAGAATGACTTTTCTAGTTTATTTACAGAAGTAAATTCTTCTATTAAAAATTTCAAAGTAAATTTGAGATTGAGAGATAATGTTAAGCCTATTTTCCATAGGGCTTATGAGATGGCATATTCACTAAAACCAAAAGTCGAAATTGAACTTTTGAAAATGGTCAAAGATGGAGTCTTGTCAAAAGTAAATTTCAGTAAGTGGGCTAGTCCTATTGTAGTAGTACCAAAAAAAAATTCAAGCAATATAAGAATATGCGTTGATTTTAAGAAAACATTGAATAAAGTTATAGATAGTGACCATTGTGTTTTACCATTACCTGAAGATATTTATGCCAGTCTGAGTGGTAGTTGTTTCTTTACAATCTTAGATTTAAAAGGGGCTTATCAACAATTGGAAATTGATGATTTATCTAAAGAATTTTTCACAATCAATACACATATGGGTCTTTTTAGATTTAATAGGCTAACATATGGTGTCAGTTCAGCTCCTGGTATATTCCAGTCAATAATGGAGTCTATTTTATCAGGTCTGAACAACGTAAAATGTTATTTGGATGATATATTGATTTATGGTTCCTCTTTGGAAGAATGCCATAAGAGTGTTATTATGGTCTTAAGTCGACTGAAAGAATTTAATGTCAAAATTAACAAAGATAAATGTAAATTCTATGAACAAAAAGTTGAATTCTTGGGACATGTTATTGACAAATGGGGGATACACCCAACTGAACAAAAAATTGAGTGTATAAAAGAAGCTCCTGCACCACAAAACTTGACTCAGCTAAAATCTTACCTGGGCTTATTAAATTATTATGGCAAATTCATTCCAATGCTATCTTCTAAGCTTCGTCCTTTATATAACCTGTGTAAATCAGACACTGAATTTATTTGGTCAGATGAATGTGAACATGCATTCCAATTAAGTAAAGAGTTATTGACCTCTGATAAGGTCCTAACTCATTTTAACCCTAACTTGCCCATATATGTAACATGTGATGCCAGTGGGTATGGAGTGGGCGCAGTATTAAGCCACAAAATAGAAGGGCAGGACAAGCCAGTCCTTTTTGCATCCAGTACACTCTCTGAAGCAGAAAAAAAGTATTCAAATTTAGAAAGAGAAAGTTTAGCCATCATTTTTGCACTTAAGAAGTTTCATAAATATATATTTGGGAGAAAGTTTATTTTAGTGAGTGACCATCAACCATTGCAGTTCATCTTTGGTAAACATAAAGGTATTCCAGTGTCAGCAGCTGCACGCATAACACGATGGGCTATTACCATGTCAGCCTATGATTATGAAATTCAATATAAAAAAGGTAAACTGGTGGCAAATGCTGATGCTCTGTCCCGGATGCCTATGCTTAGTAGTACAGAAATACCAAGTTCTCTTTATTCTTTTAATATTGTAGATAATGTACCATTACATGCTGATATTATAGCAGAAGCTACAAAAAGGGACCTGCTTATGTTAAAGGTTATTGATCTTACACGCACAGGATGGCCTCCTGCTGTAAGTGATGAATCTTTGAGACCATATTTCCTTAAACGCTGTGAACTTTCAGTAGAAAGTGGATGCTTACTAATTGGAAATAGAATTATTATACCAGAATCCTTACGAAATGATGTACTGAACCTATTTCACGAACAACACCTAGGTATAGTAAGAACAAAAATGTTGATAAGATCATATTGTTGGTGGCCAGACATCAATGGTTCAATTGAAAAATATATTGGATCTTGTGATGTATGTCAACAAACACAAAATTTTTCAAATACTAGTATTTTACTACCATGGCCGAGCACCCCAAATAACTTCTACCGTGTTAATATTGATTTCTTTTATAAATTCAATTATACTTTTCTAATCGCAGTCGATAATAAATCAAAGTGGTTAGAGGTGAAAATTATGGAAAATGGCACCAGTGCAAAAGAAACAATTACAAAGTTAAAAGAAATTTTTGCAACTTGCGGATTACCTGTTGAGTTAGTCTCTGATAACGGTCCACCATTCAGTTCTAACGAGTTTCTATGCTTTTGCCAAGCCAATGGAATAAAACCCATTAAAACCCCACCATACCATCCGCAGGCTAATGGCATTGCAGAGAGATGCGTTCAAACTGTCAAAAAAAGCTTAGAAAAGGCTTTATTTTTGGAAAGGGGGAAATATATTGATAAAAACACATTGAAGGACCGATTACTGGATTTTCTGTTTACTTATAGAAATGTACCGTCTACAGTCACTGGTATCTCTCCAGCGGAAAACCTTTTCAAAATTCGGCCTAGAACAAGATTTGATCTACTTAAACCCTCATTTAATAGTATCAGAAATTCAAACTCTAATGCCAGTGATTGGAGAAAATTAAGGTTTTTTACACTAAATGAATCTGTATATGTAAAAAATAAACAAACCAAATTGTGGCAAGAAGGTAAAATTGTAAAAGTAATTAGTCATTCTACATATTTAGTTAAGATTGGAGAATTTATAAAATTTGTACATGCTTGTGATATGCGCCCGTATATACATAGTGAAGTGACTTATCCTAGTGTTACTGTTACAAGTAACCCAAACAATGTTACTCCTAATGAAATCTCAGTACCAATACAAAATGACGCTCCAGATGAAACTGACTCAAATGTAAACACTCCTAGAAATATTGTAGAGCTACCAGTAAGTTCAGAGACAGACTTTCAAAGAACAATTGAACCTAACTCTACATCACCATGTACGACTCCTGAAGTTTGTACCTCCACAGTACCAAACGTAACACGTTCAGGGAGAATAATAAAACCACCTCAAAAATTAAATTTGTAATGTTATAGTTTAAGGTTAAATATAGTATCAATCTTTAATTTTAAGTAGAGGGAGAATTGTTATGTTTGCACACCTTTCTTTAAATTAAGAAAATCCATAGACACTTTGACAGCTAGGTAGTCCAGGTGTCTATGAGATCAAAACTAGATTAAGAAGAAGAATAATAAGGTATTAATTATTATTATTAATGGAATTATAAAAGATGTAAGTTTTTCCTTGTTTGATAATAATAAAAGTATTTAATCTTATTCAATGAGTATTAGTCGGATACATAACAATTGGTAGACTGGGCAGGTTTTCTGGAGAGAGACAGTGACCCAGGCCGATCAGAGTTACTTTCATGTTGCTGAATGCTTGAGAAACAGCAGGGGCCTGAAGGATTGTCCGGAGTACCGGGGGGTGTTTCTTTCGGCTGATAGGACCCCAGGGCAGCTGGAAGTTTTACCGAGGTGTGCGTGATAAACTTGAAGAGCGGAAAAAATATGGAGAGAATAACATCAAGATAAAATATATTCATGGTGTTCCTAAGATTGTTAAGACTGATTTAAACATGTAGATGTGTCCAGCGTACATAATGTATCATCATGTAACATTAAGTGTTGTTATCAGAATGTGCGTGGCTTACGAACTAAAGTCGATGAATTCTATGCTTCTGTGAGCGATTGTGAGTTTGACATTATTTCTCTAACCGAGACATGGCTAACGGATGATATGTCAAGTGATGAGTGGTTTCCTGATGGGTATGCGGTTCTAAGGCAGGATAGGCGTGTGGATGCTATGAATGTTTCCCGTGGGGGTGGTGTTCTGGTTGCCATGCGAACACCTGTTGTGTGCAAAGTAATTGAAGTGGATATATTGAACAACCTTGTACCATCTATTGACTTTCTTGCCTGCAGATGTAAATTTAAATCGTGTAGTATGGTTGTCTGTGTGATCTATGTGCCTCCACAGGTCACGTTGGCTGACTATGATATTTTTTTCGAAACTCTTCAGCAAGTGAGTGAACTGTTTGGGGATAATGTATTGTTTTAGGTGACTTTAATGCTGGTACAAATAGTAAGAAACTTATTGTTACAAACTTTGCTAGTTTTTTCGGCTACACTCAATATAATGAAAAATGGAAGAAGTCTGGACTTAGTTTTTTCGGATATGAAGTGTAAAGTTTCACATGAAGGTGCGCCTTTGGTGAGGGAAGACCTACAGCATCCTTGTTTGTTTGTTGATATTTCTTTGAATAGTTCATTTAGGTCATTTGATGTTTGTAGAGCACCGAAGATGTATAAATTTCGAAAATGTGATTTTGTCAGATTGTATGCGGAGCTTGGCGGGTTGTGCTGCGATGGCATGGATGGGTTTCAGGATGTCGATTCTATGCTTGACTTTTTCTATTCCAGAATTTACGACTTGTTTGATCTGTATGTTCCCACGACTGCTCCAAGAGGATGTAATAGTTTGTTTGCGGCTCCAGAACTGTCTTCAGATCCTTGATGAATGGTGCTGTCGGTGTGGTCTTTCTATGAATGTTTCCAAGTGTTGTGTGATGTCCTTTACTCGAAACAAGCACGCAATCACCTTCGGGTACAATATAAGAGGGCTTCCACTTGACCGCCCCGGGACAGTTAAGGACCTTGGAATTGTTTTTGATGGTACTCTATCTTTTAAACCACACTATGAGCAGACTGTCAGTTCTGCTTACAAAAACTCTAGGGTTTCTGATAAGAAGCATCAAAAATTTCTCCCAGACTGACACCCTCCTCCTGCTCTTTGTCTGTTTGGTTAGGTCCCGACTTGAATATGGCTCAGTTGTGTGGGCTCCTACTTATGAGATACATGTGGCAAGCCTCGAATCAGTGCAAAGAAATTTCTAAAATTTCTTAGCTTTCGTGAGGATGGTCGATATCTGTCTATTGGTTTTCCTCAGGAAAGTTTACTTCTTCGCTTTGGTCTGCAGAGTCTGTCGATGCGCAGGCAGTGCAGTTTCATTATATTTTTATATAAACTGGTTAATTCTGTATTCGACTGCCCTAGTCTGCTTCAGCAACTTAATTTCAATGTGCCTCATATTGCAGCACGTTTTCCAGACACATTTTATCTCCCGACTGCTCGTACACAATTGCTGCGATCGTCTCCAATTTACCAGATGTGCAATGATTACTCGGTACTGCAAGACCACCTAGATATCTTCTCATGTAATATATCAGAGATAAAAATGTTTTTCAAAGCGATCTAATTTGTGACTCTTTTTTTTTTGTAATGTTAGCTTAATTATTGTTAGTTATTATGTTTTGTGTATTTGCCCATCCTTAATTTGGCTTTTAAGCTGTTGGATGGTGTATGAATAAATAAATAAATATTCATCTAGATTACCTTGAGATTCCCTTTCTTGTTCATTTATAATTTCTTGCATTGCCTCCTCTAACTCTTTCTGAGTCAAATACCTTCTAGCCATTATTATTTATTTTTTATCTGACTTGTACACTATACTCACAACTAACCACTACTGTAAATCAAGCAGAACTAAATATGTATAGAAAGTAAAATGGCACAACCCGCCAACAATATATTATACTCCTATAAAGTTCTTGGTAGGATAGTTTCGTTTACTGTGTCTCAGACGGGTGGACTAGGAAAACTTCCTGGAATTACTCTTCATGCATCTGGCCACAGGTGCGTTCACGCACCATTATATTTGTAGCATGTTTTTTTAACAAACTGAAACTAGGAATGTATGTGTTAATTATTGATATTACTTATGGTTGTGAGATAATAAACACAATGTTTGGGGCACAATAAGTTTAGCATAAGTTATATATTTGCTTGATTGTTTACATGTAAATTTATTTGATAAAAGTTCCTTATTTTCAAATAAACACAGAAATTGGAGAAACACAAAACATTTAGATTGTTAACATGCCCTTGTTACTTTAGAAGTAGATTTTATTCATAATTCCTCAATTAAAGTTGTAGTATTTTCTAAAAAAAAAAATAATAATAAACAAAGTGATGGTGCGTATATGCACCATAGAAATGGGTTAATATTCATGTAAGGTATGGTATGGTTTCTATTTTGTTTATTTCTTTTTTATAGGTAAATGTAACCTATGTGGAAAATCCTTCTACATGTTGGGTATGCCTAAAGGCAAATATGGAAATGATGGAAAATCTTCTGCTAGACATAGCAGAGTTTGCAGAATCAAGTAGCAGTAAGAAAGTGGATCCTGTAGTTGGTGAACTTTTTATTGCTGAGTTTGAGGGTCTATGGTATGTTTAAATTTTAAAATAAGTCATTAAACAATAATAATAATACTGGGAACTTTTTTCACCTTTTTTTTTTCAAATGAATTAATTTTATGGATACTCCATACGGGTTGAACCACCGAGAAAAGCATCATTAGGAAAAATCTGAAAATTTGGTACTGTACAAATGCAAATGGGGGACACTCAGACAAAATACGAGGCCGGTCAATAAGTCCGTGACTTTTTGAATGAAACAGTATTTTTGACAAAAAAATCATTTTATTTCTCAACATAGTCTCCTTTGAGCTCTATACACTTCTTCCAACATTTTTCAAATTTTTTTATCCCTTCCAAAAATAAAGATTTGTCGATGTCCTCAAAATAGGTATTTGTTTGTGAGATAATTTCATCATTGGAGTCAAATCTCTTTCCGCCGAGCCATTTATTTAAGTTTGGAAACAAGAAATAGTCACTCGGGGCTAAATCCGAAGAATAGGGTGGATGAGGGAGCAATTCGTAGCTCAATTTACGCAATTTCGCCATGGAGACTACACATGTGTGAACCCTTGTATTGTCTTGGTGGAAAAAAACTTTTTTCTTGGCCAAATGTGGTCGTTTTTTCTTCAAATCGTCATTGAATCAGACCAATAAGTTGGTATAATATTCGCCATTGATTGTTATTCCCTTTTGAAGGTAATCAATGTGGATTATACCACATGCATTCCAAAAAACGGCCTCCATGACTTTATTGGCTGACAAACCCGCCTTGGCCTTCTTCGGCGCCGATTGGCACAAAGAAACCCACTGTTTTGACTGCTGCTTGGTCTCTGATGTGTTGTGGTGAATCCATGTTTCGTCCACGGTTGAGAAACTGCGCAAAAACTCGTCCATATTGCAGTTGAACAACGCCAAACACTCCTTCGAAGTCGTCACACGATTGTGTGTGTTTGGTTGATTATGGACAAACGCGGCACCCATCTTGGGGATAGCTTTCTCATACCCAAGTGATCATGCAAAATCGAAACCACTGATCCATGTGATATGCCTATGGCTTGCACAATCTCCCGCACTTTCAATCTCCGATCGGCCAACACCATATCATGAATTTTTCCAATTGTTTCGGGTGTAGCGACCTCAACTGGGCTTCAATTTGTGCTTCTACGGCCGCAAGGAAATTCAGTAAACCACTTTTTTACCATGGAAATTGATGGTGCAGAGTCACCATAGTATTTATCAAGCTTAACCTTGGTTTGAGTGATGCTTTTTTCCGCAAAAAATAATATTTGATGAGCACACAAAATTCACTTTTTCCATTTTCGTTATGACTCAAGAGGTTGTCTGCTTTCATTGTTTATCTAACACAAACTAAATGACGCAGCTTGTTCAAAATTTGACAGGAGCCAACTGACAGATGCTTGTTAACAGGAGCAGTGTTGCCCTTCCTATGAAGAGGCGGGAAATTCAAAAAGTCACAGACTTAATGACCTGTTCTCGTAGATGAAGTCAAACGTGTATAGATCTATCCTGCGTACCGGTCCTGTGGGACCAGTACCGCAGAATAGTAGCGAACTATTTGAGTATGTAACCGGTCTTGAGGGAGTGGTAACATTTTTCAGTATATCTAAGATCCGGAGATGATTAGATGACAGTTAAGAAGGTATCTGTAAAGTTGGAATCAACACCATATTTATTTTTATTTATTTATTTAACACATCATCCAACAGCAAGAAACCAATTTAATGATGGGGACATACAAAACATAAAACAATACATTACATTACATCACTGTAAGTACAGAAACAACTCTTTGTGAGAGATACAGAGCAGCAGAATATATCCAGGCTGTCCTGCAAACTGGAGTAATTTCTGCACATATAATAGACTGGAGACGAGCTCATCAGCTCTGTACGTGCCGTCGGTAGATAAAACGTGTTGGGATACCACGATTCTATATGTGGAACGTTAAATTTTATTGACTCGAGTAGAGAGGGACAATCAAGAGCGGAACTGGCAATTTCAAAAAGAAACACAACGCAGCAGCACCTGTCCTCCAGGCAAGCCAAGTTAAAGCGCTTTAATAAATCACTCTGTGATTGGTATTGACCATCAATTGAGAAACCAAGGAATTTCAGAACTTTCTCTAAGTATTTTCAAGGCTATCAATGTGCACCCAGTATGTCGGAGACCAAACTACCGAAGCATATTCAAGACCGAGCTTCATCAGTGTCTTGAAGAGGAGGATCAATGTTTCATGAGATGTAAATTCCCTCCTACTCCTAATTATAAAGCCCATAGTCTTATACTCAAGAGTTTATAATGATTAATGAAATCATAATGCTGCCGAAATGAGAGAATACGGTCGGAAATCACTCCAAGGTCATGAACTGTGCCAGGATGTGCCAAGCTATGTCCTGCAATTGGTAATCAAATAAAATTGACTGTTTGTTTTGACTAACGGAAGTTATACAGCACTTAGCAACATTTAAAGTAAGGACATTCTCACAGCACGACCCAGAAAACTTCACAAGATTGTTTTGTAGGTGTATCCAGCTGTCGACACTCCTAACTTTTGAATACATTTTGATGTCATCAGCGTAAATTGGATAAGACACATCTAATATCTGTGGCACTTGGTCAATAAAAATATTAAAGAGAAGAAGACCCAAAATGGACCCCTGAAGGACTCCAAATGGTGTGTCATAAGGTTCAGATTTAAAGCCTCGGAATCTGAACGAATTGTTTCCGACCCCTCAAATAAGACCCTAATTGTTTTATCAATTGGTTACTGAAACCGAAGTAATGAAGTCTATTCATAAGAATAGAGTGATTGACTCTGTCAAAGGCCTTTGGCAGGTCTGTGTTATAACATCTACCTGCTGTAGATCTACCAGAAATAAAGCTGTGCTGATGCAATGAGAGTTTAGATTTCATATGAAAAATTATATGTTCGTATAGGCTTCGAACATCTTACAAAAATTACACAATATAGCAATTGGTCTATAGTTAGAAGGATCAGAGCTGTCCTCTGATTTGATCACAGGGATTACACGAGAAGTCTTCCATTTGTTGGGAAACCCATTGTAAGGATCACATTGAATATTTTCTTTAGAGGAGTTACAAAAGTGTATAAACAATCCCTAACAATAAATTCCGGCATGGGGTCTAGGCTAGAGGAGAAATTTGGATTAATTTTCTTAGCAGCTGCGATGATCTCGTCATCAGTTAAATGCTCAATGGTCAATACAGTCGAGAAGTCCACATCGGAGTTGGAAACCATATTATATGCAGGCTTAGAGTCAAAACATTTAGAAAAAAGGATGCAGAAGCCTGCTGAGCACCCGAGTCTATAGTGGGGCAACGCCGACGTTCCCTATATGAATAGCTCCAGAACTTTTTAGGACAGTTTTATATCTTCCTCAATCTTACTGAAAAACCTTCCCTGAGAAACCCCTATATCATATTTTAATTTTGCTCGCAGTTCTCGAAATTTAACAAGGAACAAAGATTTGCCAGATTTTTTAAATTTGCACCAGTAACATCTTTTATGTTTAATGGTGGCCCTAATTTCCTCCGAAAACCACACAGGGTTGGGATTTTTTGCCCTAAAAGAGGTCTTAGCGACAACAGCGTCCAGAAGAGTGTATACCAGGAATAAAAATAAGCAGTCGTAGAGTCGACATCGCCGAAACTGTTTAGCTCATCTCACGCTAACTCAGCAAAAGCCGACATAAAGTGCCTGAAAGTCACACTTACGAAAGTTGTATGAGCGATGACTAGCGTTGCCCCTAACCAATGATCCACCAAATGAGCCGAGAGAAAGCATCAACTCAAAGGAGGATGGTGAACGTCAGGACAAACAGGAAAATCGCGAGCTCTCTCAACAACAAGTCTTTGTAAAGAATACAAGATCGAGAAGTCTGTTATTTAAGTTCTTATTGAATTATATTATTTTAAAGATGGAAAATTACTGAATCTCATCAGCATCAACACGGGCAGAAGACTTATCTGACCTATGACCTATGACGCCGATAACAAGAGTGTCATGACCATATTTCATGTATAAAATTTCTAGCGTCTCAAGAAAAACTATGTAGTCATTAATTGAAACATTGGGAGGTATATACACAAAGATGTTAAAAGAGACTGTACTGTTGAAAATTTTCACTCCAACAATGTCAATCTTTCCTGATGTCTGAAAAGAGAGCTTCTCGGTGCCTGTGTATAAAAGTGGCGACAGAGATGAGATAAAAAATTACAGAAGCATCTGTGTCCAATCATCAATTCCAAAAGTGTTCGAAGCCCTGTTTTATGACCAGCTGTCGTGGTCATGTAAGGGTCTTTTGGTGCCGCAGCAGCATGGTTTTTGTGCTAACAGGTCCACAGTTACTACCCTGATTATTCTTCAGTCAACGGCACTGGATGCCTCGGCGCCTGGTAAGCAGGTTGCTGCCATATATACTGACTTCAGCAGGGCCTTTGATACAGTCGATCGTTCACTCCTGCTATCTAAATTACACGGGCTTGGCTTCAGTGATTGTTTGGTGGCCTCGTTTGAGAGTTTTTTGACTGGTAGAACCCAGAGAGTCAAAGTTGCTGGATTTTATTTAGATGTTGTTCACATGACATCTGCTGTCCTGCAGGGAGGTCACGGTTTAGCGCTTTTATTCAATCTTTTTATTAATGATGTGGTCCATATCTTTGTTGGTAGTGAGTGTCTGCAGTTTGCCGATAATATGAAGCTGTTTAAGGTGATAACTAGCCTTCAGAATCACCAGGAGTTGTGGGGTGATTTAGAGTGTCTCTCTTTATGGTGCTTTGACAACAAATTAAATCTTAACATCGGCAAATGCTCTCATATCAGATTTTTCAGAGGAGGGAGGAAATTCTGGACTTCATATTTGGTAAACGGTGAGGTTTTGTCCTACGTTAACCAGTTCAAGGATCTTGGTGTTACAGTGGATGAACAGATGATTTTTATACAACACATAAAGAACATTACCATGAAAGCCTCTAAAGTTTTGGGCTTTGTTGTGAGAAACTGTAGACTTTCTTCATTGGATATCGTCAGATGTGTTTACTGTTCTATTGTTAGCAGTGTACTCGAGTATGCATCAGTAGTGTGGTCCCCTTATTATGCCAGCCACACAGGGGCTGTTGAAAGTGTGCAGCATGCCTTTCTGCGGCACTGCTCTTATAAACTTGGTTATTCCATACCTGATCATGACTATAGAGAGATACAAAGTTTGTTAACGCTGAGCTTTCTTGAAGTCCGCAGAACTGTGGCCGAACTCTTATATTCAAAATTGTGAATGGTTTTGTGGACTCCGGTGACAGGGTTCCCACTCGTCGGGAAAACAGGGAAAACCGGGAAAAGCCAGGGAATTTGTGGAAGGAAAAATTTTGTCAGGGAAAAATTGTGAAAATTGACTTTGAGTCAGGGAATTTTTGCCCATGTCAGAGAAAATTTATTTGTTTCCGTTTAATGATAAATAATTAAAATACAATGATAGGTGCATATTTATATAAGTAGCGTTTTCGTTTATTTGTAAGGAAAATTGTGTATGTTTTATAAATGTAATTTTGGAGAAATGTGTTCCCTGTCATGAGGTGAAGACCTACTGTATTCTCTAGTAGTGTGTTACACATTTTGGGGGTAGATTGTAAAATATCAAAGTCAGGGAAATAGGTTTTGGCATGTCAGGGAAAAGTCAGGGAAATTTATATGCTGTTTTTAGTGGGAACCCTGGATGAGAATCTGGACAGAATGTACCTAACAGCCTGAATGTACCTAACAGAGTGTTAAGGTCATATAACTTGTTTTATGTCCCATTCCACTGCACTAATTATGGACTTAATTTACCTATAGATAGATATCTACGTATTATGAATGAGATCATTGAGGTGGATAATTTTGACATCTTTTGTGTTTCACTGTCTGCTTTTAGATGGCATATGGTTGCGTCTGTTGTTTCAGTGAACTGCTGAACTGACTGTATATCTTTTGTGTGGCAGTTCTGCTTTATGTGTGCATATTTGATTTGTTTTGTACTTTTACTTCTATTGTAGCTCTTAGTGGGGTTTCTCCGTATAAATTAAATTAAATATGAGGCAGACTAGGAAGTAGAGGGCACTGCCGGTGAATATTAAGATTATGTGCATGTAGACCAAAGCAAACAGCAATCAATCATATTGATGAAGTTACAGGTTCCGTTATATTTGAATGTATAGAGCACCACATCACAGTGCAGATAAGCACCGATCCCGGTGCCACATCAAAGTGTTAACCATATAATTATAAAATAAAATAAATACAACATACACTAAACACCTTTTCTTTTCAGGTACAGAGCTCAGGTTCTGGAGACAAACCCGTTGAACGTAATATTTGTTGACTATGGCAACACAAGCAATGTAGTTTGTGTAAAGAGCATATCTAAACCATTTTCAGACATACGTGCACAAGCTGTAAGAGTGCAATTTACTGATCTTGGCAGTACTATCCTAAAAGCTGATGAAGCACATTGTATTAAACCAATTGAAAAGGTAATACCACATAACTATTTTTTTAAACCTTTTTTTTTAATGAACCGATTAGATTAGATTTATTGTGAGTGGGCCAGCCCAGTCCCTCCACCGTAACCTAGGTCTATTGTGGCTCACGTCTAATTATTTAAATTTCACCTGTCAATTCCAGCTCCCTGCGGCAGTCGATCTTTTCTTGGGGGTGAAAGTTTGTTTGGCAGGTGTACTGACATCTGAGTGAAGTTGCTTGCCCGTTTTGAAGCTCAAAGAGAGATAACCTCTCTCCGAGTTCGTCTGGACCTGACATCCGCCAGTGTTTGCCTCGAGGCAGTGTCATGATGTCCCTCTCTCGAGCAGCATCCAATCTCCAGTTGTAATCCACCCCTAGAGATCTCAGCTCCATGTCCCCTTTGGTAATACAGTACACCCATTGATGCAGGATCTAAACCTGTGCACATATTTATTTACTACTATCTTATTTATTTGATATGATGTTAAAATAGTAATATACTACAGTCAATGGCTGAAGGTATTTGTTTAAGTTAGGTTAGGTTTGAATCTGAGTGGGCCATACCAGTCCTCCACCGCGACCATAAGTTCTATTGTGGCTAACGCTTAATGGTCTATGTTTCGCCCAACAAAACCAGCCTCCTGCAGAGGTCGATAATCTTTGTGGGCGAAAGTTGATCCAGATCTTCCGGAGCAAGCTTTGTCTTGCCAAAGAGCAGGTATCTAGTCGTGTCCATCGCCGGACAGGAACACAGTACGTGCTCTGCTGTCTCGTCACTCTCCATACACAGCCGGCACTCAGTTTCAATCCGGTGCATGTGGTAACAGTGTCCTGTATACAGGCCAACTAGAGTACTCAGTTGTTGTCTGTGTAGCTCTAGAAGTTTTTTAGCCCTTGACTCAGACATGCCATTTATGAAGGCCTTAGAGTGAGCTAATCCTGGCAGATTTTGCCATTGCTGGATTGTCATTCTTTCTGTCCAGGTCGCTCTGGGCACCACTCCTGGCAAGCGTGTCGGCCGCAACATTGCCATCATGATCCCAGTGACCCGGTATCCAGACCAGCGACACCTTATTACAGCTGCCCAGTTTGTTGAGAGCAGATTTACAACTCCATACCGTTTTTGAAATGCAACGGTAGGAACCAAGAGCGTTTATTGCAGCTTGGCTATCTCTATCTATTTTTATTGATTTGTGTGCGCACTGGCTTTCTATACTTTCCCTTGCACACATCTCGATGGCATACACTTCTGCCTGGTGTATGGTTGCGTACTTGCTGAGGCTAGTTTATAGTCTAGGATCGGTGTTGCCCCCATATGCGCCGGCTCCTACTCCCAGATTGGTTTTGGAGCTGTCAGCATACCAGCAGAGATCGGCTCTCAATAGGGTCGTTTGATTTCGTTCCAAGTCCTCCCTTTCCAGGAGGACGGTCTTGAAAGACATGTCTACTGATCTTTGTAGGCATCAAGTCTGAGACCATTCCCAGAATCCCATGACCCTTAATGTCATCGAGGAGTCCGGACCCTCGCAGACTTGATTTCCTTCAGTATGCTGTCGGCCGTTTGTTTTAGTCTGTATGTTGTCCACCTCGCCACCCTCTCCAGCCATATGTGAAGAGGTGGAAGATTAAGGAGGACCTCCAGAGCGGCTGATGGTGCGGTGCTTATCGTTCCCGTTATCATCAGACAGGCTTGTCTCTGTAGATGAGCCAGTTTAGCCCTCGCAATTTATGTTAGAATTGCGAGTGTGAATTATTGTTTACTTCTACTTTTGTATTAATCGCGTCCATTTCGAGGTTATGCACACACAATGACTGCTGTCATTTATTATTTGTTACTGACAAATAGCTAGGTAGTGTTGTCAGATTAAACAAGAAGCGGGAGATGGATTTAGTCTTAAGTTTTTGGGATTTATAGTGCGGAACTGTGGGTCAGTTACATGTTTTGGTGCTCTCAAAGCTTTGTATTGTGCTTTTGTTCTTTCAAAGTTACGATATGCATCTCTTGTCTGGGGCCCATATTATGGTGTGCATATAAGCTCACTCGAATCTGTCCAGAGAAGGTTCCTAAAATATCTGTGGTTTAAGGAAACTGGGCGTTATCCGGAGAGGGGGTTCGATCATTCTGTTTTGCTTGGGCACTTTGAATTCATCAGTTTGTGTATGCTAAGAAGAGTTGATTCTATCAAGTTTTTATATAAACTGATACACAATGTCATTGATTGTCCGGAATTATTGGCACAGATAAATTTCCATGTTCCCAGGATGAGTGAACGACATAATATGTCATTTTATAATAATCAGGCTAGGACTGTTGTTATGTTCAGATCTCCAATATATGTAATGTGTGAAACTTTCAATATCATTTGTTCACATAGTGATATATTTAACGACAGTTTGTGTACATTGTTGCATAGAATAGAGGTGTGCGAAGCTTCGAAATTACGAACCGAACCCGAACTCGAACCGAACCTTCGGTTCGAAAATAGGTTCGCAGTAGCGATGTTGAAGTAGTTCGGAGTTCGAAATATGTAATTATTCAAAATAGTTCGAACTTCGTTGCCCAAAAATACTTCGAAATTTAACTTTACAGGCATTGAATGTTGCCAAAGGTAGCGAAGTTACGGCCCCTTTAACTCGGTAGCGGCGCTTTAAACTCGTTATCGGTCTCATTGAGTCGATAGCGTAGGTGGGACACATTGAGGCACAACGGAGCCATTTAGCAATCACAGAGTTATTTTTCTTATATATCCTAGCCTCCAAACACCTTTTTCAGTAACATTATGATGGGGGTGTTTGAAGGCGATGGGTAACGTAAATTTGAGGATAATTGCAGATTGCCCTTGGAAAACACTGGCTTCAACATGCTTTATTTCACAGAGAGCCAAAACAATTAAATGTTCACAATCAGGAGACAGTTCAAACTTGTAAGTGGTTATTTTTAACTGACTTCAAAAAAGAGGGGGTTCTCAATTCAACTGTTTTTTTTAATGTGTGTTACCTCAGCACTTTTTGTAGGTGAACCGATTTTGATGATTCTTTTTTAGTGCTGGTGCTTCTCATGTGGTCCCATATAAATTTGATAAAGATCTGACCAGTAGTTTTTGAGTTATCCTTAATGAAGTCGGTTTCCTATTTTTATTGTTATATACTTATCATGCTCACTTTGAACCCTCTCAATATGTTTGCTAAAACTGCCCAGTCAATACCAAACAACAACATATTTATAAGTGAGCTTATCTATACATCTAGAAATCTAAAAAAGTTTAAAATATTTTTTGTTTTTGTGGTTTTGATTTAACATTGACCCATCTCCACAACGATCAGCACCGGAAGGGATTTTCACCCAATCAACCTGCAAATTTGTCGAACCCTTCCATTTTGTAAAAAGAGTGGGAATCTTTTACATATCAAATATTGTATGTTACAATATTCCTAAATTTTGTATTTAAGGAAATGATATATGAACACTGAAGAATTTTGGGTAGTTCGATGTTCGATTTTGAATTTCTAATAAGTTCGAAGTTCGACTGTGAACCTTAGACATACTATTTTAGAGGTTCGAAGTTCGAGGCAACATATTTGCTTGGGTTCGTTCATAGTTCGGTTCGAACAAAACATGGGTTCGCACACCTCTAGCATAGAGCTATTGAAATGTTGTAGTTTTAGTTTGTTTTTGGATTAATATTTTGTTATTGTTAATTTATCGTAATCTCACTCGCTAATTAGTTTGTAAGTGTCCTGTAATTGATCCTGTACTTTGTCTGTTGGACACAATAAATTATTAAAATTAATATTTAATATTTATGATTTTAAAGTGTTTTTGTAATAATAATAATAATAATAATTTTTATTGGCCACCTTGGGTACAAGCAGTACATGTGACAGGTCATATGTATACCTGAACAAAAATATAGTCCAAAACAAGTGATAAAACAAGGACTAATTAAAAAGTTAAATGTCTGTAAACAAAGACAGAACAAGTTAAAGTCTAAAACATGTACAATCAAAAAAGAAAACATATGTATAAATAAAAAACAGCATGTCAAGAACCTAAACACACAGAAATATAAACAACATATATGCACTCAAACATTCACAAACATGTCACTAAATAAAATATACAAACAAATGGTTTAGTCACTAAATAAAATATATAAACAAATGGTTTAATATAAACAACGACAAACTTCACATAAACAAATCAAGATACCCCACAAATAATGAACCCCGAATCACCGACTAGCAAAATCCAGGAAATCTTCGTAACTGTAAAATGCTTCCTCAACTAAAAATCGTTTAACTAATGATGTTTTAATTTTATTTATGACTTTTGACAAATAAACATAGATGTCATTGCTGCATGTATTTATTATATTACTTTTTATCTACCTATTTATGAGCCATAATTATTACTAATGCATATATATTTTTTTAGGTAAATGAAGAAACATATCTTGTTACTTTTAAGGAAAAACAGGAAGTTAAAGTTAATGAAACCAACAAGCAACCAGAGGTGGTTGAAAAAAAAGTAGAACCAGCAACTGTTCCAACAAAAGAACCAGTTTTCTTTGATAAACCTGATATAGTTCATCCTTTAAAAAATAACGATGTCGTTATGATCATCGGAGAAGAAAAAGGAAAGCTTTATTTAAGGTCAAAAGATTATTATATCAAATTAAAACAAATTGTTTCGGAAATACAACAGCTAAAAGGTAAAGTGTTATAAAGTAACTTCACATATAACTTGATTGAAAACATAAATTTTAATGAGAATTCCTAATCTAACTTCACTATGTGAAAACTGGAAACTGTGATGAGCACTGATAAGTACACTTGGAGACCCCAAATCGCCACAGCACATATTTTTTAAAGACATTACGATCGTTTTACTAATCATATTAGCATCATCAGAGGATCAAAAATTGTAAACTTAATTAGCAGCTACTGTATTTATATCATACCTAGATAGACGAACTAAGCCGAAGGTAAAAATTGTAGTCGGAGACCCATCTATTGTGTGTATATTACACGGACGAGGTTGACGAACTACTTTAATCTTCTAGTTAACAAATTTATGAGCTTTTATCTAATTTAAAGCATAATGGGCTTAAAATGAAAGATGCCGCGTTATTGAAGGAAGCTCTCGTTCTTTCTTGATCTATAAATTCACTATGTGAATATTGGCGCCCGTAATGAGCGCCGACAAGCACATCTAGCGACAAACCAAAAACTGCCGAATATCTTTTTTAAAGCAAAAACTACCGTTTCGCACACAATGTTAACTTTAACAGAGGGTGGGTATTCTAACTAAAATTCTACATAAAAATAAGTATTTATAATTATTTCTTAGATACAAAGAAAACGAAAGGGAATTGTTCAGTCGAGAACTCAATATAGAGCCTAGTATCTGCATAGACCGGCCGAGGTATTGACAACATTCTATTATTCTGCCCGACAGATTAGGAGTGTTTAGCTGGTCAAATGCAAAGTGAGAATAAAGGGCTTGAAATCAAAGGTGCCTCACGGTTCAGTGACTGTTCAATGTTCTTAATATATATATATATATATATATATATATATATATATATATATATATATATATATATATATATATATATATATATATATATATATATATATATATATATATATATATATATATATATATATATATATATATATATATATATATATATATATATATATATATATATATATATATATATATATATATATATATATATATATATATATATATATATATATATATATATATATATATATATATATATATTGTAATGAAGTCCGATTTATTACGGTTATTTGAATAGCTAATAATTCATTTAGGCGGTGTAAATAACGGATATTTGTTAGGTAATAAATCTGACTCATTTTAGAAACACTTCAGAGTATGAAAATTGCCACAGGCGGAACGTGGATTTTGTAGGATGGAACGCATAGCGCCGGTCTGACAGGCGCGATGAGATTCATTCTGGGTACGTCACGGAGCGCACGGCAAGTAAGCAAACCGAGAGTTAGAACGCCATCTAGGAGATGCCTTCAGCACACGGCGGAGAGAACAGGTTCTGGTGGTCGTACGTTATTTTTAAAGGTTTCAAAAGCGTCAGTTAGGTGTAATACCTGGGAAGTTTATTTCGCTGTACTACGGAGTAGTGAAACGCAGCGTGTTAGTTATTTAGTAGTAAAAAACGAGAGTCTGTGTAGATATATATATATATATATATATATATATATATATATATATATATATATATATATATATATATATATATATTCATAAGCGTAAAGTATATAGCATTTGATATCTAACATTTTTGATAAGTTTCAAATTTTCCTTGTCAATCTGGTGATTATTATTCCATATATGTTGTACGCATGATTTGTCTACTGTACCATATCGTAAATGTGCGAGATGTTCACGAAATCTGGTGGCTGTGTTTCTCTTGGTTTGACCCACGTATTTAAGATTACAGTCTTTGCAACCTAGTCAAATGTAAATCGGCTTCCTTAAAAATACTTTCCAAACCCTTTGTGATACGTGATTCATAAGGTAGAGACCCACATATTTTTTCTCTCTTTTATCTTTCTTAAATGTCGTGCATTCAGATATCATTTTCTTTGGTCTCTGTTTGTCAACCAATTTTTCCACTAAACATCCGAATAACTGTTATATCTCGCCACGTTTTTTCTGTACTTTAATTATATATTCAATCTACTTTTACTTAACGGAAAATTTATCAATCTATTTACGAAGCAATTTAAACTAGTTCTTTTCTGTGCAAACATATTATGTGAGTCGTTTGTAATGTAACTAATAGTGGCAGTTTCCTTCCTGTAGGCATCGAATTCAAGCGAGTCATTATTTTTAATAACTAGTACATCTAGAAAAGGAAGTTTATTGTTGACTTCTATTTCGTGGGTAAATAAACTTACTTTTCTAGATGTACTAGTTATTAAAAATAATGACTCGCTTGAATTCGATGTCTAAAGGAAACTGCCACTATTAGTTACATTACAAACGACTCACATCATAGGTTTGCTCAAAAAACGGCTAGTTTAAATTTCTTGGTATATAGATCGGTAAATTTTCTGCTAAGTAAAAGTAGATTGAATATATAATTAAAGTACATAAAAAACCTGGCGAGATATAATGGTTATTCGGATTGTTTAGTGGAAAAATTGGTTAACAAACACAGAACAAAGAAAATGATATCTGAATGCACGGCATTTAAGAAAGATAAAATAGAGCAAAAATTTATGTGTCTACCTTATGAACCACATATTACAAAGGGTTTGGAAAGCATTTTTAAGAAAGCCGATTTACATTTGACTTTTTCGACGAAAAGTAATTTAAAAAATTTGTTGGGTAATACGAAAGACAAAAACAAAGCCACTAAAATGTCGGGTATTTATGAGATGGGTTGCAAAGATTGTAGTCTTAAATATGTGGGTCAAACCAAGAGAAACATAGCCACTAGATTTCGTGAACATCTCGCACATTTACGATATGGTACGGTAGACAAATCATGTGTGGCATAACATAGATGGGATAATAATCACCACATTGACAAGGATAATTTGAGACTTGTGAAAAATATTAGACATCAAACTATGCTTGCCGCTTATGAAAGCGTATATATATATATATATATATATATATATATATATATATATATATACAGTGCAAAGGAAATTTCTAAAATTTCTTAGTTTTCGCGAGGATGGTCGATATCCATCTGTTGGTTTTCCTCAGGAAAGTTTACTTCTTTGCTTTAGTCTGCAAAGTCTGTCGATGTGCAGGCAGTGCAGTTTCATTATATGTTTATACAAATTGGTTAATTCTGTGTTCGACTGCCCTAGTCTGCTTCAGCAACTCAATTTCAATGTGCCTCGTATTGCAGCACGTTTTCCAGGCACATTCTATCTCCCGACTGCTTGTACGCGATTGCTGCGATCGTCTCCAATTTACCAGATGTGCAATGATTACTCTGTACTGCAAGACCGCCTAGATATCTTCTCATGTAATATATCAGAGATAAAAATGTTTTTCAAAGCGATCTAATTTGTGACTCTCTTTTGTATAGTTTGATTATTGTTTGTTATTATGTTTTGTGTATTGGCCCATCCTTAATTTGGCCTTTAAGCTGTTGGATGGTGTATGAATATATATCAAGATCGATTAAGAACAAAACGTCATTGAACCGTGCGGCACCTTTGATTTCAAAAGCCCTTTATTCTCACTTAACATGTGACCAGCTAAACACTCCTAATCTGTCAGGCAGGATAATAAACTATTGTCAATAACTCGGCAGGTCTATGCAGATACTAGACTCTACATTGAGTTCTCGACTTAAAAATCCACTTTCCTTTTCTTTGTATGTAAGAAATCAATATAAATACTTGTTTTTATGTAGAATTTTAGTTAGAATATTCATCCTCTGTTAAAGGTAACATTGTATGCGAAACGGTTGTTTTTGCTTTAGAAAAAATGTGCAGCTGTTATTGGTTTATCGCCAGATGTGCTTGTCGGCGCTCATTACTGGCTCCAATATTTACATAGTGAATTTATAGATCAAGAAAGAATGTGCGCTTCGTTAAATAACGCGGCACCTTTCATTTTAAGCCCATTATGCTTTAAATTAGATAAAAGCTTATAAATTTGTCAACTAGAAGATTAAAGTAGTTCGTCAACCTCGTCCGTGCAATATAGACACAATAGACAAACGATGGGTCTCTGACTACATTTTTGCCTTTGGCTTAGTTCGTCTATCTAGGTATGCTATAAATAAATTTGTAGCTGTTAATTTAATTTAGAATTTTTTAATTTAATTTAGAATTTTTTATCCTCTGATGATGCTAATGTGGTTAGTGAAATGATTGTAAGGTCTTTAAAAATATGTGTTGTGGTGATTTGGGTTCTCCAAGTGTACTTAACCTAACTTCATACGTACCTGCTGTTGTGTTATTTACATAATAGTGTTTATAACTTCCTAGGTAGTTTTTATTATTCAGGTGTTGAAATCAATTTATATATTTATTATCATTTAAGTATTTATCTATTGTTAGCTTCACCGTTGGAAGAAGTAAAGCTTAGGCAGATTGTTCTGGTGAAAAGGGCGGATGAGCTTCACAGAGCTGTTGTTACTAATGTCAGTTCCAAAAACAATGTTGAATACATTGACTATCCCATTTGTGAAGAAGTTGCTCTAAGTAATATTTATAATATTAGTGAATCTTTGGCAAAACAGCCGGCCACCATGACGTTGAGCCCCAAACTAAAAGGTATCGAGCAGTTTGATGCCAAGACGATTCAAGAAATAAATAATTTTATGGAAAAGAAGACGAAGTTTGTTGTGGTAAGTTTATTAAAAGAAGTGCATTTTACAATTATATCCTACTGTAATAAGAGTAGAAAAGCTTGTTTGATTTTAAATGACTGCCAGTTTAGAAATAAGTGTGTTTAGAAAAGAAATGAAACAAGAGTGTATATTTAGAATTGTATACAGGGTGGTCCTCCGGGAGGTCCTCCGGGAGGTCCCGCGATCGATTGCGGGAAAACTATCAATAGGAAAACCTGAAAATTGGATATTATACTAAAGTCGTTGGGGGCCACAGGTTAAAAATATTTTCAAGATGGCGGCACTTCCGGTTATACCGGAAGTAGATGTCGATTCACTTATTTTAAATGGAACACCCTATATTTTATTGCAGTTTCGGATTCCAAATAAATTCGGAACACTTTTTGTAAATCAAAGTTTCCATAGAAACACACTCGGCAATTTATTTTCCATGGCTAACGCTTATGGTGGGAAATTTATCAAAATATCGGGCTTTGAAATGAGTTTTTTCAAAATAAAATGAAAACCGTTTGATTTAGGTATAGGTAATTACATACAAAGTATCAGTGATTTTTTGAGCTTAACACGATAGTGTTATAAAAAAAGGGGGTTCCAATTTGAAAATCGTGAGATTTTTGCAATTTCTCATTGCAAACTTCAAGATTTTTTTTGGACACTCTGTATACTCTATCGTTAGTCTCCATGTGGAAATAGATGAAGTGAAATATCTTTCAAGATAAATCTAAAAATCGTAACGAAATATCTTCTTATTAAAAAAATATCGGTATCTTTATGACTGGCCGTAAATGTCAAATTTTATCTTAAAGTCTAAATATCTTCTGGACGGTTGACGATAGGTATAGAACATTATTTACAAAAAGTGTTCAGAATTTATTGTGGAATCTGAAATTGCAATAAAATATAGGGTATTCCATTTAAATTAAGTGAATCGACATCTACTTCCGGTATAACCGGAAGTGCCGCCAACTTGAAAATATTTTTAACCTGTGGCCCCCCAACGACTTTAGTGTAATATCCAATTTTCAGGTTTTTCATATTGATAGTTTTCCCGCAATCGATCGCGGGACCTCCCGGAGGACCACCCTGTATAAATATTTGCAAAATTAATAACGAATGTATTTTCGTGTCAAAAATTATAAACAAACAGCTAAAAAGAATGTTAGAGTAGTTATGCCAATCAGGTTGGTTTTATAATCATCTGACTGGTTTAACACGTTCTGGAACAAATATTGCAAAACTTAAAATTCTAGATGCAATAAAAAGAAATAAAATAAAAAAGGTGCCTGTTACACTATGTCTTAATTATGTCTTCATCAAATATCAAATAAAACGCATATTCTAGCAAACACTAGAGTACAACCTTGTTTAAAACTTATGTCTACATAAGGGTAGAAGGGTGTTGCTTACATTTAATCCATCTGACTATGAACTGGAATGGAGAAATCTAATATTTATAACATTGTTTTAGGTTTTTCTAATATATTAATTTGTTTAATTTACGCCATAATAATAACAATTAAGATTTACAAGCATTAGAATACTTATTTAGTTACGTTTTTTTTTTTTTTTTTTTAAACAACACACCACGAGGGCTCACAGCCTAAATACTATCGTACCGTGGGTGTTGACAAGGAGGAAAGAAGCAACTTGTTAATTCTGGACTTGAAGGTTTGGAGGTTCGGACGAGAAGGAAAAACATGTGCCTGCAAGGAATTCCACAACTTGGAAGTCCTCAGGACAAAAGAGCGGGCATAACAAGATGTTCTACGTCTGGTGACCTGGACAGTAAAAGGGTGCATTCGCTCTGTTCCCCTGGTAGATCAGTTGGGGCAGCAGGTGGGGGAACTATGGAGGAAAGCTCCTCTGAGCAGTGCCCGTGCAGATATCTATAAAAAAGAGAGAGGTCACCAACGGCACGTCGGTGGGCAAGGGATGGCAGCCTTTGGGTGAGGGTAGGGTCACCGATGAGACGTATAGCTCTCTTTTGAATGGAGTCCAGGATAGCGAGTGTAGAAGCGACAGCTGCACCCCAGATGTGGGAGCAGTATTCGAGGTTTGGCCTTATTTGTGAAGTATATAAGGTATAGAGATTAGCTGGTGAAAAGTATTTGCGAGCCCGGAAGAGGAAACCTAATTTCTTAGCAGCCGCTTCTGCAATTGATGTGACATGTTGGTGCCAATTAAGATTTCGATCCACAGAAATGCCAACAAGAGAAAAGGACTCATTACTTTGAATAACTTGGTTGTTCATTGTGATGGGTCTAGGGCTGGTGTATCTCTTATGAGAAAGAAAGAAAGACTGAGATTTGGTGGGGTTGAATTGTACAAGATTTCTACTTTCCCAGTCTAATATTTTTTTGAGATTCATGGAGACAGAACCCTCCATGAGTCTGCGATCCTCATCTAATTGGGCTAAAGAGACAGGCTTAGAATATTGTATATTTGAGTGGAGGGTGCTGTCGTCCGCGTAACTGTGAACTGGGTTGGATGTGCTAGAGAGGAGGTCATTGATGTCGAGAAAAAACAAAGTAGGGGCTAAAGCTGAACCTTGAGGAACTCCTGCATTAATTGGATACAGTTTAGAGGAATGGCCATCCACAACAACAGAAATGCTCCTGTTGGAGAGAAAATTTGCTGTCCAGGTACAAAGTTTTGGTGGTAGGCCATAGGCCGGAAGTTTATTAAGCATCGCTGCGTGCCAGACCTGGTCGAATGCTTTGGATATGTCTAGAGCAACAATCTGAGATTCACCGTGTAGTTCCATAGACTTGTTCCAAGAATGGGTGACAAAGGAAAGGAGGTCGGCAGTCGATCTGCGCTGACAGAATCCATACTGCCTGTCGTGGATTAGACTGTGTTTTTCAAGAAATTTTAGTAATTCGGTGTTTATATACTTTTCCATCACTTTAGAGACGACTGAAAGGAGATAAATAGGCCTGTAGTTGCTAGGAAGCGCTTTGGATCCTTTCTTGGGGACGGGTTGTACTCGAGCAGTTTTCCAGTTACTAGGCAATATGCCTCTATTGTAAGATGTCTGAAACAGACGAGTCAGGACAGGAGCAAGTTCTGGTGCGCAATTTTTGAGAACAATTGATGCTAAAGATTATGGAATTGCTCAGGGTTATAAACATTAAATCTCTGCTTTATCTTTTCGAACTTTATTATGAGAAGGTCGAATCTCGCGCCACATGTTTCGTATTATTTGATTTGTTCTTCTTACTGTCGGATTTGAAGTAAGGGATGTCAAATTTCTCGTTCACGCTGTAGAATACAAATAAGTTTATGCAGTGATATATTAATATGGATCTTTGTAAATCGGTAAAATGAATATGGGTTACTAAGTTACGGCTCGTGTTGCTAAGTAATTTATATGTCAAATTGCTCTCTCATTCATAAACCTTTGTTACTAGGCGATCGGAGTTAATACCTATTGAATAAACACGTTATCTCTCATGCTAATAATTTAAAAATATTCAAGTATTGATACAGTAGCCCCCCCCCCCCCCCCCCACACACACACCGAGATTTCTACAACTACCACGTTCGAATCCTGCTCTTTATGATTCACAAACGAAAGTTTATTATCAAAAATAACGCCTAAGCCGGTAATATTATTAGTCTATTAAGTATCATAAATATCAGATATTTCATATGGAAAACTGATTATTTGCTTATTAAGTCATAACTTTGCATTTACTGATATTCAGCAGTAACTCATTTTGGTAGGTCCAGGAATATATCCTGCATAAAGTGTCCTATAGTTTAGCACATTCATCACGGTATCAATGGTATGAAAAATCTTTTAAGTCATCAGCATAAAGGAGGTGTGAAACCTCAAGGGCGTTAGTCATTGATAAAAGGCCTCAAAACAAATCTCTGTGACATACCTGGATCAACCAAAATCGCGACAGACCAAAATCCACATTAAGAGATAGAGTTGAACCAATAAGGTATGAGCTAAAAAAAAATAGCAGTTTAGGGGAGAACCCTAAACTATCAAGCTTTTGAAGAAGATTATTGTGGTTCAGTCTGCCAAAACCCTTAGAGAAATTCAAGTAGATAATGTCGGTTTGAGATCCCCTGTCTATGGGTGCACTTCCGTAATCTGCAATGCAGACTAAATTAGTAAATGCATAAAACCACTGTGAGTCTCTGAAATGGATTAACATTAAACATGATACAAATCAGAACAAATTCAAACACCTTTGAAAAATTATTCATGATGATGTTTTGACTATGTCACTCACCCATCCCGTTTGCACACAATTGTATTTTCAAAATCGCTTATTTTTATGGGCCATCCTGTATAACTGGTAATGTTTATTTCAGGAATTAGGAGATACTTTTGATTTGAAATTAAATGGCGAATCACTTGCTGAAAAACTATCACCACCAAAACCAAAGGAATCAGTCACTAAGGAAACCAAGAAGAGCAGTAAGTAATGTTTATTTTTTATAATTTGTAAATGTTTTACTGCAAATAATTTTTGACCACATTTTTAATCGATTATTTGATTTCAAATGTGCGGTATATAAACATGGGGTCCATAACAAATATTGTGTGTCATTTACACATGTCTTAGGTTTAATTTATACAATAACCTGAAAAAGTTGCTGCCTCATATTTTCATACCATATATCCGGAAAATGATTTACTTAAGTAAGATTCACCTAAAATTAAGAATATTTTTTATGATCAGAATACTCAAAAACAAAAGAATAGCCCAGTATTATCACTAAGGCAAAGAATACATGCAAGGAAAACTGAGCTATACAGGGTCGCTGATAAGTCTGGAAACGGTCGATTATCCGGGAAAATATACAAGGTGTCGAAAAAAGTTTTATACAAAAGTTTTTGGGTTCTTCAATGTCTACTAGGCGGTGATAATTTTATTTATACAGGGTTGGTCATACAGGCGTGGCACACCAATATTTTTTTTTTTTTAATGGAACACCCTATATATTATTCGATATTTCAATCCTTCTCTTAATTTTGAGCAACATTTATGAGAAGCATAATGTACCTAAACTCAATCGTTTCCGGGTAAAAAAATAAATAAAAATAAACGCTACTGTTTTTAAAATCTATTGGATGAAGAACAAAAATAAATGAAAAGTAGAATATCTCTTGAAAACAATCTGTGAATGTGAAAAGAACCGGTTGCGATGTTTTTAACATTGTTTGAAATCCTATTTTATAAGATGTTCAAAGTGTTCTCCATTGACCTCCTGACAATAATGAATTCGCTTAACAAAACATTGCACTGCATTTACAAGAGCGTTTTGAGGAATGTTATTAATTTCATGCACAATCCTTGCTTGCAACTCTTCAATATTCTGCGGTCTATTTTGGTAAATTAAATTTTTTACATGACCCCACAAAACACACTCACAGATTGTTTTCAAGAGATATTCTACTTTTCATTTATTTTTGTTCTTCATCCAATAGATTTTAAAAACAATAGCGTTTATTTTTATTTATTTTTTTACCCGGAAACGATTGAGTTTATGTACATCATGCTTCTGATAAATGTTGCTCAAAATTAAGAGAAGGATTGAAATATCGAATAATATATAGGGTGTTCCATTAAAAAAAAATTAATATTGGTGTGCCACGCCTGTATGACCAACCCTGTATAAATGAAATTATCACCGCCTAGTAGACATTGAAGAACCCAAAAACTTTTGTATAAAACTTTTTTCGACACCTTGTATATTTTCCCGGATAATCGACCGTTTCCAGACTTATCAGTGACCCTGTATATGCATTAGAGATGGGTAGTTGACGAACGAACTGGTTAAAAAGAACAGCGCTTATCAACGAATAATATAATAATTTACTAGTGCCAGGATTACACACGGCAATATGCACGGGTCACAAACAATACAGATAAAATCACCTAAAAAAAAACCTGTGCACATAAAATCATTTAAAAGACTAAACATAAAAGCATCCAGAAACCCTGGAAAACTTCACATCTAAATTCTAAAACTCTAACCTCAAGAACTCTTCCACTGAATAGAAGGAATTTCTCAACAGTATTTCCCTCACTCTGTTCCTAAACTTCGGCAAGGGCAAGTTTCTGATATAATCAGGTATTTTATTGTATAACTTAATTGCTCAGTGGCCAGTCCCACTCCGACATCTCTCCAGTCGCCAATAGATGGGCACAATGCTCTCCCTTTGTCTCGTACCATAGGTATGGATATCTCAGTGACTCTGGTATTCCCCCACATTTTCCTTGATGTACATCAAATTTTCAAAGATACAGAGTGCTGGTAATGTAAGTATATTGATGTGTCCAAAGAGCACTCTACAATCATCCCTGTAACCTGCACCACACATCACACATATAGCCTTATGCTGGAGCCCAAAGAGACGCTTAGCACCAGCAGCATGACCCCAAACCAAGATAGCATAAGAAAGATGGGAGTGAAAAGCGGCGAAATACGCTGTCCTCAAAATAGGAACCGAAACACTGCCAACCAAGCCCCGAGGCAAGAACAGGCCCCTCAAGAGTTTACCAGCCCTTGAGTGAATGACAACACCTAGAAATCTTGTGCTCTCCAACAGTGCTCCTGTCTCGTTTTTCTCTGTTAAGCAGCAGTTCATTTGCTACAAACCATTGTTCGGCCTCGTCTTGATGGCGCCACCGACAAACACCTTTTTTGAAAAGTGGTACCACCAAGACATCTTTTAGAATGTCTGGAAAGATATTCTCTCTGAAACACTGGTTTATCAGCTTCGTAAGTGGTACTATCAACACATTCTTAATGCACTTAATAATGTTCACTCTCAAGCCAAAAATGTCCCTGGCCCTCTTACTTTTCAGTTCATCTATAATATGACGTATGGTATTAAAGCTCACCTCGGTAAATGTGAATCTCTTGTGCGATGCCTGATTCCGTTGCAGGTATATCAAGGGGTCAATATTTGACTTGGAAATTTTGCTTCTTATGTTATCAGCAACATTCAAGAAATATTCATTGAACTGTTCAGATGAAATCTTAGTCTCACAGTCACTCCTTCTGCACTTACTTCTATGTTTTTTGATAACCTGCCACATTGTTTTGACAGAGTTTCCAGAAGAACTTATCAATACATCATTCGCATTGACTTTTGCCTTACAGATAGCCTTCTGCTTTATTTTCCTGTATTCCTTATATATTGCCTCATTTTCAGGGCCCGGATGCTGCCTACAAGCATCACCAAGGAACCTTAGGTTTTCTCTCATAGCTCTTAATTTATTGTTAAACCATTCAATATTCTTAGATTGATCGGAGCGAACTATATATTTCTTCTCTGGAAATGCAGTTAAGTATGCCCGCTGCAAAACATGCATAAACTCTTCAAACTTGCTGTTGATGTTAGCACTTTCATCCTGTACAAAATCCCATGAACACTCTGATATCAGCGCAAAAACTCACACAGTCCCCTCTGTGTTATTGGGCGACATACTCTGCTTGAGCGAGATAATCCTCTTTGCGAGTTATTCTGTACTGAGAACTCTATGGTCTGGCCAAGATGATCCGATCCGATTCTTGTTTCCAAACATAAAGAAATGGCTCGGCGGAAAGAGATTTGACTCCAGTGATGAAATCATCTCACAAACAAATAGCTATTTTGAGGACCTCGACAAATCTTATTTTTTGAAAGGGATAAAAAAATGGGATAAATGTTGGACGAAGTATAAAGAGCTCAAAGGAGACTATGTTGAGAAATAATATGATTTTTTGTCAAAAAACCTGTGTTTCATTCACAAAGTCTCAGACTTATTGACCCACCCTCGTAATTCTCGATGAAAATCAAAAGACAATGCTTGAGAGGAGCAAAGCGGAAAAAATGAAACTAGAAATGAGGAAAAAACATATTATGCAAAATATGAAACTGAAGTTTTAAAAACTAAAATTATCACATTGAGAAAATATGTATGAATAAATCCTACTATCTTATTTCAATGTGGTGATTTCTCTTTTTTGGTAGTAAATATTTGAGATGTGAATTATTATTGTTTTTAAAAAACTTTATTTTATTGAGTAAGAAGACATGTTTTCATTCGAATGCTTGAACAGTAGTTACAATATGGTTCTTGTTCCTCATTTAAGAGGTAGAAGGTTATGACTTTTCTGTATTGGTTTAACAGAATTAAGTATATTTATGTTTTTGACAATGTATGTCTTAAATACTTTTTTGTTCAGAACTCTTATTTATTTTGTTAAAAAAAGTATTCAAAGATGCGTCGTTCATTTCGAGTATTATGAAAACTTCACACGAGGGGCCTGGAAATATTATGGAATTTGATTTTTTATTTCTGTTGGGCACCCTGCCAAGGCTAATAAGACTTGAACCAACGTCTTACCAAATTGTGACACACTGCAATATCCTGGATCTGTCAGGCCTGGAAACTTTGGCGTGTGCCTTATATATAGGGTGGCGCATTGAAAAGGAAATAGACAGATTTGCATCCAGAGAAATATTTTTTTTAAGAAACGCTGAAACACGTCAATTTTAATATTGAGGGGGACATGTTTTGATACAAAACGCAACTTTGTCACATCAACCCCTTAAGGGTGGTGATAACAACCCTTATATTTTAAATAGGGAACATGTTAGGTCTAATGTTAGGTTAGTTTAGGTTAGTTTGTGAGTGGTCCATATCGGTCCCTCCACCGCGACCATAATAGGTCTAATGTTACATCATTTGAAAGCTCTTTCTTTTCTAAATTCAGCACACTAATTTTTTTGGAAGTTTTATCAACTCGTTTAAAAATTATTCACAGTTGGATTTACAAGAACGTATTTAATTCATTGTGATAAGAAATGCACTAATTAGTCAACTTTTCGTTAAAAAAAAACTAAAAAACAAAACCAAACATTCAAAAATGTTTATTCAGTTAAGTAAGTGTTGACCACCAGCTTCCATACAAAAGTACAAATTTTGTTCAAAGCGAGCTCTGACATTCTGCAGCATTTGTGGAGTTATTAGACGGCATTCCTCAACAATGTGTCGTCGTAATTCTTCCAGAGACTCCAGTTCTGTTGCATAAATTCTACTCTTTAAATGGCCCCATAGAAAGAAGTCTAAAGGAGTTCAATCCGGTGCTCCAGGGGGCCACTCAATAGCACCTCTACGCCCAATCCATTGCTCTGGAAACTCTGTTCAAAAACTGCCTAACACGTTGTGAAAAATGCGGAGGAGCTCCATCTTGTTGAAACACTAATTGATTTTCTCGATAGCGATCATCATTTTCAACAATGTCAATTAATGGAGGGTAAATGATATCTTCTAGTAACCAAAAATACGTTTTGCCACTCAAATTGCCATCAAGAAAAATTGGTCCGATTAAACGGCATTCAATTTCTGTGGAGTTTGAGTGTGGACTTTCTGAAAATTTCTTGGATTAGTATCTGCCCAATAACGACAATTATGACGATTGACTGTAGAGTTTAATAAAAACGTACACTCGTCTGAAAAACAGATATTGAACAGAAAGTTCCCGTTATCAGCTATTCGTGCAGTCATAACTTCACAAAACTCCAGCCGCCGATCAAAATCATCTTCATTCAGTTGTTGTATAAGATGAATTTTATACGGGTGAAATTTATGATGCTTCAATATTTGCTGAATTGTTCTTCTTTTGATGTTTGAAATAGTGGCCAATTTTCTCGTGCTCAAAGTTGGGTCTGCAGCAATTTGTCCTAAAACGTCAATCTCAGTAGTCTCATTTCTAACCGGAAATTCACAATCAGGATACTGTTTTTTGTTGGCTACTGAACCACTTTGTCGAAACTTTGCAACTAACTCGAAAATGTATTTTCGGTTAACATGTCTGTTTGGATGTTGTTCATTAAACAAATTTGCGGTACGGTTGGCACAGTCATCGTTTTTGAAAGAAAGAGTAATTATTTCAACTCTTTCTTCTACAGAATACACCATTGTGAAATTAATTTTCGGTAGTACTATCAAGTATCAAACCGACCGATAAACTGGAATAATAAACCGCATTTCTCTCATTCCGATAAGAAATGTTCTGATAGTCAATTTTTTGTTTACAAACCAACAAAACATTGACTATCAGCACATTTCTCATTGGAATGAGTGAAATGCGTTTTTGCATCTTCAACTGTGAATAATTTTTAAACGAGTTGATAAAACTTCCAAAACAATTTGTGTGCTGAATTCAGAAAAGAAAGAGCTTTCAAATGATGTGACACTGGACCCATGTTCCCTATTTAAAATATAAGGGTTGTTATCACCACCCTTAAGGGGTTGATGTGACAAAGTTGCATTTTGTATCAAAACATGTCCCCCTCAATATTAAAATTGACGTGTTTCAGCGTTTCTTAAAAAAAAATTTGTCTGGACGCAAATCGGTCTGTTTCGTTTTCAATGTGCCACCCTATATAGTTGAGCAAATTATATTAGTCTTTTAACAAATTTCAATTATTACCCTCAATGTGAGTGGTTATTTTATTTATGATGTAATGATAAAAAATTAAACTTTAATTGTAAGAAGAAAAGTGACATAGCTAGTCAGTGGTGAGCTAATATTTAATGTAAATAAAAGGTGGGCTTCGTGCCTTATAATCTTGAGATGTCGAACACACAAATAAAAATCGAGACTCAATTATTATTATTTATTGATAAAAATGACTCTATATAATGCAAAGTGTAAATTAGTAAAATGATTGCCTGCGGCAGTTACTATGAGAGTTTAAAATGAACAAGATAAAAGAAAAAGAGATGAGCCAGGTACTTAGCTCTGTTTCCCAGGTGATGTTTCATGTGGGCCCCCTGAAGATGCATGGATTGTTGCTGTTTAGGGACAGCAGGACCGATCAGAATATTGTAGAGCTGCTCAGGGTGGCCCTAGACCGCCGGTAGACCTTGACAGAACTCTGTCTCTCCTTCATGGCCCCAAGTCCTGGATGGCTCATTGTTGCTGGTTACTTCAGTCTTGTCTGATGGTGCGCATGTTTCCAGGAGGTGTTCCCGATGGTTGTTGAGGGGTTTAGATCCCAAAATGTGGCTGCAAACAGTTCAGGTCGCCTTAATATTCTGTTGAATTCGAGGTTATTTGCAGTTATGGTAGCTTTCTAGGTCTTGCATAAGAACCCGGATAAAATGCATTTTAATTTTGCAAAACTATAACTTTATTATTGATTAATTGAACATGACTGCAAGCTACCATTAAAAAGAAACAAGAGATATATTACACGGAGCAATTCACTAAAGCAATCTACATCGCAATCCAATCAGCGTTTAATTAACAGCTAATTTATTCGACTTACCCCATATAAGCATGCTGCTTCCTCTTTAGCCCTTTATTATATTGAGCATCTTAATTTTTAAAATGATTTTCAGGAAGAGGACTTTATTAAAGACAGTGGGGTTTATATAGACTTCTTATCTAAGGCACGAACATAAACCACAGCCGAATTAATTAGTTGTTATCTGGAGCCCGAAGCAAATAGCTATATTTCTATGGCCTGGCTTTGAGAATATTTTAAAGTTCATCGAATAACAAGGAGATATTTCATTGACTATGATCCTGGTAAATCGCATCGATGGTTATGACGTCAACTTATGTTGGCGTCCTTTGAGTAAACAAATATTATAATGATGTATTAATGAACTTATAGCGTGGGCAAGGTTGTAAAATGTGTAACATGTTACACAATTTTCTATCGATTCTGAATTAAAAATTTTAATATCACTATATAAAATTCATAAAATTGTCTTTTTAACATACATCTTTAATTTTTTTGTAGGTAAATCATTATTTCCTTTGTTTCTAGGCTCTGTTTTAAAATATGACGAACTTGAGTTCTACACTCCCGAAATTGGTAAGGACACGTATATGTTTTTCTCCCCAAGAGGGGCTGCTGATCTGACCCTGATGACAGTCAATGATCCCAGATTGGAAAACTGGTTAAAAGCTCTTACGGAAATGACAGACGATGGATCTGCCTCCTATGATCCTGAACCATTTGAAGTGTGTGTTGGACTGTATGAAGGTAAATTACCACATTTATACCCACTTATAAGGTAAACCTTGAAAATATAATTATATAATTTAAAAAAAAAGTAGGTTCCAAACAAAACATTTTGTTTATTCAAATTTGTTTTTACTTTTTTTTTAATTCTTGTTTTATTGGAGATATTTTTTCTGGGGTTTTCAAATACTCGAAGCCACCATTCCTAAAAATAGGCGACATTAATGGATGATATAATTTCAAGTGTCTCCATATTTGTAAGATTAATGCAGATTAGTATTCAAAACAGGCTTATGGATTACCAGGGCTCGGATTTATATTAAGGGTCTAAGCTATTAATTTTATTTACAATCAATACCACATAGGACCCTAATTATATTACTAATTAATTATTCATTAATATTATTATTGAAATTATTACTATTAACAGATATTTTTAAGTGGCACTCTAAATTATCTATTTTGAAAGAGTGCCTTCTCTCAGTCTCGCCACAATTAAAACCGTATACCGGTTTCGCTCTAATTAGAGCTCGTCAGTACGGCATACTAATTGTAGCGAAAATACACCTATAAAGTAATACAGCTATGGTAGCCAGTCTTCCAACCACTAAGTGAGTAGTAAGACATGGAGCAACGTGCCGCCACCTAGTTGCGGAACCAAGTATTATGTTGTCACGCTAGCTCCAAGTTTTTATACGAAGAAAAACTCTGTTCTAGATCGACTGAGTTAATTGGACCGTATTTTAAGCTTGGCAATATGGTAAGGTCTACATTGTTTAAATCGTCTGACAAATCTCCATCCAGAACTTTTGAAATCTGCATAACTTGGTAAAACCTTAATTTTTTGTGACTGTTTCTGATAAAATTTTTTGCAATTTATTTTGAAACAGGCGCATTTGCTTTATCAATAGTTTCTTTGAAGTGTTCTATTAATTTAACTGATTCAGTTAGCAAAACATTTTGCTGCTGAATTTTTTTAATAGTTTCTGTAACTACTTTATAATTACTGTTTATAAAACATAATTGCTGGCTCAATTTGGAGTCCTTTAAAATAATTTTTGCTTGTTTCACTGGCGTACCTGCTCCATCTGCAAATTCAAGCATTACCTCCGTGATTTCTCTAAAATATTCAAAATAAAATAAGGCAGCCTCGATCCAGGTTCCCCATCGCGTGATTACAGGTCTAGGAGGTAATGGTACTCCAGGCAGAACTTCTCTATATCTTTCAACTCTTAAAGGAGCTTTGACGAACATTTTTTTCATATTATTAATAAATTCATTGAGGAAAGGAAATTGCTGACTAATTTCTTCTGCTACCCTGTTTAACCCGTGAGCCAGGCACGTACAATGAATTAAGTTGGGATAAATATTTTTAAAGGAATTCCAACTTTGACCATATATGAAGCAGCATCGGTAAGCAGTAATAAAACTTTATCAACTGGTACAGCATTTGGTAAAAACACGTTTGACAGGCCCTCTTGATAAATCTTGTTATGGTTAGGTTTGATTGTGGGTGGGCCATACCGCGACCATAAGGTCTATTGCTGCTGTTATAGTAATATGATTTGTTTTTTCTATTTCTTTGACTGCAATTAAATAAGGTCGAGATAAAGAAATTTCAGTTGAGGTGCCTATCATTAAATTAGCAATATATCTACCACAAACATCTTGAGTTTCATCTACTACAACGTAACAAAAATTATTTTTTATAAGAGTTTTTACTTCTGAAAAAGTTTCTAAATAGCATTTTTCAACCATATTTTTTCTCAGTATACTTTCAACTGGTATAGACTGTTTACAATATTTTCCAAAAATTAAGACAGTGTTATTTAATTTATTCAGTGGAATGTTAGAAGCAACCATTGCCTTGCATAAGTCAAATTTAAAGGTATCCTCTTCTGCTTTCTTTGTTTGGTTTCCCAAACATTCGCGTATTGATGCTTGGGATGTATCATTTGAAACTGGATATTAAGTAACGATTACTTTTCTGAATGAGTGTTACTTCGGGTATTCCACAGTACTGAATACTAAATATTTGTTGCTATATCTATGTCTCCGGCATATATTTTATGAAGATATTACGGTCTCTCTAGTTAATTAAGTCAGCATCCATTTCATGGTACAGCAATCAAGCTCATGATGTCTTCGAAGCCATAGGCTTCCCATTTCATAAAATATTTTACCGAAAACTTAGATTTTATTTTATGACTTGTTCTGCAGTTTTTGGTGCCCATGAATGAGATTATATTTTGTTTCAAAATTCTAGTAAAAATGTATTGGTCAATAATTAACAGAACAAAAATTACAGATTCTTGGTACAGATGTGCTGTACAGGCAAAACAAGACGGTGTGGTTGATGTTTTATTTATTGACTATGGTAATACAGAAACGTTAACTCCCAAAGAATTGAGAAGATTACCGGAGGAAGTGAGAAATATTCCGGCTTTAGGCATAAACTGTTACCTTGACGGTAAGTACTGTTAACCAATGCTAATAACGCTTTTTTTTCTTCTTTTATTAACAGTTTAATATAAAAAGCAAAGACATGTTACACTATACAGTGGAGCTCAGAAGTAATATAATGATCATCCTGTATATGTAAAATCATAAAAATTTAAAAAGGTGTCTTAACTAAAATACTGATTTTCTTTTTGTTATCACTCATTTTCAAAGGTCAAAATAAGAGGTGTGCGAAGCTTTGAAATTTCGAACCGAACCTTTCTTTCGAAAATATGTGCGCACTAGCGATGTTGAGGTAGTTCGAAGTTCGAAATATGCAATTCTCTAAAATAGTTCGAACTTCGTTGCTCAAAAATAGTTCGAAACTTCACTTTACAGACATTGAATTCTGCCAAACGTGTAATAAAATTCCCGTTTTATTGCAATAAATTTAAATTTCGCTACCATAACACCACTCCGACAATCCTGTTAATTTATATTCTTAATAAATATATATTCTTAAATTGTCAGTGAAAACGAAAAATCCATATAAAATATCTTCTTCCATCATTAAGAATTCGATAAATTAAATTCCGCAGTATTATTAATGAGATTATAATGAATAAAATATACAAAATTTAGCAAATTTTCACTTTAAAATTTTTACCTCCCCTGTGAGTTAAACAAAGAAAATAAAACTTCTAGAATAAACAAGGATACCTATTTTTTTTCCCATATAAAAGCAGGTCCACCGACCAACAAAATTCAGTTTAGTTTACAGTTCCGCTCAGTCCGAGTCTCATACAGTCGTATGTTAGTTTCCGTTTTCCGAAATAGTCAAAACCTGAAAACTATTTTCAGTCGCGTATCTCCCAGTTTGAACTTCGGTAAGAAACGAAACTTTTAGTTTAACTGTTGATACTTTATATTTCCCGGTTTGTTTTTGTCCAATTTTATATATAGCTGCATACATAAAAAGCTCCACAAAAGTAGAGGCAGGGCAATTGTAATGAATGAAGTCTTCAAACCAGGCGGTGGGTATGCGAGGCTATTACTAACGTGGTAATACGATTCGCGTTCGATGTTTTATAAAACGGTACGGTGGTGCAGGAAAATAATATCAAGCAAGCGGGCGATATTAATGGTCCTGCAGCACATAAACTTTGTGGGTGCAACATCAAGACAATCTAGCTGCTCACTAACGTTATTATTACAAGACAGTTACGACTCGGCACTTATACACTGCATTCAAACCCCTGAGGGGGCTACCCTAAGAGAAAGACATTCATACCTCGAGAGAACTCGCAACAAGGGCATAGGGGATGTCTGGACACCCCAACAGACTACCGCAGCTCAACTAGGAGATCAGCAGCTACTCGAGTACTTCGATAATTCCCAGTACAGTCGCTACAAACAGTGATCTACTTTAGCGAGTTAGCCTGGACATCCATTCCAATTTCATTTTTATTTTTCCGCATTTCCCCGTACAGGTGTCCCTTATACTCAGTTTCACACAAACAGAATTGACAGAGTGTTGTCGGCCCCATATATTTATATATATATATATTATTCTGTCTAGGCACACACCGTATAACTGGGAATTATAATAACAATATAATTTCCCAGCTTTCAGTTAAAATAACTTGGGAGTTTGGAGGACTACTATATATATATATATATATATATATATATATATATATATATATATATATATATATATATATATATATATATATATATATATATATATATATATATATATATATATATATATATATATATATATATATATATATATATATATATATATATATATATACAGGGTCGCTGATAAGTCTGGAAACGGTCGATTATCCGGGAAAATATACAAGGTGTCGAAAAAACTTTTATACAAAAGTTTTTGGGTTCTTCAATGTCTACTAGGCGGTGATAATTTTATTTATACAGGGTTGGTCATACAGGCGTGGCACACCAATATTAATTTTTTTTTAATGGAACACCCTATATATTATTCGATATTTCAATCCTTCTCTTAATTTTGAGCAACATTTATGAGAAGCATAATGTACCTAAACTCAATCGTTTCCTGGTAAAAAAATAAATAAAAATAAAGGCTACTGTTTTTAAAATCTATTGGATGAAGAACAAAAATAAATGAAAAGTAGAATATCTCTTGAAAACAATCTGTGAGTGTGAAAAGAACCGGTTGCGATGTTTTTAACATTGTTTGGAATCCCAAGATAAGATAAGATGCCCATAAGAAACGCAGTATTATTCTTTTGTTTTAAAATGTTTCCAGGACAACGAATGTCAAACATTCATTCAGTGGCAACAGTTTTGAAACATTAGTAATTTAGTGTCAACAGTTTTTGTGCAAAATGGCAAGTTTAAGTGAAACCGAACGTATCGAAATTTTAATGATGATAGGGTACGGTGATAGAACACGAAGTTTTGCTCAAGTGGTGATTATGTTCAATGAGTTGCATCCTGAGCGGGAATCGATCTCCAAATCCACAGTTTCGAAAACTTTGCATCGTTTTCACGAAACTGGCGGTATCAAGGATAAACCTAGAACTGGAAGGCCAGTAACCGTTACAAATGAAGAAAATTCTTTGAATGTAATATTGGATGTGGTGGAAAATCCGAAAACTTCGGCACAGCAATTGGCTTTAAATCACAATATGAGTCGATATTCAATTCAAAAGATTACGAAGCGGGAAAAGTTCCGTCCATATAAAATTCATTTATTGCAAGAACTGAGTGAAGACGATTTTGATCGCAGAATCGAGTTCTGTGAACTTATTATGGAGAAGTTACGCCAAAATTTTAACTTTGCCAACCACATTTTGTTTTCCGACGAATCTACATTTTGTTTGAATGGACAAGTCAACCGACACAACTGTAGGTACTGGTCAGACGAAAACCCACATTGGATGGAACAAATTCACACCCAAAGACCGCAAAAAGTAAATGTTTGGTGTGCTATTATTGGTGGACATATCATAGGACCTTATTTTATACACGGTAATTTGAACTCTGCTCGATATTTGACACTTTTGCAAGAATCAATTGTTCCAGACGTTAGTCGATTATTTCCGAACAATAACGACCCAAATCTACCAGCGGAAGAAATATGGTTTCAGCAGGATGGGGCACCCCCTCATTTTGGAATTGAGGTACGGGAATATCTGAATCAAACCTTTCCTGGCAGATGGATAGGGCGCAGGGGAACTATTGAATGGCCAGCTAGGTCTCCCGACATGACGCCGCTTGACTTTTTTTTGTGGGGTCATGTAAAAAATTTAATTTACCAAAATAGACCGCAGAATATTGAAGAGTTGCAAGCAAGGATTGTGCATGAAATTAATAACATTCCTCAAAACGCTCTTGTAAATGCAGTGCAATGTTTTGTTAAGCGAATTCATTATTGTCAGGAGGTCAATGGAGAACACTTTGAACATCTTATAAAATAGGATTTCAAACAATGTTAAAAACATCGCAACCGGTTCTTTTCACACTCACAGATTGTTTTCAAGAGATATTCTACTTTTCATTTATTTTTGTTCTTCATCCAATAGATTTTAAAAACAATAGCGTTTATTTTTATTTATTTTTTTACCCGGAAACGATTGAGTTTATGTACATCATGCTTCTGATAAATGTTGCTCAAAATTAAGAGAAGGATTGAAATATCGAATAATATATAGGGTGTTCCATTAAAAAGAAATTAATATTGGTGTGCCACGCCTGTATGACCAACCCTGTATAAATGAAATTATCACCGCCTAGTAGACATTGAAGAACTCAAAAACTTTTGTATAAAACTTTTTTCGACACCTTGTATATTTTCCCGGATAATCGACCGTTTTCAGACTTATCAGCGACCCTGTATATATATATATATATAAATATATATATATATATATATATATATATATATATATATATATATATATATATATATATATATATATATATATATATATATATATATATATATATATATATATATATATATATATATATATATATATATATATATATATATATATATATATATACATTATATATATATATATATATATATATATATATATATATATATATATATATATATATATATATATATATCTGCAATTGACGCTCAAGTTGTTCCCAGATTGGACACAGGCGTCGGGGCAGCGAGAAATATCGCCTCCTTATTGTCATCGTAAGAATAACTTCTTCCCTAAATTTTGTTGAAACCAAAGCAAGCTGGGAATAAGAGAAATTCCGCGATTTGATTTTACAAGGAACCACTTACCTAGTCAGAACCGAAATAAAGATTTATATTCCGTTTTCTTATACAATTTATATTTCACCAACCAGCCCTGGTGAGAACCCTATATTAAGTAATTACATTGTAAATATTCTCTTTTTATTATTATTTTCGTATTTAATTGTATATAAATATTTTGACCTCTAACAAACCATTATATATTTTAATTTCTTGTTTGCCATCAAAGTCTCTACCAAACTCGACCCCTGGAAACCAAACATCTCCACTGGAGTCTCCCCAAGCATCCTACTCTCCCAGGGTGGTTCGATACTTGGACAACAACTACTTTGGGGCTTCCACTTTCCCCCTGAAGTAAAGTGGTGGCACTCAAGACAAAACTTATAGTAAGTGCTCAAAATGTTGCCCACGTACTTGAATACAATTTTCAACATGTTTTCTCATTGAATGCCTTACTCTTTCAAAAATGCAAGCAGTTAGATGAATCACTATGCAACCTTCTTCAATTCGTTGTTGAAGAGCTTGAATATCAGGAATTGGTGTTGCGTAAACATATGATTTTAAATGACCCCATAGGTAAAAATCCAAGGGATTCAGATTCGGAGAGCGAGTAGGTCAATGGAACGGTCCCCGAAGTCCAATCCATCTTCGTGGGTATGATTCGTCCAAGTACTGACGAAAAAGTTGGCTAAAATATGCTGGTGCACCATTGTGCAAAAACCACATGTCTCTGTGTAAAATTAGTGAAACGTCTTCATGCCAATTTGGCAAATCATCCGGCAAGAAACTAAGGTATGTTCTCCCATCCAGTCTATTTGGCAACACAAAAGGTCCAATCAAAAAATCTTCAACTATACCAGCCCAAATATTAATAGAAAATTGTCTCTAATGCCTTGACTGTATTATTTTGTGTGGATTTTCATCGGCCCAAACATGACTGTTATGGTAATCAATTATACCACCTTTGCTAAACATAGCTTCATCTGTGAATAAAATTTTAGAAATAAAGCTGGTTCCTCTACATTCATTAAAAAACCAAGTACAGTATTCTAGATGGGGTTGAAATTCTTCAGGAGAGTCCTTGTACGCATTGCAGATGGGATGGGTATAACATATTGTCTTTTAGAACATGATGTACCGCCATGTGGTGCACTCCTTCTATTGCTTGCACCCTTCTCGTGCTTGCCCTGTGATTTTCTTCAATCGCATGAAGAACCTTTCTTCCAAGGCTACTGTTCTTGCAGTTCTACCCCTTGTTATTGAACCAGTTACAAGGCATCCTGTTTCACGCAGACTAGCATTCATTCTATAAAATGTCTTTCTGTCAGGATGAACCCTATTAGGAAAGCATTCTGCGTAAAGTCGTTCGGCTTCTAAAGCATTGCTGTCAGCAGGCCCGTAAATGTAGTGCATATTGGCCATTTATTGAGTGGAATACTTCATTTTTACTTTTGAAGATTAGTTTCATTATTACTAACAGAAAGTTACAAATGAATAGCTAGGCACAACCTACTACAAATATTCAATCCTAGAACTGTCAAATATGCTATTGTTTAGTATTTCGTTTGTTTCATAGCTGTAGCGGTTAATAATGATCTACCATCTACCTATTAGCTGATCGACAAGCTCAACACTCTCATTGCTTTACATTTTGGCACAACTTTACTACACCACATTATGCTGAGAATTTGAACTTGCTATCTCATTATTTACTGGGCAAAACAAATAAATGATAATTTTTAATTGGTAAAATGAACAAGCTTTTACAAAATCGCAATTTGTGCGTAAAGTAAGCTAGCTATGGAGAAAATGCAAGATATTTTTTTTTGCAAAATTATTGTAGATTTTATAAAAGTGAAAATTAAAAAAAAAACAGTGGCGTATAATTTTTTTTATTTTCAAAGGGGTGCCTGCCAACCTTATATCTACGCCACTAATGCAACTAGGCCATTGATTTTCTACGTGTGTATGTACAGCAGAAATCCCCCTGTTTAAAATAATTGTTAGACGTATATACCAATTTTGTTAATAGCATAATATAGAAGCGTGTGAACATATATAAGGTTTACCTTTTGGCTTATACTCCCCTTTCATATGATGCCCTCGAATATAATTAGTATTAGCAGTGGTGGGGAGGCAAGTAGTCTACAATGGGCCCTTTTTGGCAACCCAGCAACCATGCTCTACTCTTCCTCAGTTCCATCACCAAACTGGCTCGACCTCGAAATGTGTGTGTGTGTGTTTTATTTCTTTATCATCAGCCTATTTCCGCGACTATGACCAATCACCGACGCCAGGGAGTAGTTTCACCTCACTATCCTAGAAATTTTGCCGAACCCCTGCCTTTCTGTAAGGAGGGTAGGGATCTTGAACGTGTCCAACATGGACGCGGACCGACGGCTTTACGCCCCCTCCGAAGGGCGGAACGTGCAGACATTCAACTTGCTCAAATACAACGCCAGAACCTCAGTTGATGTTAATTGTACAGTATGTACTGAAAATGTGAAAGGAGTACCCTGGGATCGAACCCAGTACCCTTTTGTTCAGAGGCACACGTTCTTACCAATTAACCACCGAGGCTCTGACTTCGAAATGAAGGCCATGATGGTCTTCCATTGGACAGAACTTACCTGGTTCCTCTCCAGAGTCCTCGAGCCGAATGGGACTCTCGGCCTGACGATCTCAGTGTAAATCCAATGAAGGATCCGAGTGTTAAGTCCCCAGGTCCTCCCAATCATGTGACGCAGCTGTCAGAGGGTCGCTACTCCCTTCCTTACTACTCGTTCTATTTCCGACCTCCATGATAGTTTGGAGTCCAAGACCACCCCCAGATTTTTGACCTCTCGCACTAAAGCTAAAGGTTGTCCAAACATCACTGGCGCCCTGAACCCCTCCAGATTCCTCTTGGTGAATAAGATCATCTCCGTCTTCGCTGGGTTTACGAAGAGTCCCAGCCCACCACACCACCTTTCAATTATGCTACAGGCAGCTTGCATGCACACACAGACGATGCTGAGGAATCTGCCGGTGACTAAAACCAGCCCATCATCAGCATACGCCTGGGCGTAGAAGCCATTCTCGGAAGCCGCTCCATGAGGCCGTCCATGACCAGACACCATAAATGAGGCGAAAGGCAGCAGCTCTGTATGTGCCTTTTATTGACTCAAGTAGAGAGTCACAATCAAGAGCTTAACTGATAATTTTAAAATGAAACATAATTCCGCTACACCGTCTCCTGTCCTCCAGGCAAGCCAAGTTAAAGCGCTTCAATAAATCACTCTGTGGATAGCCAAAGTTAATCCAACTATGGTCATACTTGTGTAGCACTAGCTTATTAGATTCCAAGACAATGTGGGTACAGTGGTCTCAGTGTTAGTAATTTGTCTCTACAGGGTGTGTTATATTACTACTGTGTTCCACTGTATTTATAGGTGTGAATCTTCTTTAACCCAAATGAACCTGAAATTTCTGTTGTTCAATCGCTATAAATTTGTGTATTTTAACTAATTTAAAAAAAGGTGTTTTTTGGGTTCTTTAAAAGGAACGGTGGGAGTTTGTAGTAACTCATTATTAATATTTATATAATAGTTAGTAATCTAAATGAAACTCTATTGTGGTAATTTTGGTCCGATGTATTAACAGCCTCCATATTGACATTATATTACTGGATAAGCTTCAGTTGATCAACATACGCATTTTTTTTTTATGCAGTAATACCTCTTCACTCTATTCAGAACGGGTAATATATTTGATGCTGCACACGCGACACTATTGCCATTCCATTTACACACAATTATTAAGTTTCTAATTTGACACACATTAAACACCTAACACTGTTTTTAACTCCTTTGGAGGTTCTATTTTACATTTATTCCAACTCCATCGATAATATAAATGAGCTAAAATAATAGACAATTTGCATGTATTTTTCATCACATGAATGAGAATACCCAAAAAGATATGTAGTGGTCAGAAAAAGACTTTTAAAATCAAAAAATTTCGATTTATTATTATGTGACCGCAAACATTGTTATTGGTCGTGACGTAGTTAGATAGTAAATAAATATCATGTTCACGTTAGGTTAGGTTTGAATGTGAGTGGGCCATACCGGTCCCTCCACCGCGACCATAAGGTCTATTGTGGCTCACGCCCAATGGTCTATATTTCACCCAACAAAGCCAGCCTCCTGCAGAGGTCGATAATTTTTGTGGGCGAAAGTTGATCCAGATCTTCCGAAGCAAGCTTTGTCTTGCCAAAGAACAGATATCTAGTCCTATCCGCCACCGGACAGAAGCACAGTACGTGCTCTGCTGTCTCATCACTCTCCATACACAGTCGGCACTCAGTTTCGTGACCGACTCCAATACGGTGCATGTGGTGACGCAAGCGGCAGTGTCCTGTATACAGGCCGACTAGAGTACTCAGTTGTTGTCTGTTTAGCTCTAGAAGATTTTTAGCCCTTGACTCAGACAGGCCATTTATGAAGGCCTTAGAGTGAGCTAATCCTGGCAGATTTTGCCATTGCTGGATTGTCATTCTTCTGTCCAGGTCTTTAAGGTATGTTTTGCTGTGCATGATGTTATCCCCAGCACCGGTTCTGGCCCGATAAAGTCCCTCTGGGCACCACTTTCTGGCAAGCGTGTCGGCCGCAACATTGCCATCATGGTCCCAGTGACCCGGTATCCAGACCAGCGACACCTCATTACAGTTCGTTAAGGGCAGATTTACAACTCCATACCAATTTTGAATTGCAATGGTAGGAACCAAGAGCCTTTATTGCAACTTGACTATCTGTATATATCTTTATTGATTTATGTGTACACTGGTTTTCTATACTTTCCCTTGCACACATCTCGATGGCATACACTTCTGCCTGGTGTATGGTTGCGTACTTGCCGAGGCTAGTTGATAGTCATATTGGTTTTGGAGCCGTCAGCATACCAGCAGAGATCTGCTCTCAACAGGGTCGTTTGTTTTCGTTCCCAGTCCTCCCTTTCCGAGAGGACGGTCTTGAAAGACAGATCCCTACTGATCGTTGTAGGCATCACGTCTGAGACTATTCCCAAAATCCCATGACCCTCAATGTCATCGAGGAGTCCAGACCCTCCCAGACTGATTTCCTTTGGCATACTGTCGGCCGTTTGTTTTAATCTGTATGTTGTCTACCTTGCCACCCTCTGCAGCCATATGTGAAGAGGTGGAATATTAAGGAGGACTTCCAGAATTATTGATCTGATAACCACTACATAGAGCCAGTACATCTGTTGGGGGTTTGTTCCCCAGTTATTTCCACAGATTCTACGGTATGTCCACAGGGACAGTTTAGCCCTGCAGATTACATTCTCTAACTGTACGTCCCAGTTGAGCTTCTTATCTAGGGTAACCCCCAGATATTTTGCTTGTTCCGTAAATGAAATCGTTTCCCCCATAAGAATAGGTGGTTTTAATCTGTCCAGCCTTCTTCTTCTGGTAAATGGAACAATGATCGTTTTGCAGGGGTTCACAGACATGTGTTCCCTCCGACACCAATCATTCACTACATTTAGTGCCTCTTGAAGAGTACTTGCAAGTTCCTCCTCAGATTTTCCTCTAACCATTATGACAAGATCATCAGCATACGCCTGGACCTCAACCTCCCACAGCCACAGGATAGCCAGCAAATCGTCCACAAAGCAGGGGGATTAACACCCCCCCCCCTGCGGGCACCCCCTCGCAGTCCTGAAGCTGACCACCTCCCCTGCAACGAGGTAATAACAGTCCGATTGTGAAGCATGCTTCTGATCCAGCCACAAATGGTAGGGCCACCCCTCTAGCGATAGTCGCTTAGTAGAGGGAGATAGGTAGTGCATTATTAAATGCTCATTCAATGTCAAGAAATGCAGCCACCGCCACCTCCTCGTTATCCAGGTAGTGCGATTTTCTCGACGAGGTTATTGAGTGCTAACCCAGTAGATTTGCCAGTTTAGTAGGCATACTGGTGTCTATTAAGGGGGTTGTTGTTTAAGATGTTCCCCCTAATGTGTCCGTCCAGTATTTTTTTCAGTCTCTTCAGGGGAATGAGGTTACACTCAGAGGTCTCAGTGATTTGGGTATGAGGTCATTACATCCCAGTTTGGGAGTATACCCCCCTAATCACCGTCCAGCTGGATGGAATATAGTTCCAAGCCAGACTGGCTCTATACAGCCTGATTAGGAATAGGAGGAGAGTCTCTAGTCCATTTTGTAGTAGGACCGGAATCACCCCATCCTACCCTGGCGCCTTGATGGCTGGAAATGTTTCACAGCACACTCCACTCCCGAGGCTGTAACTATTTTCCGAGCAACCTGCCAGTCTTCCCTTTGAGGGCGTTTAAATCGACCCCCAGCTGGCAGGACATCTTCACTGCTCAGGATCAGACAATCTGGGAAGTGGGTGTATGCTAAGATCTCTAACGTTTCTTTCTGTGATTCTGTAAGGGAACCATCTGGTTGTTGGTCCATCTGGACACGGTTGCGGGAGAGAATCCTGTGGATCCTGGCACTGCTGGGCAAATTAGCGATGTCCCCGCAAAACCTCCTCCAGGACTACTCCCTCTTAGCTTTCCTTATCTCTTTGTTGTAATAGCCATCTTTCAATTAGTAGTACCTAATAGGCGTGATATTTATATTTTCTGTCTATGCCCGCCAGTGTCTTTATAGATAAAATTGCTGGCTGCAGCTTTTAGAATTACTTTAAAAAAACTTTTAATTTTATTGTTGTTATTTCGTGTTGCATTTTCACTTTATAATCTGTACCAGAAACTACTAAAAAGCTTTTACAAAATTGTTATATGGTTGATTTATAAGAATAGTATAATAAATAGTCAAGTATATTTTATAGCATAGTATGAGAACTGTAATAAAACTATTTTATAATGTCAGCGTTGACATTTTTTTAGATTTGCAATAATATTTATAAAATTGTTTTGTAATGTTTACAAAAGACTTTACGAAGACTGAAGTATTTTATAAAATGGTGCCAATTTTGTGTTTATAGCTGTGTTATAAACATATTGAAAACAATTCAGAGAGTGAGATTATTTCGTAAACCTTTTGTCGAAAACGTTTTCACAACTGTAATAAATTATTAAATTGCTAGTTGGGCTGTGTCCCCGGCTCTTCTATTATATGCATATAACTGCAAAAACGACACTGTATATCATTAATTTATGTCATATGAGTATTGTCATCTAGCTATAAGCTGTACAGAAGATATTTCTGTAGCCGTTACTTATACAGAACAGTAGGTTCATTTGGGTTAAGTGGTGCCCATATTTTTTCTATAATTATTATCATCATATCTGTTTTGCAACCTGACAAGGCCTCCAACAACTCTTCTCTCATTTTCATAGTTGCCTGTTAAAAAATTGTTACTTTACATAAAACTTTTCTATATCTCCTTCTTTTTGTGCTAAAAGTACGTATTTCATTATGTTGACAATGACAGAAGCAAGTTTTTATTTAATTTTTTTGCTACTATTGTGTGTTAAAGCATGTCAATCTCTTTAGTTTTTCCTATAGTAATTTCGAAGGCACTAATTTTCTTTATTTATTTCACATTTTAGATATTCCCCATAATAATAAGAAAATAGATGAGGCAATAAAGAAAATATTGACTAATGAAGAGTTCAGAATAGAAATAGTAGGACTAGATCATGAAAAATTTGCTTACAAAATCAAAGTGCCTTATGTTAACAAAGAATTGCAAAAACTTGGGTTACTTCCTTAGTCTAAAAGAAGAGACCTTCTTTCTTCAAAAACTATTTTTGCTATTATGAAAACTAAATTATATTTTTGCGGGTTTTTGTGGTAGTCGAGATTTTCGGCAACTATTTAGTTTTATTGTGATATGTTAAGTTTAAAAGCCACAAAAACCTTTTAATTATCTTACTTTATTTATGTTAATTTAATTTCTTGTTCTTTAAATCGTGAATATGGCTTTTATTAAATTTAACTTACTGTTGTATTAGAAATTATGTCCTAATTTTGTAACTGATTTTTGCATCTTAAACATTGATTATTTCTTTCATTGTCTTTTATTTTTCCATTGTTCCCATAATTCGTGTTAGCGCTATACCAAGATTCGAAATGCCAAACCGAACTTTCAGTTTGAAAACTTATATGAACTAGGTGATAGCATAGTTTTCATTTGGAAATACGTAATTCCCCAAAATATTTTAAAAACTTTTTCTTAAAAATAGCTCGTGAGTGAACTTCAGGCATTCAGGTTGCTGAAGGTAGCAGAATAGTGGTGCTGTAACTCGACAGCAAAGTAGCAGCACCAGTATCTCGGTATCAAAATTTCGGGGTTAACGGGACAAACCTCGCTACTCACACTTAGCAAGCACCTGTAAAGATTCCACAGGACTTCGCTACATAATAATAATAACACCACAGTAGACCAACTCCCCATCCAGAAGTCTTAGACTTGTACGGGGGGAGCTTACACACACATAAAGACAAAGGACACTACCGATAAGTCATCAGAAGCCGGCCTTTCCACATTCGAGTGAAAAAGACACTGTCTGAATACGAGACTCGAACATGCAACCTCCTAGTACAATTCTAGAGGTTACCCAGCTCGAGAACTGCGCTATTCAGCCTGTCAAAGTTACATAAACAAAGAACAGTTGTAGAAGAGCTGCATGTGTACTTGTATGGATGGAGGATTTTGAATATCAACACCATGGAATCTCCAAAACCGTAAGAGGTAGAAAGTTGTGAGTTAGATGAAAGTTGCACAGTTATAAATGTATCTCAGGAGGCCTTTCAGTTAAAAAAAGATGTCACTTGGTAGGTACATACAAAAAGCTACACAATGACATTTTTTACTTCCATATATTAGAAACCAGGTACTCTAGATGCTGGCAATTTTGTACAGATGTTATAATTGTTTATTCTGATTTTAATAGTAAATTTAATAATACTAAATTTCTTGAAAAATATTTAAACTCATATTTATGAACCACGATAGCCAACTTTTTTTTTCTTGTGGGGTGTTCAATACCGGATTAAATTTGCAATCCCGGGATTTTGGTATTCAAATTAAACATTTCGGTATCCTGGTATTTAATACCAAAATATCGTGATTCCGGAAATTTTAGATTCATTCTCTATTAAAAATTAAAAAAAATTAGACATCGAATAATTTGTCTTTTTTTAAAATATTTCAACAACACACTACGAGGGCTTACAGCCTAAATACTATCGTACCGTGGGCGTCGACAAGGAGGAAAGAGACAACTTGTTAATTCTGGACTTGGAGGAGAAGGAAAAACCTGTGCCGGCAAGAAATTCCACAACTTGGAAGTCCGAGGGACAAAAGAGCAGGCATAACAAGATGTTCTATGTCTGGTGACCTGGACAGTAAAAGGGTGCATTCGCTCTGTTCCCCTGGTAGATCTGTTGGAAGCAGCAGGTGGAGGAAATAAGGAAGAAAACTTTTCTGAACAGTGCCCGTGCAGATATCTATAAAAGAGAGAGAGAAAGAGGTCACCAACGGCACGTCAGTGGGCAAGGGATGGCAGCCTTTGGGTGACGGTAGGGTCACCGATGAGACATAGCTCTCTTCTGAATGGAGTCCAGGATAGCGAGTGTAGAAGCGGCAGCGACACCCCAGATGTGGGAGCAGTATTCGAGGTTTGGCCCTATTTGTGAAGCATATAAGGTATAGAGATTAGCTGGTGAAAAGTATTTGCGAGCCCGGAAGAGGAAACCTAATTTCTTAGCAGCCGCTTCTGCAATTGATGTGACATCTTGATGCCAATTGAGATTTCCATCCACAGAAATGCCAACAAGTGAAAAGGACTCATTACTTTGAATAACTTGGTTGTTCATTGTGATGTTTCTAGGGCTGGTGTATCTCTTATTAGATACAAAGCAAGACTGAGATTTGGTGGAGTTGAAATATACAAGATTTCTACTTCCTCAGTCTAATATTTTTTGGAGATCCACAGAGACAGAACCCTCAACGAGTCTGCGATCCTCATCTAATTGGGATAAATAAACAGGCTTAGAATATTGTATATTTGAGTGGAGGGTGCTGTCGTCCGCTTAACTGTGAACTGGGTTCCATGTGCTAGAGGTGAGGTCATTGATGTGGAGAATAAACAAAGTAGGGGCTAAAGCTGAACCTTGAGAGACTCCTGCATTAATTGGATACAGTTTAGAGGAATGGCCATCCACGACAACAAATGCTCCGGTTAGAGAGAAATTTGCTGTCCAGGTTCAGAGTTTTGGTGGTAGGCCATAGGCGGGAAGTTTATTAAGCAGCGCTGCATGCCAGACCTGGTTGAATGCTTTGGATATGTCCAGAGCGACAATCTCGGATTCACCGTGTAGTTCCATAGACTTGTTCCAAGAATGTGTCTGTTGTGGATTAGACTGTTTTTTCAAGAAGTTTAGTAATTCTGTGTTTATATACTTTTCCATCACTTTAGAGATGACTGAAAGGAAAGAAATAGGCCTGTAGTTGCTAGGAAGCGCTTTGGACCCTTTCTTGGGGACGGGTTGTACACGAGCAGTTTTCCAGTTACTAGGGAATATGCCTCTATTGTAAGATGTCTGAAACAGACGAGTCAGGACAGGAGCAAGTTCTGGTGCGCATTTTTTGAGAACAATTGCTGGGATCTCGTCAAGGCCAGAGGCTTTCCTGATATTAAGAGAAGAGAGCATCTTTTGTACCTTTTTAGTTTTGAAGATGATATCCATCATTTTATGCATGACATTGGGGACTGTTGGTGGTTGAACATTTGGATGTGGGTTGAGAGTAGAATTGCCGGCGAACAACGAGGCAAAAAGTTCAGCCTTGTCCAGGGCGGTAGAAACAATTTCATCCCCTGAAACAAGAGGTGGGAACGTGCTCTTGCAGAAATTATTTCCATTAGAGTCCAGAAGGGTTTGCTGAAAGAATGCGGACATAGCGGTTTCTTGCGTCGTTAAATGCTTGACAGTTTTCTTGACTGGGATTGTGTAGAATCGTTTTGTGAGCTTTGACCTTTTCAAGTCTGACCTTGTCACAGGATTTAGAGAATCGGGGCTTTTGGGTGGCTGAAGAGGTTTTCTGTGCACGTGGAATAAATAATTCACGACTATTCTCCAGTAACAGCCAGTTGCAGAAAGTCATTCTTGTTAATGCGTCTTGGGGTAAAAGAGCGTGTACTTTCTGAACATGATACGGGTACAGTGACTATTGCTTCAGTACTCGGTGCACATCAGTTGAATTTATAGTGGCACACTCATTATGCCTCATTTGGCGGGCTACTGCTCTTGTACTGGTTCCAGGTGTTGTTTCCACTATTCTTAGGATTTCTTGCCTGGTATTGAGCTTTTGTGGTCTCCCGCTGTTACCTGCACGCTGTTGTTTTATGGTACCTGATTCCCTCATGCGACAAACTAATGTTGAGAAAAATTTCCTCTTCGGGTGATGACGGTTAGGAAATGTAGCTGCATAGCGCCTAGCAGCATGACTAGCATTACAATCACATTTCCCTACAAGCAAGAGAAAATATTAAAAGCTGATTGTACTGAAAAGTTACTAATATTAAACTCTTACCCATTATTAATACCCTATCTGTCATGTCAGAAAATTATATCATATTTGTCATATTGTCGAAAATAATAAGGTCAATTATCACAAAGTACACCTATAGTGTGAATATCGCTGTGAAAAGAATATTTTGACAGTCAGCAACTACCTTCTAGTATTTTGCAGAGCCTACGTGAATCCAAATATTCTATGAACAACGAATATAATGGCATGTTTTTTTTTTCTGTGGATTTGTTCATCAACCATTACATATTTTTATAAAATATAAAATAAATAGGTCTTATCAAAATGCAATAGGCATACTTTGAAAAATAAGAATTATATTAGAAAAAGTTCAATTCATGAAAATAAAGTTTCCTGTTTAGGCCCGACCATACAACTTACATGATTTATAAACTAGTCGTTTTTTTAAAATTCAACTAGAGAAACAAAAGTTATAAAAATATTTTGATTAACAACAGTCATTTGTTTTAAAATCATTGGCGTGAGCACAAAAAACTTTAGAGGGTCAATACTTGTTCCACCCCCCTGTACCCCCCCTTGGAATTTTATGTTTCTCTCCTCATCTACACAGATGGCGTCTAGTTCTCAAATAAGACTACGTGCAGAATTTCATGGAGATTACTTCAAAAACAAAAATTATAAATAAAGAAAAGTTTCGTAGGTTTTTTCTCACCTGTTTGGGTCCGACCATACAACTTACAATAACTCATAAACTGGTCATTTTATCAAAATTCAACTAGACAAACAAAAGTTATGAAATTATTTCGTCTAACAAAAACCATTTGCCTTGAAACCATTGGCTTGCACACAAAAAAGTTTAGAGGGTCAATACTTGTTCCACCCCCCCTGTACCCCCATTGGGTTTTGATTTTTCTCTCCTCATCTACACAGATGGCGTCTAGTTCTAAAGTAACACTACTTGCAAAATTTTATTGAGATAACTTCAAAAATGTAAAAATTAGAAATGAAAAATTATTTTTTAAGTTCAATTTCAACACTCTGTATTTCAAAACGGGGTCCCCCGGAAGAAAAATGTTTTAAGAAAAGTCATAAATTTTTTTTGTCTTGGGAATCCGTGGTTAGCGGGTTGGCCCACTATTTTGTAACACCATATATATATATATATATATATATATATATATATATATATATATATATATATTCGCGCTCGTCTGAAGAAACTTTTCCGAAAGTTTTTCATCGTGACCTCTGTAAAAAAAAAACTAAATGTGTAAATCACGCTTTTAATTACATATCTATGGAAATAACGGAATGATTTGAAACACTTATGTAGATGTGGTTTCAGAGCAGCTGGTGGAATGTCAGCGTGCTATGCAGAGGTTCCGGCTTCACATTCTTCCACAGCGCATTTATCACTTTCAAAATTATTGAGTAGATGGCAGTGTGCTTGAGTACGTCGACTACTTGCAAGTTCTGCCCTACGAAAGGGGCGTTGAGCTGTCGGTCCCTCATACCATGCAATGTAGGGCACATAACAGATCTCTATTCTGCTTATAAAAAACGGGTTCAGCAAAATTTCCAGGTTGGTGAAGTGAAATTGCTACCTGTAGTCATGTAAATAAGCCAACTTAAATTAACCCAAAAAAAAAAAAACTTCTGTAGTTTCCAATATGTTGAGTATGTACAGTCATAGTATAACTAAGATTCCAATAATGAGAAGGACACCAGACTAAATGTTGATATAATACTCTATAGTCATGCTATATTACATTATTTTAAGTAAACCATGTTAATTTTGTTATATATTTTTATTTTTCAGGTGTACCCCATGACAATGATAAAATAGATGATGTGATAAGATCAGTGATATTAGATGGACAAATCTATGAAGTAGAAATTATAGAACAAAGTGATTTTAATTTTAAAATTAAACTACCTTACGTTGAGAAGAAATTGAAGGAACTTTGCTTAATATAATTTTTTTTTCTCTAATAATGTTAGAATTAGAGGTGCATACTTCTTTTTAATTTGCCAAGATATATATTTTTTTACTTTTATATTTACTTTAGTAGTTTCAACATCACAACGATGGTATATATTTTATTATAATATAAAGTGATACAGAAAACAATATGCAGTAGAAGCACGCTAATCCGACGCATTTGGTTCCTGGGTAGTGCCGGATTACTGGAAAATTAGGTCTACTCTGTGTGTTTTAATACACAAGTATTAAAACTGGCTAAAACCTCATCAAGATTTGTTAATGGTAAAAGACTAAAGCTATAATTTCTATATCTTCATTAACTATATAGTCTTTTCACTGTCAATGGTATCTTGGTGATCCATAAATACACCTTCTGCCTGTAGCTATTCATTTGTATCTTCACTATCCAAGTCAGCATTTATTTCTGTTAAAGTCTGCATATGACTGGCCAGTGATATGTGACCTTCGGCTTCCATATGACTGGCCAGTGATATGTGACCTTCGGCTTCCATGTTTTAATACACAAGTATTAAAACTGACTAAAACTCCATCAAGATTTGTTAATGGTAAAAGACTAAAGCTGTAATTTCTATATCTTCATTAACTATATAGTCTTTTCACTGTCAATGGTATCTTGGTGATCCATAAATACACATTCTGCCTGTAGCTATTCATTTGTATCTTCACTATCCAAGTCAGCACTTATTTCTGTTAAAGTTTGAATATGACTGGCCAGTGATATGTGACCTTCGGCTTCCATATGACTGGCCAGTGATATGTGACCTTCGGCTTCCATGTTTTAATACACAAGTATTAAAACTGACTAAAACTCTATCAAGATTTGTTAATGGTAAAAGACTAAAGCTGTAATTTTAATATCTTCATTAAGTATATAGTCTTTTCACTGTCAATGGTATCTTGGTGATCCATAAATACACATTCTGCCTGTAGCTATTCATTTACATCTTCACTATCCAAGTCAGCATTTATTTCTGTTAAAGTCTGCATATGACTGGCCAGTGATATGTGACCTTCGGCTTCCATGTTTTAATACACAAGTATTAAAACTGACTAAAACTCCATCAAGATTTGTTAATGGTAAAAGACTAAAGCTGTAATTTCTATATCTTCATTAACTATATAGTCTTTTCACTGTCAATGGTATCTTGGTGATCCATAAATACACATTCTGCCTGTAGCTATTCATTTGTATCTTCACTATCCAAGTCAGCACTTATTTCTGTTAAAGTTTGAATATGACTGGCCAGTGATATGTGACCTTCGGCTTCCATATGACTGGCCAGTGATATGTGACCTTCGGCTTCCATGTTTTAATACACAAGTATTAAAACTGACTAAAACTCCATCAAGATTTGTTAATGGTAAAAGACTAAAGCTGTAATTTTAATATCTTCATTAAGTATATAGTCTTTTCACTGTCAATGGTATCTTGGTGATCCATAAATACACCTTCTGCCTGTAGCTATTCATTTGTATCTTCACTATCCAAGTCAGCATTTATTTCTGTTAAAGTCTGCATATGACTGGCCAGTGATATGTGACCTTCGGCTTCCATATGACTGGCCAGTGATATGTGACCTTCGGCTTCCATGTTTTAATACACAAGTATTAAAACTGACTAAAACTCCATCAAGATTTGTTAATGGTAAAAGACTAAAGCTGTAATGTCTATATCTTCATTAACTATATAGTCTTTTCACTGTCAATGGTATCTTGGTGATCCATAAATACACATTCTGCCTGTAGCTATTCATTTGTATCTTCACTATCCAAGTCAGCATTTATTTCTGTTAAAGTCTGCATATGACTGGCCAGTGATATGTGACCTTCGGCTTCCATATGACTGGCCAGTGATATGTGACCTTCGGCTTCCATGTTTTAATACACAAGTATTAAAACTGACTAAAACTCCATCAAGATTTGTTAATGGTAAAAGACTAAAGCTGTAATTTCTATATCTTCATTAACTATATAGTCTTTTCACTGTCAATGGTATCTTGGTGATCCATAAATACACATTCTGCCTGTAGCTATTCATTTGTATCTTCACTATCCAAGTCAGCATTTATTTCTGTTAAAGTCTGCATATGACTGGCCAGTGATATGTGACCTTCGGCTTCCATATGACTGGCCAGTGATATGTGACCTTCGGCTTCCATGTTTTAATACACAAGTATTAAAACTGACTAAAACTCCATCAAGATTTGTTAATGGTAAAAGACTAAAGCTGTAATTTCTATATCTTCATTAACTATATAGTCTTTTCACTGTCAATGGTATCTTGGTGATCCATAAATACACATTCTGCCTGTAGCTATTCATTTGTATCTTCACTATCCAAGTCAGCACTTATTTCTGTTAAAGTTTGAATATGACTGGCCAGTGATATGTGACCTTCGGCTTCCATATGACTGGCCAGTGATATGTGACCTTCGGCTTCCATGTTTTAATACACAAGTATTAAAACTGACTAAAACTCTATCAAGATTTGTTAATGGTAAAAGACTAAAGCTGTAATTTTAATATCTTCATTAAGTATATAGTCTTTTCACTGTCAATGGTATCTTGGTGATCCATAAATACACCTTCTGCCTGTAGCTATTCATTTGTATCTTCACTATCCAAGTCAGCATTTATTTCTGTTAAAGTCTGCATATGACTGGCCAGTGATATGTGACCTTCGGCTTCCATATGACTGGCCAGTGATATGTGACCTTCGGCTTCCATGTTTTAATACACAAGTATTAAAACTGACTAAAACTCCATCAAGATTTGTTAATGGTAAAAGACTAAAGCTGTAATTTTAATATCTTCATTAAGTATATAGTCTTTTCACTGTCAATGGTATCTTGGTGATCCATAAATACACATTCTGCCTGTAGCTATTCATTTGTATCTTCACTATCCAAGTCAGCATTTATTTCTGTTAAAGTCTGCATATGACTGGCCAGTGATATGTGACCTTCGGCTTCCATATGACTGGCCAGTGATATGTGACCTTCGGCTTCCATGTTTTAATACACAAGTATTAAAACTGACTAAAACTCCATCAAGATTTGTTAATGGTAAAAGACTAAAGCTGTAATTTCTATATCTTCATTAACTATATAGTCTTTTCACTGTCAATGGTATCTTGGTGATCCATAAATACACATTCTGCCTGTAGCTATTCATTTACATCTTCACTATCCAAGTCAGCATTTATTTCTGTTAAAATTTGCATATGACTGGCCAGCGATATGTGACCTTCGGTTTCCATGTTTGAATACACATGTATTAAAACTAACTAAAACTTCATCAAGATTTGTTAATGGTAAAAGACTAAAGCTGTCATCTCTATATCTTCAGTAAGTATAATCTTTTCACTGTCCGTGGTATCTTGTTGATCCATAAATACACCTTCTCCCTGTAGCTATTCATTTAGATCTTCACTATCCAAGTCAGCATTTATTTCTGTTGAAGTTTGCATATGACTGGCCAGTGATATGTGACGTTCGGCTTCCATGTTTGAATACACATGTATTAAAACTGACTAAAACTTCATCAAGATTTGTTAATGGTAAAAAACTGGTGTTGAACTTTGGCTACACAGACACCTGACAGTTATTAATATGTCCTTCGGGCATGACTTAACCTATCACTCATAAACAGACTCTGGGATATTATTCTATTTAATTACTTTCCTGGGGCGCCATTTTTGTTCCCCATAAATAGGACAAGGTTAGATCCCCGTGAATGCCTCTACTAGGGCCTCCATAGCACACAAAGTACTGTGTAAGAACAGCCTTGTCCTAGGGTAGCTCAGTGGAGAAAACTATAAACCAGGGGTCAATTATTATTATTTCCCATAGAGGGTACAGAACCTAAGTAGGCTTCAATTACTTACTCCCGGCTAATGCCCATTTTCTTAACTCAATAAGATGGAAGCAGTAATATGGCAGGTATTTATCTTAGTTAATTATAACCAGTCGCAGTGTTTAGGTTTAACACACATGCATAAGTGCATCTACCTACTAATGTTGCAAGTGATACACAACTAAACTATGTGTCAATTGAAGTTGCGACACCTTAAATTTTGGATGTATCTCAAAATCAAGTTCACCGAATCTGCTCTAATTTTCACAGGTTGACATATGTTTTTTGGGGCTTCTGATTGGTAGACAATAACAAAATTTGCACTTACACGCTACAAGAAACAGGGTGGAATAAAAGTAAATGTTTTTTCAGCAACATTTCCAACGATGGCCATTAGTTTACAAGGAGAGTTATATATATATATATATATATATATATATATATATATATATATATATATATATATATATATATATATATATATAATATGGTATAGAATTTAGAAATGATACCTCGGGACGTTTTTGACATTTTATTAATATCGCAGTCCACTACGTTTTTATAATCAATCACTTTTGTATTTTAGGTCTATTGGGGATCTTGTTCAGGATGGCACTAATTAAAATAAATAAGTAAATTTTACATTTCTACAAAATACTTTATTTTCTCCCATTCACCATAATTATAATTTTTCCAACCTTTCTGTCAGTTCTATGACAGTCCAATGGCATATGTCATAACCTGAATGCTATAAGACATCAGTCCCCCCCCCCCTTCCTTGGTCGCTCAGACCACGACATGGTCGCTGCTTCCTGTGCAATGCAACCCGAGGCCACACAGTCATCACACCCACGTATCGTTTGGCACTACAACTCTGCGAACTGGGACGAAATGCGGGAATACTTTCACTCATTTCCATGGGCGTCTGTCTGCTTCTCTCATCCTGACTCCTCTGATATCTCACAAAAGTCACCGAAATCATCCAAGCTGGCATGGAATTATTTATTCCACGTACACAGAAAACCTCTTCAGCCACTTAAAAGCCCTGGTTCTCTAAATCCTGTGACAAGACTAGACTTGAAAAGGTCAAAGCTCACAAAACGCTTCTACACAATCCCAGTCAAGAAAACCGTCGAGCATTTAACTGCACAAGAAACCACTATGTCCGCATTCTTTCTGAGGCAACAAAATCGTTTAATAACCACATCAAAAACAAAGTTCTCTCAAGCTCCAACAGCAGCAAACCTTGCTGGACTCTTGGTTCCTAGCAACTACAGGCCTATTTCTCTCCTTTCAGTCGTCTCTAAAGTGATGGAAAAGTATATAAACACCGAATTATTAAAATTTCTTGAAAAACAGTCTAATCCACGACAGGCAGTATGGATTCCGTCAGTGCAGATCAACTGCCCACCTCCTTTCCTTTGTCACCCATTCTTGGAGCAAGTCTATGGAACTACACGGTGAATCCCACATTGTCGCTTTAGGCATATCCAAAGCATTTAACCAGGTCTGGCACGTAGCGCTGCTTAATAAACTTCCGGCCTATGGCCTACCACCAAAACTCCAAGCTGGACAGCAAATCTCCTCTCCAACAGGAGCATTTCTGTTGTTGTGGATGGCCATTCCTCTAAACTGTATCCAATTAATGCAGGAGTCCCTCAAAGTTCAGCTTTAGCCCCTACTTTGTTTCTTCTCCACATCAATGACCTCCTCTTCAGCACATCCAACCCAGTTCACAGTTACGCGGTTGACAGTACCCTCCACTCAAATATACAATATTCTAAGCCTGTCTCTTTAGCCCTATTAGATGAGGATCGCAGACTCATGGAGGGTTTTGTTTCCGTGGATCTCCAAAAAATATTGGACTGGGGAAGTAGGAATCTTGTACAATTCAACTCCAACAAATCTCAGTCTTGCCTTCTATCTCATAAGAGACATTCCTCTTCCGGGCTCGCAAATACTTTTCACCAGCTAATCTCTATACCTTATATACTTCACAAATAAGGCCAAACCTCGAATACTGCTCCCACATCTGGGGTGCTGCTGCCGCTTCTACAATCGCTATCCTGGACTCCATTCAAAAGAGAGCTATACGTCTCATACGTGAACCTACCCTAACTCAAAGGCTGCCATCCTTTGCCCACCGACGTGCTGTTGGTGACCTCTTTCGCTTTTACAGATATCTGCACAGGCAGTGCTCGGAGGAGCTTTCTTCCATAGTTCCTCCACCTGCTGCCCCCGATCTTTTGTCCCTATGACTTCCAAGTTGTGGAATTCCTTGCCGGCACATGTTTTTCCTTTTCCTCCAAACCTTGAAGTCCATAATTAACAAGTTGCCTCTTTCCTCCTTGTTGACACCCACGGTACGATAGTATTTAGGCTGTAAGCCTTTGTGGTGTGTTGTTGAAATAAAAAACATTTTTAAAACTGGAACATTGTGAAGCCTCGCTGACATATTTATTCCAGTTCCTTGCCTGACAGATGTCAGTGCCCATCCCTGTTGATTAGTTTTTTGTGCGTATTTATAAACCATTTTGACCTTGAACAAATTATGTACGAAAACGAAACCATTTGAAAAAGTGCGGGCGAAGTGAAATAGTATTTCACTTTACCCACCACAGCACTATTTCACTTTGCCCGACATGATGCAACATAAAAAATTAATATCAAATTTCCATAGTGGGAATATCATGCTTATTGATGGTTATGTTCTTAAGACCTTGTATTGTCGAATTACAAAGAGTAAGCCAAGAAAATAGATAGTAAGGCAAAATGATAGGGCCTCCACAATAAATAGAAATACTTACAATTTTTATGGCAAAAACACAAACAATATCAGCATTCCACACAACTACAACAGAGCGCGGACAAACTTCAATTGTAAGTGACAGCTGTATAAAGCTAACAATGCATGGTGTCCGATGCAAAGCCCGCCACAGAAATAATATTTTAAATTAATATATCACTTTGCCCACTTACTCCGCTTTTCCCACCCTTCTCCTATGTAATAATTTTTTTAATCGCAAACATTTCATACAGTTGAAATGTGCTTTCTTTCCACATACAGCATTGTGAAAATGGTGATCCTGCAAATAAGATGCCAACTAGTTTTAGATAAATCGACTGCTAATAGATGAAGTTTACTAACTTATGTGCACTTTGATACCGCATATTTTTACGTTGTGAAAATTCATTTTAACATTGTGGAAATTCATTTTTGCTCAGTTATTAACATTATTGGTTCTTCGCTGGTCACATACGGTTAGTTACTTAGTTTTGTTCAGGCTTGCTTGGTAGAGTGCTTTGTGCATAAACGACTAAGAAAAATGTTGTCCATTCAACCCCCAAACAAGCTGGGGGCACTGGACCAAACAGGCTGGAGTGGGAAGAACATAATTAAGAAGTGTTGATGCAAAATGTGAAAAAGGCTGCTTATAGTAGTCTAACTAACCTGTTTTTGTCGATTATGCTTCTATATTTCCTTCCCCAGGTGCCCTCATTCACAGGCCCTTTAACTTTAGGGGTGGGGTGGATGACAACATTTCTCATGTTTATGCTCTTTTAAGTGTGTTTCTGGAAACAGTTTTCAAAAATCATACGTGCCGCTCGTCTGTATGATTATCGTGAAAATTAATCAAATCACTTTGGTTTTTACGTTGTTTGCATTATGTAACTTGTCACTTGTCAGCTGTCAAATAACTGAAACATAACCTGTCATCCTGTGCAAATTGTTAATATGGCTGCATATTTTACACAAAGTTTGTCCTCCGAAGTTGGATAGCATGTGATAAGTCAGTTTGTGTAGCTAGATTTTTGCGATGGATATTGCACCTAGGAAGCACAAGAATATTGTCATGTTGAATGTGCACAGATCTATGTCACAACGAGAGATTGTTAATGAATGTGGAGTAAGTCAGAGAGCAATAAGTAAGATTTTGAAGCATAAAAAGGACAAGTTCAGCTGACGTGAGTTGAATTTAAAAAAAAACAATTCATGAGTTTCAACAAGACTTAGCAGGATATGGTGTAACAATTCACGACTCAATTGTCTGTTACAGACTTCGAGAAACAGATAGGAAATATATTGGATCAGAGAAAAATCTCTTAATCATATAAAAAAGTCTGGGCGCAGCAAGTGCGTTATAGTAGTGAATTTTCATTTAAATATTTTTAATAGCAAATGCGAGCAGGCATCAATCTGATTACCAGTATAGCCTATGTAGTAGAAACAATGTACTAATTTTATCAAAATTACTTATTGTTTGAAAATGTACAAAAATTTTGCGAAAATAGACTTAAATGTTGGTTTCCTAACCAACAAACCTTACGTTAATAGCAAATTCAGTTATTGAAATTTGAAGGATTTAATGAAAGCTCACTACCAAAACGCACTTGCTGCGTCCAGATTTTTTTCTTACAAGCATGCATCATATTTCGATAAAAAATGCAAAAATGCATTAACGAATTTGTTCTACGAAAATTAGCTACAAATTATAGACCATTAAACCATAAACTTCACTAAACCTACAGCGAAAGCATCAACTTAACTAAACTGACAGCCAAAACATCAGAGAAAGGGTCTACTTGAAATGAATTTTCTGTAAATATTTTAGTAAAATGAAGGGCAATGACGGTTGAATCAGAAACTTTAAAGATTCGCAGAACACTCTTCTTGCAACATTTTCTTTTCAAAATCCGTATTTGTTTCACGTTCTTTGCCTAAACATTGCCAATTTTGACGTTTTAAATTGCGAGTTTGACTTTTTGAGAAAAAACTCCAACATTTGTTTCTCTAGCTGCCCGTAACTTTTTTGTCCTTAAACTTAGAGACGTAAATTTTGGTAAGTGGTTCACTCTTTATAATACAAATACGCGTACCAAATTTGGTTGCCCACATTTCACTTTGTTATTTCCGGAGATATGAATTTTTTTAGAAAGACAACACAAATTATTTTTTGAGTTATCGGTACAATATATATATATATATATATATATATATATATATATATATATATATATATATATATATATATATATATATATACAAACACGGACCTCCCCATTAGTGAATATTTTAAAGAAAATTCCCTAAAAAGAAGCTTTGAATTACCAACGACTTATGGGCGACCCTGTAATTGTAGCTCAAGACACCCTATAATTAATGTATAATTTTTTTTCGTATCTTGCATAATAACGGATATATTCACAGAACACTCTTTTTGCAACATTTTCTTTTCACAATCCCTATGTGTTATATGTTCCTTGCCTAAACATTGCCAATTTTAACGTTTCAAATCGCGACTGGCATTTTGAGGAAAACTCCAAATTTTTTTTCTTCTTTAACTGCCCATAACTTCTTTGTCTTTAAAGCTAGAGACCTAAATTTTAGTACAGGGTTCACTCTTTATAGTGCAAACACGCGTACCAAATTTGGTTGCCCTTACTTTGTTATTTCCGGAGTTATAAATTTTTTAGAAAGAAAACACAAAATTTTCTGGGAAAACCTGGGCTGATTTTCCTTGCTAACGTACTTATCCAAGCCACTTGCAAAAGGAAGGTACTTAACAAATTTTATCGGCCCGTTATTTTTTGAGTTAACAGATAAACATATAAAAATTCAAACTAAACCCGGATATGTGTTCTAGGTGGCCTAATTAGCGCTCATTTGAAAAAAAAAAATTTTCAATTCAAAAGTCGGGATGTCCTCATTAGTGAATTTTTTTAAAGAAAATTCACCAAAAGCAGAATCCGTCATAGACCAGATGTACCTCAAACGACTGGGATAAGGTTGTTGTTTACAAATGAGACTCACTTCGTCATTTAAGTTGAAGTATCTAAATTTGGTAGGAAGTATCCAAACGAACAATTGACTGGCTCACATTGGCCAAACTGTCAATTATTCTGCTAAAAAGAAAATGCTCTGGGGGTGTTCTGTCACAGAGAGATTGTGTCTCTGATGCCAATAGAAGGCATGATGAACAGCCAAAAATACAAATCATTATTGTAACATAATTTGAATAAAGAATTGACAAATGGTCAGGTCCATCATAAATCAAAGAAAATTATGAATATGGTTGATGCTATATAATATGTATGTATGTACAATGTTTTTTAATAAAAAATAAAGCTAAAGTACTAGGATTATATTTATAAGCTACTGCTACCTCTTTGTGTATTTGATTTCATATACTTATTATGCAGAATAATTTGATTATACATTAACATACAGAGCGAATGTTGACATTTCAATGCTTTATAAAGAGTCTTTTAGTGAATTTTCATAGAAAATTTTACTAATGAAGAGATCGCTACTTTTAAATCAAAAAGAAAATATTTCAAATGATCGTGAATTAGGACCTCTAGAGATGTATCACGTCGATAACCGAAAATTTTGTGTATCTCTGAAAATAACAAAACTATGGCAACCAAATATGGTATGCAGATGATCTTAAATAAAAGTTAACTCTATATCAAAATCTAGATCTCCAAGTTAAAAGGAAAAAGAATTATAATCATAATTATAATCATTTAATCAATTTTTGGTGCCATTGGAGGTCACAGGACAGTAAAAGTCTGGACGTAGCAAGTGCGTTATGGTAGTGAATTTTCATAGAAATGATCAGGCACAAATATTTTTTTGTAACTTTTTTCTTTTAATAGAAATATAAATTTTGGTATATAGTTTCCTTTTAATATTGTAAACTTACGTATCAAATTTGGTTACCATATATTTTCTATATTTTTAGCAAATTTTTTTTTTAAAGGAAACCCAAAATTTTCTCGGAAAACCTGGTTAGATTTTCCTGGCTAACGAACTTATCCATGCCACTTACAAAAGGAAGGTATATGCTAAATTTTATCAAAATCGGTCCATGATTTTTTGAGTTATCGGTGTGATACATATATATATATATAAATTGAAACTGACCCTGGATGTGGGTTCTAGGGGTCCTAGATCGCGCTCATTTGAAGAAATTTTTTCAAAATAAAGTCTAGTGAATTTTTTCCAAGAAAATTCACTAATAGGCCAAAAGGTTTGTATGTTGAACAAAATTTATTGAATATTACAAACATTATTTTTCTGGACGATATATAATTTTCGTTATAGAAAATGTGTATATCTCTTCTTGTATATCTTGTGTTGAACTTTTTTAATGTTTTGTTACATGTTATCATTTTTTAGAAAATGTTAGGCTTAAGTTTGAAGGAAATTAGTTTTAATTAATACGATAAATAATGTATAATTTTGTATTCAAATAAAAATATTTCATTATAAGCCTTGTTTTTATGATAAAACAATGTACCTTTCTCAGATACTAGAGGTGTGCAAACCCATGTTTTTCTCAAAGGAAACTATGCACGAACCCAAGCAAATATGTTGCTTCGAACATCTGAAATAGTTTCTAAGGTTCACACTAACACTTCTTAAAAATTCAAAATCGAATTCCGAACTAACCAAAATTCTTCAATGTTCATATTATCGGGTGTCCCACAACGAACGCCCGCGGTCGATTTCTCGGAAACTAGACATTGGAACCTTCTGAAAATTTGGCAGCTTACTGAAGTCGATAGGGGCAACTCGGCTAAAATAGTTTCAAGATGGTGGCACTTCCGGTTGGATTTATTCCACGTACACAGAAAACCTCTTCAGCCACTCAAAATCCCTGGTTCTCTAAATCCTGTGACAAGGCCAGACTTGAAAAGGTCAAAGCTCACAAAACGCTTCTACACAGTCAAGAAAATCGTCAAGCATTTAACGACGCAAAAAACTGCTATATCCACATTCTTTCTGAGGCAAAAAAAACAAACATCAAGAACAAAGTCCTTTCAAGCTCCAACAGCAGCAAACCCTTCTGGACTTTTGCTAAATCTATTGGGAATATTTTCTGCAAGTGCACGTTCCCACCTCTTGTCTCAGGGGATGAAATTGTTTCTACCGCCCTGGGCAAGGCTGAACTTTTTGCCTCGTTCGCCGGCAATTCTACTCTCAACCCACCTCCAAATCTTCAAGCACCAACAGTCCCCAATGTCGCGCATAAAATGACGGATATCATTTTCAAAACTAAAAAGGTACGAAAGATGCTCTCTTCTCTTAATACTAGAAAAGCCTCTGGCCTTGACGAGATCCCAGCAATTGTTCTCAAAAAATGCGCACCAGAACTTGCTCCTGTCCTGACTCGTCTATTTCAGACATCTTACAATATTCCCTAGTTACTGGAAAACTGCTGGAGTACAACCTATCCCCAAGAAAGAATCCAAAGAGCTTCCTAGCAACTACAGGCCTATTATTCTTCTTTCAGTCGTCTCTAAATTGATGGAAAAGTATATAAACACCGAATTACTAAAATTTCTTGAAAAACAGTCTAATCTAAGACAGGCAGTATGTATTCCGTCTGTGCAGATCAACAGCCGACCTCCTTTCCTTTGTCACCCATCCTTAGAACAAGTCTATGGAACTACACGGTGAATCCCAGATTGTTGCTCTAGACATATCCAAAGCATTCGACCAGGTCAGGTCAGGTCAGGTCATGCAGTGCTGCTTAATAAACTTCCGGCTTATGGCCTACTATCAAAACTCTGTATCTGAACAGAAAATTTCCTCTCCAACTGAAGCGTTTCTGTTGTCGTGGATGGCCCTTGCTCTAAACTGTATCCAATTAATGCAAGAGTTCCGCAAGGTTCAGCTTTAGTCCCTACTTTGTTATTCTCCACATCAATGACCTCCTCTCTAGCACATCCAACCTAGTTCACAGTTACGCGGACAACAGCGGGCTCCACTCAAATATACAATATTCTAAGCCTGTCTCTTTAGCCCAATTAGATAAGGATGGTAGAGTCATGGAGGGTTCTGTCTCCGTGGATTTCCAAAAAATTTCAGACTGGGGAAGTAGAAATCTTGTACAATTCAACCCCACCAAATCTCAGTCTTGCTTTCTTTCTCATTAGAAATACACCAGCACTAGACCCATCACAATGAACAACCAAGTTATTCAAAGTAATTAGTCCTTTTCACCTGTTGGCATTTCTGTGGATCGAAATCTCAATTGGCACTAACATGTCACATCAATTGCAGAAGCGGCTGCTAAGAAATTAGGTTTCCTCTTCCGGGCTCGCAAATACTTTTCACCAGCTAATCTCTTATATACTTCACAAATAAGGCCAAACCTCGAATACTGCTCCCACCTCTGGGGTGCCGCTGCCGCTTCTACACTCCTATCCTGGACTCCATTCAGAAGAGAGCTATATGTCTCATCGGTGACCCTACTCTCACCCAAAGGCTGCCATCCCTTGCCCACCGGCGTGACGTTGGTGGCCTCTCTCTCTCACACAGGCACTGCTCAGAGGAGCTTTCCTCCATAGTTCCTCCACCTGCTGCCCCCAACAGATCTACCAGGGGAACAGAGCGAATGCACCCTTTTACTGTCCAGGTCACCAGACATAGAACATCTTGTTATGCCCGCTCTTTTGTCCCGAGGACTTCCATGTTGTGGAATTCCTTGCCGGCACATGTTTTTCGTTCTCCTCTGAACCTCCAAACCTTTAAATCGAGAATTAACAAGTTGCCTCTTTCATCCTTGTTGACACCCACGGTACGATAGTATTTAGGCTGTAAGCCCTCGTGGTGTGTTGTTGAAATATAAAAATACAGAGTGTATATTACTACATTTTTAGATAACACGCGAAATTTTAGACACATTTTATGCATAATGTCCTATACCTAAGTCTAGCCGTTTTTGACATATCTTAAATTTTATGTAAAGAATGATGTGTGCATGTGCAGGCCTAAACATAACTGTCAATTTCTCCTATATGAAAGCCTTTACATTTAATTGGATTTGATTTCCTTGTAGAAAGGGAACTACTTTAGTGGCCTGTGATGTTATTTTGATAATAGATAAATACAGGTGATCACAAATTCACACTGAAAATTGATTTGAAAAAATCATCAAAAGTTTTTTTTTCAAATGGAAACCCCTTATTTTTATAATTTTATCTTATTGAGCATTAAAAATGAGGGAACTCTGTGTAAGGTTGTCTATGCCAAAATTTGTAGTTTTCGAAATATTGGCGATTTAACATTTTTATATTGTAAAAATGTTATAGGGCTTAAAGTTTTGTCGTTAATCAACCATGACGACGACGCGCGTTAAAAAAAAACTATCAAGCACTATAGAAACATCACTGTTTATTGTCATTTGACAATTATTAATTAAAATCGTGCCGGGACAACTGAATTATACCCACAAACATTATTTAAATTTGTTTATTACCTATGGGGAATGTAACAAAGTTTTATCAAGAACATCCCAGATATTTGCTGTTAGATATCCAGATAAACAAAAACCGTCGCGGAAGAGTGTTCGGCGAATAATAGAAAATTACAGAAGTTTTGGCACCGTTAAGGCAAAAATTCATAAAAGTAAACCAATTCTAAATAATGGAAATGTGGAAATTGCAGTTCTGGGATATTTCACGGCATATCCTATGAAATCCGAGTTCGATTCCCAGGGTTACCTTTTCATTTTTTCAATACATACTGTACAATTAACCTCAACCGCCGTTGTGCTATTGTATTTGAGCAAGTTGAATGTCTGTCTGCACGTTCCGCCATTCTGAGGGGCCGTAAAGCCTTTAGACCCGTGGTCATGGGATGTTGGGCACGTTAAAGATCCATATACTTCTTACATAGCGGCAACGGTTCGGCAAGATTTCCGGGATAGTGAGGTGAAACTGCTCCCTGACGCCGGTAATTGGCCGCATAGTCGCGGAAATAGACTGATGTTAAAAAAAAATTTTTTTTTTCATTAACGCATCTACCGTTATGACGTTTCACCGATTTAAGTGTTGAATATAAAAATAATCTTGAATAAATAACGTTAAATTCGTAATACCGTTCATTTACTGTGTAGTCATGTTTACAACACAACACCTCAAAACATAAGATATTGTCTTTTAAGAGAATCGTTTCGATATAACTGCTATTGCGTACAAAATAAACAAATAAATTAACTGATCGTATTCGAAAATTTTTGAGCCTAGTTACACAAATTTCTAACAAATGTTAGAACACCAAAACGCAATCTGAAACTATAGGTGATATTTGGAATACACATGACGTATTACCATCCTCTCGACCACGGCCACGCTCGGACTCTAGTACGCCTATTACAGACAGACGTGCCAAAAGGGCCAGGCCCGGAACAACGGCGCAGACTGGCTTGTATAGGGAAGCTGCGGAGGGCCTCAGGATGGTGGTGATTGACAGACGCCATCCTGAGGTCACGCTAGGCCAGGGGAAGGCGGACCTGATCCAGACTGCGGTGGACTCTCTTCAGGAAGGGGAGAGCCCGCCACAGTTCCACCGGGCGCGCCTGGCGGGGGGCATCCTCTGGATAACCTGTGCCGGCCCGCAGTCGCGAGACTGACTGCGGAAAACGATCGGCGACCCCGGTCAGATTTGGGAGGGGGCGGAGTTGCCAGCCGTCAAGCCTAAGGAACTCCCAAAGAGATACAAGGTCCTCGTACAGATCCCTGATACCGTCCCTCAAGAAACCGTGGTCAGAAGACTGAAGATCCAGAAGCTTGAACTGGGGACACAACACTGGTCACTTCTAAGCAGGAAGGCAGGAGAGAAGACTCTCGCCTTTCTCGATCGACCAGGCGTCTTACAGAGCCCTTGAAGAAACCCCCTTCAAGGCATTCTGGGGCCTGGGAAGGGTTAGCTTCCGATCACTGGCGAAGCAACTGGGGGCTGAGGAGACTTAGGTTCCTTCAGGCCAACCTCCAAGACAGTGGGGCAGCCGCGACCGGACTACTGATGACACTGAGGAACACGGCTGTGGCCCTCATCCAGGAACCGTACTCCTATAATGGAGACATCAAGGGACTCGGCAGAGCTGTTGTAAAGCTCATCTACAGCGGATACAGCGAGAACCCGAAGGCCTGCATTTTTGTCAGGGAAGCGATAGAGTTTCTGCCTTTAATGAATTTCTGTTGCAGGGACCTGGAAACGACCAAAATCCGATGTGGCGAAGCGGATATGGGCCGAGGGACATTACTGTCGGATCGGCCTATCTATCAGGGGACAGCACGGGACCCTCCTTCACCCAAGGAATTGGAGCAGCTGATGATGGGTAGCAGAGCAAGTGGATGGCCGACCATCATCGGCATGGATGCGAACGTGCACCATGAGTAGCTCAGACCACAGATACATCCGGTTGGAAATCGCCAAAGTCGAAAGGCAAACGGTATGATACCAGGACCCTCGCAAGGCTGACAGGCTAAAGGGCTGACCTAGCAGCGCACCAGGGGGGGGGGGGTAAGAGTACCATAGACAATTCAATAGACATCGAGATTGCGGTAGCCCAAGTGCGAGACGCAATCACCTCGGCCTATAACGCCAACTGCCCCCTGAAAATGAGGGCGTCCACCAGGAACGTCCCGTGGTTAAACGAGGACCTCACGCAAAGGAGGACGCAGGTTCGTAAGCTGTTCAACGCGGCCAAAAGGTCGGGAGCTGGGATGAATATAGACATGCCCTAACAAGCTACAACAAAAGACTGAGAGACGCCAGGACCCAGTAAACACATGTTCGTTAGTTAAACGTTTAAAAGGAAACTGCTACCTTACGTTTAATTTTGGTAAAAATGTCGCCCGAATAAACATATAATTAAACCAATATGAAAACGTTTTTATACATGTATGTTTTAACGTTTAAATATACGTTTTTCTTACATGTTTATTAACAAGGATTTTATAACGTTGATTTAAGCATCATCTGTAATGGAGAAAATACGTTTATAATTACCGTTTATCAACGGGAATTTGTAACGTTAAACTATTTGCCGTTAATAACGTAAAATATACATTTTTTATACATGTTTATTAACAAGGGTTTTGCAACGTTGATTTAACCATCATCTGTCATGAAGAATATACGTTTATAATTAATGTTTATCAACGGGATCTGTCACGTTAATCTGCTTGTATTAACGACGTATAATAAACGTTTGAATTACAACTAATACATACCTACCAAATGATAGTTTTTCAACTCAGCTGACAGCAGAAGATGAGTACGATAAATTCTTTGACGATGGCAACTTATAGGACAAACGATCATTAGGTGTAGAAGTGTCAAACTGGACCTCATTGCGGTGTAGATACTTACTTTAAGTGCTCATTGCTCATCAAAACTTCTAAACTTGCTACTCTGCAAAATTTTATAAACCTACCATTGAGAAATTATTATTTATGTTTATAATTTTAAATGGGCTTTATAAAAATGGATTAGATCACAAGTCAAATGTCAAATAAAAATAACTTTATTTAAAAACAAAAATATTTTTAAAAAAACTTACACTTCATTATCAAAAAACTAAAATAATTAATACCACATTCTAAAAATATAACAAGCTTCTTCAATCATAGCGTCTTAATCATGAAATAAAAAATATATTTCTTAAATTATTTGTCAACTTCTCAACCAAAAAAAAAGTATTCTTCCATTAGTTTTTTGCTCTGGACCTTTTCGAAGTAGCTAATTTCAACCAATCCTTAACAGCACAAAAGATTGCTCTGTCGCCTTTTTCACGTTGGGGAAAATTTAGCTTTGCAGCATCTAAAATTATAAACTACTAAATAGAAATAAGTAGGTCATAAAATTGTGATTACCATATACTACTGCCATTAGTCTCGTGGGTTCTAATGAAATTATATATATATATATATATATATATATATATATATATATATATATATATATATATATATATATATATATATATATATATATATATATATATATATATATATATATATATATATATATATATATATATATATATATATATAGGTGTACATGTATCGTGCAAATTAAATTAAACTGGGGAAAATAAACAAATACAACAGAATTTATAAATGCTAAACCCGTAGCTAACCATTATTACTCTGATTCGAAAGTTTGATTCACGAACAATCAAAATAGAGGGAAAAAAGGTGTATTCATAAACGTTAGATATACGTCTAATGCCTCAATAAAATTAAACTTGAAAATATGAGAAAGCAACCAACATGGCCGATTTTAAACACGCCGGCTAAACTCATAAGTCCCAATTATTTATTCTACCTAATAACGCTCTATAGCAATCAAAGTACAAGAAATGTGATTCAATTCGACAACGTTTGAAGACAATTATTACATATTGTGATACAGCTTACCTTAACCTAATATCAAGACGTAAAACTTAACACTTGCACTAACTGTACCTATTTCCAAAACTTTTAAGGGAAATCGCTACAGGATGATAATCATTCTTTGTAAATATGTATAAGACAATTATAAATTATAGAACAGACCACCATTCACCATAACATACAAGTGTCACGTACTGAATATAATATTTAATAAAATTTAATTCCAAGCACCACATTACACACTGTACGCCATCACTTTACCTGTTCTGTTTCTATTTATATTTCTTGTTCATTCTCGTTGAGCATGCGCACAAACACTTACTAATTTACAAGGACAAATATGTTTTATGTATTACACAGTGGAATGCAAAAGACAAAATAGCTCCTTTTAAAACATACACGCATTGTCGAATACCTCTCAGATTGATTATGTGACAAATTTTTTTTTAAAAAGCCAGGAAAAAATGTTACCTATATAACTATAGGTACATAATATAATATATCACATAAGATCTCACGCTAAAATAATATCTAGTAAGATACGTATATTTTATGTATAAATCCCTACTTCATGTATATTTTTATAGGCGAACCTTGTTGAAACTACGTCTAAATATGATGTTTAAAAACACTTAATTAATAACGTCTTTTACAACGATAAATTGTAAAGTAATTTGCTTTTTTAACAAAAATTAGAAAAATAGTGGTTTTAAATATATCGCTTATATCACATAAAATATCTGTCGCTTAAAAAATGTCTGGTAATATACGTATATTTTATGCATGAATCCCTACTTCGTGCATGTGTTTCATAGGCGAACTGTAATGAAACAACCTTTAAATATTATGTTTAAAAACACTTAATTAATAAGGTCTTTTACAATGACAAATTGTTTCGTTGCTTGTTTTACAAAAATTAGGAAAACAGTTGTTTTAAATATAACGTTTATATCACATAAATATCTCTCACTTATAAAATGTCTAATAAAATACGTGTATTTTATGTATGAATCCTAACTTCATGTAGGTTTTTGGTAGGCGAACTGTGTTGAAACAACGTTTAAATATTATACCCTTCATCAATAAGGTCTTTATAACGAGAAAATGTTTACATAATTTTTTCACAAAAATTAGGTAAGTACCTGTTTTACATATAACGTTTATACCACACAAAATATCTTTCGTTTATAAAATGTTTAATAAAATACATATATTCAACTTATTAATCTCAACTAAACGTAGTTTTTTGATAGGCGAAATGTGTTTAAATAACGTTTAAATATTATGTCAAAAAACTCTTCATAATTAACGTCTTTACAACGAAGAAATGGTAACGTTGCCTTTTTAGCCTAGAATTAAACGTTAATTTTTATAACCGATAACGTTTTTTCAACGGTCTTTACGTAAAATAGACGTTTATTAAACGCACGTGTGTTTATTGGGGAAGGGGTCGTGGAGGAGGCACTGCGAGGAAGTTGAGAGCACATCCGAGAGTGCTCGACTACACAAGATCCTGTCCAAGGCCAGTCAAACCAACATAGCCCCCCTTAAAACATCAACGGGGGGCTTTACAAGCTCGGCGGAGGAAACTATGGAAGTCCTACCACGGACGCAACATAATAAACCAATCACCTCCGGACTGGGAACACTCAGAAATAGAGGCGCCTTACAGGCGGGTATCTAGAGTAGACTGGACAGTCGCTAAAGAGGTGGTTACCTGGAGCAAAATTAGATGGGCCATTCAAATCCCCGGGATTCGATGGAATAATGCCCATCATGCTCCAACGGAGTATAGACATACTGGCGCCGGCGCTTACCCTCATTATGAGGGCCAGCCTGACTTTGGGGTATATTCCGAGGGCATGGAGACTGGCCAGGGTTGTATTAATTCCTAAACCTGGGCGTCCAACAGACCAGGCAAAGTCGCTGTCCTTGTTGCTAAAAACAATGGAGAAACAGCTCGACCCGCCCATTAGGGGCGTTGTACTGGAAGCATATCCCCTACACTGCGGACAATATGCATACAGAGCAGCACTGCACCAACTGGTGCTGAAACTGGAGAATACGCTGGATAACAGGGAGGTGACGCTGGGGGCCTTCCTAGACATAGAGGGGGCCTTCAGCAACACCTCATTCGGATCGATACTGACAGCTCTGAGGGAGCGGGGAATAGAGGAGACCTGCTGTAGGTGGATAGGTTCCATGCTCAGGGACAGGGCGGTGTTCACCTCACGTGCGGGAGGGACTCTGCTGGAAGGTCGCGGCCGGGTGTCCGCACGGAAGTGTTTTGTCTCCCCTGCTCTGGTGCCTAGTCGTGGACGGCCCGCTAGGGAGGCTCTCGGGAGTGGGGTACGAGCTACAGGGCTATTCGGACGACATTGTCATCATAGTCCGGGGAAAGGTTACACAGTCAGTGTGAGTGAGCATGCAGACAGCACTGAAAGTGGTGGAAAGGTGGACGGTTGGCCAAGGGCTCGGGGTGAGCCCTGAGAAAGCAATCGTCATACCGTTTACAAGGGGGAGGAAATGTGAAAGCCACATAACTGTCACTCTATACGGTAGAAACATCCTAATGGCCAGGGAGGTAAAATATCTTAGCGTCTTATTGGACTCTATGCTAACCTGGAATGGTCACGTGGAAAAATACTGCGTAAGGCAGTTATGACCCTAGCCGTCACTAGGCGGTTATATGAAAAAACGTGGGGACCAAGACCTAGTATGGCCCACGGGCTGTAGTCAAGGGTGGTCAGACCATCGTTAACGTACGCGGCACTGGTCTGGTGGCCTAAAGTGACACAATCCAGTGCCAAACAAAAGCTAGGCAATATCCAAAGGATGGCTTGCCTCGGCATCACAGGGGCCATGACTTCAACCCCAACAGCCGCCATGGAGGTGTTGCTATATCTGCCCCCTTAAACTTAGTTTTCTTGGGGGAGGTCAGGCTAGGATTATACAGACTAGCCTGCAATGATAGACTCAAGATCAACCCAGGCTGCAAAGGCCACTGCAAAATTCAGGAGATCGTGAAGGGGCCCATGTTTGAAATGAGGTCAGGCTTCGCGAGCCCGCGAAGAAAAAACAAGTTTATAGTCGAAATCCCCGAACGCGAGGCATGGCGGGGGGAGACGCCGGGCCTACAACGGGGCGCGCTCGTCTGGTTCACGGACGGATCCGGCGGGGAGCGTGGAACGGGGGCAGGCGTTTATTCGGAGTGACCGAGTGTGGGTCATAGTATTTCCCTCGGAGCTCATGCAACGGTCTTTCAGGCTGAAATGTACGTCATTATGCACTGTGTGCGAGAGAACAAGAGGAGGGGCTACACCAACAAGCGAATCCTCATAGCCACAGACCGCCAGGCAGTCCTTAAGGCCCTAAGTAGCCCACGAGTAAATATCAGGCTGCTAAGTGAATACCGAGACGAGACGAGCGACCTGGCTGGGCAGAATGAGGTCACCCTCATCTGGGTGCCGGGTCACTCGGGGGTCAAAGGCAATGACGAAGCTGACAGTCTCGCGAAGAGAGGGTCAGCAGAACCATTCATTGGACCAGAACCGGTTCTGGGCGTGACAAAGAGCACTGCCAGGGGAGCCATTAAATCCTGGATCAGAAACGAACACAAGGTGTACTGGGCGGACTGTCCAGGGCTCAGACATGGGAAGTCAGTAATTGCTTAATGCAAATTCACTAAAATCTTATTTATTATTATTTTTAAGTCCTGCACTGTATGTAGAGATAGCTAATATATGAATAATATATAGCAGAGTAAAAAATAATAACAGACTGCGCTTTTAGTGTGAGTGAACGCCGCTAATAGGAGGAATTAAATATCACTTAAAAGAGTCATCCTCGTTTTTGTACGATAATTATATATTCACATATATAGGAAGTAAAAAAATTGATGATTCTATGTTATTAAAGCTTCAGCTAGTCAGTTGGTTTTGGGTCTTAAAATTATGAAAGTATCGAAATTGGTGACCATGCACTTGAGTATTTTACAAATCCTGCTGTTTATTCTGAGTTTAAATTGCTTGCGATCTGGGAAAATATCAATTTCTACAAATACAGATTTCAGGATAAATGAAATAAAAAATTGTACTTTAAAATTATTTCAACAGTTCGCTTGTGAACAAAATGTTATAATCTTAAGAAATAACTTTCTCAGTAAATATTCAGTTTTGGATTCTAATTTTGTACAGAGAATTATGTCAATGAAAAATGTAATTGTACTTTATTTAGACATAAAAACAAACATTTCTATAGGCAACCTATACAATCGCGGTGAAGAGGTATTTTTTATTGAATTCGAAGATTTAGCTGATCTGCTGAGTTCTATCCAAGTTGTGCGACAAAATGAGATATGGAGACCGCTTACAAAATTTATTCTAGTTACCGCGAAAACTAAAATGGTAACGAAAATACTATTTGGTATATCGAAAATTCTATCTGAAAGAAATATTTTCAATTTTATTATATTAGAAGCCCCAAATGATGAATCTGGCGAGACTTGCATTTATTGGAGGAATTTGACTTCAGATAACTTTTGCAAAACCAATGTTGACCAAATCTGTAGAATCCCTAACTGTAATATAACAAGTATTGTATTATCAAACAAAAATGTTTTTAGAAAGAAAATGCCTCCAGTATATGAAAATTGTACAATAAAATTGGTGCAGGCACTTATTGCTCCTGCTGTATATATTAAACAATATGGAAACTATTCAGTCACTCATGGAATCGAATATCATTTAGGAGAAGCGATAATTAAGTATACAAAAATGAAACCCAACGTCACATTTTGTTACGATCCGTTAGAATTAGGAGACATCCTTGAAAATGGTTCATCCACAGGTTATTTTGCAAAAGTGTTAAGCGAAGAACAGGATATGATACTATCATTAGCTATAATAACTAAGCCTGTAATTTTGTTTTCAGATGTCTCGATTAGTTATTATTTAGAACCCTTAGTATGGTGTGTACCTCATGCTAGGCCTATCCCAGATTGGCAGATAATATTACATGCCTTAGGTCTAACAAATGCAGTATCTCTTTCTGTTTATTTCGCTTTTAATGTTTTTCTCATGTGGTTTACATCGACCATTTTAAAAGCTGAAACACCTTATCATAGAAAATTGTTAAACTGTCTTTGTAAAACGTACGCCATTACCGTAGAGCAGGCTGCTAACACTATACCAGAAACAATAACAGTAAGACTCATTTGCATGATATATATTTTATATTCTTTCCAAATAACAATTTACTACAACTCCTTTCTAACCAGCTCGATGACTAAGCCGTACTTCGAAAAGCAAATTATTAGCGAATCACAGATATTTGAACATAAATTAAAACCGTTATGTTATCCACCATATATCCAGTACTTTGCTGATGATTCTAAAGTAACAAGGATTCTTGAAGCCAATCATGATTCAAGTCCCTTATTAAAAAAGCTGAACAGGATTGCTTACCAGAGAGACAGTGCAATCATTGGCAGACGCTCTACTATATCTTTTTTTCTGGATAATTTTTTGGACAAAAATAAGCAACCTTTAATTTACTGTATAAAGCATAATGTAGTACTTACTTCTATTGGACTTGTTATGAGAAGAAACTTTTTTTTAAAAGAGCGTTTAGACCAAATCATTTCTAGTCTACTAGATGTCGGATTAATAAGCTACTGGAAAGACCAGTCTAAAAGAAAAGACATGGAGGAATATTTTCAAGAGATTCATATGATTTCTATGGATTATTTGAAAACAATATTTATTGTTCTATGCACAGGATGGTTTATCTGTATTTTGATATTCTTTGTTGAAATTTTAATACATATTTATAGTAATAATAATAATGATAATAATAAATAGCTTTTATTCATATAAAAGTCTTATTACCTCAAGATTAAGTATGTTAACGGTGTTCCGACTATTGCTTCTTTAAACTAGATCAGCCCAACAGTGTTAGGATACCAATTTATTACCAGAATTCTCGTGGTTTACGTACTAAAACAGAAGATCTCTACCTAGGCTTGTGTCGGTTGTCTGAATTCAAGATAATTGCTCTTAGTGAGACTAATTTACAGTCTGACATTGGTGATTCTGAGCTGTTTCCGCGTTCATACAGTGTATTTAGGGCAGATAGAAGACTGGATGTTACTACTAAGAGATCTGGTGGAGGAGTACTTTTGGCAGTTCATTGTGATGTTCAGGTGGCTCAATTGAATTTATCTGCGATTTTAGAGGCAGTACCAGTTATCGATATTGTTGCGTGCAGGTGCACTTTGGATCAGATTGTGTTTCATGTGGTTTGTATATACATACCACCATATGTGTCAGCAGCGCAGCTTGAACTTTTCCTTAATGTGCTGGAACAATCTGTCATTCCGCTGTTGGAAAATTTGGTTATTATAGGTTATTTTAATGCATCTCAGTTTATTTATGGACAAATCACTGATCCTAAAACCAAAACTATCCATGATTTTTCAATTTTTTTAAACCTGTCACAGTTTAATAATATTTCCAATAGAAACAATAGGCTGCTTGACCTTGTCTTTGCCAGTTGTAATTGCTCGGTTCTCCATGATATGGATCCACTAGTGCCCGAAGATGGATATCACCCTGCTTTAGGCATATTTCCTGAATTCAGGAAAAATTACAATGGTCCTAAATACTTTCCATGCAACAATCAGGTCTCTTACAACTTTCGAAAGGCCAATTACCCTGCATTGTATGCTGCAATACTTGATGAAGATTGGTCTCAACTGGAGTCCTTTACTACCGCTGATGAGGCTTGTAGTTACTTTTATGGCAGTATCTTTGAACAACATGTTCCCCAGTGCAAGAGGTCATCTAGAAAATTTCCTCCCTGGCTTACCAATGAAATAATAAATGATATAAAGAATAAGGAGAGGTGCTATGCAAGATATAGGAGGCATAAACGTGATAGTGATCATGCAGAGTATAGTCTTCTTAGATCTATAGTTAAAAACAAGCTACGAGAGGCATATGCTGAGTATGTTCGTGGAACTGAAGAGTCTCTTAAGATTGATCCCTCTAGATTTTGGTCTCACATGCAGGAAAGGAGGCGAGCAAGTAACATTCCAAGTACTGTGTCTGACGAAAATGGCATGGTTTATAATGAACCCCAAACAATTGTTAACTGTTTTGGAAACTATTTTAAAAGTGTGTACCGTCCTCAATACATCACTGAACCGGTAGATACCTCTGGACCATCGCATATGGCAGTCAGTGTGACAGTGATTGGTGATAAGGAAATTCTTAAAGCCATCAAGAAGCTCAAGAACAAGTTTACTGCTGGACCAGATTTGGTGCCATCCTTGTTGATTAAGGACTGTGCGCATGCTCTTCTCAGACCCCTTAGAACCCTGTTTAACTTGTCGCTGCGCACACATTGCTTCCCTGTGGTTTGGAAGGTTGCTCGGATCTGTCCTGTTTTTAAGTCTGGGGACCGTTCGAGGGTCAGCAACTACAGGCCTATAGCTATCCTATGTAATTTTGCTAAAATTTTTGAGGCAGTTGTGTATGCTCGTATTTATCCTGCCGTGAAGTGTCGCTTGTCACAATACCAGCATGGGTTTATGGAGGGGCGCTCAACACTGACGAATTTATCCCTGTTCACACAGTATGTAAGTGAAGCTTTGGATGGACGGGGTCAGGTGGATGTTATTTATACAGACTTTTCCAAAGCGTTCGATCGAGTTGACCACTCAACACTTCTGTACAAGCTGCATTTGGCGGGGCTTGATGGACGGCTGATAGCATTCTTTGGATCCTACTTGACTAACCGTGTGCAATATGTTTTTTATAATGGATTTAAGTCTGAACCCTTCACTGCTAGCTCTGGCGTTCCACAGGGTTCCAATCTTGGCGCACTCCTCTTTTTGTTATTTATCAACGACATAAGCTCTGTAATTGCTGGTAATCATCTATTATTTGCTGATGATCTCAAGTTATACTCCAGTGTTCACGATATTGGTGACTGTTCAAGACTCCAGGTAGACCTTGACAACTTGCAGCTGTGGTGTGTTGAGAACAGACTTGAATTAAATGTCTCGAAGTGCAAAGTGATGACATACACTAGAAAAACCAGCCGTATAGCTTTTCCCTACAAAGTGGGTGGTGTACCATTGGCTAGGACTGAAACGCACAGGGATCTAGGCATTGTATATGATCAACATTTAAGTTTCACTGGACATATTCAAACAATTACAGCATCCTGTTTGAAGTTGATGGGTTTCATTGTGAGGAATAGCAGATCATTTTCCAATTTGGATAGCTTGAAAATTCTCTATTTTGCCTATATTCGATCGAGACTTGAATATTGTAGCTTGGTTTTTGATCCCTTTTATAGTGTTCAGATTGGTGCTCTGGAAGATGTTCAGCGTAAGTTTTTAAAACACCTTGTATATAGGGCATTTGGTACCTACCCACAGAGAGGATGTGATCATGGCCAATTGCTGATGCAAGCTGGCATACCCAGTTTGTATTCTCGTAGAAAAGTTGCATCTGTGATGTTCCTGCATAACTTGTTTCATGGTAAAGTTGATTGCCCAGACTTATTGATGCAATTAAATTTCTCAGTTCCACGGGCTGCATCAAGAGTGGTGAGAGTGTTTAAGCCTCCAATACCAAGGACTAACTTGTATATGAAATCACCTGTTTATAAAATGAGCTCTGACTTTAATAACATTGCAAACTTGTGCGACTTCTATTCGGATAATGCTGCGGTTATTCGTAGGGTGGCTATATCTTACTTTGTCGGTTATTAGAACCATTATATGTACTGTTTTGTAGAATTTCTGCCTTGTGATGTTTTGCACAGTATTTTAGTTTTGTAGTTTAGTTTAATTTAGTTTTTAGTTTTTTTTTTGGGAGTATTTTTTGTTCATATTATTACATATTGTTCTTTTTGTATGGTTCCCTATTAATGGGATTATCCTGTTGGGCATGTATTCAATAAATAAATTACATAAAAATATAAAAGATGCATATAATCATGTCACAAACACAGTTACATTCTCATTAGTTGGTTAGATATTATTGGAAGCATATCGTTATTAGCGTCTTTTTCAAGCAGTTTCAAGAGATTTATTAGCGTGATAGATTCACTACGAATTTGCAAATGCAATAAAATTGATGTTGTCAATTTTTTTAACCAAAACGTTTTGATTTTCAATTCATAATTATGTCCGAAAAGTCTTAAGTATGAGCTAATATCTTCAATATTAGTAGCTTTAAAAATCTCTGGACGCAGCAAGTGCGTTATGGTAGCGAAGTTTCTTTAAAATATTTTTAATAGCAAATGTCTTTCTTTGATGAAAGCAGGCATCAAACTTGGTTGTCTATATAGTAGAAACAATGCATCATATTTCATCGAAATAAATTTATTGCTTGAAAATATATAAACATTTTTCACAAGTTTGGATGCAGCAAATGTGGGTCCCTAGAATTTATCATAAAAGAAGGATATAGTACAGGAAAGAGATATTAAAATTATGTGTAATACCGACAAATATATTGTAATGTATATTTATTTCAACTGCAAGCCATCCTACCGAAATGTGATTGTACGGGATACGGGTACTAACTTCGTCCACTGTTAAAATATTTGCCTAGCATAATATTGATACCAAACGTGAAATCGTAATACCGGAAAGATCTATGACAGGCAAAATTCTTTCACAATATTTTCTAGGCAGAGAAAGATACACTAAATGCGTTCTATTGTAAAAAGATAATACGAGAGAAAAACAGATGTGGTACAGCATACTGTGTAGGATGTAACGGAAATTGTGTCGAGAAATTCCTAGTACACTAATTTCACATTACAGGAATAAAGCATCAAGCATCCTTTAATACTACAGGCCAACTAAACAGTCTACAATCCAATGTACCTGGCACTCCGCTCTGTTGCCACTGTTCATAATTTTTACCGGCTATCGAAAATATTTGACTCCCTGTAACTTTATATGTTTAAGTAATATGTATAATATTAAGCAAAATGTATTCGCACCACCAGTTCTAATATAATGATTATTAAATATTACTTAAAAAAGCTATAGTTATAAAAATGGTAATTGGATATTTTAGGAAACTTTATATATGTATGATAAATAATGTGATCTCCAAAAGAGATCATAGATAATATCGGGTAGTACATGTTCACATATGCACAATAAGCCAAAGGCTGCGGTGCTATCGGGGCGGCAAAGACGCGGACGAGCCCTAAGGGAAAAAACCTGTTTACATAAAATCAATGAAAACGTGCACAAAAAGATACCCAGCGTCATTTTTTATTATACTTACTTTTTTTACATCGTCGGAAACGTATCGCTATTTCTCCAAAAGATAAAATTCAATTTTTGATGTGGTCAGACGATAATAATGTAATTAATATAAGAAATTGTTTTCTAATCATGCAAACGTTTTTGATTATTTTATCGTTCAAGTATCTTATCATTACCCAGTCAAAAATAAACTTCCACTTAATGCGTATCATTTAAATTATTTTCTAAAATATTTCTTATGTGTTAAGTCTATTTCTATGTGGATTTTTTCCTAATAAGTTTTAGAAAATGTTGATACAGTAATTTACTAGAAATGTTGAAGATGTATAATTTCATGCAATTTATTACTATATGATTAGGATTCCTAATAGACTAATGCACAGTTGTGTTGTGTGTTTTTTATTTATCTACCGTCGGTCTCTTTCGAGACTATGGCCAATCACCAACAACAGGGAAGAGTTTCACCTGACCAACCTGTACATTTTGCCAAACTCCTTTCTTTTTGTAACGAGGATATGGAGGTGCCAACATGGTATAAACACGGGTCTGAAGGCTTTAAGTCACGTCCGAAGAACGGAGCATGCTCACATTCAGCTTGCGGAAACAGTATGGTGGCTTCGGGAGATGTAAAACTATAGTTTGCGCTGTAATGTTTTTATTAAGGAAATAAATGTGTTCCTCGCCCCAGCGCGCCCGGATGTCGAATCCAAGCCTTTTGCACAAACGGCTTATGCTCTATCCGTTATGCAACTGAGGCTACTAATATCAGACAGCTTTGATAAACAATAATCAGGTAATTGGTAGTTACAATTCATTACTCACTGATTATAACTTATGTTGCACAAAAACAAGTGTGCTCTTTTTAGTGAATTTTCTTAAAAAAAATTCACTAATGAGGAGATCCCGACTTTTGAATTTGGAAAAAATTACTTCAAATGAGCGCTAATTAGGCCCCCCAGAAAACATATCCGGGGTCAGTTTCAATTTTTATATGTTTATATATATATATATATATATATATATATATATATATATATATATATATATATATATATATATATATATATATATATATATATATATATCACACCGATAACTCAAAAAATAATGGGCCGATTTTGATTAAATTTGGTGAAAAAATTCCTTTTGCAAATGGCTTGGATGAGTTCGTTAAGCAGGAAAATCTTCCTAGGTTTTCCCGGAAAATTTTGTGTTTTCTTTCGAAAAAAATTTATATCTCCGGAATTAACAAAGTACGGGCAACCAAATTTGGCACGCTGATTTATATCCTTATAAGTAAGCTACCTACCAAAATTTAGCTATGTATGTCAGAAGACAAAAAAGTTATAGGCATTTTAAGAAAAATAAATTGGGGTTTTCCTCAAAACGTCAAAGTGGCGATTTAAAATGTCAAAATTGGCAACATTTAGGCAAATAACTTGAATCTAATACGGGCTATAGAAATAAAATGTCTCAAGAAGGATGTTTTACAAACCCTAAAGTCTTAATTTCAACCGTCATTGTCCTTCATTTTACTAAAATATTTGCAGAAAATTCATTTCAAATAGACCCTCTCTCTGATGCTTGGCAGTAGCCTTAGCTATAGAGTTTATCGTTTAATGGTATATAATTTTTGTCGAATTTTCGTAAAAAATCAATAAAGCTCAATATATCCGTTATTATATAAGATATGAAAAAAATTTGTATATATTAATTATAGGGTGTCTTGAGCTACATCTTAAAATAATATTTCTACAATCACAGGATGGCCCATAAGTAATTGGTGATACAAATTTCCTTTTTTTTTAAATCAAACACGCCTTATTGCATTTTTGCATTTTCCATCGAGATATAATGCATTTTGTAAGAAAAGAAATTCTAGACGCAGAAAGTGCGTTATGGTAGCGAATTTTGATCAAATGTTTCATATTTGAAGAGCTTAATTTGCTATTAACCTATAAGGTTGACCAAGAAACGTGTTTTTTCGAGAACACTTTAAGTTTACTTTTGGAAAAAAGTTTATTTTGGTATGTACTATGGCAATATATCCACCAAGGTTCATTAAAATAACTTTGTAATTTTCAGGGGAAAACTTTTTTTCGAAAAAAAAACTCAAAATTTTTCCGGAAAACCTTGTTCGATTTTCATGGCTAATGAACTCGTCCAAGTTATTAATTAATGAAAGGTACTTACCGAGTTTCATCCAAGTAAGTTAATTACTTTTTAGTGAATTTTCGTAGAAAAAATTCACTAATGGGGAGATCCAGACTTTAGAATTTTGAAAAAATTTTTGCAAATGAGCGCGAATTAGGACCCCTAGAACACATATCCAGGGTCAGTTTCAATTTTTATATGTTTATATATATATATATATATATATATATATATATATATATATATATATATATATATATATATATATATATATATATATATATATATATATATATATATATATATATATATATATATATATATATATATATATATATAGGTACCACACCGATAACTCAAAAAATAATGAGCCGATTTTGATAAAATTTGGCACGTACATTTCTTTTGTCAATGGCTTGGATAAGTTCGTTAGTCAGGAAAATCGGACGAGGTTTTCCGGGAAAATTTTGAGTTTTCATTCGAAAAAAATTCATATCTCAAAAACTAATAGGCCGATTTTAATAAAATTTGGCATGTACCTTCCCTTTGTAAATGACTTTGACAAATTTGTTAGTCAGGAAAATCGGATGAGGTTTTTCGGGAAAATTTTGAGTTTCTATTTGAAAATAAAATTTATCTCAAAGAATAATGGGCCGATTTTGTTAAAATTCGGCACGTACCTTCCCTTTGTAAATGGCTTTGATAAGTTAGTTTATCGAAAAAATCGGACGAGGTTTTCCGGAAAAATTTTGAGTTTTCATTTGAAAAAAATTTTTTTCTTAAAAAATAAAAATCTATGATAACCAAATTTGGTAGGTAGGTTAACGATATAAAAAGTAAACTATACACCAAAATCTAGATTTTTATGTTACAAGAAAAAAAAGTTACAATAAAATATTTTGTGCCAGATCATTTCTATGAAAATTCACTACCATAACGCACTTGCTGCCTCCAGGCTTTTTTTAATTCTGTGAAAAATTGTTAATTAACCAAGAACATGTTTTTTGGTGCAACAAAACTAATAATCATCATTAATTTTAATCTTTTATTAGTTGATGATTGTTAGACAAAACTTTGTGCAACCGGGGATAAGAGATGACTTTTTTGGTATCACTTCTGTTTTCCAAGTAATACAGCAAATAAATACATTTGGTCTTGTTTGGTGTACCAAAAACAATTTCAATAGACTTAGAGAGGTCTACAGGCAGTGAAATTGACCGCAAAGGCGAGTTAAGTAAAAAAAAAGAAATAAATTCGTAGGAATTTCTATCCTAAATATACAATTTCTAGAATAGTATTTTGCTACAATAAGCAGCTAATGAAATGTGTAAATATTTTATATCATAGTATAGTATTTGAATGAAACTACGTGAAATAAGTGACGATTTTCTAGGAAGTAAAAGTGCCAGGTGGTCGGTATTTGTCATTTTAGAAATATCGATCACATGAATGTAGCCCTTTTTTGTGTTTTTTTATCAGTCATAAACACACACCGAAAATTGTACTATATTAATAATATAAAAATATAAAATAAATGTACGTGTAACTATATGTCAGTATGACAACCGCAGCCATGAAAGAAGACAACACACACACACACACTATATGTCAGTATTCTTTAAACATATTTATGGGAATGCATATAAATACGTCTCTGCTGACATGCGTGCGTGTGTGCGCGTGTGTGTGCATGATGTGCGTTTTTGGATAAGAAAAAAATGCTCGTTTTAATTTTAGAGCCATATAGAATTAAAGAATTAATAACATGCCCAGGAAAAAAATTTGCAGAGCAACTTTTTCAAAATATGTACTTATATCTTTCGATATAATAATTATTTGACTACGTAATATTCCTATAACTGTATTGAAATTTGTATTGAGAGACTTAATAAGTAGTAATTTTTTTTGGATGTTGTTTATGCGTGTCTTGAGTCGTGAAACCAATGAATAGATACTTAACTCGTCGCCAAATCAAATTCCATTTAAATAATTTGGTATCGTCTTGATGAACTTTATTATTTCTTCACATATAAATGTAACTTTCGAACCGCGTCATCTTTGCGTTTTTGTAGAAACTGGATTTTATAGTGATAAAATTTGTGTTTTTTTTTTTAATATTCAATGGACCATCGATTTACTAACTCTAAGCTCTGCGGCAACTGTTGGCTTGGCTATACAATAATGGTAACAAGGCTAGAACTTGTACTTGAAGCTTCTCACTTTTAATAGACGGACGTCTGGTACGCGGTGCATCTTTTAAACTAAATTATGTGGTAAATTTAGAGACGACAGACTATACCAAACACGGAGATACTTATTTATTTGGGAAAGACTGATTAAACGTTCTTCCTGTGGCGGTGTAATTTGTTTGGCACTGACAATACAAAATAGTGCTACAAACTTAACCCCACTAATTCTCTTTTTAGGGTAGTCGAAGCAAAAAGTCTACAAGCGCTACACCATCCTGAGATGGCGACCATCTGAAATTCGAGAGTGGATATCAAATATCACTCCTCATTTATATCTTAAAAAATAAAATAAATATAGCATTTTAAAATTTTATTAATTTTGATACACACAGGTAAATAGGCATTTTGAAAATCGTGCAATTAGTTTCGCAACATGATTTTATTTTCTTGTATCGATGTTTTAAATCATTTTGCCAGTACCATTTTCAGTGTAAAAATACAATGTTGTAATATATATGATGCATATCGATAAGTAGGATATTATTAATGCAATCTGCTATGTAATTTATGATTTTATTTTATGTAGTTACTAATTACTTATGTACACGAAATATTTCAAAAGTGTTTTATTTATCTTAATAATTATAGACCATTGTTACAAAAAGTATATCACTAATTATTCAAATTGCCCTGCAACAAAATGATTGAAGACATATTTACAAAGCAAATTATGTAATACAAAGTGTGAGTATAAGCTTCAACCAGGGCCGTATTAGAAAACTATAAAATATTTTTATAATAATAATATTAATAACACATTTATTTATCAATCAATCAATTTACAAAGTACAACAATATGAATTAATCAAACAATATAACCCCATAATAAATAGAAAATCACTCCCACAGAGGTACCATCACCTGTACGTGGGATCTCAACACATTTTCCACCAACATCTTTACTGTCTAATAAACCCGCTTCTCAGCCGCAAATAAAAGCCGCACAAAAAAATTAAATACATCACACTTAAACCGAAAACTTCATTCCCAGCAACCACACATGCACACCAAAATAAACTCTATTTCCATCCACTCTTCTAACCTGTCGCCCTCTCTTCTCTATTTCCCTCTCTCATCTCCATTCCCCCTCGCCCTTCTCGCTCTCTCTTCACCTTTCACACATACACATCCACCAAGTTCACAATCTATATTCACAGGATCGTAGAAAAATAATATAAAAGTCGCTCTAAAATGATCATATCTCCCTCCACCATTTCCGTTCAGTATCAGAGAAATGATACTCGAAAAAAACCGCGTGCGTAGACTAGCTCAACGCACCGGAAACCCCACCGATAAACGAGACGCAAACAGACTCATCAAACAAGTACGATCCGCACTACAAGAACTCCGCAACAATCGTTGGGAGGAGCGCCTGCAAACCCTGTCTGCCCAAGACAACTCCATCTGGCAAATGGCAAAAGCCCTTCGCTCCCAAAAACTTCCGATATCCCCACTTCACGGCCGTAACGGTGTCGTATACACGGATGCGGAGAAAGCTACTGCATTCGCTGATCATCTGTAGTTGCAATTCAGCCCGAATTATAACAACGTTGATCTGTCGCATGTAGCAAGAACGCACCGCTACGCCAGGAGTGCGCTTGGCGCCACCCCAGACACTACTATCGAGCCCACAACTTTTGAAGAAGTTTCCCAAATAATCAAATCATTAAAAATAGGAAAGCTTCGGGATGCGATGGAATCTCCAACGTAACCTTGAAAAACCTCCCCCGCAAAGCCGTGGTATTCCTAGTTACGATTATGAATGCCATGCTGCGATTTCAACATTTTCCTTCCATGTGGAAACTTGCCGACATTATCAACATCCCGAAACCCAGCAAAGATCTGCTGTTCCCTCAGAACTACAGGCCCATTAGCCTGCTACCAATCATCGGCAAAATCGCCGAAAACTGATTCAGAAAAGGCTAGCTTCTTTCACCTCAGAAAATCATATCCTCCCGGATGAGCAATTCGGTTTCAGACACCTGCACTCCACCACAGACCAAGTCCTTCGTGTGGTGGAAAACATCACCGAAGAATTTAATAAAAACAAGTCAACTGGTGCAATATTTCTTGACATTACTCAAGCCTTCGATAGGGTTTGGCAGGCGGGCCGCCTAAACAAACTTCTATCATTCAATTATCCTTTCCCTCTGATTCTGCTAATCAGGTCATACCTACAACAGAGGAAGTACCAGGTCAAACATCTGGGAGCCAGATCTAGAACGTACCCAGCCACGACTGGTCTCCCGGAGGGTTCTGCTATCGCCCCTATGCTGTACAATATATTTGTCGCAGACATTCCGACAGCCCCCCTAAACGTGACATACGCACTGTACGCAGACGACACTACCATCCTCAGCAGCTCCACTCAGCCGAGGATAATAACCGAACGACTTCAAACCGCCGTAGTCGAGCTGCAATCAAGGTATATGAAATCCCTTCTAGCCATAAACCCCGATAAATGTTCAGCTGTCCTATTTTCCGAGAGGAGACACACACCTCACGAACACGTTTCATTAGACAACCGTCTAATTCCCTGGCAAGATTCCGCCAAATACCTCGGGGTTTTCCTCGACAAACACTTAACATGGCGCCCCCATGTCGATCACGCCCGAAAAAAAGCCTCGATGTTCATCTCGAAGCTGTTCCCACTTCTAAATAGAAATTCCAAATTGTCTAGGAACAATAAATTGCTCATGTACAAAGTCATTATCCGGCCAACCTTGACCTATGCATCACCTGCATGGGTCACCGCGGCCGCAACACACATCAAGACCCTTCAAATCATTCAGAACAAAATTCTGAGAATGGTTACCGGAGCGCCATGGTTTGTCCGAAACAGTCAGATTCGCTCTGATCTGGAAATGCCTTCGATACTTGAGTTTATAACTCAACTATCCACAACTCACTTCGCAAAATCCGCTTCTCACCCAAATGCTCTTCTCCGTAGTGCCACCGACTACGACGAGCAACTTCCACAAAAGCATAAGCGTCGAAAGCTTATACTTACCCTTTAACGCCCCAGCGGCAAAAACAGAATGGAAACATTCATACCCAAAAAGTTCTGTATTCTTTCCGACGGAGGTATGGACTAAGGTCCGGTACTCCCAGGGAGGGAGTTTTAGTGAGTAGGTGTACTAAGAGTACGAGTCTCACAGTACCTCGATATCCCACGGCACTACAAAAAGGTGTCGAGAATGAGGTCTGCATGAAGCATCTCTCCCTCCTGTACCAAAAAAAAATCATATCTCAATTTGTATGCCTTCCTTCTTTCTTCATCCACTGTTCTTCGCCACTACATTTTGAGACTAATTAACTCATGCAATTTCAGCCTTGAATATTCAACCAGCCATTTTTCATCTTGACCTTAAATCTGCTAAAAACCAATGACCTGATATCATGAGACAAATGACTATATAACCTAGGAGCTATAAAACTACCACATCTCTGCCCCAGAGCTTTGTCAGCCTTTGCGACTTTAAATGTTGCCCTTTCCTTATGCTCAATATCTGTCATAATTTGTGGATTCTTATGTATCCATAACAAAATGCTTTTTTGCGTAGAGTTGACATAAATCCATATTTTACTTTCTCTGTACAACAGATCAGTTGGATGATTTAATGGTTTGCTATATATTATCTTAAACAATTTCTTTTGTGTTACTACTAAGCTCTTCATCTGTGAATCCGGAGCTCCACCCCACCCTACAATTCTATACTGTATCAGGGATTCGATCAGCGCATAGTACAGACTCCTCATGACACCCGAATCAAAAATTCCGTTTAATTGTCTAAACATAAACAATAGACTGCGTCAGTTGTAAACGGTACATAACAAGCGCAAGCCACTAAGCGTAGAAATAATGATCTTGACAAGCTTGTCTCCATCTATAACATTTTGTGTTAACTAGAGCAGTCGTGACGACATACTACCTGGTTCCGCACCGAGATGGCGTCCCTATCGTACATTTCACAATGTTATACGCTCTGACATCTTGCAACGATGATGATGTAACATCGATTTTTTATATTTTTATCTACCATTTATTTAAATAGCATATCAGTGAAGGTAACGTCATATGTCTTTGTCCAACATTGTAGATATTGCATTACATAATCTGAAGTGATGTCGACGATTATTTTTATATTAATTTCGAATAACTTTATTTTCCCTCGAACAAAAGACTTGAAAATTGGTACACAACCACGTCTGCCTATGCTCTCTTAAGCTGTAAATTTTCGTTTTAATTACTTAAACAAGCTGAAAGATATTGTGTTTTAAAAATTTTAAAATTTTCTGTTACGAAAATTTGCCGTTAAGATATGATGAACGCACTCATCCAAGCCATTAACAAAAAAGGGTAATTCCCAAATTTGGTCCAAATCAGTTATGTAATTTTTGAGTTATCCGTCGGATATATATATATATATATATATATATATATATATATATATATATATATATATATTTATATATATATTTATATATATATATATATATATATATATATATATATATATATATATATATATATATATATATATATATATATATATACGCTGAAACACGTCAATTTTAATATTGAGGGGAACATGTTTTGACATAAAATTCAACTTTGTCACATCAACCCCTTAAGTGTGGTGATAACAACCCTTATATTTTAAATAGGGAACATGGGTCGAGTGTTACATCATTTGAAAGCTCTTTCTTTTCTGAATTCAACACACTAATTTTTTTGGAAGTTTTATCAACTCGTTTAAAAATTATCCACAGTTGAAGATGCAAAAACGCATTTCACTCATTCCGATAAGAAATGTGCTGATAGTCAATGTTTTGTTGGTTTGTAAATAAAAAATTGACTATCAGAACATTTCTTATCGGAATTAGAGAAATGCGGTTTATTATTTCAGTTTATCGGTCGGTTTGATACTTGATAGTACTACCGAAAATTAATTTCACAATGGTGTATTCTGTAGAAGAAAGAGTTGAAATTATTACTCTTTTTTTTCAAAAACGATGACTGTGCCAACCGTACCGCAAATTTGTTTAATGAACGACATCCGAACAGACATGTTAACAGAAAATACATTTTGGAGTTAGTTGCAAAGTTTCGACAAAGTGGTTCAGTAGCCAACAAAAAACGGGATCCTGAACGTGAATTTCCGGTTAGAAATGAGACTACTGAGATTGAAGTTTTAGGACAAATTGCTGCAAAACCCAACTTTGAGCACGAGAAAATTGGCCACTGTTTCAAACATCAAAAGAATAACTATTCAGCAAATATTGAAGCATCATAAATTTCACCCGTATAAGATTCATCTTGTACAAGTACAACATCTGAATGAAGATGATTTTGATCGCCGGCTGGAGTTTTGTGAAGTTATGACTGCACAAATAGCTGATAACGGGAACTTTCTGTTCAATATCTGTTCTTCAGACGAGTGTAAGTTTTTATTAAACTCTACAGTCAATCGTCATAATTGTCGTTATTGGGCAGATAATAATCCAAAAAATTTTCACGAAATCCACACTCAAACTCCACAGAAATTGAATGTCTGGACTGGCATTTTTGGAGACCGTTTAATCGGACCAATTTTTCTTGATGGAAATTTATGTGGCGAAACGTATTTGGAGTTACTAGAAGATATCGTTTACCCTCTACTAATTGACATTGTTGAAAATGATGATCGCTATCAAGAAAATCAATTAGTGTTTCAACAAGATCGAGCTCCTCCGCATTTTTCACAACGTGTTAGGGAATTTTTCAACAAAGAGTTTCTAGAGGAATGGATTGGGCGTAGAGGTGCTATTGAGTGGCCCCCTAGATCACCGGATTTAACTCCTTTAGACTTCTTTCTATGGAGCCATTTAAAGAGTAGAATTTTCGCAACAAAACCGGAGTCTCTGGAAGAATTACGACGACGCATTGTTGAAGAATGCCGTCAAATAACTCCACAAATGCTCCAGAATGTCAGAGCTCGTTTTGAACAGAATTTGTACTTTTGTATGGAAGCTGGTGGTCAACAATTTGAACACTAACTTAACTGAATAAACATTTTTGAACGTTTGGTTTTGTTTTTTTAGTTTGACTATTAGTGCATTTCTTATCACAATGAATGAAATACATTCTTGCAACTCCAACTGTGAATAATTTTTAAACGAGTTGATAAAACTTCAAAAAAAATTGTGTGCTGAATTCAGAAAAGAAAGAGATTTTAAATGATGTAACACTCGACCCATGTTCCCAATTTTAATATAAGGGTTGTTATCACCACCATTAAGGGGTTGATGTGACAAAGTTGAGTTTTATGTCAAAAGATGTCCCCCTCTATATTAAAATTGACGTGTTTCAGCGTTTCTTAAAACAAATTATCTGGACGCAAATCGGTTTGTTTCGTTTTCAATGCGCCACCCTATATATATATATATATATATATATATATATATATATATATATATATATATATATATATATATATATATATATATATATATATATATATATATATATATATATATATATATATATATATATATATATATATATATATATATATATATATATGCATATATGTATAAACATTTTAAGTGACCAAGGAAATGGGTCTGGGCACTAATTCGCGCTCATTTGAAGAAATTTTCCGAAAGTCTCACCATCGATACCCCTCTATTAGTGAATTTTCTAAACGAAAATTCACTAAAAATATAATCGGAGAAATACTCATATATCCATGTCACAAGATGTCAGAAATGATAAATTTATTTACGCCTGTCACTTTACAGGTTTATTTGATAACGCACTTGCTGCGTCTGAACCGAAGGGTACTCACTGGGTTCGATCCCAGGGTTCTCCTTTCACTTTTTCAGTACATACTGTAACATTAACATCAACCGAGGTTGTGGCATTGTATTTGAGCAAGTTGAATGTATGCACGTTCCGCCCTTCCGAGAGGGCGTAAAGCCGTCGGCCCCATGTCCATGCGATGTTGGGTACGTTAAATATCCCTACTCTCCTTACATGAAGGCAGGGGGTTCGTCAAACTTTCCAAGATACTGAAGTGAAACTGCTCCCTGACATCGGTGATTAGCCATAGTCGTGGAAATATACTGACGTTAAAGAAACAAAGACACACACACATACACACACACTTGCTTCGTCACAACTTTCTATCGGTTGTATACATGATTAAGTATTATTAGGTAAAAATTGGTTTCAATTACACATACCGTTGTGACAATTAATAATAACCATGATGGTACAATGGAGTAATCGGATAATAATATTTAATCACGTTTTTAGGAAAAAAATGCTATAACAACATTGACACTCTTAATGTTGTTAGGTACGCTCATAAATAATTCACACTGAATATCGTTATTTTGTTTCATAATATACCTATTTTATTCATAAGGCACACATTTTAAACCGCTCATAAGCCATTGCTTTTGGTATTCAGAAACAAAAAGCGTCATCTACTTTGAAATCAAACTGCACATAATTCAACATCTGTTTCTTCATATAAGGTTTACAACCTTCTTGATGATTATTATTACGTCAGAATAGATAATTAGTAAGTTTCTTTTTAAAATTCAACCAAACCAATTCTCATCTGCGATAAAAGATAACATATGCTTTTAACTCCATAATTAATAACTGTGTGCTAACATGAATTTGATTATCTTGCAAATTACAATATGTATTTTAAAACTGAGAGGTTTGCTTACTGGAAAAATCTTACGTTTTCATAGGGAAAAGCTTGGATTAAGCGATATCAAACACTGTACTCTTAGAATATTTACTGAGTTTAGTACGGAAAAAAATGTTATAGTTCTGAGAAATAAATTTCTTAGCCACAGCACTGTTTTGGATTCTTCTTTTATACAGAAAATGGTGTCCCTGAAGAACGTAACGGTGTTCAGTTTAGATATAACATCCGATATTTCCATCAAAAATTTGTATAATCTAGGAGAAGAGATATTCTTTATTGAATTCGAAACTATAACTGACTTACAGCTTTCTTTGAAAATAGTGAGACAAAAGGAGATTTGGAGGCCTTTTACTAAATTTATTTTAGTAAGTGTTATGCCTGACAGAATGAAAGAAAAACTAATAAATATAATCAAGATGCTCTTCAGTAAAAATATTATTAATTTTGTTATGTTACATTCGCCGCAAAAATATGGTAAAACAATTATTTATTCAAGAAATTTAACGTCAAATACTCTGTGTGAAAATAATGAAAATAAAGGCAATCTCATAAGTCAATGCACTTTAGTCAATGGTGTTAATATTAAGGAAAACCCCTTTTTTGAAAAAGAGCCCTTAATATATGAGAACTGTTCCATAACAATATCTCATTTTTTTCTGGCTATGAAGTCGAAGAGCCGGGCTTATTTAGTATCTTTAGAAACAAACTATAATTTGAGAAAAGTAATAGTCAAATATACAAGAATCGAAGCTAACTTGGTTTATTTCCATGATCGAGACGAACTAGGCGAAGTCCATGAAAATGGATCAGCTACTGGTCATCTTGGAAAGCTGATGAGTGCAGAACTGGACGCAATTATACATGCAGATTTTATAACCGCTACTAAACTTCAACATTTGGACGTCTCTATGTCGTATTACCTCGAACCTATCATGTGGTGTGTACCATACGCTAGACCTATCCCAGAATGGCAAATGGTATTACGTGCATTGGGTGTAGCTAATTTTGTTTCTTTACTTGTTTGCTTTATTTTGACAACTTTGGCTCTATGGGTCATTTCTAAAATCTTAAGAAGAGAATCACACTTTTATGGACAACTTGGAAATTGTTTCTTTAACACATACGCTTTTACCGTAGAGCAAAGCGTGAGCACTATGACAAGATCTGTTGCTGTGAGGCTGGTTTCTATAATATACATATTGTACTCGTTCCAGATCACAATTTACTACAACTCCTTCTTAGCTAGTTCGATGACAAAGCCTTATTATGAAAATCAGATTATCAGTGAAGCTCAAATATTTGAACAAAAATTAAAACCAATATGCAACCCAACCCACATTATTTATTTTGAGAATTATCCTACTTTATCACATATTCTTAAAGAAAATAATGAATCGAGTCTTCCATTCTTGAACCAGTTAAAGAGAATTGCGTATGATAGAAATAGTGCCATTGTTATTAAACAGTCTATCATCTCTACTCTTATGAACCGCTTCTTGGACGAAGATAAATTGCCTCTTATTTATTGCCTGAAACAAAATATAGTACTTGTTCCTATTGGTGTACTTATGAGAAGAAACTTTTTTTTAAAGGAGCGTATAGATCAAATTATTTCTAGACTAGTTGATGCTGGTATAATAATGAAGTGGAGGGAATATTCGAAACAATCAGATGAAATATCTTTTTCCAAAGTGCATATGATTTCTATGAATTATTTGCAAACAGTATTTGCAATTCTTGCCGTGGGATGGCTCATTTCCTTGTTGGCGTTTGTTTTTGAACTCGTCATACATAAATATACGAGGGCGGGTCAATAAGTCCGTGACACAGGTTTTTGGACAAAAATCATTGTATTACTCAACATAGTCTCCTTTAAGCTCTATACACTTTGTCCAACGTTTCTACAATTTTTTATCGCTTCTAAAAATACGATTTGTCGAGGTCCTCAAAATAGGTGTTTGTTTGAGATTATTTTATCATTGGAGTCAAATCTCTTTCCGCCGAGCCATTTCTTTAAGTTTGGAAACTAGAAAGAGTCACTAGGGGCTAAATCCGAAGAATAGGGCGAATGAGGGAGCAATTCGTAGCCCAATTTATGCAATTTCGCCATGGAGACTACACATGTGTGCACCCTTGCATTGCCTTGGCCAAATGCGGTCGTTTTTTTCTTCAAATCGTCATTGAATCAGTCCAATAAGTTGGTATAATATTCGCCATTGATTGTTCTTACCTTTTGAAGGCAATGAATGTAAATTATACCGTGTGCATTCCAAAAAACGGTCGCCATGACTCTATTGGCTGACAAACCCACCTTGGTCGTCTTCGGCGCCGATTCGCACGGATAAACCCAGTGTTTTGACTGCTTCTTGGTCTCTAGTATGTTATGGTGAATCCGTGTTTCGTCCACGGTTACGAAATGGCGCAAAAACTCGTCCTTATTGCGGTTGAACAACGCCAAACGCTCCTTCGAAGTTGTCACACGATTGCGTTTGTGGTCGATTGTGAGCAAACGCGGCACCCATCTTGCGGATAGCTGTCTCATACCCAAGTGATCATGCAAAATTGAAACCACTGAGCCATGTGATATGCCTATGGCTTCCACAATCTCCCGCACTTTCAATCTCCGATCGGCCAACACCATATCGTAAATTTTTTTCAATTGTTTCGGGTGTATCGACCTCAACTGGGCGTCCAGAACGTTCGGCGTCATTTGTGCTTGTTCAGCCATAACCAAATTCAGTAAACCACTTTTTTACCATGGAAATTGATGGTGCAGAGTCCCCCATAGTATTTATCAAGCTTAGTCTTGGCTTGAGTAAATGTTTTTTCCGCAAAAAATAATATTTATGAGCACACGAAATTCACTTTTTTTCCATTTTCGTTATAAATCAAGAGGTTGTCTGCTTTCAATAGCTTTCTAACACAAACTAAATGACGCAGCTTGTTCAAAATTTGACAGAATTCAACTGACAGATGCTTGTTGACAAAAGCAGTGGTACCCTTCCTGTGAATAGGCGGGAAATTTAAAAAGTCACGGACTTATTGACCCGCCCTCGTATGTATGAATTTTAAATTTTTTAGATAATAATGTAAATGTGTTTCACTACCAAAAAACACATCTACCTTCTATATGTAACTACAATACACCATGTATTTAATAATAAAATTAACTTATCAATATTAAATTAAAAACAAAATTAATAATTATTAGTGTCTCTCTTGGGCCTGCCTTACAGAGCAAAGTTTTCTGAAAGGTTTAATATTAGAACTTGACACTCTAAGCTCTTTCTCTATTTTTAGCTGAGATCTATATTTTGTTTTCAGAGCAGCCTCCGCAGAAAATGCGCAAAGGTAGAATGTTGAAAATGGTAATAGTATTCGAAATGCTCTTGTTTTCAGTGCAGTAAACTCATTATTCAACTCTGCCCAAAATTCATATTGTGATTATTACTAAATTGTCTTCTGCATTCGTCACTTGCTGTGAAGTCCATAAAGACTTCTTCTTCGGCAGTTGAGAGACCTTCGGGATTATGTTGAAATAGGTCCCTAAACCACTTGTAAGTTGCTATCAAGTTGAAGTCAATACAAAAATACTTTTTTAAATTCTTTGCCAGCATGGCTAAATGATTTTCAATGGTTACAAAAACAACTTTCACATGTTGTACTTCAGCCTTGTAAGTTTTAACACATTCATCCACATTTCCAAACATTTCCAGGTTTTTTTTTGCTTTACATTTCTGCTCCATAATTCCAGTTTTCTACAGAACGCATTAACTTTATCACTCGTATCCAACATATGTGTGTTGGCTTCTTGGAGTTGAAGATTAAAAGTACTTTATTTCTCGAATATGTCGGACAAGTAGCTAAATTTTATCACAAATAAATCATCTGAAAACTTTTCAGCTTCCGGTCGGTTTTCCTCTTCTAGAAAAATGGCGATTTCATTATAATCACGTTGCAAAATATCCCACGTGACAACCATCTTGCCTCGCAATAAAATAGTAACGCTGAATGTATTGCACTCATGTCTTTACAAAGTGCAGAAAAGATTCTTGATTTGAGGTGTCTCATTTTTTAAATAATTAACAGCGTTTTTTTATATTTCAACAACACACCACGAGGGCTTACAGCCTAAATACTATCATACCGTGGGTGTCGGCAAGGAGGAAAGAGGCAACTTGTTAATTCTGGACTTGAAGGTTTGGAGGTTCGGAGGAGAAGGAAAAACATGTGCCGGCAAGGAATTCTACAACTTGGAAGTCATCGGGACAAAAGAGCGGGAATAACAAGATATTCTATGTCTGGTAACCTGGACAGTGAAAGTTTGCATTCACTCTGTTCCTCTGGTGGATCTGTTGGGGGCAGCAGGTGGAGGAACTCTGGAAGAAAGCTCCTCTGAGCAGTGCCCGTGCAGATATCTATAAAAGAGAGAGAGAGAGAGAGAGAGGTCACCAACGGCACGTCGGTGGGCAAGGGATGGCAGCCTTTGAGTGAGGGTAGGGTCACCGATGAGACTTATAGCTCTCTTCTGAATTGAGTCCAGGATAGCGAGTGTAGAAGCGGCAGCGACACCCCAGATGTGGGAGCAGTATTCGCGGTTTGGCCTTATTTGTGAAGTATATAAGGTATAGAGATTATCTGGTGAAAAGTATTTGCGAGCCCGGAAGAGGAAACATAATTTCTTAGCAGCCGCTTCTGCAATTGATGTGACATCTTGATGCCAATTGAGATTTCTATCCACAGAAATGCCAACAAGTGAAAAGGACTCATTACTTTGAATGACTTGGTTGTTCATTGTAATGGGTCTGGAGCTGGTGTATCTCTTATGAGAAAGAAAGCAAGACTGATATTTGGTGGGGTTGAATTGTACAAGCTTTTTACTTCCCCAGTTTAATATTTTTTGGAGATCCACGGAGACAGAACCCTCCATGAGTCTGCGATCCTCATCAAATTGGGCTAAAGAGACAGGCTTAGAATATTGTATATTTAAGTGGAGGGTGATGTCGTCCGGGTAACTGTGAACTGGGTTGGGTGTGCTAGAGAGGGGGTCATTGATGTGGAGAAGAAACAAAGTAGGGGCTAAAGCTGAACCTTGAGGAACTCCTGCGATAATTGGATACAGTTTAGAGGAATGGCCATCAACGACAACAGAAATGCTTCGGTTGGAGAGGAAATTTGCTGTCCAGGTACAGAGTTTAGGTGGTAGGCCCTAGGCCAGAAGTTTATTAAGCAGCGCTTCGTGCCAGACCTGGTCGAATGCTTTGGATATGTCTAGAGCGACAATCTGGGATTCACCGTATAGTTCCATAGACTTGTTCCAAGAATGGGTGACAAAGGAAAGGAGGTCGGCAGTCGATCTGCGCTGACGGAATCCATACTGCCTATATTCGATTAGACTGTGTTTTTCAAGAAATTTTAGTAATTTGGTGTTTATATACTTTTCCATCACTTTAGAGACGACTGAAAGGTGAGAAATAGGCCTGTAGTTGCTAGGAAGCGCTTTGGATCCTTTCTTGGGGGTGGGTTGTACTCGAGCAGTTTTCCAGTTACTAGGGAATATGCCTTTATTTTATGATATCTGAAATAGACGAGTCAGGACATGAGCAAGTTCTGGTGCGCATTTTTTGAGAACAATTGCTGGGATCTCGTCAAGGCCAGAGGCTTACCTGGTATTAAGAGAAGAGAGCATCTTTCGTACCTTTTTAGTTTTGAAAATGATATCCGTCATTTTATGCGCGACATTGGGGACTGTTGGTGGTTGAACATTTGGAGGTGGGTTGAGAGTAGAATTGCTGGCGAACAACGAAGCAAAAAGTTCAGCCTTGCCCAGGGCGGTAGAAACAATTTCATCCCCTGAGACAAGAGGTGGGAACGGGCTTTTTCAGAAATTATTCCCAATAGATTTAGCAAGAGTCCAGAAGGGTTTGCCGCCGTTGGAGCTTACGAGGACTTTGTTTTTGATGTGGTTATTAAACGAGTTTTTTGCCGCAGAAAGAATGCGAACATAGCGGTTTCTTGCATCGTTAAATGCTTGACGGTTTTCTTGACCGGGATTGTGTAGAAGCGTTTTGTGAGCTTTGACCTTTTCAAGTCTGGCCTTGTCACAGGATTTAGAGAACCAGGGCTTTTGAGTGACTGAAGAGGTTTTCTGTGTACGTGGAATAAATAACTCCATGCCAGCTTGGATAATTTCGGTGACGTTTTGTGAGATATCAGACGGGTCAGGATGAGAGAAGCAGACAGACGCCCATGGAAATGAGGAAAAGTGATCCCGCATTTCGTCTCAGTTTACGGAGTTGTAGTGCCAAACGATACGTGGGTGTGATGACTGTGTGACCTCGGGTTGCATTGCGCAGGAAGCAGTGACCATGCCGTGGTTTGAGCGGCCAAGGGGGGCGGTGACTGTTATCTTATAGCATTCAGGTTTTGTAGTAAGAAGGAGATCCAAGGGATTTGAGCTGTGTGTTGGGATACGAGGAAAGTAAGTAGGTTTCTGAACCATATTGACTAAAGAATTGTTGACTGAAAAGGCCTCCGCTGCTCTCCCTTGTGGATCGGTTTTTGATGATCCTAGCCATTCCTCATTATGGACATTGAAGTCACCAAGAATAGTGACCTCGGAGGAAGGATATTCAGAAATCAGATAGTCGGTTTTTTCAGAAAGGTAGTCAAAGAGCTGGACAAAATTGCTGTCAGAAGGTGACCGGTAAATGCAACAGATGAATTTAGTTGCAGCCCTGAGAGAGAGTTTTATCCATAGTATGTCTTTTCTTCCAGCTTCTAAATTGGTGAATCTGGTGCAGGGTAGATTGCTACGGACGTATGCGCACACGCCTCCATGCAATCTAAAGGAAGTAAGGAACTCATACCCGGGAAATTAAGGTGATTAGTGGCTGTTTTGGCACTGATTTGGGTTTCGGTGAGGAAGAGAAGTTGGGGACTATTAGCCTCGATGAAATGGTGGACGGTGTTCAGGTTAGAATTTGGGCCACATATATTCGAGAAGGATATGTTAAATGTTAATGCTGGCGCCCCCAGTACACCCCACTCACGGAGATCCGAATGGAGGGGTATTTTACTTCCGGAATCTTTTGTACAAGGAGGAGCCATTATCATTTTTGTTTATAAAGGAAACCGACTCATACACCAGAACCGGAAACGTCTGTTGGGACTTCACCGGCCCCTTGATGTATGGGGCCAAGTTCTTTTGATGGACGAGGCTACTTTTCATAGCGACGGTAATGTGAATTTGCATAATATGCATTATTGGTCTACCGAGAACCCCCACTGGATGCGAGAAGTTCAACATCAAGGACGTTGGAGTCTTAATGTATGGCGTGGCGTAATAGGAGGTATAATTATTGGACCCTATTTCTTTGACCAGTCTCTTACTGGTAACCTCTTCTTGGAGTTTATAAGAAATGAATTGCCAGTTTTATTGGAAGATGTACCCCTTGAAACCAGGCAAAATGTGTTTCTGCAGCTCGATGGTTGTCCAGCACATTTTTCAATTAATGTGCGGGAACATCTCGATGAGACGTATCCAGGTCGATGGATAGGAAGAGGAAACATATTTCCCTGGCCAGCCAGGTCACCTGACTTAACATGGTTAGACTTTTATTTGTGGGGACGAATAAAGGACATTGTCTTCCAAACAAAGCCAGCGAGCAAGGAAGATATGAAGAATAGAATCCGAAATGCAATTCGTAGTCTCTCAACTGCGGAAGTGAAATCTGCCGTTTTTTCTACTCTAAATAGGCTCGAGCAGTGTGTAGAACGTGACGGCAGACACTTTGGGCATTTAAGGAGACACTAGAGTGCGTATCTTTGAGAATTACTTACAGAGGGAATTAAATATATTTTTTTTAGATGGCAGTATCAGTTTTTCATTAATATTTCCGGTTAAACAAAAGATAGAGACTTGTGATTTTCACCACTTACTTGGCCTTTAGTACTCTTTCTATCTGTGTAGTAATATTTATATTATTGTGTGATATATTGTATTAGACTATATATTCTTATTTAGGTTCTTATTTTCTCCGTATCATAATGATAAGGAGTCCTGAAATATTTATACAGAATAAAGTAGTTAAGTTTAAGTTTCTTAATAAATTTCAAACTAAAAATATGCAAAGATATTACACATTGTATTTAGGTTTCTTGAGAAAAATCATAAAATGTGTTAAATTTTTAAAAAGCGCCATCTAGTGATTACAGTAACAATAACAAAGACATGGCTTGCAATGCAGTTGATAGAGCAAGAATAACTTTTTTAAATGATACTAAGCTCAATATTTTCCAACGAGGCGATCCCGAGATATTGCATATTTTCCTAATCAATGTTTGCCTTACTCCCACCACGTTATCTGAAGAGTTAGAGAAAAATAGTTGAAACAAAAATTCTTCGTGATACACACGACATTTATTTGCAGGTATTTTCAACACAGTTTATCTGGACATATTACTGAGATATTCTGTTTTTTCCATTTCCTCTTAGTGTTACGCCCCCTAGCGCGTATCTGACGAACTTGAAAATAATTTCCAACGATTTCCGTTGGCCACATTTACTAAATATATTTTTCCCAAAGCTTTATGGTGAACGGCTTCCGAGATACAACCGCTTAGCTTACTTAATTGGCCACCCGGTACAACTGATTTTAGGTCATATTCTGTTATAGTCACGTTAATATGAAGTTGATGTTAAGTCGACCGTTCCCCAAATGGTATTAATTTAAATTAATATGTGTATTTTGATTTCTAATTTTCACCTTACAAATAAAATCAGTATTATTGTCATTGTTATTATTATTATTGCATATTTACTTCGCCCTGTGATACATACATAAAAACTTATTATTAATATCGTGTCTTTGTTTACATGATTATGATATCATTTCATTTGTTATAACACAAAGGGCCATTACTCGCTTGTACTTCGATTGATAAATTAAATATAGTAAATATCATAAATCATGGATAGGAAGCATGTTTTAATATCTTAAGAGTTATTTACATAAACAGCTGGACGTAACGGCAGAAACATGGAATTGTTCACTTTACAAGTTCTTACGTGTATAATTTCTCTGAAACATGTGCTTACTCAGAAACTGTTAATTCAACCTGTAGAAAATATAAACGCCGAATGGATAAAAAGTTACACTTTGAATATATTTCAACATTCTATTAACGAGCAAAATGTGATATTCATAAAAAATGACTTGCTTACGCGATATTACGTTTTCGATTCTGATTTTGTGCGTTCACTAACATCGACAAAAACCGTGTCGTTCTTAAATTTAGACATAACGTCAAAGATTTTTATAAACGATCTATATAATCGAGGAGAAGAAATATTTTTAATTGAATTTAAAAATATAAGCGACCTTCACCGTTCAATAGAAGTCGCCAGAAAAAACGAAATTTGGAGACCAAAGACGAAATTTATTTTAGCAACTGCTTTTCATGAAACGTCCAAAAAGAAATTATTTGATATAGCAGTATTATTATATAAAAGAAACATATTTAATTGGATTTTGGTAAAACCCTCCCATCGATATTATGGTCAGATTAAAATTTATTCAAAAATTGTAACATCTGGTACTTTATGTAAGTCAACGTTTAATAAAATCGATCTGATTGGTAAATGTAATTTTGAAAATAACGAAAGAAATACAGATAATTTTGTTTTCGAAAGTCTGCCTTTTACACAAATATTACCAAAAAAATACCCAAAGTGCACAATAAAAATTGCACAGTATTTTGAACCACCTCTAGATTATTTAGAACGGGATGAAAATCAAATAATGGATGGTGTAGAATTATTAGAATATAGAATAGTTAAAGCAGTCGCAGAACATTTACAAATTGATAGCAAAGTTTTACTTTACAAGGACACAAAAATCATTGGAACTATCTACGAAAATGGATCAGCTACAGGTCAACTAAACAAATTGATGAAAGATGAAATTGATATCGCTACAGCTGGATATGGGATATTTCCTGCTAGAATGGATAACTTAGATATATCAGACCCGTATCATTTAGAACGTTTTGTCTGGTGTGTGCCCCATGCCAAGCCTATCCCCGAATGGCAAATAGTGTTGCGTGCTCTAGGTATTAGAAACTTCTTATGTCTGCTACTCTACTTCACTTTCGCGAGCCTCTGGACATGGTTCATATCTAGATTGTTTAGGAATGAATGTCTTTATTATAACAAACTCAACAATTGCCTTTTGACTATATATTCGTTTACTTTAGGGCAATCCAGTAATGTACCGAAAACTTTAGCTTTAAGGCTGACAGCTATTATGTATATTTTATACTCCTTTCAGATAACCATATATTATAACTCATCTATAACTAGTTCCATGACCAGGCCATATTATGAGAACCAAATTATTAGTGAGACAGAGATACTTGACCATAACTTGAAGCTGCTTTGTTATCCACAATATATCAAATATTTCAATGATAACCCTACCTTAATGAGGCTTCTACAAACTAGCTGTGACTTCAGACCTGCAATAGATAAACTTAAAAACGTTGCTTATGACAGAAGCAGCGCCATTATTATTATGCGGTCGAGATTATCCTATTATGCTCATATATTTTTTGGAAATAGTCCTTTAGTCTATTGTTTCAAAGACAACATAGCGGCTGTCCCTATTGTTATGCTGATGAGAAGAAACTTTTATCTTAGAGAACGCATTGACAAAATAATATCATATCTGATGAATGGAGGTCTAATAGGATATTGGATAGACAATTCGAAAATAACTAATATGGAAGATTATTTTGCAAAAAGTCGCTTTATTTCTATGGACTATCTTCAAACTGTCTTTATAATACTAGGCACAGGATGGTTAATGTCTCTTTCAGTATTATTGATAGAACTATCTTATAAACGATTTGAACAATGCAGGTGGATGTTTTAGGTGTGTACCTGTAACGTTCAAAACGTTACATTTATTTATTTCATTTACTGCTTATCCCCATTTTAATAATATACCCGTTTTGAAAATTATCACGTAGCACTCGCCAACTCTGTCTAATCACATAGAGTTCCAAACTCTATGACTGTTGGTTAACCTGCAGCCTGCTGAAGTTACTAAGTGTTGACAGCATTGGTCTCTTATCACAACCTATAAATTGAAACTCCATCCGTCGATTCATTCTTTTCTAATTAAACCTGTTTAACCAACGAACAATTAATCATGGCACACAAAGATCTACATGGGTGAGTATCTTTGATATAAGTTATTTTCACCTTATTAAATTTTATTCTTGTAATGACTGCATGGTTAAATATGAGTTTAGTTCTTCTGCATGTGAGAGTCTTTAATTATATGTCAAGTAATATTTTAGGCTTTATGCATAAAGCATTTAATTAGTTAGTTTTTGTAAAGACACTGCCACATTGCGGGAGATTTGAATTGTCTAAGAATAATACTAATCCACATGTTTGAATCAGGTCTGAAGGAGGCAATAACACATTATCTAAATTAGCAGTAACACAATGAATATCTGAAAGAGACAGTCACAAGTCATCTGAAGGAGGCAGTGACACATTATCTAAATTAGCAGTAACACAATGAATATCTGAAAGAGGCAGTAACACATTATCTAAATTAGCAGTAACACAATGGATATCTGAAAGAGGCAGTCACAAGTCACCTGAAGGAGGCAGTAATACAATGAATATCTGAAGGAACCAGTGACAAGTTATCTGAAGGAGGCAGTGAGAAGTTACAAAGAATAATTTAGTCATCTGAAGGAGGCAGTGTCAAGTTATCCAAGGAATGCAGTAACAAGTCATCTGAAGTAGGCAATAAACACTCAAAGCCACAGCTGCAATAACCGTAGCAGAAGCACACACTCTAATGCCCACCATTACAACTGTATTATCCATGAAGAGGGCAAGATACAGATTCTACCTGAGCAAGGATGTATATGGTGCACATTGAAACCAGGAGATAGCAGCATATACATCGGAATTCAAGTTAAGTGTCACTAACGTGAGAAAACTAACCCGTGCTTCACTTTTTTTATATAACGTTTCATCTTTGCATAGCTTTACCTTTATAAAATGCCTCACTTTATCGTAACTCTGTTTTAAAATTAGTATAAATTCACTTTGTCTTTGGATTGTGTAAATTTTCAATATTCATTTATAGTTAACTTTTTCTGCACATGCAGGACAGCTTAATGTAATTTTTTTAATTGAAATTTAAGGATATTTTATTGCATTCAATTTATTCATATTGATTTTAAAATTATACTCATTTTTTTAATTACAAATTTAATTGTTCTGCCTTAAGCTTTTACTTTTAAAAATAAATCAACTTGAACTGACATGCTTGTTTCGACTCCTAGTTTGTGTAATTTGTGTGAGTGATTAACTAGTGCCCTAAGTCGACCTGCTCTCTGAGACGCATGTGAACCGACTACTTGCCAGAGAAATAATTGAAAATAAGTAAATTTTCGTTATATACCTACCTAAAATAAATTAGCTTATCTTCTAGATTCAGCAATTCAGCAAATGAAGGGTCCAATGCAATAACTGGTAAAGTCCATAACAGCAAAATACTGCGGAGAGCAATAATAAAAGTCTGGACGCAGGAAGTGCCTTATGGTAGTGAATTTTCATTAAAATGTTTTAATGGCAAATATGTCTAATGCAAGCAGACATCAATTTGGCTACCGTTATAACATACATACGAAGGAGGGTCAATAAGTCCGTGACTTTTTGAATTTCCCGCCTCTTCACAGGAAGGGCAACACTGTCCTGTCAGCGATTTTACGTTTCCGTGTTCAATTCAAACCGACGCGGTCTTGAAATAAACACGAGAAAGTATTGCAATATTCATTGGCGAACCCGTGTTGATATCGAGGCGCCAGGCAATGAACCACGTACGGATTTGTTTGGAAATAAGCTGCATTTGTTCACATCCAAAACCGTGTTGATTTTAAGGACGAAATGGTTACATACTGTGTCTCACATGTTGCTTACTAATGGCGAGAACCATTCGCAAGTCCAGTGCGCACTCGATGTAATTTCGATCTTGTGCTGATTAAAATTGTTTTATTTCTGTTTTGTTTGAGGTTATCGCATTTTAAAATTTACCGGCTAAGTCATGGAACATTTTAAAAGTTTCCTTCATAAACACACTAAAGACTTTGAAATTTTAAAGTTCGAAGAACACTCTTCAGTGAATTATGTTTGCAAGGTGCAATGTGCGTTAGTTTGCACCGGAACTTACGATGAACAATGTAGTTGTTTAGTTAGTGCATTTTCTTTGGAAACAAAGACAAATTGGATAATGATGCGTCGATTCCCAAAACCTGTACGTTACGAGTTAAGAAAAGTATACGTTTGTCAACTTGCAGAAAGTAACAAATCGAAAAACAAGACAAAAGGAGTAAATAGAAATTTCGATTGGAAGGCAAATATAAATATTGAGTTTTTAAAAATAACATAATGTACTCTGAAAAATTCACCTCTATTAAAGAGAGGTTTAAATGTCACTAAAGACATTAATTTCGATCATTCCCATGGGGTAAACGTAGTATAATCTTTAAGCCTATTGCGTTGCTCTGAAGACACAAAGCAGATATTCATATCTTATTTTAATTCGGAAATGACAGCTGCTGCAGCTAAAACGTATTAGGAGTTTAGTATCATGGAGAATAGTGAGGAAGATGCATATAAAGTAGTGTCTAATGCTCAAAAAAATCCTCTTGATCGTCAGGTTACCCATTTATATGAATAGTGGCGGCTCAAAATTACGGTAGTAGAGACAAAATGGATATAGTGGACATTTTAAAAATAAAACAGACAAAAGTACTAGATCTTAATGTTAAAATGTGTATTGTAGAGGACCCCATTATTTGGGTTTTAATTACTCCAATAATGCAAAGAGTTTTTGTTGCGGGGCTGGCTGATGAAATGCAGTGGCGATTTCTCCTAGTGAGCTAGGTGTGCGCCGCACACCCTAAAATATAATTAAAATGTGCCCAGTTAAATATGTTTTATTTCTTTTTCCTTAGTCTTAATACACTACATATGTTATGACAATCGATTTAATTTACTTGTTTGATTTCATAAATAGTCGGTTAATAGTGACTTGAAATGAAGTCGGCACCACGTCTTCATTCAGAAAATATGAGTAGGTCAATAGCAACTGGGAATGAATTCGGGTTAGGTGTGCGTTGTTATTTCCAAACAACTTCACTCGACAGAGCTGTATTGGTATACAATACAGTCCCCCACCCATGTGTTTAAAATAATAAGGAAATACCATTCGTTTTAACACTGCAGTGAGCGGTAAAAATACCGCTCAAGACATATGAATGGAACGCCGGTCTAACAAACGTTGAGATAGCATTATTTACAAACATTACAACTGCGCTTGCCTGGACCACAGTATTCTAGAATCAAAGACTATAATACATTTTAGTAAATTTTCGTAGAAAAAATTAACTAATGGGGAGATCTCGACTTTTGAATTTTGAAAAAATGTTTGCAAATGAGCGCGAACTAGGACCCCTAGAACCCATATCCGGGGTCAGTTTCAATTTTTATATATAAGAATTTAATTTGAGTCAAGTTTTAAAATATAGAAATTTTTGATTAAAATGAAGAAACTGATTTCAAGTACCATCCATATTTCTAGAAATTGTAATGGTACATAATGAGGTGAGGTAATTTTGGAGATTAGAAATCAGATGACAGAACTTTAGAACAATTGACATTTAGATTAAAATTTAGTCAAAATTGCATCATTTGCAGTCACAAGTTTAGACTTACTTGTAAGATGCTTTGTACTATTTATATAACAATAAACTATAAACTATATATATATATATATATATATATATATATATATATATATATATATATATATATATATATATATATATATATATATATATATATATATATATATATATATATATATATATATATATATATATATATATATATATTATACATAGGTATCACACCGATAACTCAAAATATAATCGGCCCATTTTGATAAAGTTTGGCATGTACCTTCCTTCTGTAAATGTATTGGATAATTTCGTTAGTCAGGAAAATCGGACGAGGTTTTCCGGGAAAATGTTGAGTTTTTATTCGAAAAAAATTTGTATCTCAAAAAATAAAAAAGATAAGATAACCAAATTTGGTAGGTAGGTTAACGATATAAAAATTAAACTATGCACCAAAATTTAGGATTCTATGTTGCAAGATAAAAAAGTTATAATAAAATATTTTGTGCCAGATCATTTCTATGAAAATTCACTACCATAACGCACTTGCTGCATCCAGGATTTTTACACATTTTATTATTTAGTACCATATTAACATTGAACTAGTTTTAATGTTTACAGTTTTTACCCCGTTCCGGACAGTGCTAACGCTAACACAAATTTGTGTGAAGAGAAGAGCTTCATTATAATTCCATGTTCTTTTCGTGTTTTAAAGTTTTAAGTGACTTTTTAATTTGTTAGTGTTGCAGTGGGAAATTAATTTATTTATCTACGTATCATTCCCATATAGGTCGAATATATATATATATATATATAAATATATATATATATATATATATATATATATATATATATATATATATATATATATATATATGTATATTTAGTGTTAATAATTTTTAAAACCACCACTAACAGCAACTCGTTACCGCACACCCGAACATTTTGGTCAGGAGACGTCACTGATGAAATGATATTCATTGACAGTAGCAGATCATGCGACCAGACAAACACGTGTGTGACTTTTTTGTTAGTTGCTACCAAGGTTGGTGCTGTACTTTTGGCTGTTATTCTACATACCAGTCAATCACAGCACAATTATACTATTGTCTTTCAAACAGCAAAATCATTTCTTGAAGAGACATGTAACAAGACGTTTCAACCAGGGTTAATAATGACAGACGATAGTAGTGCGGAGAGGAACGCCTTAAGGGAGGTATTTCCTAATAGTAGATTATTGCTCTGCATATTTCATGTCAATCAGGCATTGTGGCGTTGGTTGTGGCAAAGCGAACATGAAGTTGGGAAAGAAGATCGGCAAACCGTCATGAAGAGATTTCGCAGTGTAATGTTTGCAGAATCAATGCATGAAGCAGAAATAAATATGTCTAATGTGCTAAATAATGACAAAGTGAAAGACAATAAAGTTAGGTACTTATTTATTAAACTTATGGGGCCGTCGTGAAGAATGGTGTTAACCGTATCGATTCAATGTTCTTACCAGAGGTAATAATATTAACAATTATTGCGAATCATCGATACGGATATTTAATGACATTGTTCTTCAACGGTGTAAAGTCTTCAACATGTGCGCTTTAGTAGAATTTATCACAAAAACATCTGAATCTTATCACAAGAAGAGACTCATACAGTTTGCGAATGGCAGATCACGAAAGCTTACGATTGCATACGAAAATTTTAGTCAAAATAGTAAGGGAATAGATGAAATAGTGAAAGTGGATGATGGTGGTACACATTTTGTAAAGTCAGGTAGTGATTTGTGGTGAATACTGATATGGCAACATGTGAATGTCAATTTGGAAAGGGTGGTAAATACGGCAAGCATCTATCTGCTGTAAAAAGAAAGTACGGAATTTTGTTAACAAATTCTTTATGTTCAACAGAAGCAGATCGGCAAAATTTTGCAAAATTAGTTTTAGAAGACGAGTTTTCTTCAAAAATCTTTGAAGATATTGCCTTTACCAACGCAAATGGAATAATCAGTGAACCAGAATGCACATCCAGTATAACCACCAGTTGCGATGTTCCTTTAGATTCATTTGAATGCCCAATAATTTCAACAGATAAATTAAATAGTCAAGTTAGTGGTAGGACAATTAATGAAAATTATACGAAAGAATCAAATCTTTCGTTTTTGACGTTCTGCAATTTGAACATGAATCGCCACATTTTACAAGGCGATTGGGAATGTTGCAGATGCACACTTTTTGAGTTAGAGGTGGCTGTGAGGTTTATTGATTTCAATAGGTATTGTCAGCAATGCTCCATAATAAAAAAATAAAATAAGGTAAAGTAGGCTATACCTACTACTTAGCAATTTTTTCTTCATTATTTTATATTGATATAAAGTATACAAATAAAAATTAAGTTCGTTAAATCTTTTTTGTATTGTTAGAATATTTAACACTATTCTGTTCGATTGCTCTAAACGTAAGTTGTGCGATCATTTTTGTGATGAGTAATTTTATAAAAAAAATTAGGCCATATACGAATGTGTTGTCTTTTAGTGAATTTTCTTAAAAAAAATTCACTAATGAGGAGATCCCGACTTTTGAATTTTGAAAAAATTTCTTCAAATGACCGCTAATTAGGCCCCCCAGAACACATATCCGGGGTCAGTTTCAATTTTTATATGTTTATATATATATATATATATATATATATATATATATATATATATATATATATATATATATATATATATATATATATATATATATATATATATATATATATATATATATATATATATATATATATATATATATATATATATATATATATATATATATATATATATATATATATATATATATATATATATATATATATATATATATATATATATATATATGTATCACACCGATAACTCAAAAAATTATAGGCCGATTTTGATTAAATTTGGTGAGTACCTTCCTTTTACAAATGGCTTGGATAAGTTCGTTATCCAGGAAAATCGGCCCAGGTTTTCCCGGAAAATTTTGAGTTTTCTTTCGAAAAAAATTGTAAAAAAATTATATCTCAAAAATTAACAAAGTAAGGGCAACCAAATTTGGTACGCGGGTTTATATCATTATACGTAAGCCACCTACCAAAAGCTCTGTAGATCAAAAGACAAAAAAGTTATAGGCATTTAAATAAAAATTTATTGGGATTTTCCCCAAAATGTCAAAATTGCGATTTAAAACGTCAAAAATTGGCAACATTTAGACAAAGAACTTGAATCTAGTACGGTCTATGGAAAGGAAATGTCTCAAGAAGAATGTTTTACAAACCCAGAAGTCTTAGCTTCAACCGTCATTGTCCTTCATTTTACTAAAATATTTCCAGAAAATTAATTTAATATAGACCCTTTCTCTGATGTTTGGCAGTAGCCTAAGCTATAGAGTTTATCGTTTAATGGTATAACATTTTTGTCGAATTTTCGTAAAAAATCAATAAAGCTCAATATATCCGTTATTATACAAGATATGAAAAAAAATTATATATTAATTATAGGGTGTCTTGAGCTACATCTTAAAAAAATATTTCTACCATCATAGGGTGGCCCATAAGTCGTTGGTGATACAAATTTTCTTATTTTTTTAATCAAACACGCCTTATGTTATTGCATTTTTGCATTTTCCATCGAAATATAATGCATGTTTGTAAGAAAAGAAATTCTGGATGCAGCAAGTGCGTTATGGTAGCGAATTTTGATCAAATGCTTCATATTTGAATAGCCCAATTTGCTATTAACCTATAAGGTTGACCAAGAAACGAGTTTTTGTGGGAACACTTTAAGTTTACTTTTGGAAATTTTGGTACATTTTCACACAATAAAGTTATTTTTATGAAACATGGCACATTGTTTTTACTATATAGGTTATACTGGTAACCAAAATTGATGCCTGCTTTCTTAAATAAAAAGAAAACAGACATATTTGCAATAAAAACATATTTAAGAAAATTCACTACCATAACGCACTTGCTGCGTCCCGAGTTTTTTTTTATGTAACGTCTCCATGTTCAGTACCAAGGCGCTCTTTGAAATGAAAACGGAAACGTGAACATGTACCGCCAGTCATTTTCAAACAATTCCGTGCGTGATTCATTGTCTGGCACCTCGAAATCAACACGGGTTTGTCAATAAATGCTGCAATACTTTTCAGTGTTTATTTCAAGACTGCGTCGATTTCAAATGAACACGGAAACGTAAAATCGCGTCCTGTCAACAAGCATCTGTCAGTCGACTCCTGTCAAATTTTGAACAAGCTGCGTCATTTAGTTTGTGTTAGATAGCTATTGAAAACGGAGAACCTCTTGAGTTATAACAAAAATGGAAAAAAATGAATTTCCTGTGATCATCAAACATTATTTTTTTCCGGAAAAAACCATCACTTCAACCAAGGCTAAGCTTGATAAATACTATGGGGACGCTGAACCATCAATTTCCATGGTACAAAAGTGGTTTACTGAATTTCGTTGCGGCCGTACAAGCACAAATGACGCCGAACGTTCTGCACGCCCAGTTAAGGTCGCTACACCCGAAACATTTGAAAAAATTCACGATATGGTGTTGGCCGATCGGAGATTGAAAGTGCAGGAGATTGTGGAAGCCATAGGCATATCACATGGCTCAGTGGTTTCGATTTTGCATGATTACTTGGGTATGAGAAAGCTATCCGCGAGATGGTTACCGCGTTTGCTCACAATCGACAACAAACGCAATCGTTTGACAACCTTGAAGGAGTGTTTGGCGTTGTTCAACCGCAATAGGGACGAGTTTTTGCGCCGTTTCGTAACCGTGGACGAGACATAGATTCACCACAACACACCAGATACCAAGCAGCAGTCAAAACAGTGGGTTTCTTCGTGCGAATCGGCGGCGAAGAAGGCCAAGGTGAGTTTGTCAGCCAATAAAGTCATGGCGACCGTTTTTTGGGATGCACGTGGTATAATCCACATTGATTACCTTCAAAAGGGAAGAACAATCAATGGCGAATTATATACCAACTTATTGGACCGATTCAATGACGATTTAAAAAGAAACGACCGCATTTGGCCAATAAAAAGTTATTTTTCATCAAGACAATGCAAAGGTGCACACATGTGTAGTCTCCATGATGAGATTGCTTAAATTGGGCTACGAAATTCTCCCTCATCCGCGCTATTCTCTGGATTTATCCCCTAGTGACTATTTCTTGTTTCCAAACTTAAAGAAATGGCTCGGCGGAAAGAGATTTGACTCCAATGATAAAATCATCTCACAAACAAATACCTATTTTGAGGACCTCAACGAATCTTATTTTTTGGAAGTGATAAAAACATTGAAAAAATGTTGGACGAAGTGTATAGAGCTCAAAGGAGACTATGTTGAGAATTAAAATGATTTTTTTGTCAAAAAAAACCTGTGTTTCATTCAAAAAGTCACGAACTTATTGACCCGTCCTAGTAGTATAAAGAATATACCATATTTTAGCTTCCGCTTTTTGTGTTGCTGTCTTTATGCGTCGTTTAAAGTTGAGATTTTACCCTATAGCTATACCCAAATATACAAGATTTTGTTCGGGTGTTATCTTTACTCCCCCACACATAAACCTGACTGCGTTTTTTACTCTTACTTCTTTAAATATAACTGCTTCTTTTTTTCTGGCGGGCTAACTCTAATTCGTGGTTATTCAGTCACTTGTGGATCTTCAGTAGTGCTTCATTTCCTTTCCATTCCAGCTCTTCCTTTGTTTTCGCCGTGATGCTAATTACCAGGTCATCTGCATAAGCCAGCGTGCTTACTCCTTCTCGTGTTAGTACGTTTAGCACTCCATCATATAATATGTACCAGAGGATGGGTCCCAGAACCGACCCACATGGCATTCCCGTTGTAATTTATATGCAAACATTTTTATCTATCTGCAGGGATCTATCGTCCAAGTAATTGTCAATGGTATCTAAGTTGCAGTACGTAGTTACATCTATCACAGCCTAGTGTGCTCTTTGCTATGTCTGTAAAATATGTTCGTTCGTTCGTTGCAAAAATACACACACGTTGCTGGTTCGGCTTTTTTTTAGTGAATTTTTATTTAAAAAATTCACTAATAGAGAGGTATCGATGGTGAGACTTTGCAAAAATTCTTTCAAATGAGCGCGAATTAGGACCCCTAGAACCCATATCCGGGGTCAGTTTGAATTTTTATATGCTTATATATATATATATATATATATATATATATATATATATATATATATATATATATATATATATATATATATATATATATATATGTATCCGTCTGATAACTCAAAAAATAATTAACCGATTTAGATGAAACTCGGCAAGTGCCTTTCTTTTATTAATGGCTTGGATGAGTTCGTTGGCCAGGAAAATCGGACGGGGTTTTCCGGGAAAATTTTGAGTTTTCTTTCAAAAAAAATTTTTTTTTCCGAAAATTTCGATAAAATTTGGTCTACATATTACTTTGGGAAATACCTAACTATGTGCCAAAATTCAGCTTTCTAGGGTTACAGAAAATTGAGCTATTCAAATTTGAAACATGTTTAAATCATAAGTATGTGGTTGCTGTTGGTTAGTCAATGCTTTTCTTATTGACTCATGAGATTCATTCATCAACCTTCCATTGACTTCTGCTTCTGCCGCTGTTACAGTCCTTTTATTTAGATCTAGAGTTGTAACCACTCATGCAAACAGTGTTTTTTAACCACGTGGCTGGGCGACTGACCGAATTCATTCCCAGTTGCTGTTGATTTACTCATATTCTCTTAATATGTTTAAAGATGTGGTGTCTACTTCATTCCAAGTCACTATTAACCGACTATTTATGAAATCAAATAAGTAAATTAAATCGATTGTCATAAAATATGTAGTGTATTAAGACAAGGGAAAAAGAAATAAAACATATATAACTGTGCACATTTTGATTATATTTTAGGGTGCTTGAGAGAGGTATTGTCACAGCATAATATCTTATTAAAGTTCATTTGTAAATAGGTTTAATTTTTATATGTTTATATATATATATATATATATATATATATATATATATATATATATATATATATATATATATATATATATATATATATATGATAACTCAAAAAATAATTAACCGATTTCGATGAAACTTGGCAAGTGCCTGTCTTTTATTAATTGCTTGGATGAGTTCGTTATCCAGAAAAATCAGACGGGGTTTTCCGGAAAAATTTTGAGTTTTCTTTCGAAAAAAATTTTTTTCTCCGAAAGTAACAAAGCTGTTTCAATGAAATTTACTATATATGTTGCCTCAACCTTACTACGTACCAAAATTCAACTTTCTAAGTTTAGAGAAAATTGAGTTACTCAAATTTTAAATTTTCTTTCGAAAAAAATTTTTTTCTCCGAAAATTACAAAGTTATTTTAATGAAATTTTGTGGATATCTTGCCTTAGGAAAAACCTTACTACGTATTGAAATTAAACTCTCTAAGTTTATAGAAAATTGAGTTATTTAAATTTGAAGCATTTAATAAAAATTCACTACCATAACGCACTTGCTGCGTCCCGAGTTTTTTAATAAACAAAAGGAACAAATATAACAATAACAATGCGCGAAAACAATGAATATTTACACAGAACTACCTAAAAGCCTCATAATGCACGATTGAATAATAATTACTACCTATATCGTATTTACGTTAATGATTTTAAGTTCCGTCGGTAAACGTTCGTTCGTTCACAACTAACTTCTGTCTTTCCTTAAAACTAAAACTTATCTACCCTACGCTACAGATGTTTTCTTTATGTGTCACCCTTTTAGTGAATTTTCGTAGAAAAAATTAACTAATGGGGAGATCCCGACTTTTGAATTTTGAAAAATTTTTGCAAATGAGCGCGAACTAGGACCCCTAGAACCATATCCGGGGTCAGTTTCAATTTTTATATGTTTATATATATATATATATATATATATATATATATATATATATATATATATATATATATATATATATATATATATATATATATATATATATATATATATATTATATATATATATTTATATATATATATTTATATATATATATTTATATATATATATATATATATATATATATATATATATATATATATATATATATATATATATATATATATATATATGTATCACACCGATAACTCAAAAAATAATAAGCCGATTTTGATAAAATTTGGCATGTACCTTTCTTTTGTAAATGGCTTGGATAAGTTCGTTAGTCAGGAAAATCGGACGAGGTTTTCCGGGAAAATTTTGAGTTTTCATTCGAAAAAAATTCTTATCTCAAAAAGTAATTAGCCGATTTAAACAAAATTTGGCATGTACCTTCCTTTTGTAAATGGCTTTGACAAGTTTGTTAGTCAGGAAAATCGGACGAGGTTTTCCGGAAAAATTTTGAGTTTTCATTCGACAAAAATTTTTATCTCAAAGAATAATGGGCCGATTTTAATAAAATTTGGCACGTACCTTCCTTTTGTAAATGGCTTTGATAAGTTCGTTAATCAGAAAAATCGGACGAGGTTTTCTAAAAAAATATTGAGTTTTCATTTGAAAAAAAAATTTTTCTTAAAAAATAAAAAATCAATGATAACCAAATTTGGTAGGTAGGTTTACGATATAAAAAGTAAACTATACACCAAAATTTAGATTTCTATATTACAAGAAAAAAAAGTTATAATAGAATATTTTGTGCCAGATCATTTCTATGAAAATTCACTGTCATAACGCACTTGCTGCGTCCCGAGATTTTTTACATATGGTCACACAATGTTGTATCTACTAAACCTAACTAGTGTTCCACACAATTTTCAACAATGCCTCTATCATCTATGTACTCATACTAAAATTCATATTTAAAATACTTAAATTAAAAATTTACTCTAGCTTTTCAAATTTGTTAGGTTAGGAATTAAACCTTTTCTAATGTATCAACTCTCGAACTGGTTGCTAAAAAAGCTGTTCGAACGCTTGTTCGTGCAGCTAGAGCAGTTATTAAATCTAACTTCTGAACGTTACGACGTCTGGGACAGACATACTTCTAAGGTAAAACAAACTAAGCTATACTTCCAGGCAGTATTTATTGATAAAGGCACTAAGGCACTACGAGTCTCGGCTCATATAACCTTAGCTATCTTTAGGGGCTTCCTGAAAAATTACAAAAGTGGTTGTGTCCGAAATAAAGTTTCTGGTGGGTTGGCAAGTATGCCATGACTCAAGCGGTTACATAAGTCTAAACAGTCTTATAAGCAAAGTCTACATTAAAAGTAAAGTCAAAGCTAAAATACTCTGTAACAGTTACATTTGTACAGAGGCATGCGGTGACATTTCAAACAAGGGAAGCAATTCTAGTAACTCGATTATTCTGTCATTTTTGGAAAATTCGTTAATAATGTCGTCATGTAACTGTGGATTCTGGGACATTTCCTGGACGAGTTTATTTTCAACTGACAAAATTGAAATTGGGGAAAGTCTTTCCTGTCCTGTTGAATTTCTAACAAAACTCTTGATACGTTTCAATATAGAAAAATTTCGTTCGAAAGATGCACTAGTAGCAGGAATTGTTAATACTAATTCACATAATTTTAACACTTCAGAATATGCATTTTTCAATTTTGATTGTTTTAAGAAAGTTAAAACTTCACTCGCGTTAGTTTTTGTGTCAATAACATTGGGTTCATAAATGACTGTAAGTTCTGATCGTAATAAGGCTTTGTCAAAATAATGTTCATGGTGAAGAAATAATGATTTGAATGAATCTTCTGGGAAAGGTATCCCTTTAAATCCTCCAAAATTACACAATTCAAGAAATTTCAGGTCACTGAGATGATAAAATCTGCAGTTAATTTGCTGCTGAATTTGATCTATAATTTCGTAGAAAAGGCGGCGGTAAGAAGTTTGAAGGTCTCCCACATTATCAGTGTGCATACCCTTTCTTCGTGGCTCCACTTCTCCTAATTCAATTGTTTTTTCCCAGAACTTATCAAATTCATTCCTTTTTTTGAATTATAATGGATTTAAATTCACTATTTTTTTTCAGGCAAAAACCAATGTGATTTATTTTACGTTGCAATATGTTAAATACATTATCTGAAAAAAGTAATATTTCCGAAAATATATTAAGTAAAAAATTAAAATTAAAGTCTCCTTTCAAACCACCCAAAAATCCTCTAGAACTATTTATTGTTTCTGCGTCCCAATTTTTGCTATTTTCCATTATGTTTTCAAAAAGTTAAATTAACGATTCACGGTGTTCAAATATAGTTAACACAAGTCTGCCGTTGTAGTTCCATCGGGTTGCAACTACTTTGGATAAACGTTTTTTAACAATTGAGCCTAAGGCTTGTGTGCGCTTCGTATATTTGGAAAAAAAGCAGCCATTTAACACTTTACATTCTTTAATATGATTTACAGATTGGGATAAAATTAAATTTAATTTATGAGCACAACAGTGTACAAATAAAGCACTGGAGAACGTTTTCCGCACTTTAGCTTGAAGACCTCCTAAATGTCCGGCCATAACACCAGCCCCATCATAACTTTGGGCATTTAATTTATTATCAGCCTCCTCAATATATTTCATGATATTAAGCACAATTTTATATAGAGCGTTTACGGTACAACCTTCTGTCACATTTTTTAAGCCTAAAAATCTTTCTTGTACACTCCCATCCATTTTTACGTAGCGTATTACTACAGATAGTTTGCTTAAATTAGTTAGATCGGTTGTTTCATCTATAACAATAGCAATGAAACGAATCTGTTTAATTTCAGATTTAATTCTGTTCAAAATAATAGTGGCAGCAGCCGAAATTAAGTCATTCTGAATGCGATTTTATGTCCCGCGAAAAACGTTAGGCTGTTCCGAGTGATTTTTTAAACAAATGTCGTATTTGGATATTAAACAAACTAGGTCTTGAAAGTTTCCTCTGTTTGCAGATGTAGCTGTTTCGTCATGACCCCTGAAGCCCAATTCATGCTGACCAAGCATCAATAAGTCTTTTTAATATGTTTCTGTTTTTATCAACCAGTTCATTGTGTTGGCGATGACTAATTTCTATCTGATTGTCAACGGCGTATTCAATTCGCGTTTTTCCAAAGACACTTAATTTTAAAATGGTCTGTAAATGCGCTTATTACCACTTGTTTGTAAAGTTTGTAAATCCCCACCCCCACCGTCACCGCTGTTAAAAGCTTGCAGCCATATTAATAATCATAAAATGCCAATGAATTTAACTTAGTCGACTGCTCATATCTACGAAATAATCAGGCACATTCACGTTGTACTCGCATCAGGTCTTCGTAGTACAACACGTTCTAAAAACACGCGTACATTGCGCCGAGCCGGGGTTTCTTTTATAAAGTTGCCTGCTGACTACGTGTATTTAACTGAAGTCATTGCATGCATCCACTCGTAGTATCAGATCAGGTTCATGCTGTCCGCATGCGGTCGCATTTACTGGGACGACGTCATTGCTAGGAGCGTATATACAAATACAGTATGATGCATAATAAATAATTATGTGTGTGAGCTTGCGAAATAAAAATTGTAATAATTAAATTAGTTTCAGAATTTGAAATTTAATATTTAAAATACAAAAGGGATTTTAAATAATGCGGTTTAGGTATGTAGTCGTTATTTTAAGGGAAGCAATGCTTCCCTTGCTTCCATGGACCGCACGCCACTACATTTGTAAAAATTAAAGCTAAAAAGTCAAAAAGCTGAAAAGTTAAAACGCCCAACTGTAGAAGTTTGGTCAAAGAACCTCCATGCAGCAAAAACAACAATACAAAAGTGATAAAACGGGTCAGAGCTCGTATAAGTTAAGCTTAAGGTGCACTGACACACTATAATCTAATGTCATGAAACAAATAGCAATAGGTAAAGAGGCTGCTGAGGCAGGCTGCACAATCAGAGCAGAACGTTCAGAGAAAAACACAACTCACGGGCTCTAACCCGTTTTATCACTTATGCTCATTTATATGTTTCTCGGTAAAAATTTTACAAGGTGTTACTTTTTTCCCCTCAGGGCTCGTCTGCGTCTTAGCCGCCCCGATAGCACCGCAGCCTTTGGCTTGTTGTGCATGCACTTTGTCTTTTCTACTCCACCCATTCCAAAATCACTGTGCCTTGAACTAGTCTGCACAGCAATTGATTGGTAGGGTGAAGTTTTATATTGCTCTGTCTCCGGTCTAGACTGCCCGTAAATCAGTTGTCTTTTGCGGTCCAGAGCTTTACACTCGCACAATATGTGCTGGGCTGATTCCTCCCCCTCCCCGCATAGTCTGCATGCCAGGTCCCCCTCGAACCGCCCCATTTTATGCAGGTGTTTCTTGACAGACATGTGTCCCGCGTATGTTAACGATGGTCTGACCACCCTTGTGTACAACCAGTGGGCCGTACTAGGTCTTAGTCCCCACGTTTTCCCATATAGCCGCCTAGTGACGGCTAGGGTCCTAACTGCCTTGCGCAGTATTTTTTCAACGTGACCATTCCAGGTTAGTTTAGAGTCCAGTACGACCTAAGGGCGTACCCAGGATCAAAACTGGGGGGGGGGGGGGGAGCAAGCCATGGTCGTTCAGGTTGTAACATCTTATCGCGGAAAAGGTGAATGAAACCAAAATTTTAAGAAAATTATGTATAATTATAGCAGTCCTTTATCAACTAAGTCATTACAATTATTTGCTTGAAAAAAAATTCTTATAGTTACATGTCTTATAGTAGTATAATTTTTCTTGGATTTGTACAAAACTTGTTCAAAACTCTCCTTTCAATCCAGTCCTGATTTTCCTTGAAAAATTTCCGATGGACGCTCATCAAACACAACCCAGTCAGTATGTCTTCTCCCATTGTACTTCTCAGCTAGGTCTTTACCTTTCGAAGGGTACTGAAAGATCGTTCAACAGTAGCCGTAGTTGATGGGAAAGCACTTAAAATGAGGAGTGCATGCCTTGTTGCAGGGAAAAAATAATAGCCTCCTCCAAAAGTGCAGCCACTTCAATATCCTTGAATTTGTCTCCTGCTAAATCCTTCTTTTTTCACAGATTATGCCACAAATCTAATTCTTCAGAGATATCATCCAACTCATAAAACTCCATGAAAGATTTTGCATTTTTCTTCAAATCTTTTGAAGTCATTTTCAGAATGTATGAAGGATGAAGATGGGATAGGGCAAAAGCAGGTGTTTTTTCGTGTGAGAATCTAACATTTAATGATAAAGTTAAAGAGTCTAGATAAGGGATGATCAACGACCGTCTTCAATATGCAGTCGCAGTTTCAGATGGCGGATTACTTCTGTGTATTTGATTTTGAACAATTCGTGGGACTGGTAACTCAACGCCGACTTTATCCGCGATATCATGTGATTTTTCAAGTAATTCATCAGAAACACGTTCAATTTCTTGTCGATCCTTCTTGATGACATCAAGGATTGCACCAATATGTTTCCTCACCATAATCAAATCCATTTTTTTTCTTTTGTAGAACGTTCACAACGGGTTCCAAAATCGCAGAGTACTTTGCAATCATGACTAAACCTACGATGAAAATTGCACAGTGCAATTGATAGGCAAATTTTCTTGTAGCATAATTTCCTTCGACCGAGAGATGTTCTAGCGCATCGACGATTTCATGGAAGCTGCCTGAAAACTTTCTAATGCTCTTGTATTTCTTAGACCATCTGGTCTCCCTGAGTCTTGCTAGATTAGGAGCCAAATTCCTACTGGCTGGCGACAGCAGGAGGTCTCCTCTATTCCCGCTCCCTGACAGCTGGCAGTACCGATCCGAATGGGGTGTTGCTGAAGGCCTTTTCTATGCCTAGAAAGGCCCTCAGCGCCCTGTTCTGCAGCGTATTCTCCAGTTTCAGCACCAGTTGGTGCAGTGCTGTTTCTGTTAAGACTCCTGCTCTGTATGCATATTGTCCGCAGTGTAGAGGATATGTACACTGCCCCTAATATGCCATTCGAGCAGGTGTTACCTACAAGAAGGTGGAATTTTGTGTTGTATAAAAAATCATAGCTGTTTCCAGACTAATAAATTTTAATATACCCTCGTAAATCGGAAAAAAATTGTCCAGTAATTTCTACAAACTTTTTTCTTATAACTAATTTATCATTAAACAAGTTTTCTATTACAACACTAATTTGCAATTATCTGTTACTGTACAATTTTGTAGAAATGTGAGTCAATAGATAGATATTACATACCTATATGAAATAATCATTTACTCGTTAGTAACTCAAAGATATTATTGGCACTATTTCATAATTTCTAAAGAGGGAATATTATCTACCATCAACGAATTTTCCAGCTATAAAAATATACTATAACAACGAAAATGAAATCGTTATTTTTAACAATAATAGCGTATCTTGCTTTCGAAGAATTTTTAACTTCTAGCGAGCCGTTGCTAATTCAAAATTCAAAAAATCTTCACAGCCAATGGCCAAAAAACTGTGTCCTTAAAATATTCAATGAATATGTTGTTGAGAAAAATCTGATTATAATTAGAAACAAGTTACTGCCTCAACAATTTGTTTTTGATTCTTATTTTCTACGACAAACCACCTTAAAAAATGTAGTGGTCATTAGTTTGGACATGACAAAAAATTCTGGTAGTAATCTGTATAATCGAGGTGAAGAGGTATTTCTTGTCGAATTTAAAAATATAACAGATCTCATAAACTTAGTACAAATTGACAGACAAAAAGAAATTTGGAGACCAACCACAAAATTTGTATTAGCAACAGCAAGTAATGAAACAACAGACGAAGAAATGTTGGATATAGCTAACTTATTATATAAAATAAACATATTTAATTATGTGGTGGTAAAACCATCACAAGAATATATTGATGAAACCAATATTTACTCAATAACTTTATCTTCTGCTGTTCTATGTAATTCATTTCTTAATAAAGTCGATCTTATAGGTAGATGTCGTTATGATGGCACTATAGAATTTAAAACAAACCCCTTTTCGCAAAGGAGCTATTCAAAATACCCAGACTGCACAATCAAAATTGCACAATGTGGTATGTTACATCTAGTGTACTCAGAGGTAGATATGAGAGATGGAAGTTTACAAATGCGTGGCACAGAATATAATTTAGTAAATGCAATAGTTGAAAATCTAGAAATCAACAAAAATATTAATATCTATACAGACCCTGTAGAAATGGGATTTACGTATAGAAATGGGACATTTACTGGTCAACTAAAGAGGATTATAGATGAAGAACTAGATATTGCTACTTGTAGTTATACATTGTCTTCTACTAGAATTAAGACCCTGGATATATCAATACCATATCGCTTGGAACGCATCAAATGGTGTGTCCCACATGCGAACCCCATCCCAGAATGGCAAATAATTTTAGACGCTCTTGGATTTTCAAACTTTCTTTGTGTACTGTTTTGTTTTGTTTCCACTAGCCTTTTTGTATGCGTAATGTCAAGATTTTTCTTAAATGAGTTTCCTTATTACAGAAATCTTAGCAACTGCCTATTAAATGTGTATGCTTTCACTTTAGAACAGTCAAGCAAAAACGAACCAAGAACACCAGTGGCAAGACTGATTATTATGGTTTATATTCTCTATTGTTTTCAAATAACCATACATTATAACTCGTTTTTAGCCAGTTCCATGACCAAACCATATTATGAATATCAGATTGTAAGTGAAAAGGATATACTTAGGCATAATTTAAAACTGCTCTGCTTTCCACAAATGATTAAATACTTTGCAGACAATTTAGTTTTAACTAGGCTTTTGGAAGAAAGGTGTGATTTAGCTTCAGTAACAGACAAACTGAAAAAAGTTGCTTATGGTAAAGATGCAGCCATTATTATTACCCAGTCTGAGTTATATTATTATCTTCACACATTGTTTCATGGAGAACCTTTGGTGTATTGCCTAAAACAGAACATAGTGGCTGTCCCACTTGTGGTACTGATGAGAAGAAACTTCTATCTGAAAGAACGTATTGATGACATAATTGCTGGTCTAGTGAATGGAGGTATAATAGAACATTGGGTGGAAAATCTAATGGTGACTGGTAGCGAGGCATACTCTTTCGGGACCCGCATGATTTCTATGAACTATTTACAAACTTCATTTGTTATGCTAAGCATAGGATGGATGATATCTATTTTAATATTTTTCGTTGAACTTCTGTTAAGAAAATAGTATGTTACTAGTGGTGGTCTCCCTTTGCGCATGGATCTACCATTGCGCATAGATCGCCCTTTGCGCAAGAATCTACCTTTCCGCATGGATCTACCTTTTCGCATGGATCTACCTTTGCGCATTGATCCACCTTTGCGAAATGATCTACCTTTCCGGATGGATCCACCCTTGCGAAAGATTCTACCTTGGGCATGGAACTACCTTTGTGCATGGATACACCTTTTCACATGGATCTACCTTTCCGCATGGGTCAACCTTTTTGCATGGATCTACCCTTAGGTACGCACTTGCTGCGTCAGTATTTCTTACATAATATATATTATCAAAAACACTTGCTGCATCAATATGGGTAATTTTTTAATTTTCCGTTTTATTTGATAAATTTTACCATACTCTCTACCATAACGCACTTGCTACGTCAGCATTATTCCTTCCATAATATTTTGTATTAATTGTAATATTGTTCTTTACCGTAACGGACTTGCTGCGTCAATATATGTTATTTTTAAGTTTACCGTTTTGTTTGATAAATTCTACAATACCCTTTACTATAACACACTTGCTGCGTCAGTATTTCTTCCATAATATTATGTATTGATTACAATAATATTGTTCCGTTTTCCGTTTCCGTTTTGTTTGGTAAATTCCACAATACTCTCTACCATAACACACTTGCTGTGTCAGTATTTCTTCCATAATATTATGTATTAATTATTATAATATTGTTCATTGCCGTAACGCACTTACTGCATATTGATGCCGATATATGTTAGTCAAGTTTCATTAAAAAGATTCACTAATAAAGAGGTATCGATGGTGAGACTTTCGGAAAATTTCTTCAAATGAGCGCGAATTAGGGCCTCTGGAACCCATTTCCATGGTCAGTTAAAATGTCTATATATATATATATATATATATATATATATATATATATATATATATATATATATATATATATATATATATATATATATATATATATATATATATATATATATATATATACATGAGACATACTTGGTTCTCGGGCTGAACCGCGTCCAGAATTTAGGAAAACTCGACGTTTCGGCTCCTGTTTTGGAGCCATTTTCAAGAGGTAAAGGAGATATGTAAGGACACTCTAAGGCTTCAATCTGCCTACTCCTTAGAGCGCAGGACAAAGGTGGGTTGGGTTGTTGTAGCTCGATTACGGGGCCTCGATCTGCCTACTCCCCAAATCTCGCCGGAGATCGTCTGTGAGGTCTCAGTGTGTTCAACCCTAGACCTCAGAGAGATCTGGCAGTTCGTTGCAAGTCTGGTCTTATATATGTCGTTCCGTCTACCTGCTTCGTTATCAGTGAAAGTAGTAGGGTCACGGTCAGTTAAGTGGGGGGCTTTGGTCACGGGACTTAGAGGATGAGGAGGATTAAGAGAGTCACCGGCATTTGTTGTGACAGATAATGGGGCAATAAAATTGTCTGTGGAATTTATTTTCTTTTTGTGTGTTTGTAATAAAGATATAATAGGTTTCCAAGTAGTCGGAAGGCGAAGACTATCATCTCCTTATTTAAACAATCGGGACGTTTTTCAATCTCGATTGCTTCACAGATAATTCTCGTTTGAAGTTGTAAGCCGGTGCTATTATTTTGGCATTATCGAAGTCTATTTTGTGTCCTGTATGAATATGATGCATGGCCAGCGGCGATGAGGGGTCGGATTTTCTAACTGCGAGGGTGTGTTAACTCAAAAAATACTTCACTGATTTGAACCAAATTTGGCAATTACCCTTATTTTGCTAATGGCTTGGATGAGTTCGTTCATCAAATCTTAACGGCAAATTTTTCTTAATAAAAAATTTAAAAAAAACTGGTTTCCTGGTCAACCTTATAGCAAATTGAGCTATTCAAATTTGAGGCATTTAATGAAAATTCGCTACCATAACGCACTTACTGCGTCCAGAATTGCTTTTCTTACATGTATTATATTTCGATAGAAAATGCAAAAATGCAATAACATAGGGCGTGTTCGATTAAAAAAAAAGAAAATTTGAATCACCAACGACTTATGGGCCAGCCTATAATTGTGGAAATATTTTTTAAGATGTAGCTCAAGACACCCTATAATTAATGTATACCATTTTTTTCGTAACTTGCATAATAACGGATATATTGAGCTTTAATGATTTTTTACGAAAATTTAAATAAAATGATATACCATTAAACGATAAACTTTATAGCCAACACCATTACCACAGTATCAGAGAAAGGGTCTATTTTAAATGAATTTTCTGGGAATATTTTAGTAAAATCAAGGACAATGATGATTGAAACTAAGAGATCAGGCTTTGTAAAGCATTATTCTTGAAACATTTTCTTTCCATAGCTCATATTAATTTCAGGTTCATTGCCTAAATATTACCAATTTTGACATTTTAAATCGCGACTTTGACGTTTTGAGGAAAACACAAATTTATTTTTCTTTAAATGCCTGTAACTTTTTTGTTCTCTAACCTACACACCTAAATTTTGGTAGGTAACTCACCTATAATGATATAAACCCGCGTATGAAATTTGGTTTCCCTTACTTTGCTAATTTTGGAGAAAAGGAAACACAAAATTTTCCGGGAAAACCTCGACGGATTTTCCTGGCTAACGAATTTATCCCAGCCACTTGCAAAAGGAAGGTACTCACCAAGTTAGATCAAAATCGGTCCATTATTTTTTAAGTTATAGGTGTGACACATAAATATATATATATATATATATATATATATATATATATATATATATATATATATATATATATATATATATATATATATATATATATAACATATAAAGTCTGAAACCGACCTCGGATTTGGGTTCCAGGGGTCCTAAATAGCGCTCATTTGAAGAAATTTTTTCAAAATTCAAAAGTCGGGATCTCCTCATTAGTGATTTTTTTTAAAGAAAATTCACTAATAAAGTTATTCGAAATTAAAAATAAATTAATCCTCGGCATTACTTCAGATTCTGTAATGCAATGTCTATAATGTTGGACAAAGACAGATGACGTTATCTGCACTGCTATGCTATTTAAATAAATCATAGATAAAAGTCTAAACAATGGAAGTTGTTGCAAGATGTCAGCCTCGAGAACCTTGTGAGTGATACGACAGGGACGCCATCTCGGTGCAGGACCAGGTAGTATGTTATCACGATAGCTCTCGTTTACACAACATTTTATAGATACATGTTATAATTGTCGAATTCAGAAAAAAAAAACAGGAATCCTACCATGTCAAAATCGAATATTGCGCTCATAAGAAATAATAAAGTGAATGATGTCCCAAAGAAAACTGAACGTTGTAGAAAAATTTTCGAGTCCGTTATCAGATAGAAAACTGAAAATGGCTGTGACAATGTCCTTTTGGTTTGTTTATACGAGTCAAAGTAATGAGATAGAGGCGAAAATCTAAAATCGTTTTTTTCAGTTTTTTGACAATTTCTTGAACGACAGTTGCAGAAAGTTAGTTTTCTCTTCGGCATATTAAAAAATTTCGGGACGCAGCAAGTGAGTTATAGTAGCGAATTTTCATCAGAATTGTACACTATTATTATACGGCACATTAGTAAAGTTAATATTCTAAACTTACACAGACCTTGAAGATCGAATATCTCTTTATGATCAAAAAAATCTTGCGTTCTAACTCCCTCTGAGAAAAATGCCCAAAACTCAAGTTTCTATGAAGCTAAAAAACTAAATTTTGCTCTATCTGTAGATAAGTCTTTTAAAAAGAAACTTGTATTACAAATTTTATTAAAGTTATACAGAATATTCCCAGAAGGAAACTTAATTCATATTTAGAAAAGTAAAGTATCTGCCAAATTATAAACGTAGCAGTTATTTTCCCTTATTAATCGCTAGTATGATTTCGCTTTAGTCAACCTAATCAAACCGGTTTTTTCAATATCAACAATAACAAAATTATAATTTCAGGCTCAAAGGTGACAACAATGAGATTTTGTTCAAAACGTATTAAATCTGGGCACCATTGTTTCTCCAAGTGTCAAAATAAAACATAAAAAACATACATTCATCGAGCTGGATTCGATCGCGTTATAATGAATTAGCTATTTTCGGAACAGCTGTAGACGCTAAAGTCGACTGTTTGAAAATAGATTTAATGCGAATTATTTTTCAAGCAATATTCTCCGTAGGAAATATATTTATTTATCAATCATATTTTTACCAAGTACGCATTTCGAATTGTCTGTTTATAGTAAAAACATTTCTGCACAAGATAGCGATAAGGTATCTACCACCGAATAAAATTTTTATATGTAGCCGGGAGTCGAGATATAAGAACGGCTGGTGGCAGAAAGAGTTTCTTCTTGGTTCAGTGTGGTTAAAACTAAAGTCAATCTCCGTGTTAAGTTGAATTAATAGAAAATCCCGGTGTATAAGCGAAATAAATTCTTGAAATAGCGTACCGTCCGTCACGTTTCCGTGTAGAATAATCTCACCCCGTTAAATTCTTCAAATACAGTCTAGGTAAGAATCTTTTAGATTTTGGTATTTATATAGCGAATTTTCATATTTTTCTGAAATAGGGTGTCTCTCTGCCGACGTCGAGATCGTGGGTCAGAGTTAAGGTTCCTTCCGATCCATATCCTAATTAAATGTTGCTAGCGTGGTGTAAATCATTTGGAAAGTGATGATGCAGTTGACACAGACTTTTGAGGTAGATTTCACACGGCCGTTCTAGTTTGACCCTGGCTTGGAAGCTGTAGTAACACAAGCAGGCTTAGGTCAGGTTAGTACGTAACAGAGCCTCCCTGTAAGGCGTCGTCCTAGTCGCTCCTATTTATTCTCAACACCCCTGGTGCCGAGGTACTTTGACCCCACAATACCGATTTCGACTAGATGGCTAACACCTATTTATTTAATTGTCATTTCATTAAACAATCAACTTGTTATCTGCATCTACGAGTCGTAAGCCACCGGGCGCAGGATATTCCCCGTCTCATCTTCCGGGTAAAGTCACGCAAGTTCGGACGGTGTACCAACGTTCGTTGTCCTGAAAAAGGAAAATCAAATCAGGGCTTGGTTGACATCGGATTTTTATCCTTCGGTAGGGAATATTTTGCTTTGTTGGTATATTTTTTCTAATATTAATATAGTGTAATAATTGTCACCATTATTGTAAATACTTTTGAACCATAGTGTATCGTTACGTAATATATAGTATAAAATGAATATACTTTGTCTATGATATCCACATAAACAAATCTGCCACATCCATACATAAATCCGGAAGGTCAGGATATTGCCGAGGGAGCGATTAAAGCCCGCAACCTCGGAGGTAACTAAGCGGCCTGTCATTACAAAGGCTACCAGACCCTCTCCACCGAGCTATCCAGGCACTCTGATTATACCTGTAGTCAAAGTCTTGTACAGAGATCGCAGATATCCTCGCAGTGAGTAAACCCTTTTAAGATCTGGCGCTCGAGGCTGTTTCAATAACCCCGTTGGCCCGTCTTATTAAATAATCAACTCAGCAAATCAAGGTCTCGTTACAAAATGGCGTCCGAGCAGTGTAGCCGAGCAGGGAACTGTAAATGAGAAGCTGATCATTCCGTTTTAATACCGTCCCGTTCTAATAGCGTCCGGTTCCAATATCGTTCCGTTACATAGAAAAGAAAAACCGTCACCGTTATGTCCACTCCGAAAGAAAATACTGAGGTTACCGTCTCTGACACGGAAAGTGGTCCCATTTCTTCCGCTGCCAGAGTATCGTGGATATATAAATTAAAGAAGCCAGAATTATAAGTTGAATTGGCCAAATGTGGTCTGACAACCGTCGGTACCGTGGACAAACAACACAATAGATTAATTCAGTTCCTACGAGAAGGCGTTTCAGAAACGACACCGCACGACGATGATATCGAGCCAGTCCCAGAAGTTCATCCAGAACTGGCACCACGTAGAGGAAATACTCCGAACCGGGCCTACACAGGTTTGAATGTTTCAAACTGGAAGGGTGCAGTTTGATAGAAATTTCGACCCGGCTGCTTTTATAGAATGTCTGGAGGAAATACAAATATATTCAGGCGTCAGCAGCGACCGACTATTAACCGCCCTGTCACAATTGTTAGATGGACCTGCTTTGTTGTGGTACCGTAAAAACCGGGGCATGTGGAGGCAATGGGAAGATTTCCTGAGGGATTTTCGTCAATTTTACTTCCCTGTTAATTACCTATCGAACGCGCCGGTCGTAAGCTATGTCACTGACTTTCAAACACTCATTAGGAGACATGGTAATATGTCCGAGGAAAAAGAACTAACATGGTTCAAGAGGAATCTATTACCGCAATATCCCCAGATGTTGTGCAATTGTGACATTCCGGACATTAGAATGTTCATAGAGGATGTTAAGTCCGTCGAATCCCTCTTGCAAGAAACTCATGATACCCGGCGTTTGACCGGGCCATGCCGTCGGCCAGATTATTTTGCTTGCGCTGTGGCCGTCGCGATACGCTGTCAAGGGACTGTCTTTGTTTACCCCGTCAGGGAAACTGTTGAGGAACTGCGCTGGGCCGAGGCATCCCCAGTTTCCGTTACATAAGCCCTCGGAAACAGCCGCTGTAACAGATAACCGACCGTTTGTATCAGTAAGCATTGCCGAAGGCACCTTCGAAGCACTGTTGAACACTGGGGCCACGCGCTCGTTCGTGGGTGGCAAAATTGCTGAATATTGTCACTCGAAGGGTATCCTCGCGACCGCCATAGGCGACGTAGCCACCCGGGTCGCTGAGCGCAATGCAATAAGTATTAGACAGGCATACGACCTGGTGATGGAGATTGGCTCGCGGATAATCAGACGCCGTATGCTGTTTTTGCCTACATTACCAGTCGATATTCTCTATGGAATGGACATCCTGAAGAAGTACGGGTTTGAAGTAGACCTCCGTACCGCTAGATGGAGAATTGATACCGCCCTCTATTGCAGATTGTACACAGCTCACTGCTGGAGAACAAGTAACAACCGAAGGCCCTTCCTTGCCACACCTACCTATTTTTGAACAGCAGGAGCTCCAGCGATTCCTAGCTATCGAATTTCCCGCGTTCGCGAATATAAAAGTTCCTACCCACCTGATTCAACATCGTATACGACTTGCTAAGACCGTGCCTATTAATCAGCGGTATAGGCCCCATAATTCCAGAACGCAGGAGATAATTGATGAAGTGGTGGATAGGATGTTAGCAGAATGTGTTATAGAGCCGTCGTCTAGCCCCTGGAGCTCGCCGATCGTGATAGTCCAGAAAAAGGATGGTACCCCGCGTTTCTGTATAGACTTTGTAAACCCTTTTAAAATCTAGCGCTCTAGACCGTTTCAATAAACCCGTTGACCCGTCTTATTAAATAATCAACTCAGCAAATCAAGGCCTCGTTACAGCGTAACCTTCTGCTTAGGAGGGAAGCGCGATGCCCCTGCACCATCTAAACACACGTCAACTAACGTTTGTGTGATACTTTAGATCGGCTTCATGCCCGATATATTATATTCAAAGTATACGTGACAATTAATTACAGAATTAGTAGAATTATTGAAACACATTCCACGACTGTTTCGGTCTTATATGACGACTTATATCTAGTTGAAAGATAAAAGAAACTCTTTTAGAATCATTTCCGTAGAGACTTGGCTTGATTTTGCGTACATTTCTGCTATATGACGCGACAGCATAATATATCTGTGCTTTGTTAAAACTGTATTTGGGGCCGTTAATAAAGCCACAAATATAGTGTATTTTTATAATTGATTGAACCCCCAGTGAAATAAAAATAACTTGGAAAATTTTTAGTTTCATGTCGTCTGTCATTTTCCATAATTGCGGCCGAGATTTCACGATTGTTGGTTCGGGTAGTATGTATTATGCCTGGTATATATTTAGTTTGGTTACCGTTGATGTATTGTTTATACCTGTTGTATGAATCAATCTACGCGAGGCAGTTAACTACTCTGTCTGTCAGGTATTGGACTTTAAACACTAAGTCATTTTAACGCATGTCTTTGGGATTTTATTTTTAATTTGGAAAAAAACTCTAAATACTGTGTACCAAATTACTTAACATTCACAACATATGTTTACTTGCACTATTTATAGCCACATGTAAAGTCTCATTCCAGTTACTCTGATACTTACAAAAATATAGCGTTTTCAAACAGCTTTCGCCGATTTTCCACAGGAAATACTTGAGCATAAAGGCTGATTAACGAACTCGACCTCGGCTTTCGCCCAGACAAGATTTTTGCTAAGTTTGATTGAAATCAGTTTAGTATTTTTTGAGATTCTAGGGACCTAAATTCACGCTCCTCTGAAGAAATTTTTTCAAAAGCTTTTCATCGTGGCCTCTTTAACAGCGAATTATTTATAATGAAAATTCGCTAAAAGCACAAAATTTAGCAACTTTGCCAAATTGATACCTACGCTCTATCTTCGATAATAAGTGACATCCCCAGCAATTGTTCTCAAAAAATGCGCACCAGAACTTGCTCCTGTCCTGACTCGTCTGTTTCAGATATCTTACAATAAAGGCATATTCCCTAGTAACTGGAAAAAACTGCTCGAGTACAACCCGTCCCCAAGAAAGGATCCAAAGCGCTTCCTAGCAACTACAGGCCTATTTCTCTCCTTTCAGTCGTCTCTAAAGTGATGGAAAAGTATATAAACACCGAATTACTAAAATTTCTTGAAAAACACAGTCTAATCCACGACAGGTAGTATGGATTCCGTCAGCGCAGATCGACTGCCGACCTCCTTTCCTTTGTCACCCATTCTTGGAACAAGTCTATGGAACTACACGGTGAATCCCAGATTGTTGCTCTAGACATGTCCAAAGCATTCGACCAGGTCTGGCACGCAGCGCTGCTTAATAAGCTTCCGGCCTATGGCCTACCACCAAAACTTTGTACGTGGACAGCAAATTTCCTCTCCAACAGGAGCATTTCTGTTGTGGATAGTCATTCCTCTAAACTGTATCTAATTAATGCAGGAGTTCGTCAAGGTTCAGCTTTAGCCCCAGTTTGTTTCTTCTCCACATCGATGACCTCCTCTCTAGCACATCCAACCGAGTTTACAGTTACGCGGACGACAGCACCCTCCACTCAAATATACAATATTCTAAGCCTGTCTCTTTAGCCCAATTATATGAGGATCGCAGACTCATGGAGGGTTCTGTTTCCGTGGATCTCTAAAAAATATTAGACTGAGGAAGTAGAAATCTTGTACAATTCAACCCCACCAAATCTCAGTCTTGCTTTCTTTCTCATAAGAGATACACCAGCCCTAGACCCATTACAATGAACAACCAAGTTATTCAAAGTAATGAGTCCTTTTCTCTTGTTGGCATTTCTGTGGATCGAAATCTTAAATGGCACCAACATGTCACATCAATTGCAGAAGCGGCTGCTAAGAAATTAGGTTTCCTCTTCCGGGCCCGCAAATACTTTTCACCAACTAATCTCTATACCTTATATACTTCACAAATAAGGCCAAACCTCGAATACTGCTCCAACATCTGGGGTGCAGCTGCCGCTTCTACACTCGCTATGCTGGACTACATTCAAAAGAGAGCTATACGTCTCATCGGTTTTTCCTTCTCCTCCGAACCTCCAAACCTTCAAGACCAGAATTAACAAGTTGGCTCTTTCCTCTTGTCAACACCCACGGTACGATAGTATTTAGGCTGTAAGCCCTCGTGGTGTGTTGTTGGTATTAAGAAAAATCCCCATGGTGAGACTCGAATTTTAATCAACCTGTATATTACGTAAGACATATTTTACTTACAAATGGTCAACACTGTATGGTTAATTATCCACAAACGGCTAATATATCACCGAATGTAATTCACCGTCTATCATACAATGTATATGTCATGATACAACAAATGATTATATAATTCCCTATTTGACAAATGACTATCCCCACCTACTTACATTTAAATTGCAACACATGATTTTCAGCAGCTGGTTAATTTTTTCAGACTGTAGGGATGAAGAGTTCCCTTTCGGAATATCCATAACCATATGAAAATTACGTAAATTACGACAATCAACAACGATATTTTGAAACACCCATACACAAAGTAGGTACCTACTTATTAAATGTAAGTAGGTATATAGAGATATTATTCAGGGATGGAATAAATAAAAATTCATGCGTTAATATGAGAAAAAGATCGAGACGCAGCAAGTGCATTATGGTAGTGAATTTTTATTAAATGCTTCAAATGTGAATAACTAAATTTTCTATAAACTTAGAAAGTTCAATTTTGGTATGTAGTAAGGCCTTCCCTAAGGCAACGTATTCACCACATTTCATTAAAATAACTTTGTAATTTTCCGAGAAAAAATTTTTTTTTTCAAAATAAAACTGAAAATTTGAATAACTCAATTTTTTATAAACTTAGGAAGTTGAATTTTGGTTCGTAGGAAGGTCTTTGAAACTCTGAACGCAGCAAGTGCGTTATGGAAGTGAATTTTCATAAAAATGTTTTAATTACAAATATATCGCTCTAATGCGAGCAGGCATTAATTTGGTTACCGGTATAACCTATATAGTAGGAATAATGTACCATATTTTATCAAAATAATTATTTGAAAATGTACAAACATTTTCCGAAAATAAACTTTAAATGTTTCCGAGAAAACTGGTCTCCTAGCCAATGAACCTTAGGTTAATAGCAAATTGAGTTATTGAAATTTGAAACATTTAATGAAAATTCGCAACCAAAACGCCCTTGCTGCGTTCATACAAAAATTTTCCGAAAATAAAGTTCAATGTTGGTTTCCTAACCAACAAAACTTACGTTAATAGCAAATTGAGTTATTGAAATTTGAAGGATTTAATGAAAATTTGCTACCAAAACGCACTTACTGCGTCCAGATTTTTTTCTTACAAACATGCATCATATTTTGATAAAAAATTCTAAAATGAGGTAACGAATTTTTTCTACGAAAAGTAGCTAAAAATTATAGACCGTTAAACCATAAACTTCACTAAACCTACAGCGAAAGCATCAACTTAACTAAACCGACAGCCAAAGCATCAGAGAAAGGGTCTATTTGAAATGAATTTTCTGTAAACATTTTAGTAAAATGAAGGGCAATGACGGTTGAATCTGAAACTTAAGGGTTCGCAGAACACTCTTCTTGCATCATTTTCTTTTCACAATCCGTATTTGTTTCACGTTCTTTGCGTAATCATTGCCAATTTTGACGTTTTAAATTGCGAGTTTGACGTTTTGAGGAAAACTCCAAAATTTGTTTCTTTAGCTGCCCTTAACTTTTTTGTCCTTAAACTTAGATACCTAAATTTTGGCACATGGTTCACTCTTTATAATACAAATACGCGTACCAAATTTGGTTGCTATCACTTAGTCATTTCCGGAGATATGGATTTTTTTAGAAAGAAAACACAAAATTTTCCGGGGAAACCTTGTCCAATTTTCCTGGCTAACGAACACATCCAAGCCACTTGTAAAAGGAAGGTACGCAGATCTCCCCGTTAGTGAATTTTTTAAAGAAAATTCCCTAAAAAAGAAAATTTGAATCACCAACGACTTATGGGCCACCCTGTAATTGTAGAAATATTCTTTTAAGATGTAGCTGAAGACAGATATAATTAATGTATACAATTTTTTTCCGTATCTTGCATAATAACGGATATATTGAGCTTTAAAGATTTTTTACGAAAATTCGACAAAAATGATATACCATTAACCGATAAACTCTATAGCCAACACTACTGCCAAAGTATCAGAGAAAGGGTCTATTTGAAATGAATTTTCTGGGAATATTTTTGTAAAATGAAGGACAATGACGATTGAAACTAAGACTTCAGGCTTTGTAAAACATTCTTCTTGAGACATTTTCCTTCCATAGCTCATATTAGTTTCAGGTTCATTGCCTAAATATTACCAATTTTGACGTTTTGAGGAAAATGCAAATTTATTTTTCTTTATATGCCTGTAACTTTTTTGTCCTTTAACCTACAGAGCTAAATTTTGGCAGGTAGCTTATCTATAATGATGATATAAAAAAATTTCGATTTTTTTCGAAAGAAAACACAATATTTTCCGGGAAAACCTCGGCGGATTCTCCTGAGTAATGAACTTATCCAAGCCACTCGCGAAAGGAAGGTACTCACCTAATTTTATCAAAATCGGTCCATTATTTTTTTAGTTATAGGTGTGACACATAAATATATATATATATATATATATATATATATATATATATATATATATATATATATATATATATATATATAAAGTCGGAAACCGACCTCGGATTTGGGTTCCAGGGGTCCTAAATAGCGCTCATTTGAAGAATTTTTTTCAAAATTCAAATGTCGAGATCTCCTCATTAGTGAATTTTTTTTAAGAAAATTCACTAAAAGTGTGGGCGCAGCAAATGCGTAATGGTAACAAATTTGCATAAAAAATTCCTGTTGTTAAACAGTAAATATTTGTTAAAAAACTTGTATGCAGCAAGTTATTTGTGGTAGCGAGTTTTTTTTAATAGTAAATAGTAAATAAAAGTATAAACAAAGTCTACATGCAGCCAGCAACTGCTTTGTGGCCAAAAGTTATAAAAATATTTCAAATTTTAATAAGGGAGTTTCCCATTCAGTTAGAATCTTGAATAATCTTGATACATATATCGTCACGCCATTTTAAACATATGAAGCTATAAATCATATTAACCAAAACACCCTCACCAGAGTTTGTAGGCATGTTTCAAAAAGGTGTATAAAGTGCATTGATCAAAACAATTTTCTATTTAGTGTATTTTTAAGTTTCTATTTTACATTTGTTGAGTTTCGCTTCTAATTGTGCTATGTTGTGGAGTTTAAGTTTCTATTTGTTATTGCCGGATTTCGTTATTAAACTGTTTCACATAATATTACCTAGCATTATTACCTAATTAAGTATTGTAAATTAAATCACAATATTTTTTTATCGTGAATGATTACGGAAAATTATGTTAAAAGTTGAAGTCTATTGTTAGACTCCATGGCCTACTGCTTTTTGAACACTTTTTTTTTCTCATTTGTTTTCGGGTATTGGATTTCATAGCCTACTATCCTCAAAACGGTTTTTCTCAAAATTGTCAGTGCAATTACAAGATTTCTCAAGCATGTTGTACATTATTCGAAAGCTCTTTTCACAGGCTATCACATGAGCAAAAAATCCAATATGGCTGCCATAATACAAAAAACGGTGATACCTGTAGCTCAAAAACAAATGACAATCCAAAGTTGAGAATAGCACAAAAAGATTACTCTGTAAAAAGTGTCCTAATAATGTGCAAGTCTTAGACATATCAGATCAACGCCTACTTAGATATTGAAGAAAAAAGAAATCGACAAATTTTGTTTTTTTCAAAATAACTCGAAAACGAAAAGAGGCAGGGTAAGTACAAGTTATATTTGGAATGAGCATGAAATTCGACAAAACATTGCTAATTTAACCGTCTCCCTATCTCTAATAATAACAGCGATAGCAATACATTCCCACCCAGTTTGGGACTCACTGTGTATATATATATATATATATATATATATATATATATATATATATATATATATATATATATATATATATATATATATATGTTATTGCATGCACAGACATGGCTATATATTAAAAAAGCCTTTTATCCTACTGAACCTACAAATTAAAAACAGTTAAATATAAATATATTCGTCAATGAATAGATTTTGACATAGTTTAAATTTATTAGTTAAGGCATAAAAAAAACATTTTGTATCAGAAAACATTGAACAATTAAACTCACAATGAATGAACTGCTTAACAAAATACAAAGTGATATAAACCCGGTATAGACAGCTACAAACACAAACAAGCTGGTAAAAGACCAAATTTATAAACTGTCTTCGACAGAACAAAGTGAATTTAAATAAGAATCTGATTAGGGATTTTAACAAAATGTGTTAATATGTATAGAAAATAAGTAAAAATTTGTTAATTATCAATTAGGGAAACTATGTGTTAGTAATTATTCTAGAAAAATAAGGTTTAATGTGTTAATGAATGATAGGTTATAAATTTTAAAACAAACACAATTTGACTTACATGTATAAAATCGGAATATTGAATTATATGCAGGAAATGACTTTCTTTTGACTAATGCAGTTAAATCATGTTATTGGCTTATCTGAAAACAGAAAATAGTGATTGGTAAATAAAAAGTTTAAATGAAAATTAACAACTGTGATTCGAAGTTAGAAAACAAAAGATAAAAATTAGAACTTCCGGGAGGAAGAACGAGAGATTGGGAAGAAGACGCTGGTAGAAAGAGGAAGCTAATAGATTGCAGCAACAGAAAATGTTCAAAAAAGTTAATATAAGTGATTAAAAACGAGAGTGAAAGTATTTTATAGGTTATACCTACCAGTAAACAGCTATACAACAACTCCAATCAAGAATACTCGTACATAAATTAGGTAAAAACAGTGAATGGGCTCGAAGATTGACCCACGCCAAGCAGACTCTGGGGTAATGCATCAATAATTGTTAAAAAGTGTATTATATATATTCAAAACAAGAAATGAACCTGTAAATTTTATAAAGGAATAATATGTCAACGTCAATCCAAGAAGTTAAATGTCATTTGCAAAGGCAATATACCAAAAGAAGAACTAAATATAAAATATTTATGAAGTACTTGTGAGAGTCACCAGAGGGCGATAAGTAAACGTAAGAAATTCAACCTTATTTCCTCCATTTTAATATTTCTGTTGCCAAGCAACAAAATTCACCTGAAACGACGTTACCATGGTGATAAATAAATGCCAATGAAACTATTCAGATCCGTCATAGGAAGTCATAACCTTGTTTTTAAACAAAGCATTGGAAATAAATTTCTCAATAATAAGTCATAATTGCATTAATAAAGCTGGCATATTTGTATGTTAAAATTAGTAATATACGGGATCCCAAGTAAGAATTTAAATTTGTAAAATTAAGTCAATAACCAAACAAAAAGCTTTTTGACAAAAATAATAATAATAATAAATATTTCAAATTTCAAATTATATATTGCTCATTATTTTATTTTCTGTAAATGTCACACACATCTGTCCATTGACCAATTAATCCTCTAGCAGTATATAAAAAGTTCAGCAAATATAATACCTATGCACCAAGAGTAAGAATTTTCGACATTGGTGGACCCAACTATTAATTAAACATTCCCTGTAGGTAAGAAGAGTATCAACAAAATAGCTGTGGCATAGTAAGTAGATCAAAAAACCAGGTAGATATTTGATTTGATAAAATTATATATATGTATATTTTTCTTAATAAACTCATAATTTAATTCAGTATAATAATATAAAAAAAAACAAAAGGCGCCCAACAAAAATATAATAAAACAAATAACACAAATATCAACACCTATATTTAAATAAAAATACAGTAAAAATAATAAAACCAACAAAAACTTTAATAACACATTTATTTCAATATTACAATAATCAATTTCAAAATTACAATACACTATACAATACACAAAAATACAATATATAAAAACACCCTTATATACATTACAATACGCACCCCCGAAACACTATAATATATATATATATATATATATATATATATATATATATATATATATATATATATATATATATATATATATATATATATATATATATATATATAAATTGAAACTGACCCTGGATATGGGTCCTAGGGGGCCTAGTTCGCGCTCATTTGAAGAATTTTTTTCAAAATTCAAAAGTCGAGAACTCATTAGCGAATTTTTTTTTAAGAAAATTGACCAAAATGGCGAATTTTCCTGAGATAAATTATTCGAAAATTGTCGTGAATTTTGATGCAATTTTACTAAAAAAAAATTCTTGTGAATAATTATATCCTGACAGATGTAGTTGTATACATTGCTTGAAAGGACTCGTTGGCCAGGCAGATCGTACCAATTTTTTCTGAAAATTTTAAAGTTTATTTTCGGATTTTTTAAAATGAAGTATAAAAAGTCAAAAATCGAGGTTGAATACTGTGGTTGGAAACTAAAACAAAAAGCGGGATCACCCCAAAAAACAAGAAAATAATAACAGAGATTTGTGCGCTAGATACGTATTTCGACTGCGATGTTGTCGTCATGAGTAACTGTCGCTAAACTCGAAATACGAATCTAGCGTCTAACCCTCTATTATTTTGTGATTTTTTGAGTGATCTTGTTTTTTTAATGAAATATAGTACATGCTTTCTACTATAAAGGTTATACTTTCTCCCATATTCGAAGTTTTTCGTTAAAAAAAGACCTATTTCACGTTAAAAATATTTTTATGGGAATTCGCTACCATAACGCACTTACTGTGTCCAGAGTTTTTCATTGTCATAAAGAATTTTATTGAAAAGGTGTCAAACATATAAAAATTCCCACATTGCATGGTTTTCTGATAACACATACATACCTGAGCACGAATCAAAGATAGTTATAACGTTATTATTTTATAAACATGACACTTGATTTATATACATAACATACTGTCAATATAACCTTGTATTAACAACGACGTGGGGCATTATTTATATAATAAAGATGGTTAGAAAAAGCTTCTTATGATTATAATGTAAAATGGGAATTGTAGTGTATTTTGTAAGTTACAATGGATTTGATGACTGTACAAGCGATAACAGTGATTGTATGTTTTAAATGCTTCCTTACTGAAAAGACAAGTATACTTCCTAAAGAGGTTGATGAACAAGAGTGTGCAAAAACCTGTGCCCTAAATATAGTTAACAATCTGGTTCACGAAAAAAACGTTATCGTTATAAGAAACCAGTTCCTGAATCAAAATTTTATGTTTGATTCATTTTTTATTAAAAGAGTAATGTCAGTAAACAATTTAGTGATATTAAACATAAACTTAAAATCTAAATTTTCCATAAATAATATGTTCATTCAAGGAGACGATGTATTTTTAATTGAATTTCAGAATGTGACAGACCTTAAATATTCTGTGCAAATAGAGAGGCAGAAAGAAATTTGGAAACCAACCACAAAGTTCATTTTAGCTTCAGCTGGCGCAGAGATCGTTAAACAACTACCAGATATACGAAAATGTTTAGCTGAAAGGAATATATATAATTTTGTCTTATTAGAAGCAAAAAATAATTCTTGTGAAACGAACGTTTACAGCGCTATTTTAACCAATTACGCTTTGTGCAGGAAAAAGTCCAAAAAAATTGATTTTATTGGGAAATGTTCTTCATCCAGTGATGCTGATTCTAGTTTCAAGAAAACAATTTTTACAGAAAAATTACCGTTAACGTATATAAACTGTTTACTAAAAATTACACAATTTTTCTTAAAACCTTTTGCATATTCTAAAATGTATGGAAACCGCTCAGAAATCACAGGAAGAGAGTATAATTTGATAAGAACGCTAGTCGAAAAATTAAAAGTGAAAGTTAACTTAACGTTTTCCTACAATAACATAGAACTTGGAGATGTATATGAAAATGGGTCATCCAGAGGTAACATTTTAAAACTTATAAGAGAAGAAATAGATATTGCTACAGGTTGTTATACCGCACACGTACCTAAAATGAAGAACTTAGATATGTCAGTTACGTACAATTTAGAAGCTTTAGTGTGGTGTGTACCTCACGCAAAACCGATCCCAGAATGGCGAATCTTATTGCATGCATTAGGTGTTACAAATTTCTTTTGTCTGGCTGTTTATTACCTACTGGCTTCCCTCCTAACATGGTTTATTACTAGATTTTCAAAAAATGAAACAATTAGATACAAAAAACTTAAAAACTGCTTCTTATATGTATATTCATTTACCCTCGAACAATCTTCCAATGCTTTACCCAAAACATTGGCCATGAGACTCATATGTGTGATCTATATTTTATACTCTTATTACACTACCGTATATTACAACACTTTTTTAACTAGTTCTATGACAAAACCATATTATGAAAAGCAGATTATCAGCGAGAAAGAAATACTGCAGCTTAATTTAATTCCACACTGCTTACGAACATTTATCAAATATTATGATAATGATCCAGTGATGTCAAAGTATTTGAAAAAGAAATGCACGTCATCTTCTATACAAGAAAAGCTTTCTAGTGTTGCTTACGGTAGAAACAGTGCAGCCTTTGTAACGCAATCAGTAGCCTATGCTTTCATTGGAGATTATTTAGACAGCAATAAATTACCTTTAATATATTGCTTCAAACATAGTATTGTTTTAACCCCTACCGTTATTTTAATGAGAAAAAACTTTCTTTTAACACAACGTGTTAACGAAATAATTGCCAGGCTTATAGATGCGGGAATAATGGAACACTGGAAAAGTGAATCTCGCGCACCAGTTTTACAAGAGTCGTTCTTTGACATTCACATGATTTCTATGAACTATTTACAAACTCTGTTTGTTTTTCTATGTTTAGGATGGTCAGTTTCTATTTTGATATTTTTTAACGAACTTTTAATGTTTAAAATAAAAGGGATATCCAGTGTGTAATGAGACCTTTAACTTTTTCAGAAAAATATCTTGAATGTTGGTATAGAGAGTTACTGACTTTCGAATTTTCTTCAATTGAGCGGGAATTAGAACCTCTTAACCTAAGTTTATGGTACTTTAAAATTTGCATATGTTTATATACAAGGCGTTAGAAATAGGTGATATCAATATTGCCTCAAAGCGGCTAGGGATATTCTGTCGATAATAAGAGTAGAAAAAAGTTGGTGTGCTTAGGAGATAAAGTAAGTTGCCTTATTTATATTATATCTCATCTTGCATATAGGCAGTACAAATGTCGTACAAATAGGCTTTTGCTTGTGCATGTAAGAGAAAATTAAGTTACAGGTGTAATGCCTAATTAAATGTCAAAAACTTTCTAGAACTGTCACTATCAATTTTGCTAAAATTCTAGCATCTTCAGGACGCTCTTACTTCACAAATATTTCTGCTGACTCTGGTTCAAACAACTAGCGTCCCGACTTTTGGCGAATTTTTCATAAAACGAAAGTAGCGTACCTTCCTTTTGTAAGTGGCCTGTATAAGTTCGTTAGATAGGAAAATTTGACTAGTTTTTCCGGGAAAATTTTGGGTTTTCTTTCGGAAATTTGTGTATCTCCAAAACTAACAGAGCTATGAAAACCAAATTTAGCAATACGTTTCTACTATCAAACTTACCTTACGTACCGAAATTCAGGTCTTTACGTTGAAAGGAAAAAAATATAAGCATTTAAAGGAAAAAAAATGGGTACCACCACAAGAACAAAATATTTTGTGTGATTAACAAAACCAATTGAATATTAGATACAACGGTTAAGTTTTCTTGGCACAAAAAGGTCAAGAAATATCAGAAACAATGTTTTGAAAATTTTATAATTTTTCTTCTTAAAACGCCAAAGTCGCGATTTGGAACGTCAAAGTTTGCAATTTTCAGACAACTGATCTGAAATAAATACGGACTGTGTAGAAGCAATGTCATAATAAGTGTGTTTTACAAAGCTTTAAGTATATAAACACCGAATTACTAAAATTTCTTGAAAAACACAGTCTAATCCACGACAGGAAGTATGGATTCCGTCAGCGCAGATCAACTGACGACCTCCTTTCCTTTGTCACCCATTCTTGGAACAAGTCTATGAAACTACACAGTGAATCCCAGATTGTCGCTCTAGACATATCCAAAGCATTCGACCAGGTATGGCACGCAGCGCTGCTTAATAAACTCCCGGCCTATGGCCTAACACCAAAACTCTGTACCTGGACAGCAAATTTCCTCTTCAACCGGAGCATTTCTGTTGTCGTGGATGGCCATTCCTCTAAACTGTATCCAATTAATGCAGGAGTTCCTCAAGGTTCAGCTTTAGCCCCTACTTTGTTTCTTCTCCACATCAATGACCTCCTCTCTAGCACATCCAACCCAGTTCACAGTTACGCGTACGACAGCACCCTCCACTCAAATATACAATATTCTAAGCCTGTCTCTTTAGCCCAATTAGATGATTATCGCAGAATCATGTAGGGTTCTGTCTCCGTGGATCTCCAAGAAATATTATACTGGGGAAGTAGAAATATTGTACAATTCAACCCCACCAAATCACAGTCTTGCTTTCTTTCTCATAAGAGATGCACCAGCCCTAGACCCATCACAATGAACAACCAAGTTATTCAAAGTAATGAGTCCTTTTCACTTGTTGGCATTTCTGTGAATCGAAATCTCAATTGGCACCAAGATGTCACATCAATTGCAGAAGCGTCTGCTAAGAAATTAGGTTTCCTCTTCCGGGCTCGCAAATACTTTTTACCAACTAATCTCCATACCTTATATACTTCACAAAGAAGACCAAACCTCGAGTACTGCTCCCACATCTGGGGTGCTGCTGCCGCTTCTACGCTCGCTATCCTGAACTCTATTCAGAAGAGAGCTATGCGTCAAATCGGTGACCCTACCCTCACCTAAAGGCTGCCATCCCTTGTCCACCTACGTGCCGTTGGTGATCTCTCTCTCTCTCTCTCTCTTTCTCTCTCTTTTATAGATATCTGCACGGGCACTGCTCAGAGGAGCTTTCTTCCATAGTTCCTCCACTTGCTGCCCCCAACAGATGTGCCAGGGGAACAGAGCGAATGCACTCTTTTACTCTTCAGGTCACCAGACATACAACATCTTGTTATGCCCGCTCTTTTGTCCAGAGGACTTCCAAATTGTGGATTTCTTTGCCGGCACATGTTTTTCCTTGTCCCCCGAACCTTCAAACCTTCAAGTCCAGAATTAACAAGTTGCCCCTTTCCGCCTTGTAGATACCCACGGTACGATAGTATTTAGGCTGTAAGCCCTCGTGATGTGTTGTTGAAATAAAAATAAATAAAGAAACCGTTTCAAGTTTTTACTTCCAGTTCTCAGTTTCAAGCCTTTATGTCCGATTTTTCCGTATACGGTTCAAACATACATTTGTTGTCTGAGTTGATCGTTAAAATACAATTTTGCTGTTCAGATTCAAGTTGACATTTGGTTTCAAGTTATTTTCAAGTTCAAGTTTCAACCCAGTGTCTAGCTAACCTATTGAATGCACATTGCACGTGCATTTTCTTCCTGTCTCCACCTCTGCAAGCGTTTTCGACCAGTTACTGACTTCTCTCTTGGGGGCAATTAAGAGCCTATGGTAAGCACAAAATGCCTATGCCAGCCTGTGCAGCTTCTACATTCCGTCAACAGGCAAATTAACACCTGTGGTGCCTCAGGTGAAGGCCTAGATTAGCTGGTGAACCTTTGGAAGTGCCAGCGCACTACATGTGAGTCCTTTTCAACTTTTTGAGTGATTTTTAAGACTTTAGACAGACATAAACTTTTCTGCATTCATAAAATTTCTCATTAAATTGGAACATAAATTTTAAGTCAGTCCAAATTAAAATCTTAGTCGGTGAGATTGATCGAAATATATAAATGGGTTTTGTATTTTCTTTTGGTATGTTGTCAAATATGTAAATTAGCAATATTAGTATGATAATTAATTAATTAACATTTTGCTCACGAACCTTTCAAACCTTCAAATATGTTTTAGAGTAATAAAAAAATAGCTTATAACCTTTCATTTAAATTATGGTTAACCATTACTTGATTTTACAATATCTGAGCTTCTCTCACAAACTTTTAAGAAAACAAAATAGAGCAATTAACTAGAGATTACCTAACAAATTAAAATTGAGAGCATTGGTAGATTTAATAGAAAAACCTTTAACTTCACATTTAATATTTATTTTGCTTCTTTGTAATGTACAACATATATATATATATATATATATATATATATATATATATATATATATATATATATATATATATATATATATATATAATTTACCAGGAGTCTTGATTTAAATAACTCCAATTATTAATTTGTATCAATAAATTTAAATATTTCTGTTTTTAATATCTGCTTTGATTGAATAATTAATTCCTCATTTAACCTTTCTCAATTCTGGTGGTGCTTTAACTGGAAATTCTTTATATCTATTATCTAGATCTCTTCAAACTAAGTAACGTAGTGCCCGTGTTTTGACACAAAGGTTTCAAAAATTCAGGACTTTGGGCAGACTCAAGCTGAGTAAGTATTTTATTTTATTTTCATCTTCAAGCTAAACAATGTATTCCTTACCTCACAAAAGAAATAAATCTGAGAGATAAGTGCAAATAAGTTTGGGTTTGGGAAGTGATTGTGGCATCACTATTGACCGGATTTAGAACCAATTGAATTCTGTGACGAGATATTAATCACTGACAAATATCTAATAAATACACTCAAGTTCTTAGGCTTAAATTGGGACACAATGTCACATTGTAATTATATTTAATTAAGAAATCCAAATACGAGGGAGTACTCAAAAGAAATCGAACTGATGTTGTGGTGCGCGGAGTTTTTGTAATACCGCGTTCTGCCGCTAGGAGCATATAAAGCTACCATTTCCAAGTCAAGAGGCCAAAGATCGTGGATAAAGAAGGTTCCGTTCGGCTTGTATCAATTTTTTGGTGGGGGATATTTTATGTGCTCGTCGTTTTTGTAATGGCAGATTCTCGTGAACAGCGCACGGCCGTTTTGCTTATTGCTCGGAAAAATTGTCACAGAACCTCTCGAAATGTTGAAGCGGCTTACAAGGATCAAGGTTGATGCTATTGGAAAAACTTGGGTGTGTAGGTGGTTGATAAAAACAATAAAATATGTTTCTTTAGTTATTTGTGTTTTTCTATAAACCAACAAAGTTTTTTGAAAATAACAGGAGTAACAAAAGTTTTAAAATTGAATTCCTCATAAAATGAAATAACAATTTAATAAATCCGCCAATATGTTAAAAAATTGTGACATTTTAAGGGTGCATCACTCCTAATCAACCCTTTCAAATGCCTCAATTGAACTCTACTCACCATCGATTAATGCTTTTGGTATTCTCAGAATTTGTACCAAATTTTATTTCACTAAGTTAAAGTATTACGCAGATGTTGATTTTTTCGAAAACTCCACTTTGAAGGCCTATAACTTCTCAACTTAGTATAGAGGTAAGTTGCGTTAAATCACCATATTTTACGTTTACCTACATGCCCCTGCTCTGTGTCGGTTCTTATGCGAAACACCATGTGTACATTCTTTGAATGACAGAAATTAAGGAAATGCAAAGCTATGAAATATATGATTTATCTTCAAAATTTACTAATTTTACTCCATTTAACTAGCCTTGTATATATTTTCGTATTAGCAAGTCCAACTCGCCATATATGATAGAATTTGAACTTCTATCACTCACCCTTGTGTAGGTTACCATCATTCTAGTGGCTACACACACCTGTAAATTCACGTTCAGATACTTAATAAATCAACAATTCGAGTATTGCACATTCATTCAGATTAATTAATATAACAAATGCAAAGAAATGTATGTGAATAAACCTTTAATAAAACAATTAAAATTTCAAGAACATCATCAAATAAAACAAATAAAGATACAGTTCTACGAGTTGACAGATAATTTAACAGCCAAACACAAAGTTTCCGGGATGAGTATTCGAGGTTGCCCCACTGAAGTAACTTGAAATTTGGCTAGACTATTGATCCTACAGGCTGTCAGTGTGCTATTAAAGGAATTCCTTTACACAATAGTATTTATACCTTTATAGAATACAACTAAATTGGACGGAATATGCCACAAAATCATAGTCACTTGCACTTACAAAAAACTAAACCAGAGAGTCATCGATCAGACCTTTTGACCCTTCCCTTGTATGGTTTCTATCTGGTCTGCTCGCAAGTACTTGATTTTGACTTCTAAAGCTCTTTCCATATCCCGGATGTCCAATGTTTGTCACCAACAACTTGGATATTTTGGTTGTGAAAGCATACTTTGGCAAAGTAATTGTGTATCTGATAAATTGAAAGTTTTGTTGTACACAGCTCATCTACCTACCATATGTTCAGGTCCAGATTTTCTGCTCTTCTGATACTTCTTACAGCATTAATTTCTTCTGCCTGAATACAAAACTCATATGTTGCGTACACAATTCTATAGATTTGCAGTATTCTTGCACTTTTGATAGCTTAATATCAGTTTCCCTAATAATCATTTAATGTACTTGCTTATCGTAGAGACCCAGGGCGAACGTTAAGTAGACTAGAACAACACAATTTTTTTATTATATATTATACAATGTATGTGTACCTAATTTGTAAGATGATCCAGTATCAGGCAAAATTAGCAAACCCTTCGTCGGTGTCAACTGTAAGAAATGCTTTAAAACTTGTTTCTTTACTGGGTGCCTTTTAGTTCTTGATAACTTGACACAAGGTTTTAGTTGCTTCTGTACCCTGTGTTATGTTTGTAGTTTCACACTGTTCTACGTATTTACGTCACATTATTATCTTTAATTAATTCTGTTTTCCCCTCAGGGCTCGTCCGCAACGTTGTCGCCCCGATAGCACTGCAGCCTTTGGCTTATTGTGCATGCCCTTAGTCTTTTTACTCCACCCATTCCAAAATTATTGTACCTTGAACTAGTCTGCAAAGCGATTGGTATGGTGATGTTTTATATTGCTCTGTCTCCGCTCTAGACTGACCGTAGATCAGTTGTCTTGTGCCGTCCAGAGGTTTACACTCGCACAAGATGTGCTAGGCTGATTCCTCCCCCTCGCCGCAGAGTCTGCATGCGAGGTCCCTCTCGAACCGCCCCATTTTATGCAGGTGTTTCTTAAAGGCCATGTGTCCCATCAAGAGACCTGTTATGTTTCTGAGCTGCCCTTTGCTAAGATTTATCAGCTCCACAGCTCTCTTTGAACTGGGTTCGTTAATTACTGACTGTCTAAGCCTTGGACAGTCTGCCCAGTACACCTTGTGTTCGTTTCTGACCCAGGACTTAATGGCTCCCCTGGCCGTGCTCTTTGTCACGTCCAGAACCGGTTCTGGTCCCATAAATGGTTCTACTGACCCTCTCTTCGCGAGACTGTCAGCTTCTTCATTGCCTTTGTCGCTCGTCTCGTCTCACTTACCAGCCTGCAGTTTACCCGTGGGCTACTTAAAGCCTTAAGGGCTTGTGCCTATAAGGATCCGCTTGTTGGTCTATCCCCTCCTCTTGTTATCTCGCACACAATGCAGGGTGGTGTACATTTCGGCCTGAAAGAGCGTTGCATGGGCTCCGAGGGAAATACTATGACTTACCCTCGGTCCTTCCGAATAACTACCTTCCCCCGTCCCACGCTCTCGCCGGATCCGCCCGTGAACCAGAGGAGCGCGTCTCGTGGTACGCCCGGTGTCTCCTCCCGCCATGCCTCGCGGTCGGGGATATCCACTGTAAAATTGTTTTTCCTGCAGATTCGCGGGATCGCGAAGTCTGACCTCATTTCAAGCATGGGCTCCTTCACGATTTCCTTAATTTTGCAGTGGACGCTGAAGCCTGGATCGATCTTGAGTCTGCCATTGCAGGCTAGTCTGTATATTCCTAGCCTGGCCTCCTACATGGCTGCTGTTGGGGTTGAAGTCATGGCCCCTGTGATGCCTAGGCAAGCCATACTTTGGATCTTGCCTAGTTTTTGTTTGGCACTGGACTGTGCCACCTTATGACACCAGATCAGTGCAGCGTAACTTAACGATGGTCTGACCACCCTTGTGTACAGCCAGTCGGCCATACTAGGTCTTAGTCCCCACGTTTTTCCATATTGCCGCCTAGTGAGCCTTACGCAGTATTTTTTTTGACGTGACCATTTCAGGTTAGCATAGAGTCCAATACGACCCCAAGATATTTACCTTACTGGCCATTGAGATGTTTCTACCGTATAGAGTGAGAGTTCTGCGGCTCTCCCACTTAATTATGTAACATTATGAACTTATACAGCATGACTTAACATCATTCAAGTTGACAGCTGATATTAATTTATATTTACGTCTATCAGCCATCTTCCCTTCGATATGGACATACGCTCTATGCCTAAATATACAATTTTCGGATGTGTTTAACACAGAATAGGTAACAGAATCAAACATGCAAAATAGTTCCTCTTATCATTCTCACCACTATACTTAAACCGTAATCATCATCTATCTTTTTCATTAAATTTTAAAGTTATATAATATTATAAGGACATCTCGAACACATTCTGGGCGAATATTGTGAACAATGATCTCTTCAAATATTCTTAGTATATTGATGAAGAATTTTCTTAGAATGTGATTGAATGAATGTACTCAGAATGTTCAAGATACAGTCTGAAATTCCATAAATGTTATTAGAACATTCCGAAGCAAATATTCTGATAAAAGAATGTTCTCACATTGTGAGAAAATTCTGAGAATATGTTGTGCTGTATGGAAAAGAATATTACCGAAAAACTCTCAACAGAGAAAATTTCTCACACTATAAGGTTTCCTAATAAAAAATACCTACCTGAATATAAATAAAAGCTAGTCCTTAACGTTATTGTTTTATAAACATGCCACTTGATTTATATACATATACTTATAATGGTAAACCTTTTATTAACAAGGATGTCGGGCATTATTTCTATAATAACGATGGTTACAAAGAGCCTTTTATCATTGAAATATAAAATGAGAATTGAGGCGTATTTTGTAAGTTAACATGGACTTGACGACTGTACAAGTGATAACAGTGATTGTATGTTTTCAATGTATTCTTGCCGAAAAAACATATATACTTCATAATACTGTTGTTGAACAAGAGTGCGTAAAAAACTGTGCCTTAAATATATTTCACAATTTTATTCACGAAAGAAATATTATCGTCATTAGAAACCAGTTTTTGAATCAAAATTTGATTTTTGATTCGTTTTTTATTAAAAGAATAATGTCAGTAAAGAATTTAGTAATATTAAATATAAACCTGAAGTCCAGATTTTCGATAAATAATCTGTTCGTTCAAGGAGACGATGTATTTTTAATTGAATTTCAGAATGTGACAGACCTTAAATATTCTGTTCAAATACAGAGGCAAAAAGAAATTTGGAAACCAACTACAAAGTTCATTTTAGCTTCTGCTGGTGCAGAGATTGTTAAACAACTACCAGATATACGAAAATGTTTAGCTGAAAGGAATATATATAATTTTATCTTATTAGAAGCAAAAAATAATTTTTGTGAAACCAACGTTTATAGCGCGATTTTAACTGCTAAGGCTTTGTGTGTGAAAGAGTTGACAAAAATTGATCTTATTGGGAAATGTTCTCCATCCAGTGATTTTGATTTTACCTCCAGGAAAACAATATTTTCAGAAAAATTACCTTTAACGTATGTGAACTGTTTACTAAAAATTTCACAATATTTCTTAAAACCTTTTGCATATTCTAAAATGTATGGAAAACGTTTAGAAATCACCGGAAGGGAGTATAATTTGATAAGAACTCTTGTCGAAAAATTAAAAGTTAAAGTTAACTTAAAGTTTTTCTATAATAACACAGAACTTGGAGATGTATATGAAAATGGGTCATCCAGAGGTAATATTTTAAAACTTATAAAAGAAGAAATAGATATTGCTACAGGTTGTTATACCGCACACGTACCTAAAATGAAGAACTTAGATATGTCAGTTACGTACAATTTAGAAGCTTTAGTGTGGTGTGTACCTCACGCAAAACCGATCCCAGAATGGCGAATGTTACTGCATGCATTAGGTGTTACAAATTTCTTTTGTCTGGCTGTTTATTACCTACTGGCTTCCCTCCTAACATGGTTTATTACTAGATTTTCAAAAAATGAAACACTTAGATACAAAAAACTTAAAAACTGCTTCTTATATGTATATTCATTTACCCTCGAACAATCTTCCAATGCTTTACCCAAAACATTGGCCATGAGACTCATATGTATAATCTATATTTTATACTCTTATTACACTACCGTATATTACAACACTCTTTTAACTAGTTCTATGACAAAACCATATTATGAAAAGCAGATTGTCAGCGAGAAAGAAATACGGCAGCTTAATTTAATTCCACACTGCTTACGAACATTTATCAAATATTATGATAATGATCCAGTTATGTCAAAATATTTGAAAAAGAAATGCAAGTCAGCTTCTATAAAAGGAAAGCTTTCTAGTGTTGCTTACGGTAGAAACAGTGCAGCCTTTGTAACGCAATCAGTAGCCTATGCTTTCATTGGAGATTATTTAGACAGCAATAAATTACCTTTAATATATTGCTTCAAAAATAGTATTGTTTTAACTCCTACCGTTATTTTAATGAGAAAAAACTTTATTTTAACACAACGTGTTAACGAAATAATTGCCAGGCTTATAGATGCTGGAATAATGGAACACTGGAAAAGTGAATCAGCCACACCAGTTTTACAAGAGTGGTTTTTGGAGATTCACATGATTACTATGAACTATTTACAAACTCTTTTTGTTTTCCTATGTTTGGGATGGTCAGTTTCTATTTTAATATTTGTTAACGAACTTTTAATGTTTAAAACAAAAGGAATGTCTAGTGTATAATAGGGCATTTACCTTTTTTTTAGAAAAGTAGTTTTAAAAGTTCGTATCGCAATAATGATCCACTTATATTTTGAACGAACTGTCGTTAATAATTCGCTTATAGCGTGGTACCGACTTTTGTTTTTTTTTTTTTCAAATGAGCGGGAATTAGAACCTCCCAACCTATGTTTATGATCCAGAACCTCGGTGGTTCAGGGGTAAGAACCTGTGCCTCTGAACCGAAGGGTACTGGGTTCAATCCCAGCGTACTCCTTTCACTTTTTCGGTACAAACTGTAACATTAACATCAACCGAGGTTCTGGCATTGTATTTGAGCAGGTTGAATGTCGGCACGTTCCGCTCTTCGGAGGGGGCGTAAAGCCGTCGGTCCCGTGTCCATGCGATGTTGGGCACATTAAAGATCCCTACCCTCCTTACAGAAAGTCAGGGATCCGGCAACATTTCCAGGATAGTGAGGTGAAACTGCTCCCTGGCGTCGGTGATTGGCCATAGTCGCGGAAATAGGCTGACGTTAAAGAAACAAAACACACACACACACACACATATGTTTATGATCCGTTAAATTTTGTTTATGTTTATCTACAAGGTGTTGGAAATAGGTGATGCCCCGGTGAGGAATACTTTGTCGGTTATAAGATTAGAGAAAAGTTGAAATTTTTAGAGAATTTTCATGCTCTCTGAAATTCTACTTGTCATTTTATCATTATCCATTCGTTCTAGGTGTCCAAACAATCTAAGCAAGCTGCCCTCATAATTACTTCCAATAAAATTTTGGGAAAATTGCTCGAGTACAACCCGTCCCCAAGAAAGGGTCCAAAATACTACAAGCCTATTTCTCTCCTTTCAGTCGTCTCTAAAGTGATGGAAAAGTATATAAACACAGAATTACTAAAATTTATTGAAAAACGTCTAATCCACGACAGGCAGTATGGATTCCGTCAGCGCAGATCAATAGTCGACCTCCTTTCCTTTGTCACCCATTCTTGGAACAAGTCTATGGAACTACACGGTGAATCCCAGATTGTCGCTCTAGACATATCCAAAGCATTCGACCAGGTGTGGCACGCAGCGCTGCTTAATAAACTTTCGACCTAAGGCCTACCACCAAAACTTTGTACCTGGACAGTAAATTTCCTCTCCAACCGGAGCATTTCTGTTGTCGTGGATGGCCATTCCTCTCAACTGTATCCAATTAATGCAGGAGTTCCTCAAGGTTAGCCCCTATTTTGTTTCTTCTCCACATTAATGACCTGCTCTCTAGCACATCCAACCCAATTCACAGTTACGCCGACGACAGCACCCTCCACTCAAATATACAATATTCTAAGCCTGTCTCTTTAGCCCAATTAGATTAGGATCGCAGACTCATGGAGGGTTCTGTCTCCGTGGATCTCCAAAAAAAAACAATAGACTAGAGTGGGGGAGCAGAAATCTTGTACAATTCAACTCCACCAAATCTCAGTCTTGCTTTCTATCTCATAAGAGATACACCAGCCCTAGCCCCATCACAATGAACAACTAAGTTATTCAAAGTAATGAGTCTTTTTCACTTATTGGCATTTCTGTGGATCGAAATCTCAATTGGCACCAACATGTTACATCAATTGCAGAAACGGCTGCTAAGAAATTAGGTTTCTTCTTCCGGGCTCGCAAATACTTTTCACCAACTAATCTCTATACCTTATATGCTTCATAAATAAGGCCAAACCTCTAATACTGCTCCCACATCTAGGGTGACGCTGCCGCTTCTACACGCGCTATCTTGGACCCCTGGAAAAGCATTATTTATCAGTTGTTGTAGCTGCTCTGGTGTATTTATTTGTTCACTGTAGACCAGTCGCTTAAAATCACTCCAAAGATAGAAGTCAAGTGGGTTTAAGTTCGGTGATCTTGCAGGCCAATGTATTGTTCCAGTTCTGCCAATCCATCTTTCATTATAATGTTCATGTAGCCATGTAACAACGTTTCGACTATGATGCGCTGGTGCACCGTCATGTTGGTACCACATTATACATCTTGTTGCTAGTGTAATGTCATCTAGAATGTTTTCTACACGGTTTTCTAGGAGCGCTAAGTACGAAGATCCATTTAAACGCTGTGGCAGGACTTCCATGAACAGTGAGCCGTTAAAAATACCACACCATAAATTAATGGAAAATCTATGTTGAAATGTGCGAGTCCTTGTTGCATGTGGATTTTCCAATGACCAGACATGCTCATTATGAGAATTATAAATACCATTTCTTGTAAACGTTGATTCGTCAGACCAGAAGATTAGATTAGGGAATAAGATATTTTGATTGTTCATTTCCAACATCCATTCACAAAAGACTCGTCGATGCACATTATCTCCAGGTAGAAGGCAATGAACATTCTGTCGATGATATGGATGTAAGGCTTCTCGATGTAAAGTTCTCCAAACAAAGCTTTGAGAATATTGTAACTGCGTGGCAATCCTCCGAGTACTTGTAGAAGGTTGATCCATCACTGCATCCACCACTCTCTCTTCGTCTTCAAGTTGATGTTGTCTTCTACCATTAGCTCTAGCGTCAGGACGTTGTCCAATACCGCACTGCCTAAGTCTTGAAAACGATCGAGAAAAAACCCTTGGTGTCGGTTGACGGCGAGTGGGAAACCTACGTTGATATTCCCGACAAGCAGCTAGAGCATTTCCATGAGCATATCCGTAGATAAAAATTATATCTGCATACTCTTCTGAGGTGTACTCCATTATAAGAAGTAAAAGAGTAGAAAATTTTGCAATTTTATAAAGTTTACCACTTACACCTATTCAAAATAATAACTTGTTAACCTAAACGTCAAGTGACACTTAATGACAACTTTGGCAAACCAGACTACTACTTACTAAGATACAACAAAGATAATCGTCGTACAAAAAATTATCAAGACATTAAATTTTCCATATTAAAAAGATTTCGTGCGTGTATTCAGGCCAATGGAGGCATAAAAGTGTATCATTGCGATTTTCTACGAAACAACGACTGGTTAAAAATCATGAACTGTGCTCTAAAACACTTACCTGATTCATTGCTTACTCGTAAAATAAGCATCGTACAGAAAATTATCAGGAGAGTCATTTTGTTTAGAAATGAAAGTAAGATTCAAAAAATGAAAAATAAAAAAATATATCATTGGCTTACCCGTTTTTTTCTTGAGGGATAACCAATGACATGTGGGTACGCGCGCCACTGCTGGATTAGCCGATTCAATTGTTATGGTAGAATACGCGCCTTACATAGCAGTCTACACATGCGAAGTTTCAGCAAAATATATGTGCTACTTTTTAAAAAATTGGGAAATTTTATTTTTTGAAATTCAACTTCAACACCCTGTATCTTTTTAATGAAGCATTATAGGAAAATTTTTTATAGGACATACCCTCTCTAAAATTGTTCAAAGAACATGGGGTTTCATTTTTGGTCACCACTTATGAATCACCTTGTTTATATATATATATATATATATATATATATATATATATATATATATATATATATATATATATATATATATATATATATATATATATATATATATAGATACATATTACAATAATTAAACTCTAACTTGAATCACCTTGTCATCTTGTGTATTATCGATACTTCTGTGTTTATTTAATTCAAGTCAATAAATATTCAAATAGTATTTATGTTATTACACAAATTGTTGTGGAAAATTAAAAACCATTCCACTAATTTTGTTTTGAATCACTAATATTATAACACAATCGACAGCAATGTGGATATTGCTTGATCATTTGATACAGTTTGAAACTTGTAAAACAAATATGTTCGATTAAGACGATTATGCGATTTTACAGGCTTCAAAGAATATTGCTTTTATTTTTTATTTGGATAAAGACAGACGGGTCACTCGTAATTCCAACCGAAGAAAACAAAGTTTATAGGCAATGCATAGAAAAGTTTTTCAATGCCCTATCAAACGAGCAAACAATGATAATACTAAAAAATAATCGCATCCCTTGATATTCAATATTTGACAATTATTTCCTATATAACATAATGACTACAGAAAAAGTTGGTGTTTTACAATACGATATCACATCAGATATCGAAAATATATCCCATGAATACAAAAAAGGCAAAGAAATGTTTATAATTGAATTCAACAATGAAACAGACTTGAGATCAACTCTTCAAATAGTGAGAAAACGTGAGGTGTGGGATCCAGAGACAAAATTTGTTGTTGCGTCAAACTCTGAATATATTTCCTTGACAACCATAACAGCCATTCTGGTACAAAAAAACATTTACAATTTTGTAATATTCTTAAGATTAACGAAGAAATGTGAGATCTTTATTTATTCCTGGTTTCCATCTGTTGCTGAAATACGTGAAAACCGTATTCATAACATTCAACTTGTGGGACTCTGTAATTCTAAAGAATTTACAATATATAAGTACCCATTTGCGAATAAACTACCAACGAAACTTGATAAGGTGGTAATTAATGTTAGATTACAAACTAGAATTTATTCTGACAGGGAAAGGGAAGAGCTTTCGTTGGTTAAAAGAGAACAGTTGTTAGTCCAGTCTGTGATTGACCACTTTCATATGGAAAGTAACTATACAACTTATGAACTCAAAGATTCTGGTAGGTTTTATGACAACGGCACTTATACAGGTCAAATGGTTAAACTAATGAATGAAGAGGTAGATGTCCTGATTGGTGGTTACGATGTTTCGATTAACAGATTAAAAAATATTGATATGTCTGCTGCATATGGTATGGCGTCTGTTGTGTGGTGTGTTCCCCACTCCAAACCACTTCCGGAATATAAAGTTCTATTAAACAGTTTAGGGTTGCCTGGCTTTGTCATAGTAAGCTTGATGTTGATTTTCATTAGTATTTTGATATTGTTAATGAGATTTTTCGTACACACTGAAAGTCTAGGTTACAAAAAATTAGATAAATGTTTTTTAAATGTGTGGTCTTTTACACTAGGACATTCAACAGATCACTTGCCTTATTCTACAGTCTTGAGGTTAATTTGCATAAGTTATATATTGTTTTCTTTTGAAATAACGGTACACTACCAAACATTTGTAACAATTACCCTAACAAAACCTTCTTATGAGAAACAAATTGAAAATGAAGAAGATATCATTAGAAATAATTTAAATTTGCGTACTCACCCGGCTTTTGTGAGATATTTTGCTGATAACAATCATATAAGAAAATTGTTACAAGCTTCAATGAGTGATTTTACAAATTTGACGAACATTCTAAGAGATGTTGCTTATCGACGGGATACAGCTTTTGTTTTCCACAAAGGATCTCTGGTTTATTATTGGACGCAATATTTGGAAAATGATCAGCCTCTTTTGCATTTATTAGAAAAGAACGTTGTGGTAATTCCTGTGGTTGTTTTGATGAGACGAAATTACTTCTTGAAAAGAAATATCACTTTGATAATATCAAAATTGCTTGAAGCTGGATTTGTTAAACACTGGTCAGACAATGATGAACTTATGATAAAGAAAATTATGAACAAAATATCTTTATCAAAACATAAGATGCTGTGTATGAAGCATCTGTATGCAGCATTTGGATTTTTGAGTATTGGTCTTGGATTTTCTATTTTTGTTTTTGTATCAGAAATATTGATAATTTAACTCACTTTGTGAAAACTGGAAACTGTGATGAGCACTGATAAGTACACTTGGAGAACCCAAACCACCACAACACATATTTTAAAGATCTTACGATTGTTTCGTTGACAACGTCAGCGTCATCAGAGGATGAAAAATTATAAAATTAAATCCACAGCTGTAGTGGTAGACGAACTAATCCTAACTAGAAATTGTGATCGGCAACCCATCGTTTGTCTATTGTGTCAATATTGAACGGACGAGGTTGAAGAACTACTTTAATCTTCTGGTTGACAAATTTATGAGCTTTTATCTAATTTAAGGATACTGGGCTTAAAATGAAAGGTACCGAGATCTTTAAGGAAGCTACACGTTATTTTTCATCCAAAAATTTCCCTATGTGAATATTGGAGCACGTGAAGAGCGTCGACAAGCAAATCTGGCGAACAGACCCATAACAGCGACCCATATTTTCTTTAAAACAAAACCATTGTTTTCCTCACTATGTTAACTTTAACAAAGGATAAATAATTCAACTAAAATTCAACATAAAAACAAGTCTTTATATTGCTTTCTTAATCTACGTAAAAACAAGTATTTATATTAACTTCTTAGATACAAAGAAAACGAAAGAGAATATCTAAGTCGAGAACTAAACGTAGAGCCTAGTATCTGTATAGACCGGCCGAGTTACTGACAATAATGTATTACTCTGCCAGACAAATTAGGAGTGTTTAGCTAGTCAAATGCAAAGTGAAAATAAAGGGCTTTAAATTAAAGGTGCCGCACGATTCAATGACGTTTTGTACTTAATAGACTTTGATATATAAATACTTTCAAAAGCATCAAGCATAGTTTGATGTCTAACATTTTTGACAAGTTTCAAATTTTCTTTGTCAATGTGATTATTATCCCATATATTTTGTGCCACATATGATTTGTCAACCGTACCATATCATTATATTTCATTTATATATCATTTTTATTAGATAAGTTGCAAAGATTGCAATCTTACATATGTGGGTCAAACCAAAAGAAATATAACCACTAGATTTCGTGAACATCTCGCACATTTACGATATGGTACGATTGACAAATCATGTGTGGCACAACATATATGGGATAATAATCACCACATTATTAGATGAAAGCTCATAAATTTGTCAACCAGAAGGTTAAAGTAGTTCTTCGACCTCGTCCGTTCTGTATTGACACAATAGACAAACGATGGGTCGGCGACTACAATTTTTACTTCGGATTAGTTCGTCTACCTAGATGCGATATAAATACACTCGCTGTTGATTTAATTTTAGAATTTTTCATCCTCTGATGACGCTGACGTTGTCAGCGAAACGACCGTAAGGTCTTTAAAGTATATGTTGTGGTGATTTAGTGTACTTAATAATTTAACTGTAAAATATACAGTGCTTAAAATTAGAAAAAAAAATATATATATATATATATATATATATATATATATATATATATATATATATATATATATATATATATATATATATATATATTATCTCTGACAATGTTTCCTTTTAAGTGAAACCAGTAGAAGAAAAGCCTTTATAACGCTTAAAAATTTCCTGTAAAGTTTCTGAAATGTTCTCATTTAATTTTAACCTACGAGGTTAGCACGCACTTGCTGCGTCCAGAATTTTTTGTTTTTGTATACAGGAGGGAGAAATACATCATGCAGACCTCATTCACGACACCGTAGGGCGTGAGAGGTACTGTGAGACTGTGAGGTACTGTGAGACTCCTACTCACTAAAACTCCGCTCCCTGGAGTGCCGGACCTTAGTCCCTACCTCCGTCGGAAAAATTTCACACAATGACGTTTGGGTTTCAATGTTTCCACTCTGTTCTTGCCGCGAGGGCGTTAGCAAGTAAGTATAAGCTTTGGACGCTTATGCCTACGTTGAAGTTGCTCATCGTAGTTGGTGTCACTACAGAGGGGAGCATTTGGGTGAGAAGCGGCTTTCGCGAACCGAATTGTGGATAGTTGAGTTATAAACTCAAATATTGAAGGCATCTCCAGATCGGAGTGAATCGGACTGTTTCTGACAAACCATGGCGCTCCGGTAACCATTCTCAGAATTTTATTCTGGGTGATTTGAAGGGTCTTGATGTGTGTGTTGACCGCGGTGGCCCATGCAGGGGATGCATAGTTCAAGGCAGGCCGGATTATGACTTTGTACATTAGCAGTTTATTGTTCATGGACAATTTGGAATTTCGACTAAGACGTGGGAACAGCTTCGATATGAACATCGAGGCTTGTCGACGGTCATGTTGGACATGGGTGCGCCATGTGAAGCGTTTGTCGAGGAAAACCCCGAGGTATTTGGTGGAGTCTTGCCAGGGAATCAGACGGTTGTCTAATGATACGTGTTCGTGAGGTGTGTGTCTCCTCTTGAAAATAGAACTGCTGAACATTTATCGGGGTTTATGGCTAGACAAGACAAGTTCGGTTATTATCCTCGGCTGAGTGGAGTTCTGAGGATGGTAATGTCGTCTGCGTACAGTGCGTATGTCACGTTTAGGGGCGGTGTCGAAATGTATGCGACAAATATATTGTACAGCAGAGGGGAGATAGCAGAACCCTGCGGGAGACCAGCTGTGGCTGAGTAGGTTCTAAATCTGGTTCCAAGGTGTTTGACCTGGAACTTCCTATGTTGCAGGTATGACCTAATTATCAGAGTTAGAGGGAGAGGATAATTAAATGATAGACGTTTGTTTGGGAGGCCCGCATGCCAGACCCTGTCGAAGGCTTGAGCAATGTCAAGAAATATTGCACCAGTTGACTTGTTTTTATTAAATCCTTCGGTGATGTTTTCCACCACGCGAAGAACTTGGTTTGTGGTGGAGTGCTGGTATCTGAAACCGAATTGCTCGTCAGGAAGAATGTGGTTCTCAGAGGTGAATGAAGCTAGCCTTTTCTGAATCAATTGTTCGGCAATTTTGCCGATTACTGGTAGTAGGCTAATGTGCTTCTAGTTCTGAAGAAACAGCATATCTTTGCTGGGGTTTGGAATGTTGATAATGTACCGTAACGAAAGCCCCTGACTTAATTGACCGTGACCCGACTGACTACACTGATAATGAAGCAGGTAGACGAAACGGTACATACAATACAAGGCTTGCAAGGAACCGCCAGATCTCTCTTAGGCCTAGAGTTGGACACACTGAGACCTTGGAGACGATCTCAGGCGAGTTTTGGGGAGTAGGCAGATTGAGTTCCCGTAATCGAGCTACAACAACCCAACCCACCTTGGTCCACCGCTCTAAGGACAAGCCAGGCCGGTGTATTTTAGTTCAGGCCGAACGCTTGGTAGGTTCGTCACGTTTATAGGCGCAGTCGTTGTAGTTTCAGCTAGCATGGGGACCGGAGCAGAGAGGGAGAGAGAGAGAGAGATTTAAGGAGAGAGAGAGAGTTCGTTGGTGTCAAGGAGAGACGGCGGATCACCGTTGTTAAGAGGTACCGCTCAGGTGAACGAGATTGGAAGCGAATGCCTGCGCCTGTGGACCGTGCTTCTTCCTTCTGCTGACGGCTATTAGTGCTCGTGTCGCCTGCAGGGGGCAGCGGGACGGTAGAATGAATATGTAGTATGTATTGAATACTGCCCTGGTTTTGTTAGTTTTCACTTTAGGAACTAGAGCCTCGGTGGTTCAGAGGTAAGAACGTGTGCCTCTGAACCGAAGGGTACTGGGTTCTCCTTTCACTTTTTCAGTACAAACTGTAACATTAACATCAACCGAGGTTCTCGCATTGTATTTGAGCAAGTTGAATGTCTGCACGTTCCGCCCTCCGGAGGGGGCGTAAAGCCGTCGATCCCGTGTCCATGCGATGTTGGGCACGTTAAAGATCCCTACCCTTCTTACAGAAAGGCAGGGGTTCGGCAAAATTTCCATGGTGAGCTGAAACTGCTCCCTGGCGACGGTGATTGGCCATAGTCGCGGAAATAGGGCGACGTGAAAGAAACAAAACACACACACTTTAGGAACTCGTGTATGCTGACACCTGGGGATCCGCTTCACAGACGCTGCACTGACTGGGTATTTTACCTTATGTTTGAGCTTAAAAATGTTAGTTGTGTTTTCGCTTTCTAGAGGTTAGCATTGGGGCACCCGAAGATCCACAGCGCAGTACCAGCACCAGCTAGAGATTATTAGCTTATTAAAATGGCTGTGTGTATCTCTTCTATTTAGCGACGTGTGAATGATAGCACCTGAGCGTCCACTTCATAGTGTCCATTCCGGCTAAATAAAATGGTTGTAGTGTTATTCGCTTGGTCTCTTTTGTTTCTCTAGGAACTGTGAGCAGTGGCAGCTGAAAACCGGTTTCGTGGTGTGCTTGGGGGAGCCGGATAATTGACAACTGCCTGTGCACCGCCCTACTTGCAGTGTGAAAAACCTGAAGGTGTGGCGTTGGATGGATGTCACCACAAGTGGTAGGCCAGCAGACAAATAGTCTGAGGGTCACTGCGAGTATGGCCGTTCTGGTCATATGATCTAGGTCCACCAAGTGTATTTGTATTTATATTTCAGAGGCTGGGGACCAACAGTTCTACCGTGTGTATTTAATTTCAGAGGCAGACGGCTGGAAACCGGTTTCCTGGTGTCCGGGTGAGCTTGGGGGAGCCGGATAATTGACAACGGCCTGTCCACCGCCCTACTTGCAGTGTGAAAAACCTGAAGGTGTGGCGTTGGATGGATGTCACCACAAGTGGTAGGCCAGCAGACAAATAGTGTGAGGGTCACCCGCGAGTGTGGCGGTTCCGGTTCTCTGGGTCTGGCCGGGGGCAACGACAGCCGGTCCAGATGAGTCCTAGCTTCGCCAGGTGTATGTGTACATATTCTCAGAGATAGGCAGCTGGAGGCCGACTTGGGGGGGGGGGGTCTTAGTAAATCCGGGGGGCAGTTAATAGACGACGGCCTGTGCCCCGCCCCGATTGCAGTCAAAAACCTGAGAATGTGGCGGTGGGTGGGTGTCACCGCGATTGGTGGGCTCACAGTCAACTAGGCTGGGAGTCTCCCACGAACGTTCCTGTTTTAGCTTCCTGGGTTTGGTCGGAGGCACCCACAACCTATGCAGGGGCCTTAGGTTGTTTGCGCGCTTGTATCAGTATCTTCTACAGACAACCTCCTTCCCCAGGTCAACGAATACGACTGGTTGTTTTAGTTATTTTGTCGTTTTATTTTATTGCTGAATAGGCTGCTTGTCCTGACGCTAACCCGCTTTGCTTACGCCATCGTAATAACCGCCCTCCCCTGCTTGTCGCACCGCTATTGTATTGTTTCCGTCGTTTCCGTAGCCGCAAATAATAATCATGCCTAGCATAGCTCGGTTCATTCACCACCTGTTCATTTTACGTAATAGTCAATCACCAACCTCTGCTTTCGTTACGTAAAGACATCATTTGCAAGTTCGGCCCGTAATTTAAGAATAAGAACAGCTTAAAACTTCTTAATTAATACTTTTGTTCTGTAAATATTTGTTTTTGTAAATAATTCTCACCCTTATTGTTGTAAATATAATTTGTACATATTACGCGGAGTTTTCATTATAACACCGCCTTATCCCAAAGCATAAAGTCTTAGCAAGGCCATATATAAAGTTGGTGTAACTTTGCCTTTTTACTCAGTCAAACCTTGAACTCCACTGAAGTTTACCTTGTCCTGTGCTGCTTCTTATTAAAGCAGTTCAGAAAGGGGAATTGTTCCTAGTGACAAGTATCCCTAAGGAGAGCACTAGCTCCAGCAACTAACTACTGCTGGCGCCCAAGATATATTAGATCTAACACTAATCAATTTACTCAATCCAAAGTTTCCTCACGTTTACATCATTTTCCGACAGGAAAAAGACCCCTCACAATATATATATATATATATATATATATATATATATATATATATATATATATATATATATATATATATATATATATATATATATATATATATATATATATATATATACATATATATTTGTGTGTGTGACGTACGCGCACACGCCTCCATGCAATCTAAAGGAAGTAAGGAGCTCATAGCCCTGGAAATTAAGGTGATTAGTGGCTGTTTTGGCACTGATTTGAGTTTTGATGAGGAAGAGGAGTTGGGGCCTATTAGCCTGGGGGAAATGGTGGACGAAGTTCAGGTTAGAATTTGGGCCACATATATTCGAGAAGGATATGTTAAATCTTGATGCTGGCGCCCCCTGTACACCTCTCTCACGGAGATCCGAATGGACGGGTATTTTACCTCCGGAATATTTTGTACAAGCAGGAGCCATCATCATTTTTGTTTATAAGGGAAACCGACTCATACACCAGAACCAGAAACGTCCGTTGGGACTTCACTGGCCCCTTGATGTAAGGGTGGTACCTCCTCGGGCGTGAAAAAATCCATTACTATCACGTATAGGAAAATTCCACTACCACCTACCATATTGCAAGTATACTACACAAGCCAACTATTAAAGAGCTGACCAGCTCTAGAACTTGCTTAGAAATACCTTTATGTATACTACTGCTGCTGGCAACTGACTTTCAAGTCAATAAACATACAAACGGTCATTAATTAAGTAGGTGCACAATTTGTGATGAAAAATTACAAACCAATCTATTTAATTGGTTGCGACCAATAATATAACAAGAATCGAAGTTAATATATTATTAGTTTTATATAGTTTCTCACTTCGAAAAGCAAATATAGTAATTGAAAGAATTATACTAAATGCAATTAACTAATTGAAACGATTATGCTATTTTGCAGGACTTTAAAAATATTGATTTTGATTTTTATTCCTATAAAAGCCGATAAGTCATTCATAATGCCAACCGATGAAAATGAAGTTTTTAGACAATGCACAGTGAAGTGTTTCAATATTCTAGTAAGCGATAAAACAGTGATAATACTGAAAAATAGTTTTCTCACTTGATATTCAATATTTGATAATATCTTTTTATATACAATAATGAGTGCAGAAAAACTTAATGTTCTACAATGCGATATTACATCAGATATTGAAAATATATCAAGTAAATACAAAAAAGGAGAAGAAGTTTTTATGATTGAGTTTCAAAATGAGACTGACTTGAAGTCAACTATTGAAATTGTGAGGCAACGAGAGGTATGGGATCCAGAGACAAAATTTGTCGTTGCCTCAAGTACCGAAGATATTTTATTCCCAGCCATAACAGCCATTTTGGTCCAGAAAAATATTTACAATTTTGTCATACTTTTAAAAGTTAAAAGTAAATATGAAATTCTTATGTATTCGTGGTTTCCATCTGTTGCTGAAATACGCCAAAATATTTTTAAAAAGATTCAACTTGTGGGACGTTGTAATTCTAAAGCAGTTGCCATACATAAATACCCATTTGCAAATAAAATACCAAAAAAACTTAACAAAGTAGTAATGAATGTTGGACTGATGAATTCAACTTATTCTGAAAGCGAAAAGGAGCCACTTTTGCTGGTTAAAAAAGAACAGATCTTAGTTCAGTCTGTGATTAACTACTTTCATATGGAAAGTAACTATACAACTTTTGAACTCAAAGATTCTGGCAGGTTTTATGACAATGGCACTTCCGTAGGTCAAATGCTTAAACTAATGAACGAAGAGGTAGATGTCTTGGTCGGTGGTTATGATGTCTCGATTAACAGATTAAAAAATGTTGATATGTCTGCTGCATATGACGTAGCGCCTGTTGTGTGGTGTGTTCCACACTCAAAACCACTTCCGGAATATAAACTTTTATTAAACAGTTTAGGATTTTCCGGATTTGTCATAGTAATCGTGATGTTGATTTTCATTAGTATTTTGATATGGTTTTTGCGATTTTTCGTGCCCAATGAAAGCACAGGTTACAAAATGTTAGATAAATGTTTTTTAAACGTTTGGTCTTTTACACTAGGACAGCCAACACGTATTTTGCCTTATTCTGCAGTATTAAGGTTTATTTGCATAGGTTATATATTATTTTCTTTTGAAATAACTGTTCAGTATTTAACATTTGTAACAATTTCACTAACAAAACCTTCATATGATAAACAACTTGAAAATGAAGAAGATACCATTAGACATCATTTAATTTTACGTACTCACCCGGCTTATGTGAGATATTTTGCTGATAACAATTATATAAAAACATTGTTACAAGCTTCAATAGATGATTTTACAAATTTGACGAGCATTCTAAGAGATGTTGCCTATCGACGGGATACAGCTTTTGTTTTTTTCAAGGAAGCTCTGGTTTATTACTGGACTCAATATTTGGAAAATGATCAGCCTCTTCTGCACTTACTAGAAAAGAACGTTGTGGTAATTCCAATGGTTGTTTTGATGAAACGTAACTACTTCTTGAAACGCAATATCACTTTGATAATATCAAAACTGCTCGAAGCTGGATTTATTAAACACTGGTCAAACAATGATGAACTTATGGTAAAGAAAAATATGAACAAAATATCTTTTTCAAAACATAACATGCTGAGTATAAAGCATCTGTATGCACTATTTGGATTGTTTGGTACTGGTCTTGTATTTTCTATGTTTGTTTTCGTATTAGAAATTTTAAAATATATATTTGTAAAATATAGAGGATTTAAAATTAAAAGAAAAATATCTTATCTTTAGTAACGTGTTTTAGGCAAAAGTAGAAGAGTAGGGCATTGCCGGAATTTTTCTTATGTCTTCTGTCAATCATTGTACGCAACAAAAGGAACGTTTTAATGTATCACAAGTGCGCAATAAAAAAAAATTAACTTTAGAAAATTTAAAAAAATTCGGGACGCAGCAAGTGCGTTGTAGTAGTGAATTTTCATAAGAATTGTACACTATTAGTAAGATATATTATTAAAACTAATCCTTCAAATTTAAATGGACCTTGGAGATCGATTTTAGAGTCCCAGTTAGCGATTATTTGAAAAAAACTATATTTTATATGAAGCTAAAAAATAAAAATTTGGTCTTAGATATAATATGTAAGTACTGCAAGTGTCTTAAAAAAATGTGTTACAAATTTCATTAAAGTCACAAAAGTTTTTCAGAAAGAAAATACTTATTTACAAAGGGAATGTACCTGTCAAATTTTAAATATGGCAGATTTTTTCCTTATTAATTACTTGGATGGTTTGTTTTAGTCTATCCATCCAGTTTTTGCAAACAATAAACAACAAAAAAGGTTTTTTAAAACAAATTTGTAGTTATCCGCGAAGCTCATTATGTTATTTTTCTTTAATTTAGTACCCACGGTGCGTTTACATAAGTGTTACTATGGTTCAAATTTGAAGATTAATCGGAAATTTATTGAGGTATAGGATTTGAAATATTTTTACGAAAATTTTCTACCATAACATAATTGCTGCACCCAGGCCCTTTCCAACACTCATTTAAGGTTGCTGTATCCATACTTTTTGAAAATTATAAAATATTGCAGCTTACTATGTAAGACTGACAAACAAGGCAACCTCAAAATCATTTTTGGAAAAATATTAAAAAACAAAATGAAACGAGATAACAATTTAAACATAAATTGAAAATCTTGGTTCGCTGCTTCGTCACGGGTGTTCTCCTTCCCCTACTGCATGCCTACAATCAACCTCAATGCATAAACAAGAACAATGTAAACAAGAAAAATTCTTTTGGAGCAACCTCTGAGAAAGTTACGGGACCTGCGGTGAATATAGAGGTTCTGCGTGCGGTAAACAAGATTTTAAGGTGGTATAGCTGCAAAATGTGATAAATGCAGCTTAAAGAGGTCCAACTAAGCTGTTTCTTTCGCACTTTCCTCTCACATTTCCTTTTTATATTCTTCGCCGGCCAGCACCCCTATTCACTCTTGGTCACGTGACTTTCTTGTGGGCTGTTTGCAAGATATGCTTATTGTGTTTTGGGCATCCAGAAGGGGTTCTAAGCATATTTCTGAAAAGATTTATCTAAACACCCCCCATGTGCTAATCTGAAAATTTACCGAAAATTAAATTTTTATTTACAAACGGAATGCATCTATGAAATTATAGGTTGCAGGTAAGTTTCTTCTATATTAATCGCTTAAATGATCGATTTTAATCAACTCAATCGAACCAGTTTCAGCAAACAAAATAACAAAAAAGGTTTTTAAAACAAATTTGTAATTATCTGTGAAGCCCATTGTGTTATTTTTTTTAAATTTGGTATCCACATTGCTTTTATATAGGTTTTGCTATGTATCAAAACTGAAGATTCTGGTTTAATGGGAAATTGCGTTATCACCATTTGAAATATTTTTATGAAAATTCGCTACCATAACGCATTTAAACTCTTTTCAACACTTATTTAATATTGCTGTATCCATACTTTTTGAAAATGAAATAAATATAAATACAAAATTTTAAAAATATTTTTTTTATAATTTAACCTAAACATCTGTTTATATAATTTTAAATAGGGATGTATGTACTTTATAGTGCCCACCTAGATATTATGAGTAGGTACTGTATTAGTTTGAGGTAGGTATATTTCTTGTAATACCTACCAGTGGATTCTGTATAGAGTTCACTAGGTAATACATACAATATCTACAATCTCCATGCAGTCTATCACATTCATATTTGTTTGATTGGATGTTACAATCATAATATTATACTACTACTACTACAGTCATTTTGTTCAAGTTAAGTTAAAATTAAAAGTCGGGTTATTCTTTACCTGCTATTTATGTTAACCTTAGAATATAGGTATCTAGTTGTTTTATATCATAAGATCCTAATAAGGTATTAGCTAGTGTTGTGAGAATACGTAATAAAATATTCGTCGAATCCGAGTATTGAAATATTCATATTAATCCGAATATCTCTAGCAGCGTGATACGTAATACCTATTCGTGTATAGTAAATAGAGTGTACAGGGCGATTCTTTATAATGTCGCCCCCCCTTTAACTTTGTTATTTTAAGGGTCCCAAAAAAATTGAAAGTATAGATATGTAGGTACTAAAAAATACTTTTTTTCTACGTATAAAATTTAAAAAAAAAGATCAGTATACAGGGAAAACCAAAAAGTTACTTTTTTTTCAATAGATCACCCTATATATGAATTTATTTTTCGATTCCTCGTAAAATTCTAAGCATAATTTATATAACATGCACTATACTTAAAATGAATAGTTTTTGAAATATTCGCATTTGAAACGTTATCATGACAAATTTTATGAAACTAAAACAACTGTTACAAATCAAGAAATCTAACAATAAATAATATGAAAAAACAGTTTCTAATTAAATATAAAGATGCTCTACCGGGCCTCCATTTTCTTCAATACATTGTATAAGGGTTCTTCGCATTTTCTCTAATGAATCTGTTATGAATGCTGGGTTATTTTCATTTAAATTAATAATTTAATTCCGTATCAAATCTTTAAGACGATCAAGGTTTTCAATTTGGTGGTCGTATAGACGGTTTTTTATATAACCCCAAAGAAACGCATCCATAGGTGTCAAATCGGGGCTGTTTGCAGGCCATTTAATTGGCGCATTTCTTCCGATCCATTCAGGAAACCTTTCATTTAGGTAATTAAGCACAGCACGAATGTTGTGTATGGGTGCTCCATCCCGTTGAAAAATTATATTTTGTTATATATTTAAAGGCAAATTGTCTAAATATTCTTCGAACTCGTTTTCCAAGAAATTTAAATAGCGGCCTCTATTTAAAACAGTATCAAAAAGATACGAACCGATAACTCGATCGCCCAGGATACCACACCACACATTCACGGATTGTCGCCCTTGGAACTTAAATTCCCTATAAGAATGTGGATTCTCTCTGGCCATTGCCTGGTATTGTTTCGGTTAAACAGGCCGCTAGTAGAAAAGGTAGACTCGTCAAGTCCATAGAACTGTTTTCAAAAAATTGTTATTTATGTTTATTCTGTCTAGAATCAGTTGACAAAATGCGACCCGATCATCTTTTCGCATTTGTAGTTTGTTTAATCTTATATGGCTTTAGATTCCATTTTCTTAACGTTCTTTGGACTTTACTGTATGAAGTTCGCTGAATATTTTCTTGTGTTGCTCGTAATGTCCTTGAAATGTTTCTTATGGAATTGTTTGGATTCTCTTCTCTAGCAAGTAAAATATTCAATTCTAGCAAATAAAATATTCAATTCTGCATTTTCATCTACATTCACAGCAGTTCTTTTTCTCCTTTGTAAATTTGCGGTTCTTGAAACTTCCTATATATAGATGTGAATGTTTTTCGAGTTGGGACATGCATACCGGGATTATCTTCTATCATATTTCTAATGGCAGCGAAACAATTTAAATTATTTTTAATATAATAACTTAAAATAACTCTTCTTTCTCTGTTTGAGTACGGCATTTTTACTTACTAAACAATACAACTACAAAATTTATGACAGAGTGTCACTGTCAGTTATTTGTTTTCAATTAAAAGCGTGGTATCCTAGGACTTCTTGATTTGTAACAGTTGTTTAATAAAATATTTGATGATAACCTTTCAAATGCGAATATTACAAAAACTATTCATTTTAAGTATACGGTATGTTGTATAAATTATGCTTAGAATTTTACGAGGAATCGAAAAATAAATTCATATATAGGGTGATCCATTGAAAAAAAAAAGAACTTTCTGATTTTCCCTGTATACTGATCATTTTTCACATTTTTTTTATACGTAGGAAAAAAGTATTTTTAGCGCCTACATAACTATACTTTAAATTTTTTTGGACACTTAAAATAACAAAGTTAAAGGGGGGCGACATTATAAAGAATCACCCTGTACATGCACGATACAAAATCTTTATGATACGGAATACGGAATCGTATATAGTAAACATAGTGTATGTGTACGATACAAAATCTCTATGAGAGGAATGACGTATACCGCAGGGTCAGCCAGCCAATAACAGCAGCAACAGAATAAAACGGATTCGGTATTCGTATTCGTAATTCGTAATAACAAATATTAATCTAAACCTGCTTAACCTCTACGTACCCCGTACCCGCAATATTGTATAACGGTAATCGAACTTTTTCTTATATTCCTAGAATGGAATGTATTCTATTCCGTTATATCCTGCTTATCTATTTTTAATTGTGTCAATTAGATTACACAGGGGTTTGTGGAAACGAGAAGTTGAATTTAAAACAAATGTTTTCTGCTGGTGCAGTTATAAAATAAATTTTTATTAATAAAAGTGAAATAATGAACACCACAGAATCTTTGTGGTTTATTTATTGGTCACCATTATATTTTATTAATTACAAAAAACTTAACATGAACTTATCCTATATATTTGTAAAAATACCTTGGTATTCCTGGACAATAATAATAAAACAAAATTATATTTAGCACGTGTACGTTATTATTATTACTTATTACTATACGGCATCTACGATTCCATCCCATACCACGCTAAATATAAATATAATATGCCCTTCTTAACGTGAAAACACCATCGGATGATTAATCTGAATATTATTTTATATGAATCCGTATCATCCGAATATCAAAATAATCCGAATATTTACAACGCTAGTATTAACATTTAGCATCAGCGGAGTCGATTTACAGGTTATGCGATACGCAAAGCGTGAGCGTACACGCTTCTCTGTGACAAATTGCTACGTGTGGCTTTTAATTTTAAATACCGTGAACGTGAAGAATGGGAAGCTTGATATTTATACATAATGAAACGTCGTTCTAGATAGCTTTTAAACAAATTGGATCATTGTCATTAAATTTTTTATTTATTAGTATACATTCGCATGCTAAAATTTAGCGCTTTTGAACGCAAACTTTGTCCCGGTATTAGGAAAGAAATGGTCCAAGGCTGACAATTTACAAAATTGTTAGTTACACAGCGCTATCTATAAAATATTGTGTAAACTAGAGTTGTCGTGACAACATACTACCTGGTCCTGCACCGAGATGGCGTCCCTGTCGTATCTCTCACAATGTCTGACCTTTTGCAATAACTTATACTATTTACATTTTTATCTACGATTTATTTAAATAGCATAGCGGTACAGATAACGTCATCTGTCTTTGTCCAGCATTGTAGATATTGCGTTACAGAATCTGAAGTGATGTCGAGGATTATTTTATTATTAATTTCGAAAAACTTTATTTTCCTTTGATCAACCGACTTGAAAATTAGTACACAACCACGTCTGTCTATGTTCTTTTAACTTGCAAATTTTTGTTTCAATCACGTTGAAAATTTGGGAGATATTGCATTTTAAAAAATATTTTTTTATTTTTTATTAAGAAAAATTGGCCGTTGACATTTGATGAACGAACTCATCCAAGCCATTATCAAAATAAGGGTAATTCCCAAACTTTAAAGTATTTTTTGAGTTATCGGTTTTATATATATATATATATATATATATATATATATATATATATATATATATATATATATATATATATATAAACTCATGTGCATCCGATGATGAAGCTCTGTACAGTCCTGTTAGCAGAACAGATCTGTTTTCAAACTTCAACAGCCTTTGTTTTCGCAATAGTTACAATATGTGAAGTAAATCTTAGATGATCTCGGTCAAAACCAAGCAATCAAAACTCTCATCCACGGCTCCCATATATATATATATATATATATATATATATATATATATATATATATATATATATATATATATATATATATATATATATATATATACGTTCGGAAGGGTTACCGCGGTCGTTAATGTGAAATACTTGGATTGAACCGCCGTGTCTAGAATTTAATAAAACTCGACGTTTCGGCTTCTATGTTGGGGCCATTTTCAAGATGTTAGGGAATTATGAAAGAAAATGGAGTCTAATGCCTCAATCTGACTACTTGCTAAATCACACTGGAGATCGTCTCTAGGATATCAGTGTGTTTAAGTCAAGACCTGAGAGAGAAAGAAAGAGGGAGAGAGAGAGAGATCTGATCTTTTACCCCTGAAATAAACATTGCTGGCGAAATAATTGTTGGACACAAAAAAGGAAACTATTTTGAACCATCTTCAGAAAACTTTCAAGCTAAGTGATTTCACTGTGGAAGAATGTCCGGTGAGAGAGGGCGCAAAAAGTATATCTTTCAAGGTAGTAGCAGACTTTGCGCTGTTAAGTGAAATTTATGATGCTCAAAATTGGCCCACTGGGGTAACAGTATCCAGATATAGGTTTTTTCGAGGAAGAGATAATGCAAAATTCAATGCATAAAAATTCTCAAAAAAGTTGTTTTGCTTTGATTAACCTGAACTTACAAGGACTGCCTAGGAAAATAGATTGCCTAGAAAAGTGTTTAAAAATAGAAGACTGCTGTATAGCTTGCTTTACAGAACATTGGCTGACTAATGACAACGTAAACAAAATCATAATACAAGGCTACAGAATAGCAAATTGCTTTACGAGACAATCAACTTCTCGTGGTGGTGCTATGATATTGGTAAGAGAAGGAGTGGAATATGAATCAATTGATCCGATAACTAACCTGTCTGTTGAGGGTTGTATAGAGATAGCTGCAGTTAGACTTCCAAGTCTAGACATGACCGTTCTATCAGTTTATCGCCCCCCGGAAGCTGACATGCAAGTTTTTATGGAAAAAGCTGACATTGCACTTGGTACTTTAATAAATAGTGGGGTTAATAACCTTTTCGTCGCTGGAGACTTTAATGTGAATATTTTGGAGTCAACAATGGAGAGTACCAAGCTGCATCATCTGTTTGTGTCCTATGGACTTTATAATCTATTTTCAGAAGCATCTAGAATAACAAAGGCATCTGCAACTTGTATAGACAATATTTATTCAAACATAAACCTAAACAACTGTCTAGCGAAAACTGTGAATTTACACCTGTCGGACCATCTTGCGCAAAAGCTCCTGATATATAAGGACAACAAACAAGAGGATAAGTTTCATAATGTAAGGGATACAAATAACAGTGATAGTGTTCAGCTTTTCATACACCAGTTGCAAAACATTGACTGGAATTCACTTCTGGTACCAGATGCTGAAGAATCTTATGTTCGTTTCCACGAAGCTCTAATGGAAAGCTTTGAAAATTGCTTCCCTGTGAAAAGGAGGAGGGTTATCTCTGTTAAAGAACACATTTTCCGGAGTGAAATTATCAGAAAACTTAAGAATCAGGTAGATGCTGCATATACAATCTTTAGAGTAAAAAGAGATGATAATTCAAAAACTCTTTATGAAGGCCTAAAGAAACAACTAAGGACACAGATTGACACTTCTATTAGAAACTATAACAGAGATAGAATTACAAATGCTGATAATAAATCTAAAATCATCTGGAAGTTGATAAATTCGAATATAAAAACCTCGAGGATTAACCAAGGAGCAAGTACACTAAGTGCGGACTGTCTAAATTGCCATTTTTTCAGAATTGAGGATAATTTGGTGCCAGTAGAAGACACGTCAAAAAAGTGCAATTCCTATATAAAACGTGTCAAACTGCGGAGCAATGGGTCAATGTTTCTCGAGGACACATCCCCACGTGAAATTATGCAGGTGGTGTTGATGATGAAAAATAAGTGAGCTTGTGGCATCTTTGGATTAAACATAGTACTTCTGAAAAGGATAATCCACGTGATTGCAGACCCACTGAGCAAAATTGTCAATATGTGCTTTGCTCAGGGTATATTTCCAAATCTATTAAAAATTGCAAAGATAATTCCTTTCCCAAAAAATGGCGACATGAACGATTGCAACAATTATAGGCCAATTTGTATTCTCCCTATAATCTCGAAAATTTTGGAAGCACTTATTAAAGAGAGATTAGCAAGCTATATTGATAGGCAGGAAATACTAAACCATTCACATCATGGATTCAGAAGAAATAGGTCAACAACTACGGCGATGACATATATAGTTGATTTTGTCTTGGAAGCACTTAATCACAAAGAAAATGCCGAGCTTTTGTGCGTTGACCTTAGTAAAGCCTTTAATATGGTAAACCACCAGATCCTTATCTCTAAGTTGGAATATTATGGAACGAGAGGCAGAATAGGAACACTTTTACAATCATATTTAAGGAACAGGGTGCAGTTGGTTAGCTGGCAAAATACCACATCAAATGTTAAACAGGTAGACTTGGGAGTACCACAGGGCTCTATACTGGGGCCAATGCTCTTCCTATTATATATTAACGATTTGCCCGAAAACATTAGGGCAGACAGAAGTTGCATCTTCGCAGATGACACGACAGTAATTAATAAAGCAGTTCCAGACCTTATAAAACACAAAGGTGACCAATCCATCCAGCAGGTGGAAGCATGGATTAAGGCAAACAAGTTATTGCTTAATGCAGAAAAAACATCAAGACTTGTCATAACTACCAGGGACTATCTACAGAACTCAGGGGAAAATATTAAAGTTTTAGGCTTTCATATTGATGGTTGTTTAAGCTGGAAACCCCACATAGACCATATGTGTAAAAAATTATCTTCAGCCATCTACTCAATCCGTAGAATAAGATACATCATAGATGAAAGCGCCGCAAGGGTTACTTACTATGCTCACTTTCAAAGCATTGCAACCTATGGGATTTTGCTATGGGGATCCTCGCCACATGCAGAACGTGTCTTTATACAACAGAAAGGAGCAATTAGGGCGATTGCTAACGTTCCTCAGGACCACAGTTGTAGAGAACTATTCCAGAGGTATAAAATACTTACCCTACCAGCAAGTTATATAATTACTTGCCTTCTTTACATTTATGACCATCAGGCCAGTTTTATCTCCCATGAACAGGTTCACAGTTACGAAACTAGAGGTAAAAGTCAGTTTGTGATTCCTCATCACAGGATAAGCCGCACGCAGAGGAGCCATGGGTATACTGGAGTTAGGTTGTTTAATTCCCTTCCAGTGGTGGTCAGGGAATTGCCTAGAAGACAGTTTGCATCTGTGATAAAAAAAAATTAATAGAGAGACCTATATATTCAATTGAGGAATTTAATTTTTAATTAACTGTTGTGTGTTTTTGTCAGCTCATTTTATATTTTGTTTTATTTTATGTATATTGTCACCCACTATTTGTCATGTGTAAGTCCAGTGTACAATTATTTTATTATTTTATGTGCGACGAACCATGTAAATGTTGATGGTTAAATAAATGTTATGTTATGTTATGTTATGATGTAAAAGAGAGTTATGATGAACTAACTCATCGTAACTCGTGCGTTTTACATACTGAAACTCAATACCCTTTCAAAAATATAAAAGAACCCTGTTGGAGAAATATAATTGGTACGCCCCTGTCTTTTTACTGTCATTCGGTTGCACTATCATGTAAGTTTCTACCTGGAATTATTTATCTCTGGATTTCACAATCCTTTCCAATTTGCTGGTAATCATACCCTCTAGACGTATCGCATTAGGTTTACGCATGAACAATGCCATACAAAGAATACTTATATACCGTTAAGTCCTTTATTGTAAATAGCTTTAGCTGTCTTTGACGTATTAGGATGCACCCAGTGGATTTTCTTTACTAGGAATAATGTTTCTACCTAGTTGGCCATTCTGTATTACTGGCATTATGTTATGTCAACTACGTCACCTAGCGTTACGCGAAAGCTCGATAAAAGCAAACCTTTCGGAAGGTTTTGTGTTTTACTTTGGTACAAGTCAGTTCTACGCCAGATCTCATCTTCGCTCCTTGGAACCCTGTGTTCCAAATATTCCACTTAAACATCGCTCGTGTGTTAAGCCAGTTCAATTCTACGGTGTCGTTCTTCAACGAATATCTTCTTCATCACTTTTTGGGACTTCTAAGATCCCGATCTTCTACCTAAACATCGCTAGTGTGATTACGCCACTTCAGTTCAAGCTCCAATTTTCCCACAGAAATTCCGTTCATACAGTATTACAGTGAAAAGTCAGTGTTTTCTTCGAAATTAGAAAGTATACGCGCAGTTAAATGCAATAGCAAGTAGCTAATAAGATTGTGAAATCTCCTGAATAACCCATTAAATCAAGTGTAAAACCGCAAATTCTAAATAAATGTTAAGTTCAAAGTGTATATAGTAACAATACAACATATATAAATATAAAAAAGTGTATTATTGAAATCTTCTGGAATCCAGTGCACTTAGAGTTATAAATACAGTCCACATACAGTCCACATCTTCAACATATTCTTCTTCCAACGCTAATTAGCAAAGCCGACTGTTAGCGAGTTAGAACCATCGATATATTTTAACTGACTTAAACATGATACCTATATCTAGTGATATACATATTCTTCATTGGCGTATGTATTATCTTATAAGACTGAATCTTTTAGAGAGAACTTCTATAAGAAACGTGAAAAAAGATACCAAATTGCCTATTGCAAATAATGCAAAAACAGTTTGCAGATGTTTGATGTTTAGCAGGCGATATCTGAAACATCCTTGTGGTTTAGCATGCCATTCTTTTTCCTGGTCGATCCAATACCCAAGAATACCAGAATCAATTAGTCTTGCAGTTACTACATCAAAGTGCTCTCGCAAAAAGAAATTCCTTTGCATCAATACAGTTAACGGTAAAATAGCAACTTTTTTCTCTAGAATATAAAGCAAAGGATAGCATTGTTCATCCATATATCTGTGCATGTTTGCTTCTAGTATCGTCTTCTCGTAATAAAACGCAGTTTTACCACCATATGCGACTTTGTCTAAAATATCAAACATATTGGTGAATTCGCAGTTTTGAGCTTGAAATCTTTCAGTAATAAGTTTACTATCTGAAAAGTATTTCACAGATGTTGGAAAGGTGCGCAAATACAGATTCCTCTTCAGAATATCTTCTTCTGTTTTAATTTGATCACCATAATGCGGTTTCTCCAAAACAGTAGTCAAAAAAGTGAAATACTGGATTGTTATTTCGATGCTATAGATTAAATACATGAAGCAAATAATTCTCGTCACAGCATTACTTGGTAATTTATGTGCCGGGTGTCCAAGAGTAAAAGACCATATATTAAGGACTATATTTTTTACTTCAGAATATGCATAAGTCTCTTTTTTGTTTATCGACTTTACAATCCAAATTAAGCCACTGAAAAACAGAATTAATGCACACATTATAACAAAATTAATTAGCCCCAATGATTTTAGTACCATCTGCCATTCTGGAATTAGTTCAGCATGAGGAACGCACCAAACGAAAGACCCCATTTTATAGCTTATTGAATAATCGATATATTTTATTCTTGCATCAGTTAATGATACACCGCCAGCAAGAATGTTAGTTTTTTCCTCAAGTAGATTACCTATCTCACCAAAGGATGACCCATTTTCAGATACAGCACCCAGGTCAATGAGTTTGAACCAAGAACAATTAAGACCTGCCCCTATATGTTCAGCAAACTCACTCACTAATTTGTTATCTGCTTTAGTAAAAAAACAGTCCCCGTTGAACTTGCTTTCGATCGAATAATCAATCAATCTCAGATTAATAGTTCCATCGCCAAAATATTTCGGCACTTTATTAGAAAACGGGTTTTTATATAATCTAAGAGTTGATGGGTTACATCGACCAACTATTTCAACTTTATCGACTTTATTTTCAAATAAATCCTTAGCTGACGGATACCACGAATAAAAATGTATTTCCGTCTGCCTAGGAGACTGAAAAACAATTAGGAAATTAAAAATATTTTTCTTTACCAAAATTAGTGCGAGATTTGTCACAGATATTTCATTATTTATCGTTGTAATTATGAATTTTGTTCGTTGTGTCCATTTTTCATTTTGCCTAGAAACCTGAATTGAAGCCTGTAGACTGGCAATATCTGTAACCTCAATCAAAAATATTTCTTCTCCTTTATTATACCCGTCAAATAGTGCTTTGCTCTTCTTAAACGTTAAATGATAGTTGAGGATTCCTAAATATTTTTGTGATGTTAGTTTATGAATAAAAAATGCATCATAAATATGATATTGCATAAATATATTTTCTAAGAATACCACAGTTTCTTCGGGAGCAAACTCTTGCATAATCTGAATAATGCAGTTTTGATATAGTTGAAAATTTCTGCCGTTTGCTGTTAAAAATTTAGATGAGTTGATGTTTGTACAACAGATTATTTCGACAATAACCTCTAAAAGAAGATAAAGGGCAAGTTTATTTCTCATATTGAAAAGCAAGAGAATTTTGGTATAACTATTAGAGGTGTATGAAAATATAGTAAATTTTTACTTTGTTACAATATACGTTACATTACGTGCACGACGCAAAATAAATGACTTTTTAAATAATTTATTAAATCAACATAACAATTATTTTCTTTTATTTTTCACTTCGATCTGCTTTCCTATCTACTAACTCTGATTATTGGTACTTATGAAAACTAAGGTTATATACAAGGGAAGATGGGTATATTACATACCTAACCGTGAGCCACAATAATGGATATATTATCAGTCATAAAATAATAATAATTGTTATAGTGAATTTTCACCCGTTTCAACCTCATACTTACTACATGTGTTTTCACAGACATTTGGAAGTTATCCCGTGATTTTCCAGTTTTCAAGGCTAGTGTTTTTTTTTTCTCTAATTGTAGGGCACTTTCTATTCCTTGTTTTTCTGTGAAATCCTTGTAGCTTGTTTTTTTTTAAATTTCAACAACACACCACGAGGGCTTATAGCCTAAATACTATCGTACCGTGGGTGTCAACAAGGATGAAAGAGGCAACTTGTTAATTCTGGACTTAAAGGTTTGGAGGTTCGGAGGAGAAAGAAAAACATGTGCCGGCAAGGAATTCCACAACTTGGATGGCCTCGAGACAAAAGAGCGGGCATAACAAGATGTTCTATGTCTGGTGACCTGGACAGTAAAAAGGGTGCATTCGCTCTATTCCCCTGGTAAATCTGTTGGGGGCAGCAGGTGGAGGAACTATGGAAGAAAGCTCCTCTGAGCAGTGCCCGTGCAGATTTCTATAAAAGAGAGAGAGAGGTCACCAACGGCACGTCGGTGGGCAAGGGATGGCAGCCTTTGGATGAGGGTAGGGTCACCGATGAAACGTATAGCCCTATTTTGAATGGAGTCCAGGATAGCGAGTGTAGAAGCGGCAGCTGCACCACAGATGTGGGAGCAGTATTCGAGATTTGGCCTTATTTGTGAAGTGTATAAGGTATAAAGATTAGCTGGTGAAAAGTATTTGCGAGCCCGGAAGAGGAAACCTAATTTCTTAGCAGCCGCTTCTGCAATTGATGTGACATGTTGGTGCCAATTGAGATTTTGATCCACAGAAATGCCAACAAGAGAAAAGGACTCATTACTTTGAATAACTTAGTTGTTCATTGTGAAGGGTCTAGGGCTGGTGTATCTCTTATGAGAAAGAAAGCAAGACTGAGATTTGGTGGGGTTGAATTGTACAAGATTTTTAGTTCCTCAGTCTAATATTTTTTGGAGATCCACGGAGACAGAACCCTCCATGAGTCTGCGATCCTCATCTAATTGGGCTAAAGATACAGGCTTAGAATATTGTATATTTGAGTGGGGGGTGCTGTCGTCCGCGTAACTGTGAACAGGGTTGGATGTGCTAGAGAGGAGGTCATTGATGTAGAGAAGAAACAAAGTAGACGCTAAAGCTGAACCTTGAGGAACTCCTGCATTAATTGGATACAGTTTAGAGGAATGGCCATCCACGACAACAGAAATGCTCCGGTTGGAGAGGAAATTTGCTGTCCAGGTACAGAGTTTTGGTGGTAGGTCATAGGCCGGAAGTTTATTAAGCAGCGCTGCGTGCCAGACCTGGTCGAATGCTTTGGATATGTCTAGAGCGACAATCTGGGATTCACCGTGTAGTTCCATAGACTTGTTTCAAGAATTGATGAGAAAGGAAAGGAGGCCGGCAGTCGATTTGCGCTGACGGAATCCATACTGCCTGTCGTGGATTAGACTGTGTTTTTCAAGAAATTTTAGTAATTCGGTGTTTATATACTTTTCCATCACTTTAGAGACGACTGAAAGGAGAGAAATAGGCCTGTAGTTGCTAGGAAGCGCTTTGGATCCTTTCTTGCGGATGGGTTGTACTCGAGCAGTTTTCCAGTTACTAGCGAATATGCCTCTATTGTAAAATGTCTGAAACAGAGGAGTCAGGACAGGAGCAAGTTCTGGTGCGCATTTTTTAAGATGGTGAGACTTTCGGAAAATTTCTTAAATGAGTGGAAATATATATATATATATATATATATATATATATATATATATATATATATATATATATATATATATATATATATATATATATACAGGGTCATTGATGGTCGATGGTAGGTTAGACGCTTATGGAAAACGAGACAGGACTAATCTGAAAATTTGGATACTGCCGTAAATAGGCACGACTGTCTTTCTAAATTATTTTCATTTTGGCGGTGTTGCCGTTTTTACTCAAAAGTAGCAACTTTCTTATTTTTAATGGGACAGCCTATATATTATTTTATTTTTAGAATTGCAATTTCCTTATGATCATTTTTTCTTTATAGCTTTCTATACCTACCTACACCAGTTTTAGAGATAATACTTATTTAACTTTTTTCTCAGAAAAATTGTACCACTAAAATTTTAATTTAGCTGCTATTTGAACCCATAGAAGGCTGCAATTTTGGGAGCAGTTTCCAAGCGCGTTATATATAATAGTTACCTAAATAAATTCATTTCATGTTAAACAGGGCGTTTTAAAATTGATGATTTTAACGTGACACAAAAAACGCCAAAACTTTATTTTTTCAAATAGGGCAGGCTGTATATTATTTAAAAATCTGAAAGGCAATTAAATTTCCTCCAAGTTGATGTACCATAGTGGTACCTAATTTGTCCAGTTTTCGAAATAATCGCAATACGTACTAAAAAACACATTATCTTCACATAATTTGTATTAGTTGGTCATGGAACGCCATGTGCTTTGACAATTGCTTAATTGTTTACTGTGTTTGATGACGCCGAAGTTTTAAAATTCATTTGCGATTTTCCACTTGATATTTATTTGAAAACAAGTTAAGATGGAGCGAAATAATGACTCAGATGAAGTTTTGATGACACCATTTATTCTTCATGGACATTGTGACAAAATTGTAAGAAGAACATGTAGGAAATTCCATGAAATGTATATTGAATTACAACCAATGAACGAAGAGAGTTTATGCGAATACAAGATAATTTTATCAATTATTATTTATTATTATTATTAGATCCTAAACATTTTACAATAAATTCTCAAAATATCCCCCATTGATTTCTAAGCACTTCAAAATCCGGCGATGTACACCATCAGTTGTCGCTTTATGTATTTCATCAGCATCTAGTTGGTCGATGCAATTGGTCACACGTTGACGTAGCTCTTCTTCAGTGTTCACCGGTGTCTGGTATACCTTCTGTTTTAAATTATCCCAAAGGTAGAAATCGCGCGGTGTAAGATCGGGGGGACCTTACAGGTCAATCCCATGGGCCCAAACGCCTAAACCAGTGGTCATAGAATATCTGAAGCACCTAACGTGTTACCTCTTGTGTGCAATCTGCGAGTGCTCCATCCAACTGGAACCAAGAAGTACGGAAATCTTCTAATGTTAAATTTTCCAAAAAATTTGACACTACTGTCCTTAGAATGTGGAGGTATTGATTGCTATTTAATGTCTCATCGTAAATGAAAAATCTTATTTAGTTGTGACCACATACTGTTTGGTTCCGCAACCAGATGGCGATACGTGCAAAAGCGTGTCTTGCGTCTCATTTAGTTTTGAGAGCCTGGCTACCATAGCAGTATTACTGTATAGGTGTATTTTCGCCGCAATTAATATGCCGTACTGACGAGCTCTAATTAGAGCGAAACCGGTCTGCTGTTCTAATTGTGATGAGAATGCATCTAGCCTTAAAAAGCTTATAGATTATCTTATTACCCTATCTAGGGGAAAAGGTGTTATGTGCAGGCCGCAGACAACAGTATGTGTGGGTTTTGATTCTACGAGAAATATGTACTGTTTTACGGTCGGTCTCGCCCAAGTTACTGCATAAAGATTATTTTTACTCATTTGTAATTAGCTCCATAATCAGTCAATAGTAGCGTTACTTTATATTTTGTTAACTAGTTAAATAAAGGTGTTTGTGCAATAAGCCAAAGGTTGCAATGCTATCGGGGCGGCAAAGCCGCGGACGAGCCCTGAGGAAGGAAAAAAAGAAGGTGTTTGTGTACCAGCCGTTCTTTAAACTCATTGTTCACCGCTACACACTCATTTAAAATACACCCTACACTTTGGGGCACTCAAAACAGACTACTACAAAGGAAAGCAGAACATGTTACACAAGAAAAGTTAGTTAGTAATTTGGATAGAAACTTTATTTGCTTCTGCAACAAAGCTTAAAGCTTGGTTCATACACTCGCGAATGCGAAACTAATTCCCATTGGTCCATTTTAAATAATCCTACGATATTATTTTAAATAAACCAATAAGGATACGTTTCGCTGCGATTTGGCAATTCGCGTATGAACCTAGCTTAAGAAGTTGATACGAATTAGACCAAATACGCTCAACTAACTGACAGTTGACAGTATTTGATTAGACATGTAACCTTAGACCAGAGAAGTTCTTTCTGGTCTAAGCATGTAACATATAGATGACAACTAAAGGCTAGCGGGTACCATGTGATCAATATATGTAAACAATACAAAATAGCACACACAATTATTGTCGTCACTGTATATAGTCACTGTAATATATGTTACTTACTGGCGCTATCTATGGAGAGTATATTAAAAGTCTTAGTAAACTTGCATAGTTATTACAGATAACAATATGCTTACTCATTAGTCAATACAGTCTGTGGGTAGATGGTTAGATTTCTTTATGTAGTCGATGATTATTAGATTGAGATATAATATAGATTCTAGGTTACCATATGCGTTTCATACTTACACTAATTAAACTACCACACATATTGACTATTATGTTGTGCAATAGTAAATGAGTAGTTTCAACAATTACTATATTAAAAGTTTAATCTCTTCGTGTACCCGTAGTTTTTACCTTTAAGGCAAATTAAATAAATTGCTTGAAAGTTTATAATTAAAATTAATCACTTATAATTATTTTGTCTGTCAATGGATTAGTCAATGTTTGAGAATGAATTTTTGAGAATGAGGTGAGCATCACGAGATGTCGCAGTTTCTGTTTCTTGAGAAGCTGAGCAGTGACAAAATGGCAATGGAATGTTGGTGGAAGAAGTTGATTTTATGATGTGTTTTTGTTGTAATTTCTAAATAAATAGTTGTGAATTACGGACGGATATGTTGTGCATATAACATTTAACGCAAAGTGAAATATGTTTTTAAATATGTGAGTGCGTATAGGATCTGATTGCCATGTTTCTTTTCTAATTATGAACCATATACTTTTAACAATAGGTAAGCCATGTCTCTTATCAATCACCTTTGTATATTTTTTACATGAATGTAATTTGATTTATTGATTAAAATTTTGCACAATCATCAATGGGAAAACGAAACTTATGTATATACTGGTCTGAATTTGGTTATTGGTTTTCGTTCTCCACATTCTTTCCGACGATTCCGTGGAAGATACTGCTTCAGAAAGTCATTTGTGTTTTAATTTGGAATTTGGAATATAACCTGCAAGGTGTGTCAAAATTCTTATAATGTGCCACGGTTTTCGTGAATTAATAAAGAATGAAAAGCTGAATACTGTGTGGATAATCCATTGTCTACACTTCTGTGGGCATTAAGCGATTCATAATATGTCTAATATAATAGACTAGCTGAAGTAAGTGACAGTTTAATTGATAAAAAATTCAGGAACTCTATAAGACAAGCAAAGAGACAGCTTCCCATAATGAATTGATTTTGACAGACGCTCACTATTATATTTAATAATTCACTATAAAAATATGCCTTTAAAGTAATCTTATTAATCATGTAATTTAGGTAAAATATATCTTTTGACAAATATAAGAACTAATAATTATAAATAGAGATGCACATCTCATCTGATTAAACACTACAGCTTTACCTTAATTAGACTATTACTTTTTTGCTACCATCATAGTACTATCCAAGTAAGCTCGGTTAATGGATATATTTTGGAGCCTCACTTCCCAAATGCAACTTGTTTTTTTTTTCAAATCAAATGCTTTTTATCATAGGTATATATCGAAGGGGAAACCACTCCTTTCATTATGTGTACACTTGCGTTTCAATACATTTTAAATATTTTAATTATTCACTTTCATTACCTAAATACTTTTCATTACGAGAGCGTATTATTTTCATTACATTTAAATATTACATCATTACTTTCATTACCTTTCATTATGCCTTTAGTTCTTTCATTGCCCATTAATTACTCCGTTTATTCCTTTCATTACCATTCATTACATATTTCGTTGCTTCATTATCTTCCAACAGTATTTATTTACTCCTGATATATGTAACTTTTCCTAAAGATACCAGAAGAATTGGCCACTTGACCGACAATAATCGATGACAAGAAGTAGAGAATATAGTAATATTGCTAACTCTAATATTATAATGGACTCGTCTCAGTTTTATTTACTAGTTTACAATGAAAAGTGGAATATCATGTACTGGTATACTGGTCATACATTATGACTTTGCATAAGACACAGTAAATAACATAAACATAACATATAAAGTACAATAGGGAAGAGTCGACTTAACCGCAAGTAAATATTAACGTGATTATAATAGAATATGGCCTAAAAAAAGTTATACATACTGTAATAAAATTAAACGATGTGGTAGATATCGTTTTTAATAACCTTTCAATAATAAATGCAATTAAAACCTTCAGATTTACAACAAAAACGTATATTTTTGCACCTGAGGTCATGACTGTTGTTTCGTTGACATATTTGATGTAGATAGGCATTGTTGTCAGTTTCAAAGCTATTTCCTTATTACTGGGTATTATGTGTCTTCTTTTAGTGAATTTTTATTAAAACAAATTTACTAATAGAGAAGTATCGATGGTGAGACTATGCGAAAAAAAAATTCAAATCAGCGGGAACTAGGACCGCTAGAACCCATATCCGGGGTCAGTTTCAATTTTTATATGTTTATATATATATATATATATATATATATATATATATATATATATATATATATATATATATATATATATATATATAAACATATAAAAATTGAAACTGACCCCGGATATGGGTTCTAGCGGTCCTAGTTCCCGCTGATATATATATATATATATATATATATATATATATATATATATATATATATATATATATATATATACAGGGTGTCCACGGATTGAGTGTCGGTAAGGTATAAGTGACAAAAAAATTCGAATTGGATTATGATATTCTGGGAATCGCTTCTGCTTTGTCTTAAACTGAGATGTTGAGAAAATGAACAAAATCAATTAATACACAGGGTGGTTTATAACTGATGTAATGAAATGTATTAAGAGTCAACTACCTTCGTTTATGAAGATACCGCAAAAAGTTATTAAGAAAAATTGTTTAGAATTAAAATTTATGACAGGCTCTCAATTTTCAAACAGATCAGCCTACTATGATTTTTTTTTGCTGCGACTTTATTTAAATGACATTCGACGACTTCTGTGATTAGGTGTACTTTAAAAAATACTTGAAACTGTATTAAAAAAGTCTTTACCTTAATTAAACTTGGGGTAGGTTTGTTTTCATCTCAACCAATAAAAAATGTAAAGTAAACGCACAATTGGACATTCGAAGCAATAATTGGTGAGTTGCATGGTTACTTGAGCTCTGCCTTGTTGTTCGTTTCCCGGGATACTACTTATTTGGAAAATTGAAACGTCAATTGTATTTGTCACGAACGGCAAGCTTCTGTATTTAAAAATGTTAACAACAGAACAAAACGTGTTTATTGTGCAGTGCTATGGTTTGGGTGAAGAACATTCTTATCAGGGAGTGATAAGAAAATTCTTTGAACGCTGGCCAAATTATTCGGTTTCCGCTACTGGTGTAAAATAAGTTGCTACAAAATTTATGTGTACTGGAAGTGTTTTAAATGTTGAGAAAACAAAATCCGACCTAAATGAAGAAGACAATGCTGCAGCTGCATTAGCTATGGATTCTGGTAGGCGTTTTCCGAAATTATCATTAAGAAGAAGGGCATTAGAAATTGGCAATATTAGTAAATCGCATTTGCAACAAATTAATCGTACCAACAAGGTGAAACCTTTCAAAGCAAAACTTATACTCACTTTAGAAGAAAATGACGAGTCAAAACGATTCGATTTTTGTTTATGGTACAGCGAGCAATATCTACAAAATCACAATTTTGGCAGAAGTATTATTTTTTGGGACGAATCCACTTTTACCACTAATGGGGTGGTAAATTCCCAAAATGCACGGCATTGGTCTATGGAGAATCCAAACTATAGAGTTAATTGCAGAAGACAATGCCATAAAAAAGTAAATGTGTGGTGTGCTGTTTCTTACACTGGGATAATTGGGCCATATTTTTTTAAGCGGAATATGAACCAGTACAGTTATCTGGAAATGCTGGAAAAGATTCTTCAAGACCATTTGCATAACATGTCACTAGAAGATAGACAAACAGCATACTTTCAGCATGACGGCCACCCTGCACATGCAACAGGAATCGTTCGAGAATGGTTAAATCGCGAAGTTCCTGGGCGGTGGATTGGTCGATATGGGCCAATATCTTGGCCTCCCAGAAGTCCCGATCTTACCTTAATGGACTTTTATTCATTAAACAACGATCTTGATTTGTTGAAACTGAGGTTGAGAGAGGCAATTGACAGTCAATTCATCATATTCAAACTGCCTACAAAGCATTTACTAAACAGGCTGAGTTATGTGTATCGGTTGGTGGCAGCACATTTGAATAATTTCTTTATTTTTTGTTGTTCGTTTTGATTTTTGTTAGCAATAAGCGTTTTATATTTTACTAATAAATTATTATTTAACATTGCATGGTTACTTACTTTGCGCACCTGCGTTCAGAAAACCACAGGTAAAAAGGGCAAAAATGTTAATAATTTACTTGAAAATTCAAAGTAGGCTGATCTAGCTGAAAATTGAGAGCTTGTCATAAATTTTAATTGTAAACAAGTTTTGTTAATAACTTTTTGCTGTATCTTCATAAACGAAGGTAGTTGACTCTCAACACATTTAATTAAATCAGTTCTAAACCACCCTGTATGTTGGATGATTTTGTTCATTTTCTCAACATCTCAGTTTAAGACAAAGGGAGCAATTCCCAGAATATCATAATCTAATTCGAAATGTTGTCACTTATACCTTACCCACACTCAATCCGTGGAAACACTATATATATATATATATATATATATATATATATATATATATATATATATATATATATATATATATATATATGTATCCAACCGATAACTCAAAAAAAAAAATAATAATTAACCGATTTCGATGAACCTCGGCAAGTGCCTTTCTTTTATTAATAGCTTGGATGAGTTCGTTATCCAGGAAAATCGGACGGGGTTCTCCGAGAAAATTTTGAGTTTACTTCGAAAAAAATTTTGTCTCCGAAAATTACAAAGCTGTTTTAATGAAATATAACGGCTATATTGCCTTAGGAGAGACCTTACTACGTACCACAATTCATTCAGTTTATAGGAAATTGAGTTATTCAAATTAATTACAAAGTTATTTTAATGAAATTTGGTGGGTAGCTTGCCTTAGGAAAGACCTTACTACTTACCTAAATTAAACTTTCTAAGTTTATAGAATATTGAGTTATTCAAATTTGAAGCATTTAATAAAAATTCACTACCATAACGCACTTGCTGCATCCCGAACATTTTTTTAGGGATATTTTTTGTGGTAACTATGGCACAATGTTTAATAAAACTTAAAACTTTTCTTCTTTATCAATTTGTTGCTTTTTTGACATAAATATGGAAGTGCAAAACATTAATCCAGATCTCCTCATTAGTGAATTTTTCGTTTTATGAAAAATTGCAAAAATAATTTCAGCTTTTTGAGTCAACTGGTAAAAAAAACGCCAAACCTTTGGAAACTTTGTAACAAAGATAAGAGACTGATTATTGGATGAGCGGCTATTAATGCCCTTGTACAGTTAAAATCATATTTTATTAAAAATAGAGACTAATAGGTTAGCGGTTTTCCGTTTAGATCGCGATTTATTTATCCTATACAATGTTTTTAACGCTAAGAGGCTAGCCCACTTTGAAGATTCTCATAGTTTTTTTATGTACCTAATTAAAATATATTGTGTAGTCAAAAGTTTTATTGGAAAATGCTCAAAGTAGCTTATTTGGTTGATTGTGAAGGCAAGCTAAGCTCCTGTTCCTTTAGTGGATTGTATTATTAAAATTTTTATTTATTTTTAATGAAAAGACTTATTAAAACTTCTACTTATTTATAGGAAGAAAGGTACTGTATTTAACTTTCATTTAAAGATTGTTTTTATGAAGATACTACAGGTACCGACTATTTGTTTAATTAAAAGACTGCGTGATTAATATTTTCACTTACCTCAGGAAGTAAGCTAAGATACATATTCAAAGTACCTACTTTTTAATAAAAAGACAAAAGGTCTATCACCTGTGGGTCCGGGGACTAACTAAAAGAATAGGCCCAAGGTAACTTCTGCCTGTCGTAAGAAGCGACTAATCGGAGTCAACCACTGGCGGTGGTCTGGTCCAGGTACGTCTGGAGGGACGCGAATATCTCTGGGGAGTGATGTCCACACGGATTTTGAGGCCTTCACTGTGGGCTTAGAAATGGACAATATACCTCGCTTGGTTGTTGTTCGGGAGCGGGATTCCAGATGATATCGCCTTGGGTTGAGCGCTGGCGGGTGTCATGTGTCCAGACGACTCGGACGTGGTTGAGACCTCTGATGAGTGGTATAAACCGGGAGTTAGAGCCCCCCACTGTGTGCTTCGAAACAGAGAGACAGCCTCCCTTGGGTGATGCCCGGGAGCGGGACTCGATGGGATGTCGCCTTGAGTCTAGCACTGGTGGGTGTCGGGTCTAGACGAACCCGGAGGAGAGCTAAGATCTCTAGGGGTGGATTACAACTAGAAATTGAAGCCTCTTCTGTGAGCTTCCAAGCGGGAAAACGACCTCACTTGAATGCTGCTCGGACGAACCCGGAGGAGAGCTGAGATTGCTATAGGTGGATTACAACTGAAGATTGGATGCTGCTCTAGAGCGGCACTTCATGATGGGCAAGGCTGAACTTCTTGCCTCGTTGTTAGCCGGCAATTCTACTCTCAACCCACCCCCGAATGTTCAACCACCAACAGTCCCCAATGTCGCGCATAAAATGGCGGATATCATTTTCAAAACTAAAAAGGTACGAAAGATGCTCCCTTCTCTTAATACCAGGAAAGCCTCTGGCCTTGACGAGATCCCAGCAATTGTTCTCAAAAAATGCGCACCAGAACTTGCTCCTGTCCTGACTCGTCTGTTTCAGACATCTTACAATAGAGGCATATTCCCTAGTAACTGGAAAACTGCTCGAGTACAACCCGTCCCCAAGAAAGGATCCAAAGCGCTTCCCAGCAACTACAGGCCCATTTCTCTCCTTTCAGTCGTCTCTAAAGTGATGGAAAAGTATATAAACACCGAATTACTAAAATTTCTTGAAAAACAGTCTAATCCACGACAGGCAGTATAGATTCCGTCAGTGCAGATCAACTGCCGACCTCCTTTCCTTTGTCACGCATTCTTGGAACAAGTCTATGGAACTACACGGTGAATCCCAGATTGTCGCTCTCTAAGCATTCGACCCGGTCTGGCACGCACGCTGCTTAATAAACTTCCGGCCTATGGCCTACCACCAATACTCTGTACCTGGACAGCAAATTTCCTCTCCAACCGGAGCATTTCTGTTGTCGTGGATGGCCATTTCTCTGAACGGTATCCAATTAATGCAGGAGTTCCTCAAGGTTCAGCTTTAGCCCCTACTCTTTTTCTTCTTCACATCAATGACCTCCTCTCTAGCACATCCAATCCAGTTCACAGTTACGCGGACGACAGCACCCTCCACTCAAATATACAATATTCTAAGCCTGTCTCTTTAGCCCAATTAGATGAGGATCGCAGACTCATGGAGGGTTCTGTCTCTGTGGATCTCCAAAAAATATTAGACTGGGGAAGTAGAAATCTTGTACAATTTAACCCCACCAAATCTCAGTCTTGCTTTCTTTCTCATAAGAGATACAACAGCCCTAGACCGATCACAATGAACAACCAAGTTATTCAAAGTAATGAGTCCTTTTCACTTGTTGGCATTTCTGTGGATGTAAATCTCAATTGGCACCAACATGTCACATCAATTGCAGAAGCGGCTGCTAAGAAATTAGGTTTCCTCTTCCGGGCTCGCAAATCCTTTTCACCAGCTAATCTCTATACCTTATATACTTCACAAATAAGACCAAACCTCGAATATTGCTCCCACATCTGGGGTGCCGCTGCCGCTTCTACACTAGCTATCCTGGACTCCATTCAGAAGAGAGCTATACGTCTCATCGGTGACCCTACCCTCACCTAAAGGCTGCCATCCCTTGCTCACCGACGTGCCGTTGGTGACCTCTCTCTCTTTTATAGGTATCTTCACGGGCACTGCTCAGAGGAGCTTTTCCCCATAGTTCCTCCACTTGCTGCCCCCACCAGATCTACCAGGGAAACAGAGCGAATGCATCCTTTTACTGTCCAGGTCACCAGACATAGAACATCTTGTTATGCCGGATCTTTTGTCCCGAGGACTTCCAAGTTGTGGAATTCCTTGCCGGTACATGTTTTTCCTCCTCCTGCGAAGCTCCAAACCTTCCATCCATAATTAACAAGTTGCCTCATTCCTCCTTGTCGACACCCACGGTACGATAGTATTTAGGCTGTAAGCCTTGTGTGTTGTTGAAATTATATATATATATATATATATATATATATATATATATATATATATATATATATATATATATATATATATATATATATATGTATGTATGTATGTATGTATGTATGTATGTATGTATGTATGTATGTATGTATGTTTGTATGTATGTATGTATGTATGTGGGACATACTTGGTTCTCGGGTTGAACCGCGTCCAGAATTGATTAATACTCGACGTTTCGGCTCCTGTTTTGGAACCATTTTCAAGAGGTAAAGGAAATATGTAAGGACATGAACTCTAAGGCCTCAATCTGCCGTAAAGGAAATATGTAAGGACATAAACTCTAAGGCCTCAATCTGCCTACTCCCCAAATCTCGCGGGAGATTCTCTCTAAGGTCTCAGTGTCTTCAACCCTAGGCATCTCGGATCTCTCTTAGGCCTGGGGTTGAACACACTGAGACCTTATAGGCGATCTGTATATATATATATATATATATATATATATATATATATATATATATATATATATATATATATATATATATATATATATATATATATATATATTCTGTGTGTGTGTGTGTGTCCAACCGAAAACTCAAAAAGTAATTAACCGATTTTGATGAAACTTGAGAAATACATTTATTTTATTAATAGCTTCAATGAGTTCCTTAGCCAGGAAAATCTGACAAGGTTTTCCGGGAAAATCTTCTTTCTAATAAAATTTTATCTCCGAAAATTACAAAGCTATTTTGATGAAATTTGGTCGATATGTTACCTTACTACATACCAAAATTCAACTGTATATGTTTATATAAAATTAAATTATTCAAATTTGAAGCATTTAATGAAAATTCGCTTGCTGCGTCCCAAACTTTTTTTATCATTAATGATATGCCAATCATACTGTATAATAGACTTTGATATGAATATCCAATATCTTATCATATTTGTAATGCGACTGCATTTTTTACATTATCTATGTTACCCTATTGTAGGTTTCATGATATGAGTCAGTAACTGATATTTCATAAGCCGAATTTAGTTTCTTTGTTTCATTTAGACGTTTTTTTTTGTAGGTGCTTTTATTTTCTTGAATCTCGTAAGTAACTTTTCGTTTCTAGTAGGTATATGTTTAATAAATTCAAAATGGTTACCCATGACAAATATTATATAGTTACTTTATTTAAAATACAGTAAAGCCTCTATTATCCAAAACTGTATTACTTGAGACGTCTACTAACCGAAACGCTACGAAATAGTAATAACTACAGGGTGATTCACTAGAGTGGTAACAAACTTGAACATGTAAAAAGTATATGTAGGAAAAAATGTTATATAATGTATGTCCGAAAGTTGATATTTACTGAGGTACAGGTGTCAAAGTTGTAATTTTTATTTCTATTTTTCTCATAATTCCTTTATATCTCAACAGACGTCTATATATATATATATATATATATATATATATATATATATATATATATATATATATATATATATATATATATATATATATATATATATATATATATATATATATATATATATATATACTTTCAATCAAAACCCTTATATATACCTTGTATCCGTTCTCAAAGACGGATATAGGGATTTTACAGTTTAAAATGCTGTGATTTTTGACATTTTGCACCAAGATTTAAAATTAATTGTGACAGTTCTCGTCAAATAAATTACTAATAATAGACAAGTTGCGTGAATTTTTCATTACATGAATTTAACATTTACCTAATAGCTTTTCATGCATTGAACATTATTACATGCATGAAAATACCCAAAAACATATACATGGTGATTCATAAGTGGTGACCAAAAATGAAACCCCATGTTCTTTGAACAATTTTAGAGAGGGTATGTCCTATAAAAAAATTTCCTATAATGCTTCATTAAAAAGATACAGGGTGTTGAAGTTGAATTTCAAAAAATAAAATTTCCCAATTTTTTAAAAAGTAGCACATATATTTTGCTGAAACTTCGCATGTGTAGGCTGTTATGTAAGGTTCGTATTCTACCATAACAATTGAATCGGCTAATCCAGCAGTGGCGCGCGTATCCACATGTCATTGGTTATCCCTCAAGAAAAAAACGGGTAAGCCAATGATATTTTTTTTTTCATTTATTGAATCTTAGTTTCATTCGTGAACAAAATGACTCTCTTGATAATTTTCTGTACGACGCTTATTTTACGAGTAAGCAATGAATCAGGTAAGTGTTTTAGAGCACAGTTCATGATTTTTAACCAGTCGTTGTTTGGTAGAAAATCTCAATGATACACTTTTATGTCTCCATTTCCCTGAATACACGCACGACATCTTTTTAATATGGAAAATTTAATGTCTTGATAATTTTTTGTACGACGATTATTTTTGTTGTATTTTAGTAAGTAGTAGTCTGGTTTGCCAAGTTGTCATTAAGTGTCACTTGACGTTTAGGTTTACAAATTATTTTGAATAGGTGTAAGTGGTAAACTTTATAAAATCGCAAAATGTTCTACTCTTTTACTTCTTATAATGGAGTACAGCTCAGAAGAGTATGCAGATATAATTTTTATCAACGGATACGCTGATGGAAATGCTCTAGCTGCTTGTCGGGAATATCAACGTAAGTTTCCCACTCGCCGTCAACCTACACCAAGGTTTTTTCTCGGTCGTTTTCAAGACTTCGGCAGTGCGGTATTGGACAACGTCCTGACGCTAGAGCTAATGGTAGAAGACAACATCAACTTGAAGACGAAGAGAGAGTGGTGGATGCAGTGATGGATCAACCTTCTACAAGTACTCGGAGGATTGCCACGCAGTTACAATATTCTCAAAGCTTTGTTTGGAGAACTTTACATCGAGAAGCCTTACATCCATATCATCGACAGAATGTTCATTGCCTTCTACCTGGAGATAATGTGCATCGACGAGTCTTTTGTGAATGGATGTTGGAAATGAACAATCAAAATATCTTATTCCCTAATCTAATCTCCTGGTCTGACGAATCAACATTTACAAGAAATGGTATTTATAATTCTCATAATGAGCATGTCTGGTCATTGGAAAATCCACATGCAACAAGGACTCGCACATTTCAACATAGATTTTCCATTAATTTATGGTGTGGTATTCTTAACGGCCCACTGTTCATGGAAGTCCTGCCACAACGTTTAAATGGATCTTCGTACTTAGCGCTCCTAGAAAACCGTGTAGATAACATTCTAGATGACATTCCACTAGCAACAAGAGGTATAGTGTGGTACCAGCATGACGGTGCACCAGCGCATCATAGTCGAAACGTTGTTACATGGCTACATGAACATTATAATGAAAGATAGATTGGCAGAACTGGACCAATACATTGGCCTGCAAGATCTTTGGGGTGATTTTAAGCGACTGGTCCACAGTGAACAAATAAATACACCAGAGCAGCTACAACAACTGATAAATAATGCTTTTCGTCATATTCAAGCAACAATGAATCATCAAGACATTAAATTTTCCATATTAAAAAGATGTCGTGCGTGTATTCGGGTCAATGGAGGCATTTTTGAACATGTATTGTAATAAATAAATTACTATAAGCCTGATAAAAGTGTATCATTGCGATATTCTACCAAACAACGACTGGTTAAAAATCATGAACTGTGCTCTAAAACACTTACCTGATTCATTGCTTACTCGTAAAATAAGCGTCGTACAGAAAATTTTCAATAGAGTCATTTTGTTCACGAATGAAACTAAGATTCAATAAATGAAAAAAAAATATCATTGGCTTACCCGTTTTTTTCTTGAGGGATAACCAATGACATGTGGGTACGCGCGCCACTGCTGGATTAGCCGATTCAATTGTTATGGTAGAATACGAACCTTACATAACAGCCTACACATGCGAAGTTTCAGCAAAATATATGTGCTACTTTTTAAAAAATTGGGAAATTTTATTTTTTGAAATTCAACTTCAACACCCTGTATCTTTTTAATGAAGCACTATAGGAATTTTTTTTATAGGACATACCCTCTCTAAAATTGTTCAAAGAACATGGGGTTTCATTTTTGGTCACCACTTATGAATCACCCTGTATAGAGGACAGAAAAAGAATTTTAAAATAAAAAACTTCGTATTATTATCATGTAACCGCGAACGTTCTTCTATTGGTCGGGACGTAGTTGGATAGTAAATAAATATCGTGTTTACATTTGCCTTATGAGATAAGTATGGTCGCTTGTTTCTCAACATCGCGGTGAATTTTATTCTTTTACTGTATTCCTTCTAGTTGACTATGCAACTAGAAGGAATACAATACAAATTAGCTGATTGCGCCTGTTGAAAACTTTTGTCTCCCATTTTATTACGCAATACTTGACACTATTGTCAGCTCATTTGTCAAGAATTGACTCGTTTATGATGAATGCATTCTTTGGTGAAAATCCATACCTCAATAAAAAAGTGCCGCAATAAAAAATGTTTGGGGCGCAGCCAGTGCGTTATGGTTGTGAATTTTCATAAGAATAATATATTATAGTGATTTAGCCTCATATTAAAAGTTATAAAACATTACTTACATTACAGTAAAAAAACGGGGCAAAGAAGGGCAAGCAAACACATAATCTCCAACATAAATATTTATCCAGTTATTTGGATACAAAACTCAAACAAAACAATTGATAAAGAGGAAATATCCTCAACAAAAAATACACCAGAAAGTTGAACATAAAAAAAGTCCCGTGGTTCATGGTTTGAGGCTGATTGTTTGCATGCAGAAGCCGAAGAAGAACCCCCAAAAGGGAGAGGGTTTCTGGCCCCTCACCCAAAAACACAGGGGGTTCTCCTTCCCCTTGTGCATGCATACCTTCAGAGCATAAAGCACAAGAAAAATTTCGTGGCAGCAACCCTCAAGAAAGTTACTGGACCTGGGCGAATATGGTTGTTGTGCGGAGTAGGCAGGGTTTAAAGGAGTTATTGCTGCAAAATGTGGAAAACTCATCTTTTCAAAGCCCGACTAATTGGTTTATATACTTCTCCATCACTTTAGAGACGACTGAAAGGAGAGAAATGGGCCAGTTGCTAGGAAGCACTTTGGATCCTTTCTTGGGGACGGGTTGTAGTCGAGCAGTTTTCCAGTTACTAGGGAATATGCCTCTATTGTAAAATGTCTGAAACAGACGAGTCAGGACAGGAACAAGTTCTGGTGCGCATTTTTTGAGAACAATTGCTGGGATCTCGTCAAGGCCATGGGGCTTTCATGGTATTAAGAGAAAGAGCATCTTTCGTACCTTTTTTGTTTTGAAAATGATATCCGTCATGTTATGCGCGACATTGGGGACTATTGGTGGTTGAACATTTGGAGGTGGGTTGAGAGTAGAATTGCCGGCGAACAACTAGGCAAAAAATTCAGCCTTGCCTAGGGCGGTAGAAACAACTTCATCCCCTGAAACAACAGGTGAGAACGTGCTCTTGTAAAAATTATTCCCAATAGATTTAGCAAGAGTCCAGAAGGGTTTGCTGCCGTTGGAGCTTGAAAGAACCTTGTTTTTGATGTGGGTATAAAACGAATTTTTTGCCTCAGAAAAAAAATGCGGACATGGCGGTTTCTTGCGTCGTTAAATGCTTGACAATTTTCTAGACTGGGATTGTGTAGAAGCGTTTTGTGAGCTTTGGTCTTTTCAAGTGTGGCCTTATCACCAGTGCTTTTGAGTGGCTGAAGAGGTTTTCTGTGTACGTGGAATAAATAATTCCATGCCAGCTTGGATAATTTCGGTGACGTTTTGTGAGATATCGGAGGGGTCAGGATGAGAGAAGCAGACAGACGCCCATGGAAATGAGGAAAAGTAATCCCGCATTTCGTCCCAGTTCGCGGAGTTGTAGTGCCAAACGATACGTGGGCGTGATGACTGTGTGACCTCGGGTTGCATTGCACAGGAAGCAGTGACATTGCCGTGGTCTGAGCGACCAAGGGCGGCGGTGACTGATGTCTTATAGCATTCAGGTTTTGTAGTAAGAAGGAGATCCAAGGGATTTGAGCTGTGTGTTGGAATGCGAGGAAAATAAGTAGGTTGCTGAACCATATTGGCTAAATAATTGCTGACTGCAAAGGCCTCCGCTGCTCTCCGAAGATCCTAGCCATTTCTTATTATGGACATTGAAGGCACCAAGAATAGTGCCTTCAGAGGAAGGATATTCAGAAATCAGATGGTCGGTTTTTTTTTTCAGAAAGGTAGTCGAAGAGCTGGACAAAGTTGTTGTCAGAAGGTGACCGGTAAATGCAACAGATGAATTTAGTTGCAGCCCTGAGAGAGAGTTTCATCCAAAGTATGTATTTTCTTCCAGCTTCTAAATTGGGGAGTCTGATGCAGGGTAGATTGCTATGGAGGTATGCGCACACGCCTCCATGTAATCTAAAGGAAGTAAGGAGGTTCACTATTAATAGTGAATCAAAACTGAATCACCTCCTGAATTTTTTCGCATTTATTAGCGAATTTTCATTAAGAAAAATTCGCTTTTAGAGAGGTCACGATAAAAAGCTTTCGGAAAAATTTCTTCAGGCGAACCCAAAACCAAGGTCTGTTAAAATTTTTATATGTATATATATATATATATATATATATATATATATATATATATATATATATATATATATATATATATATATATATATATATATGAATGTATGAATGAATGTATGTATGTATGTATGTATGTATGTATGTATGTATGTATGTATCCGAGCGATAACTCAAAAAATACTCAACTGATTTGAAAGAGACGTGGGCATATCTTCATTTTATTGAGACCACGGACGAGTTCGTAAATCAGCTATAACGGACATTTATTTTCCCCAAAAATATACAAAAATATTTTTGATTTGATATTTGTGTACAATTTTTATGAAAATTCACTATGATAATGCACTTGCTGCGTCTCGAATTTTTTGTTTACCTCTGTATATTCATTTTTATAACATTATAGTATTCGCTTATTAATTTAGTTCAAGAAAATATTTATATCAAGCAGAACTCAACAAGGCTGACGTTACATTTCTGCATTTACCTAAAAAAAAAAACGTCAAAACAATACTTTTTAACGGTTTTTCTTTTTATTTCAGAATGAAACTGAGGACAAAAGCTATGTAAAGACCCATTATCTGAGATAACGAGAGCAGACATGATGGGTTTGCAATCAGGCTGTGTTTTCCTAAAAGGCCTCATCATATTCACTTTACAAGCTACAGTGTTGGCTACAGTGCCTAGTAGTGCTAAGTTCTACACAATACATTGGAACTCCTCCAACCCCATATTTCGTATAGACAACACTGACAACATCATAGATGTAAATAGGTACAACATGAAGTTTGAATATGATCAAGTAAATCTCATATGTCCGGTCTACACGCCAGGTGCAAATGAAGACGAAATGGAAAAGTATATCATCTACAACGTATCAAAAGACGAATACGAAACATGTAGGATAACGAATGCTAACCCCAGGATAATAGCAGTATGTGACAAGCCATATAAGTTAATGTATTTCACCATAACATTTAGACCGTTCACTCCTCAACCAGGCGGGTTAGAATTCCTACCCGGACATGACTATTACTTCATCTCAACATCTACTCCAGATGATCTACACAGAAGGATAGGAGGAAGATGTTTAACCAACAATATGAAGATTGTTTTTAAGGTGTGGAGTGGACATGATATTACTTCATCAACCTCACCACCAGTTAGAGTCAATAGACCTACGTGGATCTCAGTTACACCTCCACAACGTTCCTCTACTACAACTACAACAAGTACAACTACTCAACCACCAACAACTACTACCAAGAAATCCAAAACATACAATAAACACCCTAACGAGGTGGTCAAGAGCCAACTAACGTTAGGGGGTAACAGCAATCGACTCAGGGTGGATTTCCTGATAGTTTGTTCGCTGGTTGCGATAGTGTTGTTCGTGACGCGATGAAATCACACTTTCACGCGTCCTTGCCACTTATTTTTAAAATTCACAGACTCACGGGCTGTCCCCCTTTCCCCTATCGTTCCTCCCCAAGTTCACTGTTGTCCATATTTTTGAACGTGACCTAAGAGAAAGATGAAACTGTCCTAGTTTTGTACGTGAATATATTGGTGATCCAACTCTTAAAAATGTAATATATAAGGTCCACAACTTCTGTTGTCAGTCGTTGGCTTTATATTACTTTTACTTGAGTATTTCTATGAATTGTCGTGCCGATCCTTTCTCACCCACTTACCCCCCCATGGAAGTTATTGCAATAAATGTTTGTCTTTGTGACCCGGCCAAATCATAATATGTGAATAGTTCTCCCTGGATATGTATTCATATACAAAGGTGACCCATAAATCAAAATACAAAGTTTAATTCGTCCTGTTTTGTAAGTACAAAAAGTGTATTTTTTTATCGAGTTAATTGAGTTTAATTTTTTGAGTAATGTGCCATTTATATTTAACTCAATTTCAAATTTTTATCAAAATTATATTTAAAATGAATTAAATATTTTTATTGTAATTGGATTTTCGATATGATACTGTAGCATTATCGTAGTGAATACTGAGGGTAAAAAATTTCTACAAATAATTTTTCTACGCATTATAGCTTTCTGAAAAGTTTACTCTTTTGTTTTTACTATTTAACATACATTGACTAACTTTATTTTTAAGAAAAAACCATACTTCATGGTTTTTTCTTAAATTATAATAGCGGTAATTCACTCAACGAAGTCAATACTCAAGTATTAGATGCAGAATAATACTCTTTTTTCTTAGCCTTATTACTTTCACATCGTCAATACCTGTGTAAGTATGGCATCGGCGACAAAAATTCCAACAAAAAAATATGTTCGTCTGAAAGTCGTAAAAATTGTCAAAACGTATAGAAAACATTATTTGGGATCAAAAATTTTTATGTCTGTATGTCTGTTTGTAGCCATGATAACTTTAGAATTAATTGATATATCGTCTTTCAATTTCAAATTTGGTATGCAGTTAGCACGGGACAAACGAACGGTTCGGATTGTTTTTGGGTAAAATCGCTCTAGGTGGTAGGTGATTTGATGAAAATTCACATTTTTTCGTTAAAACTCGAGTAACAACGTTTTAGGATTTGTTTATTAGAAAACTTTTAATTTCGTTAAACATATTTTTTTCCCTTTGGGGGTCGTCAGCGTCTTTGCCGCCCCAATAGCACCGCAGCCTTTGACTTATTGTTATGTGTGCCGTTTGTCTTTGTGCATGCCCTTTGTCTTTTCTACTCCACCCATTCCAAAATCACTGTGCCTTGAACTAGTCTGCACAGCAATTGGTATGGCGAAGTTTTATATTGCTCTGTCTCCCGTCTAAGCTGTCCGTAGATCAGTTGTATTTTGCGGTCCAGAGCTTTACACTCTCACAAGATGTGCTGGGCTGATTCCTCCCTCTTGTCGCAGAGTCTGCATACCAGGTCCCACTCGAACCTCCCCATTTTATACAGGTCTTTCTTGACAGCCATGTGTCCCGTCAAGAGTCCTGTTATGTTCCTGATTTGTCCTCTGCTAAGATTTAGCAGCTCCAGAGCTCTCTTTGGACTGGTTTGCCCAATTAATGACTCTCTGTGTTTGAGCCCTGGACAATATGCCCAGTATGCCGTCTGCTGTTCCCTGACCCAGGACTTGATGGCTCCCCTAGCTGTACCTTTCGATATGGCCAGGACCGGTTCTTCAGTTACCAACCTGGAATTGATCCGTGGGCTACTTAGGGCCTTAAGGGCTGTCTGTGGCTATGAGGATCCGATTGTTGGAGTAGCGCCTCCTCTTGTTGTCTCGCACGCAGTACATTTCGGCCTGAAAAACTGTTGCATGAGTTCCGAGGGAAATACTGTAACGTACCCTCGGCCTTTCCGAATAAACGCCGGATCCATCCGTGAACTAGACAAGCGCGTCCCGTGGTAGGCTCGGCGTCTCCCACCACCATGCCCCGCAGTCGGGGATTACCACCATAAACTTGTTACCTCTCCCCCATCATTTCACGCATGGGCTTCTTCACGATCTCCTGAATTTTGCAGTGACCCTTGCAGCCTGGGTTGGTCTTCAGTCTATCGTTGCAGGCTAGTCTGTATAGTCCTAGCCTTGTCTCCCTCATGATAACTAAGTGTAGGGGGGAAGCAGATCCAGCAACACCTCCATGGCGGCTGTTGAGGTTGAAATCATGGCCCCTATATGCTGAGGCAAGCCATCCTTTGGATCTTGTCTAGTTTTTGTTTGGCACTGGATTGTGTCACCTTAGGCCACCAGACCAGTGCCGCGTGTGTTAACGATGGTCTGACCACCCTTGTGTACAGCCGGTGGGCCATACTAGATCTTAGTCCCCACGTTATTCCATATAGCCGCCTAGTGACAGCTAGGGTCATTCCAGGTTAGCTTGGTGTACAGTACGACCCCAAATATTTTTCCTCACTCGCCATTGGGATGTTTCTACCGTATAGTGTGAGAATTTGTGGTCCTCCCACCTCCTCCTCATAAACAGTATGACCGTTGCTTTCTTTGATATTCTGTGCTGAAATTTAATTAGGGGTTGAATGTGTGGGGGGTGCAATATCGTTGACAGAAATTTAGAAAAAAAAAAATTGTTAAAACGGCGTAAAAAGTCGAAGAAAACTTGACTGTCGAACGAAATTTTTTTTTGTCTTGTCTGTTAGTAGGCGCAATAACTTTCGAACTAGTTGGAGATATAATCTTCAAATTTGGTATCCAGTTAGCATCTGACAAAGGAACACTTCGAGTTGTTTTTGGGTAAGATCGCTTCAGGGGGTAGGGAATAAATGAGGGGTGCTTTGGTGAAAATTTTTTTATTTCTATTAAAACTCGGGTAATATAACGTTTCAGAAGTTTATGGGTACAGGAATACGAATATTTTCTTTTTGGTCAAGTCAGGGACCCTAAATTCATTTCATGAGAATGTCTTTCTAAGGAGGGTAGATTATCATACCAGTACTATAATAATAATAATAATAATAATAATGTTTTAAGTATGATAGTTGATCACGAAGTTTTATTGAATCTTGAAACCAACAAAGAAACTCAGTGGTCCAGGGGTAAGAACGTGTGCCTCTGAACCGAGGGGTACTGGGTTCGATCCCAGGGTACTCCTTTCACTTTTTTAGTACAAACTGTAACATTAACATCAACCGAGGTTCTGGCATTGTATTTCAGCAAGTTGAATGTCTGCACGTTCCGCCCTTCGGATGGGGCGTAAAGCCGTCGGTCCCGTGTCCGTGCGATGTTGGACACGTTAAAGATCCCTACCCTCCTTACAGAAAGGCAGGGGTTCAGCAAAATTTCCAGGATAGTGAGGTGAAACTGCTCCCTGGCGTCGGTGATTGGCCATAGTCGCGGAAATAGGCCGACGTTAAAGAAACAAAACAAACACACGAAACCAACCACATTATTACTACCTACATCCTTTATGTGTTCAACAGCACATATCATTTGAAATTTATAATTAAAATATAAAAATGCTTGCGTCTAGAAACTAGATGAAAATTAAAATATTCACTCGTTTTCTTCACAATTTGGATTTATTAACTTTATGAGTTAGTATATAAAATTTTTGTTGCGAATGACTTTATTTTTACTTTGTAATGAAAATATCTATTAACAAATTTTTAAAATAGTAATACAAAGTATAAATTCATTGTAGAGCTTTTTTGTTTATACTTGAACTATCGAGTTCCCTTCTCAATATTTTTAGATTTAGGAAAACTTAATTTTTCCAAAACATGTTTTCTATATGTGACGAAGATCTTTCAATTGAAGAATTTAGACTTTTCAGACTTGATCTATTAAGATTTATAGTTTCAGCGATGTAAACGGTTGAAAATCACATTTCCTTGAAGTATTTATTTACATCGCTATTTACATAATAGACCACAAATTAACCTAAAAGGAGACTATAGTTTATGCAGCTTTTTAAATAATACGTGCTATGTTTGTAAACTATAAAAAATGAAAGTAATAACATGACAAGTGTTTTGCTTTATCTGTGAAAGAAAATAAATCAACAACAAGGTAAAAATATTTATGATTTCAACCTTAAACTCAAAATTACTTATAACTAGCTGACCCGATTGATGTTGTCCCGTCCAAATTTCAAGCGACATTTGCACACGTAGCGAAATAAATCGAGAAACTTTCAGTTTTCCCGAATTTTCCAATTTTCTGGGCAACTTTTCCATTTTTTCTTCCCCTAAAAACTTTATTCGGACTATTGCGAACATTTTTAAGATAAAATTAGCCGAATCGGTACAGCTATTCTCAAGTGATGTGTGTACCAACAAAGAGCATTTAATTTTTCTTTATAAAGATTTTAATTGTTGAAATTATGAATTGTCTTCATCATGTGGCCGATGTTTTCTACAACTTCAGCTTCTAAATTATCGATTTTGAAACACTGGCCGAGTTCACTAAGCGCCAACAGTTTGATAGTTGTGTCAACGTATGTGTTCACTACTGCAGCTGAGTTTCTGCTGGAACTCACTGTTACTAATTTGTCAAAGCGAAATGATAAGACAAACGTCAGCAAAATCCACATTGGATGCTGGAAGCTCAAAACCAGCGACCACAAAAATTATTATATGAGCTGGTATACTAGACAGCAGTATTATAAGGGAAATCTAACATCTAAAGAATATGTAAATTTATTAATAGAAGAAATTATACCCGTTGTGGTTGAGGTGGGCCCAGTTTTTTTTTTCTCCCTCAGGGCTCGTCCGCGTCTTTGCCTCCCCGATAGCGCCGCATCCTTTGGCTTATTGTGCATAGTGGGCCCGGTTAGTAAAGTTTGTTTCAGCAAGATGGAGCTCCCAGTCATTTTAGGAGACGAGTGCAGCAAGGCAATATTTGAATAAAAATTTTGCGGCAAAGTGGATTGGGCGTGGTGGTACTGTAAATGACCTGTTCGTTCTGTTGATTTGACGTCATGTGATTTTTTTCTTTGCGGTCACTTGAAGAATGCTGTCTAGAAAGACAGGCCATTAAATCTGAAGGACCTAAAAGCTAAAATTACTGGTGAAGCTTCAACTGAACTGTATGTTTATCAGTCTCCAACTCTTGTAATGTATCAGTAGTCAGCACATGAACACTTAACTCAACTGTTGGCGCCTCGTGAACTCAGCTATTGTAAATTATTTATAATTTCATGTTTAACCCATTAGTGTATAATGTTTATTTAATAGAAACTAGCCGCCCCGAAAGACGTCCTGCCAAAATTTCAATATGTCAAATGACATTGGCACACGCAGTGACATAAATCATAGAAAAAAGCACTTTCATTTTTCCCAGAATTTTTCAATTTTCCGGGGAACTTTTTCCTTTTTTTTCTTTTCCTAAAAACCTTATTCAGACAATTTTGAAGTAAACGTAGCCAACTCGGTCTATCCGTTCTCAAGTGATGCACTTAACAATGAACAGCATTTATTTTTTATTTATATAGATGATAGGCTATGTTTTTTTTTGTGTGTTGGAATTCATAAGAAATTATTATCAAATGTTCGATGGGAACGAGTTACAGCATCTCATTTTTGAGGGACCATACCGGCAGGTCGTTATAGTGTCTGAAATGCATAGAAACATATTTTAGGATGTAATCCCACGTTACACTTTCTGTAAGTGAAATTTGTTTAGATCTACAGTATCTACAATGTTGGACTGTATTCCGGCCAGTAATACATACCATCAAATCACATTATGTGAAAACTGGAACCTGTGATGAGCACTAATAAGTACACTTGGAGAACCCAAATCACCACAACACATATTTCAGAGACCTTACAATCGTTTCGTTGACCATGTTAACATCTTCAGAGGAAAAAAAAATTCTAAAATTAAACTACTAGCTACAGTGTATTTATATCGCGTCTAGGTAAACGAACTAGTCCAAAGTAAAATTGTCGTCGAAGACCCATCGCTGGTTTATTGTGTAGTGAAAATATAAGGTCGAAGACCTGCTTTAATCTTCTGGTCGACAAATTTATGAGCCCTTATCTAATATAAGGATAATAGGCTTAAAAGGAAAGGTACCGAGTTATTTAAGGAATCTGCATGTTCCCTTTCGATCTAGAAATTTACTTTGTGGATATTGGAGCAAGCCGACAGATTGACTTGCGGCTTGCTCCAATATCCACATAGTACATTTCTAGATCGAAAGGGGACGTGCAGATTCCTTAAATAACTCGGTACCTTTCCTTTTAAGCCTATTATCCTCATAAATTTGTCGGCCAGAAGATTAAAGCAGGTCTTCGACTTCGTAGTTTCACTACACAATAAACAAACGATGACAATTTTACTTCGGACTAGTTCGTTTACCTAGACGCGATATAAATACACTGTAGCTAGTAGTTTAATTTTAGAATTTTTCTTCCTCTGAAGATGTTGACATGGTCAATGAAACGATCGTAAATATGTGTTGTGGTGATTTGGGTTCTCCAAGTGTACTTATCAAAACTCATATCATGTGACGAAATTGGGATCGTCTTTCCTCTCAATGGAGATGTGGCAGAAGATTGGAATAGGCTCAGCTGTATATGGAACACTAGAAGACTGACTGCTCTTTCATCATTTCGTCTCAATTTCTTTAGGAACAGCCATGTGCTTGCTAATAGCACATTGACGAAATAGGCAAGAATGGGCCAATAACATTTTATTTGTCCCAGTCTTGTCCGATACACAGCGACAGGTTGGTCGATTTTATCGACACCATCAATTCCTTTATTATAGCTGGAAAAGATTTGAGGCTGGACCACATCCACCTTTATGCACAATAAGCCAAAGGTTGCAGTGCTATGGGGGCGGCAAGGCCGCGGACGAGCCCTGAGGGGGGAAAAACATCCACCTTGTACCAGCATCTACATGTTCCATTGCTGCTGTCACTAATTTACTGTCCTTCCATTTTACCCGTCTCATCGTGCCATCTGAACTGCTTCTGCACTTAAATGTTTGTTTTGGCTTTTTTTTGCAGCAGATTCTTGTTAGACAATGGACGATTTCCCAATATACCCTCTTGCATTGTACCAGTTGCACCAAAACCCTTTCTGTCTCATTAGCTTCATAGAGAAACAATAATTGTGAAAAAATATTTGGAATCCTTGATTCGGCTGTACTTGCACATTAGATGCAACTGCATCTGCCCCTATACTGGAAACTCTTCCTTAATAACCTTTTTTTATATAAACTCCAAAATTCAGCATATATTCATTGTTTGCACATATTGTCCAATTTGTTGCAGTCGAAGCATATTGGTTTGCCACATATAAATTGTTTCCCATAATGCTTTCTGTAAGATGGAATCACACTTTCGTCTCGATAGAAACTCCTCCAATCCACTGTGTCGTCTAATCTTTACATTGAGCTTGGCATAATGCTTTTTGTAATATAGAATCACACATTCATCCATCGATAGAAACTCCTTCAATCCACCGTGTTGCTTAAACTTTACATTAACTTGTTTATTATAGTTCAGAGTTTATACAAACGATCGCTTTGATCTATACAATCATTGTCATTCACATGATTTTTTTTTAAATTATTGTTTCAAATCTACAGTCTCAGTATCAGGTAGAATTGTAGAAGCATCTTTCTGATTTGGCCAATTCTTATTTGGCGTACCCTTTTTTTTTTCTCCCCCAGGCCTCGTCCACGGCTTTGCCACCCCGGTAGCACTGTTGGCGTACCCTGATAGTAGAAATCCTCCAAAGACGGCATATAATTCGTTAAGTGTTATGTTTATTGGATTTTTCTTCTGCTGTGCATATCTTTCCATGATAGTTTTACAGAAGCTTTCAGTGAAAAACAAAACAAAATAATCTGTCGTTGATTTGTAGTTTTGTTTCTTCGGATGTTGGCACTGGAATCCAATAAATCTATATCTCATAGCTGACTTTTAACTTTATCCACCCGAGATTATTCAGTGTTGATGATTTTAATGGCGCTGATTCAGATAACATTTGTTTCGATGCTGTCGGTTTTGCTGCTGTTGGATTTGCTGTCATCGATTTCGATATGTGATGATTTTGAAATGGATCATCTTGATGTTGATGGTTTTTCAAGTTGGGCATATTTCGAGAGTAGGTCATCGTCGAAATCACTTTTGCTAAAGTCTGGTCCATCAATATCTATCCTTTGCACTATACATTGTGTTCTGGGCATATCTGGTCCCAAGTTATTTAAATTTGCTTTATATTTGTCACTATCTGGCTTACTAAGTGAATGGTGGACGTGCCGCCACCTAATTGCAGAACCAAGTAGTATGTTGTCACGCCAGCTCCAAATAACACATAGTGTTAAAAAAAAAAAGACTGTATACAACTAACAATTTAGTAAATTGTTAGCCCTGGCCCATTTCCACCCTAATATAGGGACAAAGTATGTAAGGCTAGATGCATTCTCGCAACAATTAGAACCGTAGACCGGTTTTACTCTCACGGGTCTACAGTTCTAATTGTCACTCTGGACATCCGGACAATAGGGTGGATGAGGGAGCAATTCGTAGCCCAATTTATGCAATTTCGCCATGGAGACTACACCGGTGTGCACCCTTGCCTTGCCTTGTCTTGGTGGAAAAGAACTTTTTTCGTGGCCAATTGCGGTCGTTTTTTCTTCAAATCGTCATTGAATCAGTCCAATAAGTTGGTATAATATTTGCCATTGATTGTTCTTCCCTTCTGAAGGTAATTAATGTGGATTATACTGTGTGCATCCCAAAAAACGATCGCCATGACTTTACTGGCTGACAAACCCACCTTGGCCTTCTTCGGCGCCGATTCGCATTAAGAAACCCACTGTTTTGATTGCTGCTTGGTCTTTGGTGTGTTGTGGTGAATCCATGTTTCGTCCACGGTTACGAAACGGCGCAAAACTCGTCGCTATTGCGGGTGAACAACGCCAAACACTCCTTCGAAGTTGTCACACGATTGCGTTTGTGGTCGATTTTGAGCAAACGCGGCACCCATCTTGCGGATAGCTTCCTCATACCCAAGTGATCATGCAAAATCGAAACCACTGAGCCATGTGATACGCCTATGGCCTCCACAATCTCCCGCACTTTCAACCTCCGATCGGCCAACACCATGTCGTGAATTTGTTCATTTGTTTCGGGTATAGCGACCTCAACTGGGTGTCCAGAACATTCAGCGTCATTTGTGCTTGTATGGCCGCAACCAAATTCAGTAAACCACTTTTTTACCATGGAAATTGATGGTGCAGAGTCCTCATAGTATTTATCAAGCTTAGCCTTGGTTTGAGTGATGTTTTTTCCGCAAAAATTATGTTAGATGAGCACACGAAATTCGCTTTTTCCATTTTCGTTATAACTCTGCTTTCTGTGGCTATGTAACACAAACTAAATGACGCACCTTGTTCAAAATTTGACAAGAGTCAACTGACAGATGCTTGTTGACAGGAGCAGTGTTGCCCTTCCTGTGAAAAGGCGGGAAATTCAAAAAGTCACGGACTTATTGACCCGCCTTCGTAGTTCGACTGTGAACCTTAGATTTATTATTTCCGAGGTTCGAAGTTCAAGGCAGCATATTTGCTCGAGTTCCTTCATAGTTTGGTTTAAAAAAACATGGGTTCGCACAAATCTAATTGAAATTTTAAAGTTGATATATTAATATTTTTATCTTATGGCCGCACTGCCATCATACCTACCGGTAATTTTGGCTTTTATTTGAAGTATAGAAAAATGTGGTTTTCAAGTATGCGTATTTCCAAATCAGCCTTAATGTTAATCTTTTTTATAGTACCTAGCTTAGCAAAAATAAAGTTTAAATCTTAAAAAGGTATTAATGTCCAAAAAAAAAAAAAACGCTAATGTCATATATAAACAGTCTGTTTTATATTGATTTGCTATCTCAGTTTTGGGATAAAAGAAAATAAGAGCATAATTTCTGCATTTAATTTTTTTGTATGTGTAAAAGTTGATTTTCTTAGAAATATAATTTGTGTTTTGTGATTTTTTGGGTCACCTGTAAATATTAAATGTGCACATAACCGTTATTGGAATACATACAGCATAATAAAAAGCAAACAAAATTGTATAACCTCGTGTATTCAACAGTTTGTAAAGAAAATAATTAACCTCAATTCAGGATATCTTCAAATTCTGATTTGATATAGAGCCACCAATGACTATTTCAAAAGTGGATTGTTTATTTTTTATTTAACTTAATAATAACAGTGGTGTACAGTTTTTATATGTTGGTGTAAAAACTCCTTGAGAAAAAAAAAAGGTAACCTAAATATTTGCGCAGATGCGTAGTGACCAATTAAAATCGGACTAAAAGCAAAATGAAGGAAAATAATTAAAAAAACGTGTACATGTTATATTTTTCGGTCAGTTGATTATTTCGTAGATTATAAACAGTGTTGAACATTTGAATTAACGAGACGTATTTGTATAACTGTGAAGACTGATATTAGTTTTTATTGTGTTGATATATAAAATAATACCCTCATAGAATGAAATTGTCTGGCGTTTTTAGTTTTAACTATTATCAAGATGTCTTAGAAAATGTTTGACTTTTTAAAAAGCACATTTGTTTTGTTTTTATATGTAATAGGAATCTAGCTTGCAAAGACATATAGTAATCAAGCCTAAAATGCAATAAAATAGTGAGGCTATTATTGCAGAAATAAAATGTTATATACTTACAATTTATATAAGTTAATGTTTAAGTACACTTGTAGAACCCAAATCACCACCACACATTGTAAAAAACCTGACTATCGTTTCACTAACCAAGTTAGCGTCATCAGATGATGAATAATTATAAATATCATATCCACAGCTCTCTATTCTGTAGGTAGTCTGTCACTAATGATTGAGGGAGGTTCAACGACACCAAAATTGACATATTTCGTTTGGCGGAAATATCTGAATTCTTTCACTATCTCTCGGACGTACCTCTGCCAGTATTTATTTTATAAAATAATCTATCAGAAGACTGCCCATAGGCGGCGAAGCGAGATTCATATATTTTTTATTATTACTATATTTAGCAATATATATACTTTCGAAGGCGTTTAGCTGTTCTGGTTGTCTAACATTTTTTTATTAATTTTAAATTCTCCTCATTAACGTGTTGATTATTATCCGAAATAAGTCAGGCGACGGAAGATCTATCTATAGTATCATATCTTAATTGTGCTAAATGATGTTCTTTAAGTCTAATTCCAATAGATATTTTTGTTTGTCCGACGTATTTAAAATCACAGTCTTTACAACTTATTTCATAAATTCCCGACATTTTGGCCGTACTATCCTTGTCTTTTGGGTTACCTAGCAAGTTTTTTAGAATATTTTTTGTCGAAAATGTTACTTACAAATTGGCTTTTTTTTTAAATGCTATCTAGACCCCTCATGATCCGAGGTTATGTAATGGTAAGCAAACAAAGTTTTTTGGCTTTCTCTCTTATAAAAGTCGTTCATTCCGCTAACATTTTCTTTGTATTCTATTTGTTAATTGATTTCTCCACTAGGCAAGCAGTGAATCTCGCTCCGCCGTCTATATGCAGTCTTCTGATAGATTACTTTATAAAATAAATACCGGCAGAGGCACGACTGATAGATAATAAAAGAATACAGATATTTCCACCAAACGAAATCTGTTAATTTTGATGTCACTAAACCTCCCTAAATCATTAGTGATCGATTAGCTGCAGAAAAATATAAATACAGTTATGGATATCAGATATTCAGTATGATCCATCATCTGATGCCGCTAACTTGGTTAGTGAAACGATCGTCAGGTTTTTTAAATTTGTTGTGGTGATTTGGGTTCTCCAAGTGTGTTCATCAGTGCTCAACACAGGTTCTAATCTTCCCTAAGTGAAGATAATGGTTTTTTTGTTGTTGTTGTTAAGAGCAGTGAATTTAGCCTCTGCCATTAGCTTTGAAGTTGGTTGAAGATAATTTTGTTAAATTTGATTCAACATGTATTTCTTAAAGGTAACTGTTTTGACTTGTCGCCTAAAACAAAATCTTTATATTTAGTATTAAATCTATCCACCGGCTGATTGTCTTGCATATATATATATATATATATATATATATATATATATATATATATATATATATATATATATATATATATATATATATATATAATCTCACTTAAGGGCAATCGACCTTAGTGTAATATGGGCAATAACAAAAGTAAGTTCTCTGTTATAACATGCTTTATATATTTCGTGTCAAATTGACACTTCTTCAGAAGCCCACAAGGGAACCACTTTGGAAAAACAGTCCAGTTATAAAACATTAATTATCTTAGTTCAATTATTGATAAGGCAATTGATGTTTTAGAACTGGATTGTTTTTCGAAAGTTTTTTTTGTAGGCTTCTGAAGCAGTGTCAATTTGACACGAAATATATAATGCATGTTATAATAAGGAATTTACTTTTGTTATTGTCCATATTACAAGAAGGTCAATTGCCATTAAATGAGATTCTGAGTTGCTGGAACTAACAAGTTAAGACTGTTACTTCCTCCTACAGCTAGGTTCATACACTAGCGAATTGCGAAATCGTCACGAAACGTATCCCTACTGGTTTATTTTTAATAATATCGTAATATTATTTAAAATGGACCAATAAGAATTAGTTTCGCAATTCGTGAGTGAATGAACCTAGCTTAAGTCTACATATATATTGGGTGAGTAATCGTTAATTGCACATTAAGGGTATTTTGGTTATTAGGAGAGACAGAGAGATGTAAGTTAACAAAAATATGCACACTTTCGCCAGGTTCCGGTTCCATATTCGTCTAAAAATCCCAACCACTCCCAAGTTTTTTCCGGACATGTTCGAGAAAAAATCTTTCAATTTACTCTATTTAAAGCTACTTTTTTTTCATATTTCTGCAGGAAAAGGTGCATTCTTCATGGAGTGGTAAAAAATAAAAATTGCATTGCTTTCATTTTATCTAAAAACTACTGTGGAACTATAGTCAGCGTTTTTAATTAGTTATTGTTGCCGATTACTTGGTGAACCTGTTCTATATTAAATATAGTTGCAGAGTTCTTCTCTGGCTTTGCAATTGCTTGTTTTCAGCTTCGTAACCAATTTCGCAATTCTGCGGCATCGGATTTGTAAAATGGCAAAACAGGTTACAGGAAAGAAAACAAGTAATTGTGAAGGCAGAGAAGAAGTCTCTGCAACTTTTTTTGGAGAACTACGGTGGTTCAGGGTTAAGAACGTGTGCCTCTGAACCGAAGGGTACTGGGTTCGATCTCAGGGTACTCCTTTCACTTTTTCAGTACATACTGTACAATTAACATCAACCGAGGTTCTGGCATTGTATTTGAGCAAGTTGAATGTCTGCACGTTCCGCCCTTCGGAAGGGGCGTAAAGCCGTCGGTCCTGTGTCCATGCAATGTTGGGCACGTTAAAGATCCCCAACCTCCTTACAGAAAGGCAAGGGTTCGGCAAAATTTTCAGGATAGTAAGGTGAAACTGCTCCCTGGCGTCGGTGATTGGCCATAGTCGCGGAAATAGGCCGACGTTAAAGAAACAAAACAACTTTTTTTGGATTATTGCTGCCATAATCGATTTTTGCATACCATGAAATCAGTTATCCACACTAATTTTTGTAACACTAAAATTAAAATCTTGATATCTCATTTAGTTGAGAAAGGAATGTTGCAGTGTAACATGTCTTGATCAGATTTTTCTATGCTATCCAAATATCCATAAGATAAAAGAAATGACAAGTGTGATTTATTAAAATAATGAAAATTACCACAGTAGTTTATTTCTCATGTATGAATGTGTTTTCCTCTGTAGAAAATGGTAAAAATAAGTAAACTATGTCAAAAAGAAAAAAATCTAAACATTCTTTTTATATAAAATATCATTTGAAGCAATCGAATTTTCTAGCCTTAGAGACACTTGTAATTGGACAGAAATTCTCTATATCTTTTTACTATTTCTTTATCTCTGGTAATGAATAATGTCCCCATAGTGTGCAATCAAAAATTGACCACCGGTATTGTAAGAAGTTCAAAAGTAGACTTTAATATAAAGTAGAAATACGTTTCATAACTCTGCTAAGTTAGAAGTTTTAAATTATTAAAAGTTTTATAAATTATTCTTTGTTTTGTAAAAATTTGGCCTCTTAATTTTTCGTACTCAAAACAGATTTATTTTGGAGTAAATAATTATTTTCCTTGAATTTATTCAGTTTATATAGGAAGTTCAAAATTATTTAATATTTACCAAGATTGTTAATGTGACAGTAGCAAGATTTGGCAGTTCCCTTTAGGCAAGTCAGAAATCAAAATTGTGTTTATTGCAAGCACAAACATCAGGTTTATTTGTGAAACACATTGTAAAATTATGTACTAATAAATATACTATACTATACTATACTATTTTTGCTAAAACTGCAAAGTTAGGTAGATCTAAGTAAAATGTCTGTTGTTTCTAAATCATAGACAGTAAAAGTTTAAGGTAGTTTTTGGTAAATCAAAAATTTTCGGTTTTTCTTCAATATCTTCAATAAAGCAAGCGATAGCTTTGTAAATTTTTAAATAAGCTTGTGTTAAAAAGTAATTTCTAGGAAATACAAAAAAAGACGCTTTTAGCCTATTGACTTGATTTTATGTCAGTTTAGATTATATGCAACACAATGTAATTAGTTTCTTATATTTTAAGTAAATTTAAGCTTCAAGCATATCGATACATTCACATACCTTGTTTTTTATTGTGTTGTAGAACCTGCATTCATGAAATGATTTTTTTTACCACCAATATTATATTGGGTGATAGTGCTCCATCTTGCTAAAAGTGCGGTATTATCATAAAAAACTTATGTTTCGTAAAGGTGCTACCTGGATCATTAATGTTAATTCTCCGTTTAAGAAGTGAAATATTTTCTAAGACCACTTGTAATTCTACACCTCTGTACTTACGCTTTCTTATTTAAGGTTGTGATTTTTCAATTTTTTACTATTTTTAATTTTTAGCATCATTTTTAACTGCCATGTAACAATGACACAATTTTATTTATATATTTTATTTATATCTTTTACAGTATTTTATACAAATTCAATTCTGTGATCGCCATCTAGCCTAAATAGGTAGAACTCATTCTGTTGAAAACTCTTTCCTAGCTGGAGTTTCTGTATTTTACAGAATTTTATAGAATAGTTTGTGTCGTAATTTTTTAAACAGCCTATTATATGTTTAATATTTTATACTTGATGAACTATTGGTTTTTTACTTTACCTTTTGTATTTTTTGTTTTGTATTAAAATCTTTTGTAACTATTTTAACTGTACATATTGTTAATCTATGAAATATAAGGCTTCTTAACAATTTGGTTTTGGATATATCTGTATGTTAAATAAAAATGTAGTAGTGGTTAAGCCATGTCAGTATAGTAACTGTTCGTTACGTTGTATCCATTACTCGGTGGGATCCGAAGTACTGAATGTTCTGCAGGAAAAATATTGATTACTCGAATTAAGTATGTTTCTCACACAAGTCAGTAAGTGGCAGATTATCACTCGGGGCCCAGTGTCAATACTTGAGTATGCAGTATCTATAACTCGGTTCAATTCTGTAATGTGATGACAATAGGTTCCAGTTCCAGTAGACACAAAGAGATTAGCGTCAGATCGGTATTGGCACTTGAATAAGATCGAATATCGCAGTGTTTTTTGTTGATGACTTTACAGATGATGAAATTATTAAAGCTGCTAAGAGAATTAAGGCTAACATGTCCTGTGGACCTCATCTAGTTCCTGGCTTCTTGGTACGTGACTGCTTGTATGCTTTCTTGACTCCACTTAGGAAAATTTTTAAACTGATTCTTAGATCTGGAACATTCCCCGCGATTTGGAAGCTGTCACGTGTTCTCCCTGTCTTCAAGGCAGGGGATAGTGGTGATCCATCAAACTATCGACCAATAGCCATACTATGTGTCTTCTGTGAGATTTTCGAGGCCTGCCTTTTTTGGCGAATACTGTTTCACATCAAAAACAGACTCTCTATTTCTCAGCGTGGCTTTATTCCGGGGAGATCGACTGTAACGAATTTAGTTGATGTTACACAGTTCATTGCGTCCGCCCTCGACCGCTCTTCACAGGTTGATGTTGTGTATACTGATCTATCTAAGACCTTCGATTGTCTAGATCATTCTGTTCTGATTGACAGGATGAGGGCTATCAGATTCTCCGAGTGCTTGCTTGGCTTGTTCAGGTCTTACCTGGATGGAAGGAGGCAATTTGTTGAGGTTGGGGGCTTCAGGTCTGACACCTATCACATAACTTCGGGAGTGCCGCAGGGCTCCATACTCGGTCCATTACTGTTTAATATATTTATTGACCCAGTTAAACATGTTTTGCATGTTCCTTTCTTAACGTATGCAGATGATATTAAGATTTTCGCAAATATTTCGAGTGTTGATGACTGTTTGCAGCTCCAGAGGTGTCTTCAGATCCTTGATGAATGGTGTTGTCGGAGTGGTCTTTCTATTAATGTTTCCAAGTGCTGTGTGATGTCCTTTACTCGAAATAAGCACGCAATTACTTTTGGGTACAATATAAGAGGGCTCCCACTTGATCGCCCCGGGACAGTCAGGGACCTTGGAATTGTTTTTGATGGTACTCTATCTTTTAGACCACACTATGAGCAGACTGTCAGTTCTGCCTACAAAACTCTTGGATTCCTGATAAGAAACAGCAAAAATTTCTCACAGGCTGACACCCTCCTCCTGCTCTTTCGTTGTTTGGTTAGGTCCAGACTTGAATATGGCTCAGTTGTGTGGGCTCCTACTTATGAGATACATGTGGCAAGCCTGGAATCAGTGCAAAGAAAATTTCTAAAATTTCTTAGCTTTCGTGAGGATAGTCGATATCCTTCTATTGGTTTTCCTCAGGAGGGTTTACTTCTTCGCTTTGGTCTGCAGAGTCTGTCAATGCGCAGGCAGTGCAGTCTCGTTACATTTTTATACAAACTGGTTAATTCTGTGTTCGATTGCCCTAATCTGCTTCAGCAACTGAATTTCAATGTGCCTTGTATTGCAGCACGTTTTCCAGGCACATTCTATCTCCCGATTGCTGTGAGCGTCTCCAATTTACCAGATGTGCAATGATTACTCTGTATTGCAAGATAGCTTAGATATCTTCTCATGTAATATATCAGAGATAAAAATGTTTTTCAAACCGATTTAATTTGTAACTCTCTTTTGTGTAGTTTATATGATTATTCCTTGTTATTATGTTTTGTATATCGGCCCATCCTTAGTTTGGCTTTAAGCTGTTGGATGGTGTATGAATAAATAAATAAATATCGCTTGCCTACATTAGAAAAAGCATGGAAATGTGCAGCTACATACCCAATGAATAGTCAGTGCCGAGAAGGTTAACGATACTGTTTCCTTTATTCATAGACCAGTATTTAAGGTCTCCTGTACATTGACGCTTTTCTGGAGGTATTCAGTTTTATAGTAACTTGATCTTAGTTTCCACTACTGATTTTTATTTAGGTGCATAACCCATCTACACAAACAACTAGTATATATTCTTTATGTATCAATTTGGTCGATATTTTGTTGTCTTTAACATTTAACCTTTAATTTTGTTACAGAAGTTCAAAAAGAAAGTAGTATATTATAGTCTTTAGATATTTTTGTTGTTGTATAAAATAACTTTAAAGATACAGGTCTCCGTGTTAATGCTATGAACACCAGAAGTATTCAGTAACTGTGGCTAAACTAAACCGTATGGGCAAAATTATCCTATTTATATATCTAAACTATATACACTACACATGATGTAATACCAGATTGCTCATAACTGGGTGATGTAATACCGGATGTTTCACTACTGGGTGATGCAGTACCGGACGATGCCATACCAGGTGACGTAATCCAGGGACGATTGTTTTGTCAGTGGTCATTGTTTGTTGTGTTGGTGTTAAAAGCAACCACGTATTATTTTGTCCTATTTCAAAAGTGTTAGACTAGATCCATGTCTGAATTCGTTACATTTTATGGATTCACTTTGCGAATTTCTAAACTTTTCAAAATATGTAACTTGTGATAAACCATGGTTACGTTTAATAACTTTTGCCTACCTTATGCCCCGGGTCAATCATATGTTTGGCAATGCTAGATTTTTCACAAAATTTAATGGATTCAGAGGTGAGTCCCATCAATTTAACACTTTTTGAAATAGGAAGAAATAATCGATGGTTGCTTTCAACATCAACACAACAATCAGTTAGGCGTATCTGCTGACAGAAAAATAGCAATTTAGTGATGTGGGTGGGTGATTGACGTGTTATTAACACTGGTTTAATTATCCGGATAATTAACTGGTAATGAATTACTAGTGGGGATACTTAACGTGTGTCATTTGTCATTTTATACTAATACAATCAAAATCACAGGTGCAGAAAAAAGAAAGCCTGTTTTTTTTTAATTAATTTGTCCATTTGATTATTATATTAATTTCTTTCATAATCAATATATTTTGTTTTATTTACATTTAGCTTGCAAGAAATACAAAAGTCTTTGGAAGAAAGATTATTTTACATACATGTAGTAGTAGCAGTGGTGGGGAGGCTAACGCCAGGCAAGTAGGCCACAATGGGCCCTTTTTGCCAACCCCAGCAACCATGCACTACTCTTCCTCCGTTCCGTCGCCAAACCGCCTCGACCTCGAGATGAAGGCCGTGACGATCTTCAATTTGACGGTACTTACCTGATTCCCGTGCAGAGTCCTCGATCCGAACAATTCTGCTCGAAGACTCCCAAAAGCCTTGCATTCACACAGGTAGTAGTAGGACGTTTCCTCATCCTCGCCGCATTCCTGACAAATGGGATCCCTCTCTACGCCTATCAATGTGAGCTGTCTTCTAACGGCGCAGTGCCCTGTCAGCACCCCAAGGATGCGGCGAAGCGTAGGTCGACTCCTTCCGAATAGCCAGACAGCTTTATCTCTGTCCAGCCCCTCCACGAAGTCCCTCGCCTGTCTGCAGCCACGAACCGACCCCCAGTGCGTCTCCATTGCTTCCTCGGTCCATCTGTCTAATGCGACAGAGACTGTCTTCCTACTTATGCCTATCGCAGGCTCCGGTCCACAGAACGGCCGCCGGAAACCGAGTCTTGCGAGATTATTCGCCACCTAATTCCCCGCTACGCCACAGTGTCCCGGAACCCACACCAGTTGCACCTCCTTCGTCCTGGCTAGTCCACTGAGAGCGTCAGCGCACTCCTGAACCAGTGTTGACCTGATTCTGGCCACGCAGACTGCCCGGAGGACCGCCTGGCTATCCGAGCAGATGTACACACATTTCTCGGGACTCCTCTTCACATCCTGTCTATTGGCCACAGACAGGATAGCATACACCTCTGTTTCGAATGCTGTGGTATATGCGCCAAGAGCATTGCTCTTGCGCATCCCCAGGCCCTCGCATATTCCTGCCCCGGAGGATTGTTGGTCCTCCAGCCGCGATCCATCAGTGAAACAGACAAGGCTTGCGGGCTAGAATGCAACCTCATTTTCCCTCCACTGATCTCTACTGGGGATCCTGAGGGTGTATAGCCTAGTCAACCTAATATCGTCCTCGGCATCCCGCACTTTTATGGCGGAAATCGGAATTTCCTTTTCCACCTCCTTGGCGACTCTTGCATGCCCTATTACTGCTCCCTCTCCGCACCAGTTTCCTGAGTCTCGCATTCTAAGATGCGACGGCATAGCCTCCCTTCTGATGCAGATGGGAAGCGGTGGCAGCATCAACAAGACCTCTAGCGCGGCTGAGGGTGTGGTCCTCATAGCAACTGTTATACCACACCACCAAACCAACGCCCCATAGAGGATTCTCGGCCTGAGGATCGCAGTGTAGATCCAATGAAGGATCCGAGGATTAAGTCCCCAGGTCCTCCCTATCACACGACCCAGCTGCCAGAGGGTCGCTACTCCCTTCCTCACTACTCGTTCTATTTGCGACCCCCATGTTAGTTTGAGGTCCAGGATCACCCCCAGATATTTGACCTCCCGCACTAAAGCTAGAGGTTTTCCAAACTTCTTAGTAAATAGGATCATCTCCGTCTTCATTTTACATACATACTTGGAGACTACTTCTCTGGTTTCTCAGTGAAACCAGAGAAGTAGTCTCCAAGTCTGTATGTAGTATGGACCAGTTTCACCAAGAAAGGGCCACAACAATCAAAGATTATATTGGCACATTTTTTAAATCCAAAAATGAAAAGATGAAAGATTGCACTAAATGAAAGCGACGAACAAGAGGCGTTCCTGTTTAGTTTAGACTATTCAAAGTTATCGAACTTAAATTCGGTTGAGATAATGAAGGATAATAGGAGAGTATAATGGTGTGAGTGTGAGATAACAAGATGACCTCGGAATCCGGCATCCATTGGTCAGGGACATTTTATAACTTTTAAAAAATGAAAGAGTATAACGGAAAAACATCGATCTGTGGCAGAGATATACTCTGGGAAGCAACAACAGAAATGAACCCTACCATTTTCTGGAAAAAGAATTAACAAAAGTTGCTCTTATTTTCTAGAATCTACATATCTGTCACTTCTGCAGAATGCGAGAGAAATACTCCATTGTGAAGATGAAAAGATGAAATAAATTAACACTCTATACTCTATAGAATAAGCTTGTTTTTGTTAAATATAACATAAAGCTTTAAAAAAAGAGATCTAGCCCAGGATATAACAAATAATGATGAAGCTTAAATGCATCTATACGCTGAAAATTGCAAAGACATAGTTTTAGATGAAACCGAAACTCAATTTGGTAGTAATAGTGCTGCGTATAATTACTATATAAAGAAAACGCAAATAAAAATAGAAATAGAATATTTGGAAGAGAATGATGCAGAATGTATGAATTATTAAGAGAATGATTATTATCTTTTTATGTTTACAAGAGAAAATTCTTTTTAATTTTTATTTTGTTCTTGAAACTTTACACTCGCTATCCTGGACTCCATTCAGAAGAGAGCTATACGTCTCATCGGTGACCCTACCTTCACCCAAAGGCTGGCATCCCTTGCCCACCGACGTGCCGTTGGTGACCTCTCTCTCTTTTATAGATATCTGCACAGGCACTGCTCAGGGGAGCTTTCTTCCATAGTTTCTCCACCTGCTGCCCTCAACAGATTTACCAGGGGAACAGAGAGAATGCACCCTTTTACTGTCCAGGTCACCAGACATAGAACATCTTGTTATGCCCGCTCTTTTGTCCCAAGGACTTCCAAGTTGTGGAATTCCTTGCCGGCACATGTTTTTCGTTATCCCCCGAACCTTCAAGTCCAGAATTAATAAGTTGCCTCTTTCCTCCTTGTCGACACCCACGGTACGATAGTATTTAGGCTGTAAGCCCTCGTGGTGTGTTAAAATAAAAAAAAATAAAAAAAGTGAATCACTAAGATCACATATATCTTTATTTTTTAAAGAAAAAATTTGTTGTGCTCTAGATGCCAGATATAAGTGTAATTTTATTTAAAATAAAGGTTAACCTTCTGTTGTCTTTATTTATATGACAAAATAAACCTATTTTAACTTACATGACAGCTTTAAATTTCTTTGATTCTTATTTGAAAACAGGAAATTTCAGAAACCTAACCACTTCCAATTTTTGAATTTCTAGACAATAATAGTGTTTTGTAACCTCACAAAAGTAAAAGTAATTTTGTTAATGTATTTGGCATTTTTCATCAAGTTAAGCTATGTACATTACAACAAAAAAATAGTGACAGTGAACTCTTTTTTTACTATATTAACCAGTAAAGTTGCCTGTTTATTTACCAGTTAATTATATAATATATAATAATAATGTATTTACTGATAATATACAGTCTGACTTAACAAACAATTCAATAACAATATTAATATTGACATTTTTACCCACCAAAAATAATTTACCAGTAAATTCACATCACTGCTTGAATTATGTCACCCCGTATTACATCATCCAGTACTGATGAATCTGGTATTTACATAATTTATTTGTAGTATGGATATTTTAGATATAAAAATAAATTAATTTTGCCCGTACACTTAGTTTAGCTACCGATAAAGACAACATTGTTATCGAAATACGTTTTATTTTGTGTGTTTTTTTTTAGGGTGATTCTGATTTCTGTTTCGGCTTCTGTATTGTAAACCTTTTGTAGATTTTATTTTACAATGTTTGAAGTGCTCTGTAAGCGATCATTTTCTTACTGTTGCGACAATAAATCATTATTACTATTATTTTAGAGATATATGCATTTATTGCCGATAGAACAACTAGTTATTGTTCCTAATTACAAAAATATGTATGTTTTTACTATCGTGTGTCTCGTTAAAAAAATATACTGCTTCAGTTGGGTATATAGTAATTTGGCCCTTTTTTAACCTACACATTGAGATTTTAGAGTTATTTTATACTTTTGTGAAAAAGATGCAACTATACTGTTCCTAGTTAGAAAAAAAAAACATATGTTTTAACTTAAATGAGTTTCATTAAAATTACATTGCCACAGTTGGATTTAAATACATGTAAGTTTGACAAATTACATTAACACCTCAAAGAATCATAGAAGACTAATTTTATAGACGAATAAATAAAACATACTAATAATATTACAAGCTAGAAAATCTGAATACACCGGAATTTTGCTCTTTTGAGTCTCATTTATCCAACAGTCTGTATCATTTGAACCGAACAATAATTTGTGGATTCCATATTATTCAAACAAGATTTGTTGGGTTCCGTTTTATTCGTGATATCAGATTTTGAAGCAACAGTTCATAATATATATATATATATATATATATATATATATATATATATATATATATATATATATATATATATATATATATATATATATATATATGAGTGAAGGGCAAAATTATGGAATAAATTTATTAGTATTTACATTTCTCCCACTCCTGCTTTTCAAATATGACATCGCCGTCTGTTTTAAATGACAACCCCCGTTTTTTGATGGTCATTGAATTGTCTACACGGTACCATCAAAATTTTGATACCTCACATAGTTAAATTTTCGAATTAAAGTCATTTAAAAAGTGGAAAACAAACTATTCATACCAATCAAAAGATAAAAGCTCTTACACAACATATTAAAGTATTGTTTTCTTTAAATATAATGTTCAAAATGCAATCCATCGACTTATGACAATAAGCAAATGTGTTGACACATTCCTTTTGTACACTACGAAAGCAGCAGGGCTAATTCGACTCATTTCATACCTAATTCAAATTTTCCAGGTTATTTAGTTTGTTAACATATATGTTTATTTGAAATATCTCCATAAAAAATGTAGGGGCGTAGGACATGAGGGGGGGGGGGGGGGGGGTTGGCAGTCTATTGGTCCTCGCCTAAAGATCCACTTGCCAGGAAATCAGTCACTCAAAAACTCGCCAACAGGACGTGCAAAGTGTGGAGGTGCACTGTCTTGCTGAAACCAAATATCACTTTATTTGGAAAAATTTCAGCAAGAACAGGAATAAGCTCATTCCTTGGAAAATTATGATATCGCTGCCCAATGAGAGTTTCATTGAAGAAATAAAGCCCTATGATTCTATCGTGGACTATTTCTGCCCACACTTTAACTTTGCGAGGGTGTTATGTGCATGCTTCAGTCATCCAGTTAGGATTCTCTCCACTCCAGCACCTGTATATTTTGTTTATTCACTGTTCTATTTAGCCAAAATGATGCTTCGTCCGAAAAAAGGATTTGGAATACATATATTGCATTATTTCACAAAAATGCATTCACTTCGTGCAGCGGCTGTATTTGGTATGGATGGTAAGTTTCTAAATTTAATGCACGTAATACTGATCGCTGAGAAATTTTATAACCTGCCGCAGTTGATCGAGATGCGACATGAAAATTCTCACCCACACTTAATAAAATATAACGTTCTACGTCTTCATCAATTTTTTTATTACGCCCTGCCCTTTGCGTGTGTTTAACTCGTCCAGTTTCTCTGAATTACTCCAAAATTTCACTCACAGTGGATTGGCTGATACGTCTATCTGGATATTTATCATTAGACAAATTGCACACTTCTTGCTGTGTTCTGGTTTTATCACCGCATCCAAAGAGGATAGAAATTTCTATATGCTGGGTTTCACTTAAATAAGACATATTTAATTAACTTTCAAAAGAGATTTATGTTATTAAGAATAACGTTCATTTGACAATGACGTACACCTGATTCTTCTGTATTATTGATTAGTAGATAGTTGTAGATACAATCTTGAACATTTTATTTAAAGAAAATAGTCTAATCTTCTTCGTTATCTTTTGATTGTTGTTTTGAATATGCAGAGTTTATTTTTCCACTCTTTTAATGACTTTCATTCGAAAATCTAACAATGTGAGGTATCAAATTTTTGATGGTACTGTGTGTAGACAATTAATGATCTATCGAAATAAAATAAAAATAGAGGTTGTCATGTAATGTCGATGACATCATATTGGAGGAGTCGGAGAAACGTTAATTGTATGCAGAAATGTGTATTTTGTAAAACTAGAGTTGACATGTCTGAGCATTTCATCAAACCATAAATCGCTCAAATTTTAATGAATTTATTCCATAATTTTGATGCTCACTGTATATACCTACGATCAGAACCACCGGAAGTTTTTAAACACAACAATTTAATAATTATCATATACATAATGTATTTAATATGCCAAACGAAACAAAAAAACTGGATAGAGTGTTGGATGTCATGGCTCAGATATTACAAAAGCAATTTAAGTGACGGTTGGTTCATACAGATTCAGTTATTATAATATATAAAATTTCCCGTCATCTGGGTTATCCCTTATTTTGTTTAACTCCTAGGAAAGATATGCTACTGAACATCTTATATTAGGTTTCATTTTAATGTGTTAAAATTAATAAAAAGAACTCAAAACAGAATTGTAGAATAACCGACCAGTAATTATTTATTGGATTTTTCTTTAATGCTGTTACTAGTATTAATGTTAAATCATTTTTCTTAAGAGTTGTTTCTAAGGCTGATATTTATTTTAGATGTATTCAAACCTGCCATTGTAACTTTTATTGTAGATTTTGTATTCTTAATTTAGGCAGTATAAAAACCGGTATACATGAAATTTGTTTTTCTGATACTTTAAGCAATACCTGACAAATAACCTTTTTAATCCATGCAGGAGCTTTTTATACATGTTTATTCGTATGCTCCGTATTTTGGTTTTTAAAACTTATTTAAAACTTTAGGAAAATGCGGTACTAATAGGTTATGTTTATTCTTACAACTTAAAAGACTTTTTGTATGTATATTGAAGTATTCTCGACTAGTATTTTATTTATTTTAGTTTAAGTGTACTAAGTAATCAACTAAAAACGCCAGAGTGGATGATTTGTGTCTAGAAAAGTAGTTTTACGATACTGTAATCAGATGTACTTTTTAATTGCAAGCCATAGTGATAAACGATATTAACCCATGACAAATTAAATTATAGCAATTGGTCTGTTTTACTCTTGAGGACTCTCTTTGAAGACCTTTCATAACTTAAGTGATATATTTATTGTTTTTTTTTTCTTTTATAAATCAATTCTTGTCCTTTTACTACTACACAAATTTGTTTGATACATTTAATAATTGTGTACATTAAAATGCCTGTCTTGTAAATTATTTTTATTTGTAATTTGGAAGTTCCGTTACAATTTGAATAGGTGATGAACACATTGTATGTATTACGATTGTAAAATGCACTCTATATATACATAATAATATAAATATACATACATGCCATTTTAATTGCTTTTTATTGTTGTTAATAAGTATTAAAATGTGTTTCTTTTAGCCAAGAACAAATTTGTGTTCAATCGGTATACTGGATTTTGATAAGCTGAGCAAGTTGAATACTTGTTCTTTCCGCTTTTCAATAGAGATTTAAAGCTTTTAGTATTGTTGTCCGTGTGCTGTTGGCTACACAAACGACTTCTGTCCTACTTCAAAATGCTAGTGTTCAGCAAGATTTCTAAGTTAGTGAGGTGAAACTGCTCCCTCGTGTTGATGATAGCCATATCCGTTATAATGAACCGATGCAATATAAAATACAGGTTAGGTTAGGTTTGAATGAGTGGGCCATACCGGTCCCTCCACCGCGACCATAAGGTCTATTGTGGCTCACGCCTAATAGTCTATATTTCGCACAACAAAGCCAGCCTCCTGCAGAGGTCGATAATCTTTGTGGGTGAAAGTTGATCCAGATCTTCCGGAGCAAGCTTTGTCTTGCCAAAGAGCAGGTATCTAGTCCTGTCCGCTGCCGGACAGGAACACAGTATGTGCTCTGCTGTCTCATCACTCTCCATACACAGTCGGCACTCGGTACCTGACTGACTCCAATACGGTGCATGTGGTGAAGCAAGCGGCAGTGTCCTGTATACAGGCCGACTAGAGTACTCAGTTGTTGTCTGTTTAACTCTAGAAGTTTATTAGCCCTTGACTCAGACAGGCCATTTATGAAGGCCTTAGAGTGAGCTAATAAAAATAAAATACAATACATGGCACAAATGATTCTTCTAAACAGTACAGGTGGTTTGTTATGTGTGCAACACCCATATTAGTAGATAGCTGGTGCAAATAAAATGAAACGAGATATTTCTTAGTAACAAGTTGCTTTTTAACAAAAGATGCTGATGTTTTACCATAAATACTTTTTTAACATCTCCATAACGTAACCCCCACTCTTTTTTTTTTGTTAGCAAAATAATCTAAATAATGGCTTACCACAATATTTTGTCGTCCCAACCGTGATTCTCTGTTAACACCTTTTTTTTTGTCCCCTCAGGGCTCGTCCGCGGCCTTGCCGCCCTGATAGCACTGCAACCTTTGGTTGAAGGTCTATCAACACTTACGTTCATACTTCTATAGGCATACCTTGTCACTATTTTTCTTCATGTACACATTCCAGAAGCTTCTATTTTCTGCATGGCCTTGTTATTTAACTGTTAAACGGCGAGAAATCGTTTTAGTAAAAATTTATTAAATAAAAGTCTGGACGCAGCAAGTACATTATGGAAGTGAATTTTTATAAAAATACTTTTAATAGCAAATATGTCTCTTTAATGCAAGCAGTCATCAATTTGGTTACCGGTATAACCTATATAGTAGAAACAATGTACCATTTTTGATCAAAATAACTTATTGTTTGAAAATGTACAACAATTTTCCGAAAATAAACTTTAAACGTTGGTTTTCTAACCAACAAATCTTAGGTTAATAGCAAATTGAGTTATTGAAATTTGAAGCATTTAATGAAAATTTACTATCAAAACACACTTATTGCGTCTCGATGTTTTTCCTACAAACATATTTCGATAAAAAATGCAATAAAATAAGGGTGTTCAAAAAATATATATTTGGAATCACCAACGACTTATGGGCCACCTGTGATTGTCAAAAATAATTTTATAAGATGCAGCTCAAGACACCCTATAATGAACTTATACAATTTTTTCTCGTCTCTTGTATAATAATTATTATATTGAGCTTTACTGTAGAAATGCGTCAGCCTGTATATATGTAAACAGATAAAAACTGTACGTAAACCCGGAGATGGATTCTAGGGGGCCTAGTTTGCGCTCCTTTGAAAAAATCTTTTTAAAATTCTAAAGTCGCGGTCTCATTTGCGAATTTTTTGTACGAAAATTAGCTAAAAATTATGGACTGTTTAACCATAAACTTAACTAAAACCACCGCCAAAGAGAAAGAAAATAACTAACCTGTTGCATATCAGCCCTTTTGTAAAACTTCGATCCCTTTTAGCTGTTGACAAAACATCACAAACACTGTTTAGTCCACCCACTAACATTAATAAAATCGTAAAGGAATAATTTGCACTTTATCTTTTGTATTACCTAACAAATTTCTTAAATTATTTTTTGTCGAAAAAGTTAGCTGCAAATCGGCTTTCTTGAAAATACTCTCGAAACCCCTTGTGATACGCGATTCAAAAGGTAGGCAAACAAATTATTGCTCTATTTTATCTTTCCTGAATGTCGTGCACTCCGTTAATATTTTCTTTGTTCTGTGTCTGTTAATTAATTTTTCCACTAAGCAATCGGAATATCTGTTAGATTTAGCCATTTTTTAATGTACTCTAATTCTATACTATATCTAAATCTGAAATTTTATTAATCTATTTACTAAGAAATTTAAACCCACCGTTTTTTGTGCAATGTGAGTCATTTGGAACGTAACTTAGAGTGGTAGTTTCCTTCCTGTGAACATCAAATTCAAGTCATTATTTTTAATAACTAGTGCATCTAGAAAATGAAGTTTACTGATAACTTCTAATTTGTGCGTGAATTTTATTGAATCAAATTGACAGTTCAGCCTTTTAATAACATCATCTACTTTGCATATGTTTGTGTTAAACAATGCGAAAATATCGTCCACATAACGAAAGCATACTCTAGGAAAATACTCACTTTCATTTTCTAAATCCGTCTCAAATCTACTCATGAAAAGGTCCGCAATGAATAGAGAAAGTTGGTTGCCCAAGCACTCTTCGCAGAAACGATTTTTTTCAAATTTTGATATCAGGTAAGATGTGATCGTATCGTGTGATATATCATTATATTCAGAAAAAAAGTGAAAATGCATAAATCCAATATGGCGCACATAAGCACAATCAAAGTTAAGTATTGTAATTCTTGCATCAAGAATGCCTTGCAAAATATGATGACATATTTAGATTACCCATAAAAAAGTAGTTAGGTCATAGTTAAAAAAGTCTAGTTCTTTCAGAATTCGCTTGAAAACAAAAAACTAAAATTAAAAATTTCCGTTTTTTTTCTCGAATAATCCAAAAACTAAAGATGTCACCTCAAATTTTCTTTCAGGTAAGTGATCAGCATCAAAACGCGCAACTCTCCCCCAATTTAACCATCCTGATATCTCTTACGGTTTACAAGATTCCAATAGTGAGACTCGAATTTAACTACCTTGCATATGTGTATATATATATATATATATATATATATATATATATATATATATATATATATATATATATATATATATATATAGAAATGTCAAAATTTTTGTGCTGGAGAATTTTGTAGTTTTTGAAGAGATTTAGTTAAAATTAATGTTAATGTTTAAATAGAAGTGAATATTAATCTTCATGGCTACTGCAGAAGCGTTGGTGGGAGTATAAATAGCAGAAGAAGCGAAATTAAAAAGTGACATTCATTGAAATCATTTGGACAGAAGAAATTTGGAAAGAGGATGTTTAACAAAATTGTATCATCGCAAGCACAAGCAGAGCTTATTTGTGAGATGCATTGTATAACTTTATAATAAATAAATAATAAAATAAATTATATATATATATATATATATATATATATATATATATATATATATATATATATATATATATATCAAACCGCTGATATCTAAGATGCAACAAGGAACTTTGTTGTTAAGAGGACTCCGGTATAAAATCTGTACATCTGTACAACCACTAACAATCTTAAGCTAATTAATTTAGATATGTTTTGATTATTACTGGTATAACGCACTGCGATGAGCTCAAATAAATGTGAAACTAGTATGTGTTTCCAGTATAATCTTAATATATATATATATATATATATATATATATATATATATATATATATATATATATATATATATATATATATATATATATATATATATATATATATATATATATATATATATATAGTTGTCACCACGATAACTCAAAAAATAATGAACCGATTTTAACTAAACTTGGCAGCATGTCCCTTTGGTAAATGGCTCGGACGAGTTTGCTAGTTTTCAGGGAAAATGCTGTGTTTTGTATCTTCGAGAGTAGCAAACAATATTTTAACCAAATTTGGTACGCAAGTTGCTCACATATAGTGTATACCATATACCCAAATTTAGCCATCTAGCTTTCAAGGAATAAAAATTATAGGCATTTAAAGAAAAAACCTGTCGCACTGGAGGTCAAAATAACAAGATAATATATATGGTTAACAAAATGTATTGAATGTTACAGACAAATGTTAAGTTTTTTGGTGCATAAAGGTCAAAAAGTTCCTAAAATGCTGCTTTCATAATGTAATGATTTTTCTTAGAGCGTCAAACGTGAAAATCGGTGATTTTTGAACAAGCACTCTGAAACGGACAAGGGTTTTGGACAATAAACATTGCAAAGAAGTGTGCTTAACATGGTCTGACATTTATATTTCAATAGCTGCTGTTCTTCATTGGCTCAAATATTTGCAGAACATTTAGAGCCTTAGTGGTTCAGTGGTAAGAACTTGTGCCTCAGAACGAAAGGATACTGGGTTCGATCCTAGGGTTCTCCTTTCACTTTTTCAGTACAAACTGTAACATTAGCATCAAGCGAGGTAGTGGCATTGTATTTGAGCAAGTTGAATGTCTGCACGTTCAGCCCGTCGGTCCCGTGTCCATGCGGTGTTGGGCACGTTAAAGATCCCTACCCTTTTTACAGAAAGGCAGGGGTTCAGCAAAATTTCCAGGATAGTGAGGTGAAACTGCTCCCTGGCGTCGGTGATTGACCATAGTCGTGGAAATAGGCCGACGTTAAAGAAACAAACACACACACATTTGAAGAACATTTATGTGAAATAGATAACGTTTCTGCAATTTTATAGCAGTAGTTTAAATTATAGTGTTTGGGATCTAAATACGCTGTTAAAATTTTCTATGTAACAAAACAAATTTGAAACACTTCCTCTCTTTAGTCTAATTAATCGATAAACCGGCAAACTATATACAACCTGGTGCGTAATACTTCAGATACAGCAATAAGTGTGTGTTAGGTCGTAGTCCATTTTCATCAAATTTTGTGACTAATTTGTGACTCTTTTTTTGTATTGTTAGTTTGATTATTGTTGATTATTATGTTTTGTGTATTGGCCCATCCTTAATTTGGCTTTTAAGCTGTTGGATGGTGTATGAATAAATAAATAAATTTTAATAAAGCTATTTTCTCTCAATATAATATTCAACTTTGGTAGGTATGTAACAAAAGTTTATAAAGGCAACATAATACATATATACGGAATTTCATTAAACCAAATTTATTGTTTTCGCAGATACAATTTTTTTTTTTCGTTCATTTTTCATGTTTGAAAGATTTTAATGAAAATTCGCTACCACAATGCACTTGCTGCGAGCAGACTTTTTATTGTATTATTTTATAATAAAAAAGAAAGTCATATGACATCGCCTAATATATATCAGTAAGTATTAAGTTAATATTATTTAAATGATATAGGTACCTATTTTATTTTTATCCCCATTTACATTAATAACCAGTAATAAGACAAAAAGTACATATTAGAAACATAAATCTTAAAGATACATTGATTTTTCTCACTCATAATTTTTTTTAATCATATAATTTAACCGTAATACAAATATGACGTGATATTAGAGCGCATCTGCAATTATAGATACAACTTGAGATTTTTAAGTTAGGTAGGTAGGTATATAGAATTTTAACCAGACTAAAAAACCGACCCGCTTGATAAAACATTTTGCTGCGGTGAAAATCTTCTTCACAGAAGTATAAAAAAATCATCTTCACGCATTTATGACGTATCACCCGGCATAGCCTACTCACAATGAATCTAATCTAATCACAGATTTAAAATTTTGACATGTAGAATGTAGACTTCTAAAAAAGAGCGGTAAAAATTATTCCAACAGCTTTCTTGCAGCGTCGCCAACATAACGAATAAATAAGTGAAAAATATGAAAAACAAAGTTTAATTATTTTCTACACAAATATACTATTATTGCCAAAATATAATGTACTACGAATAAAGACAACGACAGGCTTTTTATTAAGATTTGATTAAATTATAATAGAAAAATTAAAAATGGTGGAAATTTAAGCAGTTGGTAGCACCACGTTCGTGTGTAACCGTTAGAACTCGTTTGGCGGTTTAGTAGAATTCCGCATGCGCTGCGATACCGAACCAGGGCCTACCATTGCTAAATCGCTAAATCTGCCGTCTGCCACTTGCATTTGTACTTTGTTGATGGTACAGAAATATTTATATTTGCTTCTCATAATTCAAGTAAATTATCACAAATTTATCACATATTTGTCGCCTAGTCAGTTCATTTTAGTCTAAACAACACAAACGTAGAAATGGGTGAAGAAACTGGCACTTCTCCTCCACTTAACGTTGAAAAATGTAGCATTGTGTTGCTCGATGTTGCCGGTACAACGACTTCCATCAACTTCGTGAAGGTAAGAGAAAACATTTTGTTTTCATTTTTGAATTAAAAATTTCAGGATACACGAGTTATTTTCACGATCCATCTTTATTTGATCCAAAACACATTATTTTTTATTTTATTATTTATGTTAACAGTAAAAATGCTAATTACGTACGGAAGTGTTCTCAAAAGAAGACGTTCACCCGGTTTTCACAGATATCTTTGATCGTATTATACCGGTTTGTTGTGTGTAATTTTTTTTGGAAACTTTATTTCCGTATTCTAACATTTTCAGTTATATTTGAGCGAATTCACACGTGTACGTGTATTCCTCCTCATATAGGTGGTCGTCCTTGGGGTCAGGTAAAAATTTAGCCCTTGTACATACATATGGTGCATTCACATCTTCCAGCCGACCGAGGTACAGTTTGATCAAAGCCGGCTGCCACAAATGCAACAATTGTTATTGGAGCCTGCTTTGATATATTTTTTTTACAACATTATTCTTTGTCAGTCTGTTAATAATTTGTCCATTGATGTATCCTAGTATGAAAATTAAAAAGATCTATCAATTTTTCATGCGAATTTAAAATGTATAGTTACCTGTTGAAAGATTAAAATTGTCATTGTTTTAAAGTACAATGGAGAATATTTCACTGCACTTTTTTGTCTTAGATAACAGTTATTTTTTATACATTGCCATGTAAACATTTAAAAGCATTTTAACTGTTCTTATGGATTATGGATGTGTATGTTACAGTCTAATTATTTAACAGGAAGTACCTACCTACCTATATAGCTGTGGCAAACTATTCAACTCTTCTGCTAAACATTTGTAAAAGCTCTTAAATGTTTGGCTAGAAAGCTTTGAGGAATAAACAATTTAATATATACCTATACCTATAGTTTTTAACAACCTTAATTCCTTGTACCTAATTGTATTTTTACTATACCTTATACAGTATTATCAGTTTTGTATTTTGTTGGTCTGTTACTTTATTTTATGTTTATATTTTAATCGCAAAAAAGTATCGCAAAACATTTGTCAAATGTAATATTTAATATTTAGCAAACAGTTGCCCTCAAGAGATAAGGGTAACACCACCAAAATATGACAGTTTAGGCCAGCCTCACCATTGGCCATATCTGAAGATCCCATCTCTTTTTGAAAGTCCACCTATCTCCTCTTTTAAGAAACTATAGCAAAACAGGTTTTTTTTACTATTCATGGGTACTAATCCCATTACTGGCAATAACATACTTCTGATATAAGGGTAACACCACCAAAATATGACAGTTTAGGCCAGCCTCACCATTGGCCATATCTGAAGATCCCATCTCTTTTTGAAAGGCCACCTATCTCCTCTTTAGGAAACTATAGCAAAACAGGTTTTTTTTTACTATTCATGGGTACTAATCCCATTACTGGCAATAACATACTTCTGATGGTGGGCTTTACTCACTAAAAATATTAATAATTAATTTACTCATGCTACAACTACTCAAAACTATCCTTGTGCCTCAACAGGTCGATTGCCTGAATGTTCAGCCCTTCAGAAGGGGTGTAAAATCGTCGGTGCCGTATATGTGAAGCATAATTGCCGCGATGACACTGCTCTTGGGCGGCGCTGGTCGGGGCGATAGTTGCGGAAAGAGACCGAAGCGAAATAAACGAAAAATCAAAATACAGACATAAAGACTTTTTTCTGGCTACATGGCTACTGGTTTGGTCTTTTATGGCATCGGCAAGTCGAAGGAAATGGAAATTGTTTATATACAACCATGACTTCTATAAATAAAAGTCTAGGTGCAGCAGATGCGTTAGGTTAGCGAATTCTTATACAGATCTTTCAAATACCCACCGAAAAAAAAAACAAGTTCTCTCAAAAAACAATTGTATATCTGTGTGTTGTGTGTGTTTTGTTTCTTTAACGTCGGCCTATTTCCGCGACTATGGCCAATCACCGACGCCAGGGAGCAGTTTCACCTCACTATCCTGGAAATTTTGCCGAACCCCTGCCTTTCTGTAAGGAGGTAGGGATCTTTAACGTGCTCAACGTCGCATGGACACGGGACCGACGGCTTTGCGCCCCCTCCGAAGGGCGGAACGTGCAGACATTCAACTTGTTCAAATACAATGCCAGAACGTCGGTTGATGTTAATGTTACAGTTTGTACTGAAAAAGTGAAAGGAGAACCCTGGGATTGAACCCAGTACCCTTCGGTTCAGAGGCACACGTTCTTACCCCTGAACCACCGAGGTTCTAATTGTATATCTGAAAACGGTGAAGCTGCTTAGATGAAGTTTGCTACATACTAAAATTAAAGTTTCTAGGTTAATAGAAAATTAGGTATCTAATTTTTTTTAATGAAAATGTGGTACCATAACGCACTTCCTGCATTCTGGCGTTTATTACATGATTTATTCGCCTACAGAGTAATGCGATATCAAACTATATGATATTTAAACTGCTGCCAAAACATCACAGAAAGGAAGTATTTAGAACTAATTTTCTGCAAATACTTTACTCACTTGAGCTTTTGAAACAGAAATTTAAGACCCTATCGAACACACTTGCAATATTTGTTCTCCATAGTAAAAGAAATTTGAAATTATAATTTATACCACCTTCCTGTCAGAATATTCATTTGAAGGAAAACAATTTAGACGTTTCTGGTAACCCCCACCTTTCTGTAAGGAGGGTAGCATCTTTAGCGTGCCCAACATCGTATGGTACACGGCGCCGACGACTTACGTTCCCTCCGAAAGGCGTAACATGCAGCCATTCAACTTGCTCAAACACAATGCCAGAGCATCGGTTGATGATGGTTTACAGTATGTGCCGAAAAGATTCAAGAGTTTTGAGGAGAAATAGAATAATGAAATAATTTTTTATATACTTCCTGGCCTTTTTGCGCGAAACACGACGCCATACAAAGCGTAAATAGTTCAGCGGAGAAAATTTAAAACATTCACGAAAAATGTAGAAACTGTTTTATCACAAGTTGATCTATCAAACCTGACATATTTATTTCATTTCTCAAAACTTAAAAACGCGAAAAAGATTAAGTCTATTTTCAGAGTTTACAAGTACACCTACAGAACCCCCAATCACCACAACACCTCTTTTTAAAGACCTGACGATCGTTTCACTAACAGCGGTTACGTCATCAGGGGTGAAAAATGACCTGACCTGACGATCGTTTCACTAACAACGGTTACGTCATCAGGGGTGAAAAATTCGATAACTTTCCATCCTCCGATGACGCTAACTTTGTTAGTGAAACGATCGTCAGGTCTTTAAAAAGATTTGTGGTGATTTGGGTCCTAAAAGTTTACCTATCTCATCACAGGTTCCAATTTTCACTTAGAGGGTTTACAAGCTCTTACAGAGTACGAGCATAGCGACGTTTTAAAATTTAAATGTTTATTTTGACCTCGCAAAAATTGTTAACTATGAAACCTTGCCGGTAAATATAAATGGGTAAAACTATGATTTTAGTTTCACTGTAGCCGTGCTGAAATATTTCGATAAAAACTGTTGGTGATGATCTCCCCTAAAGCAGTTTTTCAGTAACCAAGACAATCGCTCAGAGGGGTAATGTTCCCATATTATGCAATTTATGTCCAGAAGTCCTGACGTCTTAGGTTCAATATGTCGCATGCGGTAAGTCACGTAACAACATTCGTCAAAATATAAGCTCCACGTTGCACATCTAGACTTCCATTTTGTATTCCATTCGTTTGTGTTCCTATCAAAAATATCCGTCATAACATCTGATTGCCATGATTCACATTCTAAACAAACTAAAAATTATAAAACGGAAAGCCCCTCTCATCAACTGATTTAATGCATACAGTAGTGGCTCGTGCCTTAATGCATTGGGGGTGCGCAAGAAAAAAAGTCGGGACGCAGCAAGTGCGTTATGGTAGTGAATTTTTATTAAATGCTTCAAATTTGAATAACTCAAATTTCTGCGAACTTAGAAAGTTGAATTTTTGGTATATAGTAGGGTCTTACCCAGGGCAACATATCCACCAAATTTCATCAAAATAACTTTGTAATTTTCGGAGAAAACTTTTTTTTTTTTTCGAAATAAAACTCAAAATTTGAAAAACTTAATTTTCTATAAACTTAGAAAGTTAAATTTTGGTATGCAGTAAGGCCTTTATCAAGGCAATATATCCACCAAATTTCATTAAAATACCTTTGTAATTTTCAGAGAAAAAGATTTTTTTGAAACAACTCAAAATTTTCCCGGCAAACATCCGATTTTCCTGACTAACGAACTCATCCAAGTCATTAATAAAAGAAAGGCACTTGCCGAGTTTCATCGAAATCAGTTGCTTATCTTTTTAATTATCGGTTGAAACTCACCCCGGATATGGGTTCTATGGGTCCTAGTTCGCGTTCATTTGAAAAAAGTTTTGCAAAGTCTCTCCATGGATACCTCTTTATTAGTGATTTTTTTTAATTCACTAAAATTGAAGGGCTCGCCTATTTTTTTCCTCGAAAATGTATTATAAAAAAACCTACTTACTATATTTAATAATTCTTAACTACTTACCATGTTTTCCTCTAGTTAGTTATACGTTATAGTAGTTAAAAAGTCCCTTAAAAAGTTAACCATTAAATTTAAAATATCATCCACTGAATTAATCACAGTATCACAATTATTTTGTCCACTTATTAAGCAACCCAAGAGTGGCCATAATAATAATAATAATTGTCTTGTTAATGTAAACAACAACGAAATGATCTAATTGAAAATCAATCCGACGCGAAGATGAAAATTACTAGGTAGTAGGTACACACGCTCTGCCAAAAGTCCACTACAAACTGGAAGTGTGTAATTTTATAGCGCACAATAGATTACTTATTCGGTCGTTTTCGACGATGATAGGCGATCATTTCGCAGTGAAGTATCACATTGCCTGAGAGCGCCGAAATATACACACCGTCGCCCGACCGCTTTATATGGATATGGATGTATATAACGTCTGCAACGATTAGCACTATACTTATTCTGATTCTGTATTCTGTATTAATGGCTGCCGACTCTCTGCGATCCTTGATATACTAATTTAGTTTTTTGAATGCAGGATGTAAAAAAGTAAATAAAAATTTATTAAAATGTAGCATAGCAAAAATATTATTTTTTCCACGGCAGGCGGCAGTACGGGCGCACTTACTGAGGATCCGCCCCTGAATAAAGCAGATATTTGAAAGTGGCTGCAATTTGCGGTCTCGGGTAGGCGCCGCGTGTGGAACGTCAGATCGCTCTGTTGAGCTCCCGTTTTCGCATCCTACCTTAGACAGCGATCACTTTTTCAAAATCATTATAATTAATTTACTACGTGCTGAACAATAGCCACAACTGATGTTGCGGCATTGCAAGTCTGTCTGCCGTTCACGTTATTCGGAGGGGCGTTGAGCCGTCGGTCCTGTGTACCGTGCGATGTTGGGCACGTAAAAGATCTGTCGTGTTTACAAGAGTGATTATGCCTAATTTTGAGGCTGCGATGGTTAAACTGCTTCCTGACGTCTGTAATTGGTCAGTCACGGAAATCATCTGACCACGTACATACGAGTTAACATCTGTTTGAATTTTCTTTATGGTTCGGGACGCAGCAAGTGCGTTATGGTAGTGAATTTTTATTAAATGCTTCAAATTTGAATAACTCATCTCTTAATTTTAATAACACAACTTCGAAAGTTGAATTTTGGTAGTAAGGTCTTTCCTAAGGCAACATATACACTAAATTTAATTAAAATAATTTTTGTAATTTTCGGTGAAAAAAATTTTTTTCGATAGAAAACTCAAAATTGAATAAATCAATTTTCTATAAGCTTACAAAGTTGAATTTTGGTACTTAGTAAGGTCTTTCCTAAGGCAATATATCCATCAAATTTCATTAACATAGCTTTGTAACTTTCGGAGAAAAAATTTTTTTTCGAAAGAAAACTCAAAATTTTCCCGGAAAACCTTTAATAAAAGAAAGACACTTGCCGAGTTTCATCGAAATCGGTTAATTATTTTTTGAGTTAGCGGTTGGATACATATAATAATAATAATAATAATAATAATAATATTTATTTGGTCCTTTAGTTACAATTATTGTAAATCGGACAAGTTAAAAACTTACAAGATAAAAAGATAAAGAACGTTTCACAACTTATCACAAGGGTACGTGCCCAAAAATCTGAAATCTAACGAGCTTCACATCACAACAAAAAAGATACGTTCACAGTACAGCCTCACAAAATTCACTCAAACTATAAAAACTATGAGTAATTAAAGCAACCTTCAGTTGCTTTCTAAATTTTTTTGTGCAATTTGTGTCCTTCAGAGAACAAGGCAGCTGGTTATACAAAAAGCAACCCGCATAACATGGCGACTTCTTAAAAAAGAATGGTGACATTTATTCAGGTGAAAAGTATTTTTTTCACGAGTGTTGTGCTTATGAAAATCCGAGTTGATAACAAATTTTCTCTTGTTTTTATGAATGTAAGTTAACATATGGAACAAATAAACTGATGTTAACGTCATAATTTTATTTTCCTTGAAAATGTTACGACAAGGGTGCCCATAAGGTAGATTGTATATTAATCTCAGGATTCGTTTCTGTAGCACAAATATTCTATGGCAGTCCGAAGATTGGCCCCAGATAATGATACCGTAACTCAGATGTGAATAGACAGCCGCGTAATAGACTTTCAGCAGATGTTCCGAGCTTAAGGAAACTTTAAGCATCAAAATTGCATAAAACGTGGAATTTAATTTCTTGCACACATGATCAATCTGGTCTTTATATAACAGGCTACTGTCAATTCTAACACCCAAAAATTTTGCCACCTTTTTGAATTGCACAGCATTTCCATTCACCAAAATAGTGCTGTCGCACATCCTCTCTCTTCGGTGGCAGTTATGCATTTCAAGAGAAAAAGTCTTGTCAAAGTTTAAAATGAGTCGATTTCTATAACACCACTCATCAAAAGATTGTACCACTGATTTTAATTTTAATTCAGTTTCCTCCACCGTCTTGCCGTAGACAACAATAGAAGTGTCATCGGCGTACATGAAAACTTTTCCGTCTTGTATAAATTGCGGCAAATCGTTTACATAAAGTGTAAACAAAAGTGGGCCAATGACACTTCCCTGGGGTGTGCCCATACTTACCCTATATCTTTGGGAATTAATATTATTCGCTTTTACAAGCAACTGTCTGTTGGTGAGATACGAAAATAGAAGGTCGTTGCAAGTGCCTCTTATCCCCAACGCCCACATCTTCTCCTTAACAAAAAGAGGATTTACTATGTCAAAGGCACGAGACAGGTCAAAAAATAAGGTCACCACAATGTAGTTGAGGTCCATTATTTCATTTACATATTGAATGTATTCGATATATATATATATATATATATATATATATATATATATATATATATATATATATATATATATATATATATATATATATATATATATAAATAAAATTGAAACTGACCCCGGATATGGGTTCTATGGGTCTTAGTTCGCGCTCATTTGAAAAAATAAAAATTTTTGCAGTCTCATCGTACGTCTTTATTAGTGATTTTTTTTAAAACAAAAATGAACTAGCTAATAAATTATTCATCGTCACAGTCTAAGGGCGCTGTCGCCTTGTCGTCCCAACTATGACTATTCACTAATAGAGAGGTATCGATGGTGAGACTTTTTTTTTAAATGAGCGCGTACTAGGGCCCTTAGAACCCATATCCGGAGTCAGTTTATATATATATATATATATATATATATATATATATATATATATATATATATATATATATATATATATATATATATATATATATATATACAGGGTCGCTGATAAGTCTGGAAACGGTCGATTATCCGGGAAAATATACAAGGTGTCGAAAAAAGTTTTATACAAAAGTTTTTGGGTTCTTCAATGTCTACTAGGCGGTGATAATTTCATTTATACAGGGTTGGTCATACAGGCGTGGCACACCAATATTAATTTTTTTTAATGGAACACCCTATATATTATTCGATATTTCAATCCTTCTCTTAATTTTGAGCAATATTTATCAGAAGCATGATGTACATAAACTCAATCGTTTCCGGGTAAAAAAATAAATAAAAATAAACGCTATTGTTTTTAAAATCTATTGGATGAAGAACAAAAATAAATGAAAAGTAGAATATCTCTTGAAAACAATCTGTGAGTGTGAAAAGAACCGGTTGCGATGTTTTTAACATTGTTTGGAATCCCAAGATAAGATAAAATTAAAATGTTTCCAGGACAACGAATGTCAAACATTCATTCAGTGTCAACAGTTTTGAAACATTAGTAATTTAGTGTCAACAGTTTTTGTGCAAAATGGCAAGTTTAAGTGAAACCGAACGTATCGAAATTTTAATGATGATAGGGTACGGTGATAGAACACGAAGTTTTGCTCAAGTGGTGATTATGTTCAATGAGTTGCATCCTGAGCGGGAATCGATCTCCAAATCCACAGTTTCGAAAACTTTGCATCGTTTTCACGAAACTGGCGGTATCAAGGATAAACCTAGAACTGGAAGGCCAGTAACCGTTACAAATGAAGAAAATTCTTTGAATGTAATATTGGATGTGGTGGAAAATCCGAAAACTTCGGCACAGCAATTGGCTTTAAATCACAATATGAGTCGATATTCAATTCAAAAGATTACGAAGCGGGAAAAGTTCCGTCCATATAAAATTCATTTATTGCAAGAACTGAGTGAAGACGATTTTGATCGCAGAATCGAGTTCTGTGAACTTATTATGGAGAAGTTACGCCAAAATTTTAACTTTGCCAACCACATTTTGTTTTCCGACGAATCTACATTTTGTTTGAATGGACAAGTCAACCGACACAACTGTAGGTACTGGTCAGACGAAAACCCACATTGGATGGAACAAATTCACACCCAAAGACCGCAAAAAGTAAATGTTTGGTGTGTTATTATTGGTGGACATATCATAGGACCTTATTTTATACACGGTAATTTGAACTCTGCTCGATATTTGACACTTTTGCAAGAATCAATTGTTCCAGACGTTAGTCGATTATTTCCGAACAATAACGACCCAAATCTACCAGCGGAAGAAATATGGTTTCAGCAGGATGGGGCACCCCCTCATTTTGGAATTGAGGTACGGGAATATCTGAATCAAACCTTTCCTGGCAGATGGATAGGGCGCAGGGGAACTATTGAATGGCCAGCTAGGTCTCCCGACATGACGCCGCTTGACTTTTTTTTGTGGGGTCATGTAAAAAATTTAATTTACCAAAATAGACCGCAGAATATTGAAGAGTTGCAAGCAAGGATTGTGCATGAAATTAATAACATTCCTCAAAACGCTCTTGTAAATGCAGTGCAATGTTTTGTTAAGCGAATTCATTATTGTCAGGAGGTCAATGGAGAACACTTTGAACATCTTATAAAATAGGATTTCAAACAATGTTAAAAACATCGCAACCGGTTCTTTTCACACTCACAGATTGTTTTCAAGAGATATTCTACTTTTCATTTATTTTTGTTCTTCATCCAATAGATTTTAAAAACAATAGCGTTTATTTTTATTTATTTTTTTACCCGGAAACGATTGAGTTTATGTACATCATGCTTCTGATAAATGTTGCTCAAAATTAAGAGAAGGATTGAAATATCGAATAATATATAGGGTGTTCCATTAAAAAAAAAATATTGGTGTGCCACGCCTGTATGACCAACCCTGTATAAATGAAATTATCACCGCCTAGTAGACATTGAAGAACCCAAAAACTTTTGTATAAAACTTTTTTCGACACCTTGTATATTTTCCCGGATAATCGACCGTTTCCAGACTTATCAGCGACCCTGTATATATATATATATATATATATATATATATATATATATATATATATATATATATATATATATATATATATATATATATATATATATAAATAAAATTGAAACTGACCCCGGATATGGGTTCTATGGGTCTTAGTTCGCGCTCATTTGAAAAAATAAAAATTTTTGCAGTCTCACCATACGTCTTTATTAGTGATTTTTTTTAAAACAAAAATTCACTAACACATGAACTAGCTAATAAATTATTCATCGTCACAGTCTAAGGGCGCTGTCGCCTTGTCGTCCCAACTATGACTATTCACTAATAGAGAGGTATCGATGGTGAGACTTTTTTTTAAATGAGCGCGTACTATGGCCCTTAGAACCCATATCCGGAGTCAGTTTCCATTTTTATATGTTTATATATATATATATATATATATATATATATATATATATATATATATATATATATATATATATATATATATATATATATATATATATATATATATATATATATATATATAGTGCTTTCGAAAAGTAACGAATAAATTCATTATTTCTGAAATTGAGTGTTTTTCGAAAAGAATTTCTGACACGTCGATTTTGTTTTAAACAAAGACACTTTTTGACATACGACCCATATTTGTGGTGTCATCGTTGTTCGAGATATGACGTCACCGACAATTTTTTTAAATGGCAACCCCCAATTTCGACCACGTCATTTGAAAGAGCGTGTCATTTTACGTACACATCGTCAAAAATTATGGCTGCCTGACGGTAGCCTTGGAGACCAGGAATGTTTTTTTTATTGCTGTCAGATAAAAATTTGAAATTGTACTTCGGTAAATAGTTTTTCGGTTTTTTGAGTTATCTCTTTAGTTCTTATCTTTTGTTTGGCAAAAGCAGTGTGTTTGAAGTGTTTATTGAGCAGCGACTTGTGGAATTTTATAAAATAATGGTTAAATTAACTGAACGAGAACGAATTGAAATTCTTTGCATGATCGAATTTGGAGACAGGATGCGCACCCAAAAAGAAGTAGTTGCATTGTTCAATGAAACGCATCCTGATCGGCATCCCATTAGCCAAAGCATGGTAAGCAATATTGAGTCTAAATACCGTAACTTTGGGCATGTTCGTGATCTTCCTAAATCTGGTCAACCTTCCAAATCAGAAGATCAACTTAATGTTTTGTTGGCAATACAGGAAAAGCATCAATCAACACTTAACCTACTGGCTTCTGATTTCAATATGGCAGCGTCCACAGTTCACAAAATTATGAAAAAAGCAAACTATCATCCTTAGAAGATATGCCTTGTTCATGAGCTATCTGAAGACGACTTTGATCGGCGAAATAGATTCTGCGAGCAAATGCATCTATGCACTAATGATAATGTCGTAAAAAGTCAGTGACGTCATATCTCGAACAACGATGACGTCACAAATATGGGTCGTATGTCGAAAAGTGTCTTTGTTTAAAACAAAATCGACGTATCAGGGGATTTTTTCGAAAAACTCTCAATTTCAGAAATAATGAATTTATTCGTTACTTTTCGAAAGCAATATATATATATATATATATATATATATATATATATATATATATATATATATATATATATATATATATATATATATATATATATATATATATATATATATATATATATGCATCCGCACAATAACTAAAAAGTGAATATATTTTTTTTAATTTCAACAACACACCACGAGGGCTTACAGCCTAAATACTATCGTACCGTGGGTGTTGCCAAGGAGGAAAGAGGCAGCTTGTTAATTCTGGACTTGAAGGTTTGGAGGTTCGGAGGAGAAGGAAAAACATGTGCCGGCAAGGAGTTCCACAACTTGGAAGTCCTCGGGACAAAAGAGCGGGCATAACAAGATGTTCTATGTCTGGCAACCTGGACAGTAAAAGGGTGCATTCGCTCTGTTCCCCTGGTAGATCTGTTGGGGGCAGCAGGTGGGGGAACTATAGAGGAAAGCTCCTCTGAGCAGTACCCGTGCAGATATCTATAAAAGAGAGAGAGAGAGATCACCAACGGCACGTCGGTGGGCAAGGGATGGCAGCCTTTGGGTGAGGGTATGGTCACCGATGAGACGTATAGCTCTCTTCTGAATGGAGTCCAGGATAGCGAGTGTAGAAGCGGCAGCTGCACCCCAGATGTGGGAGCAGTATTCGAGGTTTGGACTTATTTGTGAAGTATATAAGGTATAGAGATTAGCTGGTGAAAAGTATTTGCGAGCCCGGAAGAGGAAACCTAATTTCTTAGCAGCCGCTTCTGCAATTGATGTGACATGTTGGTGCCAATTAAGATTTCGATCCACAGAAATGCCAACAAGAGAAAAGGACTCATTACTTTGAATAACTTGGTTGTTCATTGTGATGAGTCTAGGGCTGGTGTATCTCTTGTGAGAAAGAAAGCAAGACTTAGTTTTGGTGGGGTTGAATTGTACAAGATTTCTACTTCCCCAGTCTAATATTTTTTGGAGATCCACGGAGACAGAACCCCCCATAAGTATTCGATCCTCATCTAATTGGGCTAAAGAGACAGGCTTAGAATATTGTATATTTGAGTGGAGGGTGCTGTCGTGCGCGTAACTGTGAACTGGGTTAGATGTGTTAGAGAGGAGGTCATTGATGTGGAGAAGAAACAAAGTAGGGGCTAAAGCTGAACCTTGAGGAACTCCTGCATTAATTGGATACAGTTTAGAGGAATGGCCATCCACAACAACAGATATGCTCCTGTTGGAGAGGAAATTTGCTGTCCAGGTACAAAGTTTTGGTGGTAGGCCATAGGCCGGAAGTTTATTAACCAGCGCTGCGTGCCAGACCTGGTCGAATGCTTTGGATATGTCTAGAGCAACAATCTGGGATTCACCGTGTTGTTCCATAGACTTGTTCCAAGAATGGGTGACAAAGGAAAGGAGGTCGGCAGTCGATCTGCGCTGACGGAATCCATACTGCCTGTCGTGGATTAGACGGTGTTTTTCAAGAAATTTTAGTAATTCGGTGTTTATATACTTTTCCATCACTTTAGAGGCGACTGAAAGGAGAGAAATGGGCTTGTTGCTAGGAAACGCTTTGGATCCTTTCTTGGGGATGGGTTGTACTCCAGCAGTTTTCCAGTTACTAGGGAATATGCCTTTTTTGTAAGATATCTGAAACAGACGAGTCAGGACAGGAGCAAGTTCTGGTGCGCATTTTTTGAGCACAATTGCTAATAACCGATCTTGATAAAACTAGGCAAGAATATTTCTTTTATAAATGGCTTGGATGAGTTCGTTAGCCAGGAAAATCGGACAAGGTTTTCCGGGAAAATTTTGAGTTCTTTCGAAAAAAAAATTTATCTCCGAAAATTACAAAGCCATTTGATGGGATATGGTAAATATGTTGCCTTGTAACAGACCTTACTACATACCAAAATTCAACTTTCTAGGTTTATAGAAAATTGAGTTATTCAAATTTGAAGCATTTAATGAAAATCCGCTACCATAACGCACTTGCTGCGTCCCGAACTTTGTTTCATTTCGAGGAGGTATTTTAGAGAACTAAGTCTATAATAAAAGACAATCATTTTGTATACCAATAGTTTATTTCTTTGGCATAATCCCTCCCCCAAGACTTGCACATCCAGCGGAACGTTAATAAATCAATTCAAACCCTTAACAAAGTCTTTGTCCTGGTCTTCACACCACTTCTCAACGACACTTCGTCGCTTGTTGCAAATCGTTTAACTTCCTAACGTTTGTGAGCTTTGGGAATAAATAATATTATGGTGGTGCTCAATCCGAAAAATAGAGCGGGTAATCGGCCAGTTTCATAAATCCTTTGCAGTGCCATCCACGACTTGTGCCCACACGCGTTGTGTTTCAAAAAGGGCACACATTTGGCCATTTTTTCGAGGCGTGTATTACACAATTTTTTCGCATAATTTAGTTAGTAACTCACTATAGTACGCTCCCGCGATAGTTCTGCTTTCGTCTAGAAGGTCTGGCTCAATTATCCCTTCTTTGTCGTAGAAAACTGAAGCAAGAACCTTTCCGACCAGTTCTGTACACGGATTTTTTCAGACGGTAGAGAAGCGGAAGGTTTCCACTCTTTTGATTGCTCTTCACTCTGGACACATGTTTCATCCAGTAGCGGCTGTGAGTGTCGCGGTATAGGAGGCAGAAATTTTTTAAATTTTCAAGGTCACATTTTCCTGGCACTTCAGAATTTCAGTAAAAAATCCATTTATACAAAAATATAGACTTTCACATAAATAATTTTTGAAATTTGATACCTTTTTGAAATAATTTATTCACAAATTACTGAGGGTATAAATAAACAGGAAGAAACACATAAGGAACAACTTAATAAAGTTGTTAAATATTGTATATAGACCAAAAATAAATTGCAATAGAAATCCTATATACATTATACATAGTCCAATAAATAAATTTAAATGAGTGAACCAATCCAATGAGTGGTCTATGACGAGATGCAAAACGCAGTGCTTCCAATTGCAGTCGTTTGTGAAATTTATGATCAACGATTCAACGAATTTTAATTTACTCGCTGTATTTTGATTTTTTTTAAATGTATATTCTGGGATTTATACGTTCAAGTCCGGGATCCGGGGCAGGACTAATTCTCAGTACAGAGACAGTCAATAAGTACATGTTCTTTTGCATACCTAACTCTACTTAGCCAGCGAAACGCATTATCTTATTGTTAATAAGAAATAAGAGCAGAAATGTAAGCATAATAATAGTATATTATATTTCACTTGTCGCCACCAAGTAATGCGTGTCGCTGTTGCCTAGCAAGAACCAACGCGGAGGTGTAGAGTAGGGCTGGGAATCGAATACGAATTATTTCAACGAGAGTGTATTCGAATATATATATATATATATATATATATATATATATATATATATATATATATATATATATATATATATATATATATATATTATGGCTGGGAATGATAGAAGATTCTTAGAAGCACTCATCGCAAGGAGCACTAGGAGAAAAAAGTAGATCCTTCAAATAAGTGATTATGAATAATTTGTTAGCTTTGCACTGTATATGCTCTCTTTGCTTGGTTTCAACTAAATATTTCTAAGAACCATATAATTTTGTCGAGTATTTCTATGAATCTTTCCGTTTCTTCACGCCTTCTTGAGCCAATAAAAATCTGCAGAGAAACAGCATATGTCGGATTACTAAGCGGAAGGTGTCGCAACACATTTTGAAACTTTGAATTGTAGGGTGCTTTTATCGAGTTGAAAGCGATAAATTATTGGGTTTCCAGATTGAGGTATAGTTTGTTTAAAGTTAGTTGAAAACACTTGAGTAAGTCGAAAGCTGTATTTGTCCTTTAACTCATAGGCGGCGCATAGAAGTTCATAAACACCAAAATGTAATCAAAATATGATGATAAAGTTATTGTATTGTATGTTGTAACAAATCGACTGGTGGTTATCCATATCGCATTCGAATTATGCAATGAAAACAAACATGAATTTACCCTTTAACACATAGAGGATCATAAATACGAAAAGCAAGGGATTATTATATATACTAACAGCACGGCAATGATTACAAGTTCGTCTTGCAACCTAAATTTTCCGAGAAATCAGAAGGCCCGGGAAACGGGTGCCGGTGACAGGAACTGGCCACTCAGAGCGCTCTATTGCCGGTCATCATAAATAACTAATATGTAATATGTACACCATCTACTATACATTATAAATTAGCCATACTTTTCTAACTAAGCACATTATCAGCTTAAAACGCAAATAGACGGGATGGAGATTTATTTATTTATTTATATATGTACTTGCAAATAACGTAAATATGACTAAAAACCTAACTGCTGTTGTGATAAGCACAATGAAACAGACATTATAATCGTCATTAATTTTTCTAAAATAAACAATGAAAAATTTCCGGAATTATTTGAAAGTTAAGAATTAAATAGCTAATTTTCTAAGAAACAGGCAGATTCAAAAAATGATAACACATTCATGAGCTTAGGGGAGTGTTTATTACTGTGCGAATATTCGAATACTCTGCGAATATTCGAATACTCCACGAATATTCGAATACTCCACGAATATTCGAATACTCCACGAATATTCGAATACTCGAATAGTCGTGAAGCTTTCGGAACGAATATTAGAATACACAAACGGATAAATTCCCAGCACTAGTGTAGATTATAACTTGCCAAGGGGTGGGGCGTAGTGTCAGGAATCAGGGGAAACGGGAATCTGGGATTATTTACATATTTACAAAAATAAGTAAACAATAAATTTTAAATAACAATAACGAAAATAAAAATAAATTTAAAAAAACTGAAACAAAAAATAGGTGTAGAGCATCTGTTATTGAAATATTTTTGTAAATTAATGGAACTTGCCAAGAGGTGGGGCGTGGTTTCAGGAATCCGGGAAAATGGGATTCGAGGATTATTTACATATTTGCAAAAATAACTAAACAATAAATTCTAAATAACAATAACGAAAATAAAAATAAATAAATAAAACGGAAACAAGAAAATAGGAGGTGTTCAGCATATGTTACTGAATTTACTTAATAAACTAATACGTTCCTAAATATTTTTATAAATTCATGGAATCTGTCTATTTTTTGCTCGGCAAAAATATCGATTACTTTATCGTAAAATGAAGTCTGCTGTGTCAGTTCTATAACAAGCCTTTCTTCAATAGAAATCATTGATATGGTTTTTAACCTGTCTTGGCTAATACTATTTCCGGAAAATGTTTTGATGTGTTTAAGTGCAGAAGAACTTCTTTCTACTGAAGCAGATGTGACAGGAATTGTGACTATTAACGCAAGCAGTTTATAAAACTCGGTTAGACAAGAAGTTAAGTCATTTTTGTAAATAAATGAAATCATTTCGATAGACAATCTTGAAACAGTTCTGTATCTGTGTATACAGCGATCAGTTCGTTTTTTAATGCAATTGAATCAAACAAAGGATATTGTTTTAATAATAATTCAAAGATAACCTTTGGAAAGTCTTTTAAATACGAAACAAAATTGTCTTTCTTCATTAAATCGAAAAATTCTAGTTTGTTTAAATCCGAAAATCTTACTTGCAACTTATTAATTATTGTGTCTAAAATTTCATTAAAAATTTGTTTATAATTTTGTTTTAAATTTTAAATACAAAAGGTTTCGGAGATAAAATACCCCTCCATTCGGATCTCCGGGAGAGGGGTGTACAGGGGGCCCCAGCATCAATATTTAACATATCCTCGAATATATGTGGCCTAAATTCTAATCTCAACTCCGTCCACCATTTCCTCCAGGTTAATAGGCCCCAAGTCCTCTTGCTCACCGAAACCCAAATCAGTGCCAAAACAGCCACTAATCACCTTAATTTCCCGGGGTATGAGCTCCTTACTTCCTTTAGATGGCATGGAGGTGTGCACGCATACGTCTGTAGCAATCTACCCTGCACCCTCAAACTCTCTCAGGGCTGCTACTAAATTGATTTGTTGCATGTCTTCTAACAACAACTTTGTCCAGCTCTTCGTCTACCTTTCTGAAGAAACCGACCATCTGATTTCTGAGAATTCTTCCTCCGAGGTCACTATTCTTGGTGACTTCAATGTTCATAATAAGGAATGGCTAGGATCTTCAAAAACCGATCCACAAGGGAGAGCAACGGATGCCTTTGCGGTCAGCAATTCTTTAGCCAGTATGGTTCAGCAACCTACTTACTTTCTTCGCATCCCAACACACAGCTTAAATCTCTTGGATCTACTTCTTACTACAAAACCTGAATGCTATAATACATGTCATCGCCCACCTTGGTCGCTCAGACCACAGCATGGTCACTGCTTCCTGCGCAATGCAACCTGAGGTCACACACTCATCACACCCACGTATCGTTTGGCACTACAACTCCGCGATCTGGGACGAATCTCGGGATTACTTTTCCTCATTTCAATGGGTGTTTGTCTGCTTCCCTCATCCTGACCCCTCTGATATCTCACAAAACGTCACCGAAATTATCCAAGCTGGCATGAAATTATTTATTCCACGTACACAGAAAACCTCTTCAGCCACTCAAAAGCCCTGGTTCTCTAAATCCTGTGACAACGCCCGACTTGAAAAGGTCAAAGCTCACAAAACACTTCTACACAATCCCAGTCAAGAAAACCGGCAAGCATTTAACGACGCAAGAAACCGCCATGTCCGCATTTTTTCTGAGGCAAAAAAACTCGTTTAATAACCACATCAAAAACAAAGTCCACTCAAGCTCCAACGGCAGCAAACCCTTCTGGACTCTTGCTAAATCTATTGGGAATAATTTCTGCAAGAGCACGTTCCCCCTCTTGTTGTAGGGGATGCAATTGTTTCTACCGCCCTGGGCAAGGCTGAACCTTTTGCCTCGTTGTTCGCCGGCAATTCTACTCTCAACCAACCTCCAAATGTTCAACCACTAACAGTCCCCAATGTCGCGCATAAAATGACGGACATCATTTTCAAAACTAAAAAGGTACGAAAGATGCTCTCTTCTCTTAATACCAGGAAAGCCCCTGGCCTTGACGAGATCTCAGCAATTGTTCTCAAAAAATGCGCACCAGAACTTGCTCCTGTCCTGACTCATCTGTTTCAGACATCTTACAATAGAGGCATATTCCCTAGTAACTGGAAAACTGCTCGAGTACAACCCGTCCCTAAGAAAGGATCCAAAGCGCTTCCTAGCAACTACAGCCCTATTTCTCTCCTTTCAGTCGCCTCTAAAGTGATGGAAAAGTATATAAACACCGAATTACTAAAATTTCTTGAGAAACACAGTCTAATCCACGGCAGGCAGTATGGACTCCTCCAGCGCAGATCAACTGCCGACCTCCTTTCCTTTGTCACCCATTCTTGGCACAAGTCTATGGAACTATACGGTGAATCCCAGATTGTCGCTCTAGACATATCCAAAGCATTCGACCAGGTCTGGCACGCAGCGCTGCTTAATAAACTTCCGCCCTATGGCCTACCACTAAAACTGTACCTGGACAGCAAATTCCTCTCCAACCGGAGCATTTCTGTTGTCGTGGGTGGCCATTCCTCTAAACTGTATCCAATTAATGCAGGAGTCTCTCAAGGTTCAGCTTTAGCCCCTACTTTGTTTCTTCTCCACATCAATGACCTCCTCTCTAGCCAACCCAGTTCACAGTTACGCGGACGACAGCACCCTCCACTCAAATATACAATATTCTAGGCCTGTCTTTTTAGCCCAATTAAATGAGGATCCCAGACTCATGGAGGGTTCTGTCTCTGTGAATCTACAAAAAAAAAATTAGACTGGGGAAGTAGATATCTTGTAGAATTCAACTCCACCAAATCTGTCTTGCTTTCTATCTCATAAGAGATACGCCAGCCCTAGACCCGTCACAATAAACAACCAAGTTATTCAAAGTAAAGAGTCCTTTTCACTTGTTGGCATTTCTGTGGATCGAAATCTCAATTGGCTCCAACATCTCACATCAATTGCAGAAGCGGTTGCTAAGAAATCAGGTTTCCTCTTCCGGACTCGTCGATACTTTACACCAGCTAATCTCTATACCTTATGTACTTCACAAATAAGGCCAAACCTCGAATACTGCTCCCACATCTGGGGTGCCGCTGCCGCTTCTACACTGGCTATCCTGGAGTCCATTCCGAAGATAGCTATACGTCTCATCGGTGACCCTACCCTCACCGAAAGGCTGCCATCCCTTGCCCACTGACGTGCCGTTGGTCCCCCCTCTCTCTCTCTCTCTCTCTCATAGATATCTGCACAGGTACTGCTCAGATGAGCTTTCTTCCATAGTTCCTCCGCCTGCTGCCCCCAACAGATCTACCAGAGGAACAGAGCGAATGCACCCTTTTACTGTCCAGGTCACCAGACATAGAACATCTTGTTATGCCCGAGGACTTCCAAGTTGTGGAATTCCTTGCCGGCACATGTTTTACCTTCTCCTCCGAACCTCCAAACCTTCAAGTCCAGAATTAACAAGTCGTCTCTTTCCTCCTTGTCGATACCCACGGTACGATAGTATTTAGGTTGTGAGCCCTCGTAGTGTGTTGTTGAAATAAAAAATAAAAAAATCTTATGCTGTGACAACAGATCAAGAATTAAGGAACTTAGCGAGAATGCTCAGAACTGCCACCGTAGCGCTACAGTTGTCAAATGTTAAAACGGTACTTACTTAATTTAAAACCGCCCCTCGTATATTTCAAAATATAATTGAGTTGTAAAACTGTCATCAAGCTATCTTCAAAGTTTATCTCTTAACAATATAACAAAGTATTAACAACTCCCAGGACATCTAGAATACTTAAAGGTTTTAACACTTTGCTGTAGTTTATTGAAGGGCCAGCTTCGAAAGCAACTGATTTATGACCACTTTCTCTCTTAAAAGCTCTCCTTTATTGAAGGGTCAGCTTTGAAAGTAACTGATTTATGACCACTGTCCTTCTTAAAATATGAAAAATATGACAAGTATACTTGGAGAACCCAATTCACCGCAACACATCTTTTTAAAGAGCTAACGATCGTTTCTCTAACAAAGTTAGCTTCATCAGAGGATGAAATATTTCTTAAATCTTGTAAACAGAAATCAGTCTTTCCTAATTTCATTAATTCCAATATTAAAATTTCTATTAACACAAAAGTAGGTCAAAAAGGTTTTTTTATTAGTTTTTTTTTTATTAGAGTTTTGCTTTTGAAAACTGGCTCATTCAGTCACTGTCATTCTTTAAAATGAACAAGGATCCATTTGACGTTGCTTTTCGCAATGGCAAAACCTGTCTTTAATCATGCTAATCTAACAAGCTCTTTTAACTTTTTTCTTTTATCTCCCTATAAACTTGCTGTACACTAAAAATAGATATTAAAATTAAAACTTACATACATATCCACTCACACACATAGGTGAGCGCAAAAAAGAGCTTTCCAATGATGTACAACATGCTTGAGAAATCTTGTAATTGCACTGACAATTTTGAGAAAACCCGTTTTGAGGATAGTAGGCTATCAAATCCAATACCAGAAAACAAATGACAAAAAAAAGGGGGTTCAAAAAGCAGTAGGCCATGGAGTCTTAACAATAGGCATCTACTTTTAACATAATTTTCCGTAATGATTCACGATAAAAAAAATATTGTGGTTTAATTTACAATACATAATTAGGTAATAATGCTAGGTAATATTATGTAAAACAGTTTAAAACGAAACCCGGCAATAACAAATAGAAACTTAAACTCCACAAAACACAATTAAAAATGGAAGTCAACAAATAATAAAATAGAAACATAAAAATACACTAAATAGAAAATTGTTCAATACGGCCACCGTTTCATTCAATGCACTTTTTACACTTTTTTGAAACATGCCTGAAACCTCTGGTGAGGGTGTTTTGGTTAATATGATTTATAGCTTCTGTGATTCTGTTTCGTAATTCATTGATATTTTGTGGTGGATCGAATTTATAAACATCATTCTTCAGAGTACCCCAAAAATAAAAATCCATGGGTGCTATATCAGGACTTCGAGCACACCAATGAACCGGCCCATTGTTACAAATGACACGATTATTAAAATTTTGTTACAAAAATTCTTTGACGATCCTAGCATTGTGAGTTGGACAACCGTCTTGTTGGTACCAAATCTCGTCTAAATTATCATGAACTCTTGTTCGTGCGCGCGCTTGTGTGTGTGTGTGTGTGTGTGTGTGTGTATATATATATATATATATATATATATATATATATATATATATATATATATATATATATAAACAAACATCTTCCCATTAGTAAATATTTTTTTAAGAAAATTCACTACAATGTATCTTTGGGTGACAAATTGATATTTTATTTTCTTAAACTTTAATGTTCTAAGAATCTATAAAAATTAATAAATCATTAATTTTATGGGCTATATTTATCTTTTATATGGCTTGGGTCATATCTTGGATAAGTTTGAATGTGGGAAAATTGATCTATTGACAGCGTATTATACAGGTCTCACCTAATTTTAGAGAAATGTGTTGATGTGGCAACACAGAGAATTCTCTATTTCCGACTGACTAGTGCTATATTGTTTATTTGTATATGCTGTTTTAAAATTGTATACCTTGCAATGGTTGGAATTTTACTGGATTGTTTTTATATCCTGATAACATAAGTAGGCAACATTGGCTTTGCTTCTCAGGGCATAACAAACCTATAAAACTTAGACATATATAATTTATTCGCTGTCAGAAGTCTAACTTAAATATAAGTAATTACTTGAAATATGTCTATGTTGTCGAGGCGAAGCCTTTGCCTATCCTCTTTGAGCAGTTAAACCCTTGATAACAGTCATAAGAACCCAGAAAAAATATTTTCTTCATAATCACCCTGTTTATTTATTTATTTATATTCCAGGATACACTGTTCCCATATGTGGTCAAGAATGCTGAAGAATTTTTGAAGTCTGTATGGGAGGATGACAATGTGAAACAAGCTGTGAAGTTGCTAAAGGAAGGTGATGCTGAAATCGATCTTGCGGCAGCAACTGATCTCGTCAAGACCTTAACTGAAAAGGAAAGTGACAATGCTGGTCTTAAGACTATTCAAGGACTCATCTACAAAAAGGGATATGAAGCTGGAGACCTGAAAGCTCAGTAAGTAAATAATCTAACAACGATTTTACCATACTGATTTGTAGTTATTTATTTTTATTTTCATTAAACATCTCATTTTTGTAAAGGTAGGTATATTTAATTTCCATTCGTTTTACAATTCCAGTATTTTTTTGAATCTCCTCAAACCTGTTGAATATGATTTTTCCAGTCAGAAATTCGCCATCAGATTTATGGCTGTAGCTAAGTAATGAGTTGTTCGTAAACCAGTGACGGCTCGTCAGATGATGCAGGTGAAGCGCTGCTTCACCTATATTTTTCGGGAAACCTTTTTATTCAATATCCACCATAATTTTAATTTTTTATTCTCTTCAATTCACCCAGTTGATAATGTTTTTATGGTATTATACGAAACAATATAATTTGCAACCCCCTGATCTTCAGAACTGAATATTATGCATACCCCAACACGCAGGGTATTACGTGTTACAGGCAACTGAACTGAGAACTGGCGTAGATTCCTTTATACACAAATGCTGCCTCGCTTTCTTATAGTTTGCATGCAATGGTTGTCATGACAACGTCAGACACGCTGTTATGTTGATGACTATTATAACGCCAAGGTGATGCATTCGGTATTACCTAGAAATGAGATTTGGAGACCAGCATTTACAACAGCTGTACCAAACTCAGTTGAAAAGTCGCTGTCAGAAATCGGGCGAAACTCTGCAACAATTTGAAGCCGACGTTGCCCGACTAACGTCATCAGCTTACCCCACAGCTCTGGTGGAATTTTTGAACCAGCTGTCGCGGCAAACATTCATTGAGGGCATCAGGGATACAGACATTCAACAGGCGCTGAGGTTGGCGAGACATAAAAACTTAAATGATGCTTTGGCACATTCATTAGAATTTGAAGCTGCCAAGCAAGCCTCTAAAGGCAATGTGAGGGTTCACAGTCTCCCAAGTCCCAGAAGAGAAAAATAAAACAGATTTATCCAAGGTTGTGTAGCGATTGGAGAAACTAGAAGAACAGATGAAGCACACGACTCATAAGGAGCCAAGGAAAGCTCATCGTGCAAGTGCCATAGGCTGTTTGAACTCTGGCAAGGTGGGACACATAAGAAGTGAATGCCGCGCCCCAAGATCATCTTCAATCAAGACACAGGAAAACCAAATGCAGCTAGCTTTAGGGGGCGAGAGCTGGTTGCCCACCACAAGGTCCCAAAGTCGACAACTATTTCACTGGTCAACGATTCTGGCAACACGCTCATCGTAGACGGATACATCAGCGACAAGAAGGCTCAAATGGTTGTAGACACTGGCGCATCCAGAATGATTATCCGTCTTGATATGGTACCGAGATGGCGGGTAAGATAGCCAGAAAGAATCTACAAAGTGACCGCAGCTGGTGGCGAACAGATTCGTGTATTTGGTGAGATTGACGTCAAGCTACCAACTGGAGCTTGGAAAACCAAACAGCGAGTTATTGTTGTCGCCATATCATACCCCATTATGCTTGGACTAGATCTTCTACAAGGTCACGGTGTCAAGTTAGATCTCGAGAAAAATATTTTAAATATCAGTGATGAGGAAATAGTCATGTAGACTGTCAATAACTTTGCGATTCGTATAGTCACAGCCAAAGAAGATGTCATGAGAGCCCAGAGTGAAGGTATTGTCCCAGTGAAGGTAGTTGGAGACATTAAGGGACAAGTGGTGGGTATTATAGAACCAGAAGACAACGATCTTTTTAAGAAAGCTCTACTAGTCGGTAAAACTCTTATTCAAGCAAAAGAGCGAGCAGCTATTAGAATAGCCAACCTTAAGAGCTTTGATCAGAAGATTTACAAAGGTTCCGAAATCGGAACATTCTCGCCGGTAACAATCATACGGCGTTGCCACAACCAAGAAGACCCAGCCTCGTCTATCCCGGATGAACCACTTCCAGAACATCTACGCGATGTCTTAGCAGAAGCTAGTGGAAATGTTTCTCCACAACAGAAGCAAGCAGTGGCTAAATTGCTGTCCAAATATCGCAACGTTTTCATAACTGACAAGAACGATTTTGGAAGAACAGACCTAGTACGCCATCGCATTGAGACTGGGACATCTGTACCAATCAAGCAGCCACCACGAAGGGTACTATTAGCAAAACATCATGAAGTTTGACACCATGCTAAGAGAGATTGAGCAGGCACGAGTTATAGAACCGTCGCAAAGCCCTTTGGCCTCTCCAGTAGTGTTAGTTAAAAAGAAAGATGGCTCCACAATGTTTTGTGTAGATTACCGTCTGTTAAATGATGTCACTAAGAAAGACAGCTATCCACTTCCCAGAATTGACGATACACTTGATACACTGGCAGGTGCAAGATGGTTTTCGACATTGGACTTGAAAAGTGGCTACTGGCAATTCGAGATTGAGCCCAAAGACAAATAAAAGACTGCATTTACCACTGGTAGTGGACTGTAGCAGTTCAACGTCATGCCATTTGGGTTGTGTAATGCTCCACCCACTGAGCGTCTAATGGAGACAGTTTTAAGAGGTTTACACTGGAAAACATGCCTCTTGTGCCTAGATGACATCATTATCTTAGGAAAGTGGTTTGAAGATCACATGAAGAATGTCGAACAAGTGTTTCAGAAACTAAAGGGAGCCAATTTGAAATTAAATCCGAAGAAATGCTGTCTCTTTTAAAAAGCAGTCAAGTACTTAGGCCACATTATCACCCCAGATAGAGTCAAAACCGACCCAGACAAGACAGACTGTATTATTAACTGAGACATTACAACCAATGTACATCAGCTGTGAAGCTTTCTGGGCCTCTGCACATATTACCGTCGATTTGTAAAGGGGTTTGCTGACATCGCGAAACCTTTGCATAAACTGACGGAAGAAAAGACACCCTTCGTTTGGACCAATGATTGTGAAAAAGCATTCGAGACACTAAAACAGGCTCTATGTTCATCCCCGATTCTGACATCCCCAGCCTGGTCACATGTTTATTGTGGACACGGACGCGAGCAATGTTGGTATTGGAGGTGTTCTTTCGCAGGAACAGAGAGGCCAAGAGAAGGTTGTAGGGTATTTCAGCAAAGCCCTCTTCAAAGCAGGAAAGAACTATTGCGTGACGAGGAAAGAACTTCTAGCCATTATCAAGATGCTGGAGCATTTTCACAAATATCTATAAGGTCAAAAATTTCTCCTGAGAACCGACCACGCTTCCCTACGCTGGCTTCTCCAATTTAAAAATCCAGAGGGGCAGATGGCGAGGTGGCTTGAACGCCTTCAAGAGTACAATTTTATCATCGAACACCGCCCTGGACGACAGCACGGCAATGCCGACGCCCTATCAAGGAGACCTTGCCCACCAAAAATGCAAGCATTGCATCTCTGCCGAAAACAAAGGATTGAATCTCGAAGTGTGTATGAGGACAACCCGTTAACTGATGGGACCCGCAGAGGTTAATGGAGGACCAAAAGAACCCTGATACCCAACCAATGTACAGATGAAAGTAGACTTGCCACGAAAGACCCACTTGGTCAGAAGTTAGGGATAAAAGCGTTGCCACCAAAAGTTACTGGGCCCAGTGGGACTCCATTAAAATCGAAGGTAATCTTCTGGTCAGGAATTGGGAGTCGGAGGATGGAACCTGCATATTGAAGCAAATAATCCTTCCGCGGCCAAGAGTTATGTAGGTAATTGAGGAGATCCATGGTGGGGCAGGTGGTGACCATTTAGGGGTAAAGAAAACTTTGGAAAAGGTCAGAGAACGTTTTTATTGGTTACGATGTAGAGCTGATGTGGAAGAGTGGTGCAAAACCAGCCAAGCGTGTGCATCCAGTAAGGGGCCTAAATCAAAAACCAGGGGGCGAATGAAGCAGTACAACGTGGAAACCCCTTTCGAAAAAATTGCAATCGACGATTTTTGCCAGAGGTAGTTTTTCTAAATAATTCTCAATATTATTTCTAAGCAGATGTAAATAACGTTTAAGTTGAAGATCTCTCTATAAATAACAGGACCTATTATTTTCGTACCAAAAACTCCAGCCTGCATATTGAATCCAAACTGATACTGATGCCTAGAAAACTTTAGTAGGCGATAATTTTTTCGGGGCCAATAATGTGTGTTACGACAGTTAAATGTGCCATTGTTGGTTACTGTGCTTTCATGTGTCCAGGTTATTTTGCTTGGAAATTGGGCGTCAGCATCACACTGTTTCGTATAACATTCAAAAAATATTTTACGCCTGTCTTCATCACCAAGCCTAAGTACTTAACACATATGATATTTATATGGTTGTAACTTCTCTTTCAATATCCTGGTCCTTTCACTAGAACAGACGCAGGAAATCGCTATATGCTTGTAGTCGTGGATTATTTTAGCAAGTGGCCAGAAGTGTGAAATTCAAATTATAAAAAAAGAGAAGGGCCTTGAATTCAGAAAAAAATGCCTGTAGCGTGTTCCACTAGAAACAGATTTTCATAACAGTATTATATTACCGTAGCGTGCGCGTACGGTGTGAAAAAAAATTATGTAAATAATAATAAATTTATTCATGTCGTATCATCCGGTATTTGTGGTCATTAATCCGAAAATTATGCCTTGTGAAAGTCTATCTTTTTGTACAAATTGATTTTTCATCTAAATTTTGAAGTGCCAGAAAACCGTGTGACCTTGATATATATATATATATATATATATATATATATATATATATATATATATATATATATATATATATATATATATATATATATATATATTTCATTTGCACGGCCAAGGGGGGCTACGGTCCTCTTTGCCCTCCTTTGGAGCCAGGGGGATCCTGCTTCACCCACTCGAAATCACGAGCCACCACTGTCGTAAACCATTACTTATAGGATTAAGTGTTTTTAAAAGCGTATTGTAATTAAAGATTAAGCATTAACAAGAAATTGCTCTATTAGAAATAAGAATTTACTAAAAATTCTCTGACATAACACACTTGCTTCATCCAAACTTGTTATTTTTTGTTAAATATTTACAAATGTTTGTTTCTATTGTATCTAACAGCAGTAATTACTTAAGTATTGTCATTTTCAGTGTCTTCTCTGATGTCCCGATAGCATTTAAGAGATGGTCTACTTCACAAAAGATCTGCATTTATTCGACTGGAAGTGTAGAAAGTCAAAAACTATTATTCAAGCATACAACTGAAGGTGATCTATCTGAACATATCCATAAGTACTTCGATCAATCTGTTGGTTCCAAGACTGAAGCTGATAGTTATAAAAAGATAGCTGAGGAGTTGAATGTTAAGGCTGAAGAAATTATTTTTATCACTGACAACGTAGAAGGTATGCATTTTTTCTGGACTAAAGTTCTTTGTTTATTTTGTAATAGAAGAAAGGCAAAATCAATTTATGTTAGTATATATATTTTTTCAACTGTAACCATTTATATACTAAATAATAATAATAACACTACAATAGACAGGCTACACATCCTGAAGTCTTAGACTTGTACTCGGTGAGTTGATGGTACGATTTTGTAGAAAAGAAACTGCCTTAGACACAGATAGGGAAAGTTGTTGACTCCACATCCTGAAAACTTGACAGATGACATGCAATTAAAAATTTGCCAAGTGATTGTTATTTAACTGGGGGATTCAATCAATTATTAAAATACACTATTTGTAGCTTTTTTAACGGCCCCAAATACAGTTTTAGCGCAGCCTAGATATATATTATGCTGTCGCATAATATAGCATAAATTTAAACAAAATCAAGCCAAGTTTCTATAAAAATGATTCTAAAACACTTTCTTTTATCTTTAAATTTAAACATTATAACCTCCCTATATATTGTAACGGCCACTTGGGGTGGCCGGGAGTTACTACTAGTTTTCCCTAACCTGGGGAATTTCGGGATGACTTCCGGGACACGGCTTTCCTACGGGATCATGCTCGGACGCCAGCGTTTATAGGGTTGTTTTCTCAGAAAGTAAACGCGCTCGCTCAGGATGCTTTTCCTCTCCCAAGTCACTGTCAACGGATACACTAGCCCAGGGTAGGTTCCAGTGGAGACAGGGTCCTCCTAAGCCAAAACAAAGTCCCCCAGGACTTCTGGTTCTGGTCTTTATTAAAGAGCTAGGGTTAAATTGTATTTGGGTGGATATTCTGGGGAGACTAAATGAAATATCGAGTAAATTAAAATAAAATTCTATTCTCTAATTATATACACACGGTGATAACGGGGTCCTGTTACCAAGAAGCCTAGCAATAATGGGCGGGCAGAGGTGGTTATTTGGCTTTAAATTATTGTTACGCGCGGATTATATGGGGACGGTAAAGCGGCAACATTTAAGCGGTGCAGGGTGGTGGCAGGATAGTGGTTAATAGCGGGTGTTCCCAGGCGGGCATGCAACTTACAGGGTGCGTCGAACACCACATCGAGCTAAGCTAGCTGCGCACTAATTCGTATGGCACCAACAAGCATTAGCCACGGCCCATCATTCGCACGCTCGGGGAACCTTGTTCGGCGCAGAAAAGGCCCACCCCTGTTCCCGGATTTACGCCCCTCCTGAACGGGGCCGCGGACGGCTCGGGACGTCAGGCCCGCCTAGCTGTTTCAATCTGGACCGGCGCAGTCGCCGCTCTGTCCGAATCTACTCCAGCCAATGCAGTCCCCAACATCCAGAGCCGCCCGCCAGCGGAGACAGGGAAAGAACGGCCCTGCCCTCGAGAGGACAGGAAGCACTTGTATACCACCGATGCGGCCCACCCGAGGCAGACCCGGAGGCGGAGGACCACCGGGCTGCCTCAATCCAAGCCAACGCAATCGCTGCGCGTGGACCGATGACAGACCAGGAATATCCCTACTCCGACTCCCTTATTCGGGATACTGGGGGCGACTTCCCGGAGGGTCGTTTTTGACTGGAACAGAGAGTGCAATCACTCCAACCGTCCCGATACACTATTCCTCCGCTCGGCCGCTTCCCCTGTGATCCCGGGGGAATCGGAGCCTCGGGACCGTGGCCCCCTAACCACCCAGGCCAAGCCCGCGAGCACCGCCCCTGGCGATGATAGCGTGCAGCGGTTTTCAGCAGGCCCCGTCTCACCGCCCGACGGCACCCAGCGCTGCGACAGAGCGTTAAACAATTTTACCACGGGCTTGCTAAATAATATTCGACTGTCACGTACCTGGGGCTTTCCTCGGCGGCGACGCTCACACGGCAAACTCTCCGGCGGTGCCATGCACTGGCCTTGCTGTCTGCTCCTTCCGTTAACCTGATATTTCACTCGGCGTATTCTACCACGGCTCCCTCACTGTCGACGTACTTGCTTCTCCACGGCGACACTCGTACTACTGGCCGTCTCCGTTCTCTCCGGTTGATATTCTCTATCGCGGTGACTATCCTTACCCCGTATGTCGCTCGGCAGCCGCATCTTGTTCCACTGCCAACGTACGCGAATCCTTCCTCTGTTGTAAATGGTAATTGCAGTTTATTACGCGGTTGCATTTACTGTTGCTGCATTTATTAATCGAGCTAAATAATCCCTTCACGATTAGGCACCCCGTGACAATATAACTATCTTTGATAATTCGATAAAAGGCAAACAGTAGTAGTAATATATGCTGGACCTCCAGTGAACCCAAATCTCGTCAGTAGTAAGGTCACTATTTCCTATAAATCCTACCCTAAAAAGTTTCTATCTATCAGATTTATAATTAGCAGGATTAGAAATGCTTTATAAGGTTGGAAGATCTTATTATTGTTTACTACTTACGCTGTTGTTGTGTTGTTGCACTGCCTGAAGTCTCATATTTATCAGCGCTCCAAACTAGTGCCTGGTTACGATGATTTTTCTAAAAGTTTATTTTCGATATCTAGGATGTCGAGATCAAGAGTTCTTATAAGTGTCGTCACGGAAGGTCAAAAGGGTTTAAAGAGGAATTAATTTTCAATCAGACAGACATGTTAATGTAACAGAATATTAAATTTATTCATATGGATTGAACTTGAAATAGTGAACAAAATAAAATTAAATGGTTTGTCACTCTCAAAATAAACATTAATTGTACACAAATAGAAATCAAATGAATAGCAAGAATTTTAATAACAAGAAATTATTAATTTACATACATGTGACAGAATAATGAGACAAATGTGGTTTGTTTATTACTAAAGAAATCTAAGCACTCATATATTGATATATGTTAAAAATCAGATGCTGTGTGTTGCAGCTCAAAAGTAAGCAAATTAATATGTACATTATTTGACGTTTGTCAACCAATTCTGTTAATCTTTTACTCGAATCCTGGCCAGTTTCTCAAGTGAAGCTCAATTTTGAAAAAATATGTATGTATACATGTATATCTGCGTGAAAACTTTATACTAATTATTGAAAAACAGATGACATTAAAGACAATGTACAGGTTAGATATTTTTACAAACAAGATTCACTGATTACAATTTGAAAAAAAAACTACGTGTTTAAATTTACAAAAAAACTGATGAGATTCCAAAACAGGAAATTCATAATTATTCTAATAGCAGCTCCTGACATTGCTCAAAATCTAAAGTTGATTGAGTGTCTTTGAAAGTTCAGATTATAAAAGTTCAGTTGCCAGATGAGTGCATAAGACCAAGTTTGCTAGTTCAGAGAAAAATTCTATTTACTCACCGAATCTTCTGCCTTGAATTACCTGGTTACATTATGGGGACGACCTCCAAATTGAATCAAATATTAGTAGCTGACACAAGTCTCAGTGACTCCAACAATGGAAGAGAAGCTAGGAAAAACAGTGATGGTTCCCATTGATGGTTACTAGGCTAGTGGATTTATTGTGCCACGTGTTCAAAACCCTTTGACATCCAGGTCGATATTCTGAAGTCGCTTGGTGGAAACTTCGCGATTTACAATTAAAACGTTGAATTTGCCCTAGCGAAATTCACTGCCAATTGACTTAAACTTCGGCGATAACCCAGAATTCTTTTTAAAGTAGCAAATCAACAGGTTGAAACAAAGAACCACAACTTAAGTTTCGTTTTTATGCTAACTACGATGTTTATTTAAACTCGAAAATCACTAAAACACTTCAAATAACCACTGAGTATTGTTAGAAGGCAGTATAGATAACGGAAAGACTATTAAAAACTCAGTTTATAAGACAATTCGAGAGACACCTAAAGTCAACGTGTTTACGTCACAGGCGTCAGACTCCCAGAGGTAGAGAGTGTTTTGCCGATCCTAACCCCTGCACAAAATTTTCAGTCATGAGCGTTAGTGGCTATGTGCGGGCTCTTTCTCGCCTTCATTCTTCAAATGAGATAAAACGAGACCTCCAATCGCTGGCGAAGTCACGACGTCTTCTATACACACCTCCACAATAATGGACTCGTCCGTTCATTTGCTAACCGTTTTTCTAGATTTCATCATAATTGCGTCAGCTTTTACTTAGAATTTCAGGACAATAGAGATGTTTATTTTCCCCAACAAAATGCAACGTTTTTCAATATTTAGATTTCGACGTATATTATAGGGAGTTCAGTACGCTTCTTATGATACAGAATTTTTTAGCGAATTTTCATCAACATTATTTTGAAAGCAAAACTTGAAATATTTAATATAGATAGGGTTTTTGGTATTATTTATTATGCTTGGGGGTTTTCTGAATGTTTTTAAACCAGTAATGATTCCATGTAAAAACTGAATTGTTACAACATAAGACGTCATATAAGACCGAAACAGTCGTGTGATGTGTTTGCAATGGTAATTCTACTAATTCTGTAATTAATAATTGTTACGTATACTTTGAATATAATATCCCGGACATGAAGCCGATCTAAAGTATGACACAAATAAAACATTAGTTGACGTGTGCCTAGATGGCGCAGGGGGCATCGACCTTGCCTCTTAAGCAGGTTACGTGATCGAATCCAGCTCGATGAATGTATGGTTTTTTATTTTATTTTGACATTTGGAGAAACAAAAGTGCAGAGATTTCATACGGTTTGAGCATGATCTCAGTAATAAATAAAAAAACGCCTAAATAAGTTTGTCACCTTTGAGCCTGAAATTATAATTTTGTTATTGTTGATATTGAAAAAAACGGTTTGATTAGGTTGACTAGAACGAAATCATACTGGCGATTAATCAGGAAAAATAACTGGTACGTTTATAATTAGGCAGATACTTTACTTTTCAAAATATGAATTAAGTTTCCTTCCGGAAATCTTCTGTATAACTTTTTAAAATTGGTAATACAAGTTTCTTTTAAAGAGACTTACACTATCTACAGATATAACAAAATTTAGTTCTTTAGCTTCAGAGAAGTTTTGGTTATGGGCATTTTTCTCAAAAGGAGTTAGCACACAAGGTTTTTTTTGATAATACAGAGAAAGCGATGGTAACATTTTCGAAAGAATTCTTAAAATGTGTGCAGAACTAGGACCTCTAAAATCGATCTTCAAGGTCTGTGTAAGTTTAAAGTATTAATTTTACTAATATGCCGTATAATAATAGTGTACAATTCTTATGAATATTCACTACTATAACGCACTTGCTGCATCCTGAAATGTTATTTTTACATTATTGGAACGCTGTATTTTTTTCTCCCTCAGGGCTCGTCCGTGTCTTTGCCGTCCCGATAGCACTGCAACCTTTGGCTTATTGTGCATGGCCTTAGTCTTTTCTACTTCACCTATTCCAAAATCACTGTGCCTTGAACTAGTCTGCACAGCGATTGGTAGGGTGAAGTTTTATATTGTTCTGTCTCCGGTCTAGACTGACCGTATATCAGGTATCTTTTGCTGTCCAGAGCTTTACACTCACACAAGATGTGCTGGGCTGATTCCTCCCCCACGTCGTAGTCTGCATGCCAGGTCCCCTCGAGCCGCCCCATTTTATGCTGGTGTTTCTTGACGGCCATGTGTCCCGTCAAGAGACCTGTTATGTTTCTGAGCTGTCCTCTGCTAAGATTTAGCAACTCCACGGCTCTTTGAACTGGGTTCGTCAATTACTGACTTCCCATGTCTGAGCCCTGGACAGTCTGCCCAGTACACCTTGTGTTGGTTTCTGACCCAGGACTTAATGGCTACCCTGGCCATGCTCTTTGTCACACACATAACCGGCTCTGGTCCCATAAATGGTTCTGCTGTGTTAGGTTAGGTTAGGTTTGATTGTGAGTGGGCCATAACGGTCCCTCCACTGTGAACTTAAGGTCTATTGTGGCTCACTCCTAATAGTCTATATATCGCCCAACAAAGCCAGCCTCCTGCAGAGGTCGATAATCTTTGTGGGCGAAAATTGATCCAGATCTTCCAGAGCAAGCTTTGTCTTGCGAAAGAGCAGGTGTCTTGTCCTGTCCGCCGCTGAACAGGAACACAGTACATGCTCTGCTGTTTCGTCACTCTCCATACACATCCGGCACTCAGTTTCCTGACAGACTCCAATTCGGTGCATGTGGTGACGTAAGCGGCAGTGTCCTGTATACAGGCCGACTAGAGTACTCAGTTGTTGTCTGTTTAGCTCTAGAAGTTTTTTAGCCCTTGACTCTGGCAGGCCATTTATGAAGGCCTTAGAGTGAGCTAATCCTGGAAGATTTTGCCAATACTGGATTGTCAGTCTTTCTGTCCAGGTCTTTAAGATGCGTTTTGCTGTGCATGATGATAACCCCAGCACAGGTTCTGGTCCAATGAAGTCCCCCTGGGCTACATTCCTGGCAAGCGTGTCGACCGCAACATTGCCATCATGGTCCGAGTGGCCTGGTATCCAGACCAGCAACACCTCATTGCAGCTGCCCAGTTCGTGTAGGGCAGATTTACAACTCCTTGCCGTTTTTGATGGTAGGAACCAAGAGCCTTTATTGCAGCTTGGCTATCTGAATATATCTTTATCGATTTGTGTGTGCACTGGTTTTGTATACTTTCCCTTGCACACATCTCGATGGCATACACTTCTGCCTGGTGTATGGTTGCGTACTTTCCGAGGCTAGTTGATCGTCTAACATCAGTGTTGCTCCCACATGTGACATCTCCTGCCCCCCTATCGGTTTTGGAGTTGTCAGTATACCAGCAGAGATCGGCCCTCAATAGGGTCGTTTGATTTCGTCCCTAGTCCTCCCTTTCCGGGAGGATGGTCTTGAAACACAGATCTCTACTGATCTGTGTGGGCATCAAGTCTGAGACCATTCCCAGAATATCATGATCCTCAATGTCACCGAGTAGTCCGGACCCTCCCAGACTGATTTCCTTCGGCATGCTGTCTGCCGTTTGTTTTAATCTGTATGTTGTCCACCTTGCTACCCTCTCCAGCCAAATGTGACGAGGTGGATTATTAAGGAGGACCTCCAGAGCGGCTGATGGAGCGGTGCTTATCACTCCTGGTGTGTTACAGTCATCCCTACAAGGTATTAGAGACTTTTGCAGAACTGAGCCATGCAGTCGCATAGTAAGTGTTCTGTTGTTTCTGCAGCTTCAGAGCAGTATCTGCAGTTTTCACTGTCCGTCTTACAGTGAAAAATCCCGGGATGATTCTCAAGTCGTTCCTGTTCAATTCAAGATACAGTTTACACTTCTCTGTTGATATGTTGATGGACCGTTTTGCCTGTCTTAAGCCTGGCATTTTCCTCCAGTGACAGCATTTCGATCTTCTCCCAAATATCAGGTTCATTTCTTACATGAAATCCACGGTGAGCTTTTGAGCCATGGAATGCTACCCAAATCGAAGTTACTTTATGGTCCGCAACCAGTTGCTTCAAGGATTTTTTGCAGTCCCAGATCAGTTTAGACTCTGGTTTTGAAATACTTTTAACATAGATACCTTAAAGTTCTCATCTTCAACACAGTCTTTGGATTTCATTTTAATCCTTTGAAGCACGAATTTCAATGTTATTTCCAATTCTAATGACATTTGGTATATATCATCTTAATGTGTAGAAAAATGATGTAGTATACTTCTTTGTTGCAAAAAAACATTTATTTTAACTTTTGCAAGTGGTTTCGATATGAAACCACAATGCAAGTGAACACATACAAAATTGAAAGATTACATATATTTTATATTATTGATGATAAGTTAGAAAACAGTTTCTTTCTGCCAGTAAACACAACCCGACTTTACACTGTATGCAGTTCCATCTGGTTCGATGAGCCGTACTACACTGAGCACAGCATCTTGATGTTCTGTGCACAGGTAGATGTTTTGCTTGATCACGCCGTTGATCTATTGGTACATAAGGCTTGAATCTGGATACAACTTTTTTAGTAGAAGATGGCCTTCCACAAGAGCTTCTTGAAACGGAAGCCCCAATCAAACTCAGTATTATTTCACATCAGAAAATTTGGGGCTCATAGCACTTTTGGTCCTCCGTTTGAATATTATATATGAGTTGACTACTGATGTATCGAGAAAATGCCAAAATGGGCGGTGGTACCATTTTCGGGATTTCCGATCGATGGTGTAGTAAGATTTCATCATATCAGCTTTGTCAACTCCACCCATATACCTTCGGTAGTCTACAACTGCTTTGGGGCAATTGACTTCAGTCATACTTCCATCTTTCTCTCTTTTATTCACTTTAGTTTGATCCGTAGGAGAATGTATAGTAGAGAACATCTGAATAGTTCTTTTGTCCTTCCACTTGATACAAGATCTTTGTCCCTATAAACTGCCCAATCAAAATCACCTCGATTCATTTCCTTATCGCCTTTCAATCCAGTGGGAAGATTTTTTCTGTTTGCGCGTACAGTTCGACACACGTAGATTTTATTTTCTTGTAAAGAAAGTGAAAGGTCAGTTGTTGTGAAATAGTTATCAAAGTAAGCGTGGTGTCTTTTTCCGTCGAGACCCTTAGTCATGTCAAGCACTACCCGTTCACCTAACCATTCTCATATTTATCTTGTTGCTTTCCTGTATATAATTCAAAATTACTTAGATAACCTTCTTTATCGGCCCACGCCAAGATTTTAAACCCCCTTTTTACAGGTTTCATTGGCATATATTGCTTGAAAGCTATTCGGCCTTTGAACTTTACCATGCTTTCATCAACTGACACTTCTTTTGATGGGCAATAATATTTCTGGAAGTTTTTCTTTAGGAGTTCAATGTATGGTCTGATTTTAAACAATTGATCAAAACCGGGCTCCCCTTTTTTTGCCATTGTGGCATTGTCATTGCAATAGAGGCTAGTTAGGAGGGAGCCAAAACGGTTTACGCCTATTTTTGATGCTATGAAATCATCACGTAGTTCTGGACGTGAAGACCAGTAATCGCGAAAGGAGGGAGACTTTTTTATACCCATGAGCAAATTTACCGCTACAAAAATTTTCATTTCCTCCTCAGTTGTCGGAATAAAGTTTCTTTTTTCCTGAGTGGCATACAAGTTTGTTTGTTCTGTAACCAGACGAATAGCATCGCCAAAAATAAGCAAGAAGAAATCTATAGGTTTTGTGACATCAGGTGGTACTTCAGAGCTGGGACCAGTTAGTTGCTGAAAATGATTTAGATTCGGAGCGATTTTTTGTTTTCTCCAGTTCACAAAATGGATAAGTGGTATATCATCTTCTAAATCGCCTGAGTCGTCATCTATGTCGCTCCCAATTGCCAAATCGTCGTCACTCAAAATAGTGTCCTGAGCAATCGCTTCGGTAGTTTCATTATTTTCAATGATGTCTTCAATCATTTCTTCCTCTTCTTCCTCATATTCGCTTATTACTGACTCCATCAGAAGGAATTTTATCAAGCAGAGCGTAAGCTTCATCCGAGGTTAGTTTTGACAAATTAATTTGTTTTTTCATCACTTGCGACAAATCAATTTGATTTTCTATCCTAACCTAAACAAATTTACTTTAGTGCATTGCACGCACACTGGTTTCGCCGCGAAACCATATCCAGTCAACAAAAACAAATTTACTTTACTACAAGCACACTGGTTTCGCCGCAAAACCATATCCGATTGACAAAGTAAAAACAATAAACTATGTAAAACAAGTATTCCTTACCTTTTCTATTAGTGCCTCAGTAACACAATCGTCCAACAAAGAAAAACGGAGTAGTTATAACACTTTTTACGAAAATGTAGATAAAAACGAAATCATTCATAAAACGTGGTTTCTTTGACAAATTCTAACGAATACTAGCAATACAGTGTTCGCCAATTGCAAACTTGCGTTGGAGATCAATAGATGGCGCACTAATACCCAAGTAGGAAGTGTGGTTTCTGTGTGAAACCACTTTGCTTCAAAGGGTTAACCAAAGACACCGAAAATATGTTAATTTTATAACAGTTATATTTATTCTGATCATAGTTCCAGAGACAACATGCAATTTTCTCTTTCGGATAATTTCTGTGGCATACGGCCTCAGCTATTATACCTTAGATGTTTGTGATCCTATTTGAGGGTACACTGTTAAATTCAATGGCAATTTTAAAATCATAAGTAGTCTCGTCGGGCAACACATCTTTTAGAGTTAAAAAAAATGTTTTGTTAGTTTATTTTATTAATTTTCTTATCTTTTTATTGCAGAATCCAAATCTTCAAAGTCTGCTGGTGTTATCACTGCTTTAGTATCTCGTGAAGGCAATGCTTCTATTCCAGGCGATGTTAAAAAAGAAATTCCAATTTTGACGACCTTTGACGAAGTGTCATTCGACAAACCTGCCAAAAGAAAGAATCCTGAAGATGATGGGACTGCAGCCTCTGAGGTGCGTTGTAAAGTAAAAAAGCAATGATAAAAGTGTTATTCATTGTAATCGTTACAATATTCAATTGTCTTAATTTTATTACATATATATTATTTTGTATTTTAATTCACGTTGGTGTGTTTATCAAATTGACTTGATAAGATGTAGAATAAAAATACTTTGTCTTGTTATTTTTTGAGATGGTGAATAAAGTTTGTTTGTTGGTAAAATGGGTTTTTCTTTGAGGTGTGCTTGTCAATTTTGTTTTTTGTGTAAGATTAATTTTATAGACAATATAATAAGATTTCTTTTTGCAGGAACCACCAACTAAAATCCCCAAAAAAGATTCTGAAGAACCTGATACTACAGATTCTACTGAAAAGCCTGCTGAAAATAATGCCGCTCCAGTAGAAGCTATGGATGTAGATGAAGAAATGCCTCTAGCAGATTCAACAGTTGAATTGAAAAAGGAGGAGAAGAAAGGTAGGTTTTAGTTTAATAATAATAATATTTATTTTCCATCAAGAAATTACATGGCGTGTTAGGTAAATAATATGTATACACATAAACACAGATGGTCAAATAGATAAAATACAATAGTTGTAAAGAACACCACAGAAACAATAGGAACAAACAACAAACAAATCAATCTATGTACCAAATATATAGAAAACTAAACAACAGAAAATACACTTAAAAGTCCCTAAGGAGCTGTTTTGATACCTCTTACCAACCAGTCTCAAAATACTCATCCACTGTATACAGTGTCGTCCGCAGCACAAGTCTCTTAACCTCTCTGGCAAATTGTGATTCAGGCATTTCCCTCAAATCACTTGACAGTCTGTTATACAGCTTCAAACCCAGATAATTTCCACCCAATTGCGTTCTAGCCAGTCTGTGATATGGTATGCTAAAGTTGGCCTTTTGATAGCTAATATCTTTGCTGCAATACTAATTACTTTTTATGTGAAAACTATATTAAAAAGGAGCTTTGTTTTCTGATACAATCTCATGAAGCTAAACACTTGTCGTGTTGGCTGCAGGCATTATTTTGTCAACATTAAATTATGGGCAGTCTTGGTCGTTTGATGCTCTCAGATATATGTTTTACCCACATGTATTGCCATTTCTGGGCCTAATTATGTGATTTAAGCTTATACCAGCAAAAATCCTCAAATATTTAACATGATGTTTGCTAATGATTAAAGGTGACTTTACACGGTGCCAGTAACTCACACGAGGTTTTTTTATTTTTTTACAACAACAAGGGCTTACAGCCTAAATACTATCGTACCTTGGGTGTCGACAAAGAGGAAAGAGGCAGCTTGAAGGTTCGGAGGAGATTGAAAAACATGTGCCGGCAAGGAGTTCCACAACTTGGAAGTCCTCGGTACAAAAGAGTGGGCATAACAAGATGTTCTATGTCTGGTGACCTGGGCAGTAAAAGGGTGCATTCGCTCTGTTCCCCTGGTAGATCTGTTGTGGGCAGCAGGTGGAGGAATTAGGGAAGAAAGCTCCTCTGGAGCAGTGCCCGTGCAGATATCTATAAAAGAGAGAGAGAGGTCAATAACGGCATGTCAGTGGGCAAAGGATGGATGGCAGCCTTTGGGTGAGGGTAGGGTCACCGATGAGTTGTATAGCTCTCTTCTGAATGGAGTCCAGGATAGCAAGTGTGGAAGCAGCAGCGACACCCCAGATGTGGGAGCAGTATTCGAGGTTTGGCCTTATTTGTGAAGTATATAAGGTATAGAGATTAGCTGGTGAAAAGTATTTGCGGTCCGGAAGAGGAAACCTAATTTCTTAGCAGCCGCTTCTGCAATTGATGTGACATGTTGGGGCCAATTGAGATTTCAATCCACAGAAATGCCAACAAGTCAAAAGGATTCATTACTTTGAATAAATTGGTTGTTCTTTGTGATGGGTCTAGGGCTGGTGTATCTCTAATGAGGTAGAAAGCAATACTGAGATTTGGTGGAGTTGAATTATACAAGATTTCTACTTCCCCAATCTACATATTTTTATGCATATTATGCCGGATATATTTTACGCCTAAAATATTCCGCTCTATGGCGACTTTTCATAAATTTTTCTGAGAATCAAATCAAACATTTATGTATGTAGAAATATCATAAATCAAAATACTTAAACAGGCCAGCATCCCGCTTACATCTGACCCCAACTTGAAGACAAAATTTATCCGTAGAAAAATTTTGTCTCAATATAATAAATACTTAAACAGGCCAGCATCCCGCTCACACACATTTCTAACAAATTTTAGGTTTTGATAACATTTTTGAGCAAATAAAAAAACTTGGAAACTTGAGAAAAAACTAAAAAACAAATTAAAGTATAACACTATGAGAAACTTACCTGCCAAGTACAATATTAATCCCTTCATTATATCACAAACACCAATATAAAGTTAACGACCAATAATTATGTTTGGTTTTCAGTATCAAGTGGTCAAAGATGGTCAATTGAAACAAGTGAATAACGAACATATTGTGTGAGACATCTGTAGTACACTAGTCAAACTACCAGCATAATCCATGCTTTATCGAGTTTTATTGCTTCGGTGTTGTGAAATTTCTTTTTTCTGATTTATGATCAAAGATAGGTACCTGGTCAAAATTATGTCACTTTACAGTACACCAAAATTTAAGTTTCTATGTTAATAAAACAGTAATTTTAGTTTGAAATAAATTCGCTATCACATTGTACTTCTGTATTTTTCCAACTAGACATTTTGCCCCCCACAAACGATATTTGCTAACAACAAACTAATCTGATTTACTTGCATTATAATATACCAGCACAATATTCTGAAACATATCTGATGTCGTCACAAACATTTTTATGATTTGATGAGACGTTGGACCCAGGCGTCCAATTAAAAAAAATATGCACAAATAATTAGGTGAAGTGAAATGAATGAAACAAGTGAATCTTCACAGCTCAAATCCCTTGGATCTCCTTCTTACTACAAATTCTGACTGCTATAAGATATCAGTCACCGCCCACCTTGGTCGCTCAGACCACGGCATGGTCACTGCTTCCTGCGCAATGCAACCCGAGGTCACACAGTCATCACACCCACATATTGTTTGGCACTACAACTCCGCAAACTGGGACGAAATGCGGGATTACTTTTCCTCATTTCCATGGGCGTCTGTCTGCTTCTATCATCCTGACCCCTCTGATATCTCACAAAACGTCACCTAAATTATCCAAGCTGGCATGGAATTATTTATTCCACGTACACAGAAAACCTCTTCAGCCACTCAAAAGCCCTGGTTCTCTAAATCCTGTGACAAGGCCAGACTTGAATAGGTCAAAGCTCACAAAAAGCTTCTACACAAACCCAGTCAAGAAAACCGACACGCATTTAACGACGCAAGAAACCGCTATGTCCGCATTCTTTCTGAGGCAAAAAACTCATTTAATAACCACATGAAAAACAAAGTCCTCTTAAGCTCCAAGGGCAGCAAACCCTTCTGGACTCTTGCTAAATCTACCTCTTGTCTCCGGGGATGAAATTATTTCTACGCCCTGGGCAAGGCTGAACTTTTTGCCTCGTTGTTCGCCGGCAATTCTACTCTCAACCCACCTCCAAATGTTCAACCACCAACAGTCCCCAATGTCACGCATAAAATGACTTTCAAAACTAAAAAGGTACGAAAGATGCTCTCTTCTCTTAATACCAGGAAAGCCTCTGGCCTTGACGAGATCACAGCAATTGTTCTCAAAAAAATGCGCACCAGAACTTGCTCCTGTACTGACTCGTCTGTTTCAGACATCTTACAATAGAGGCATATTCCCTAGTAACTGGAAAACTGCTCGTGTACAACCCGTCCTCAAGAAAGGATCCAAAGCGCTTCCTAGCAACTACAAGCCTATTTCTCTCCTTTCAGTCGCCTCTAAAGTAATGGAAAAGTATATAAACACCGAATTACTAAAATTTCTTGAAAAAACACATTCTAATCCACGACAGGCAGTATGGGTTCCGTCAGCGCAGATCAACTGCCAACCTCCTTTCCTTTGTTACCCATTCTTGGAACAAGTCTATGGAACTACACAGTGAATCCCAGATTGTCGCTCTAGACATATCCAAAGTATTCGACCAGGTCTGGCATGCAGCGCTGCTAAATAAACTACCGGCCGATGGCCTACCACCAAAACTCTGTACGTGGACAGCAAATTTCCTGTCCAACCTGAGCATTTCTGTTGTCGTGGATGTTCATTCCTCTAAACTGTATCCAATTAATGCAGGAGTCTCAAGGTTCAGCTTTAGCCCCTACTTTGTTTCTTTTCCACATCAATGACCTCCTCTCTAGCACATCCAACCCAGTTCACAGTTACGCAGACGACAGCACCCTCCACTCAAATATACAATATTCTAAGCCTGTCTCTTTAGCCCGATTAGATGAGGATCGCCGACCCATGGAGGGTTTTGTCACCGTGGATCTCCAAAAACTATTAGACTGGGGAAGTAGAAATCTTGTACAATTCAAACCCATCAACTCTTTCTCATAAGAGATACACCAGCCCTAGACCCATCACAATAAGCAACCAAGTTATTCAAAGTAATGAGTCCTTTTCACTTGTGGATCGAAATCTCAATGGGCACCAACATGTCACATCAATTGCAGAAGCGGCTGTCTAGAAATTAGGTTTTTCTTCCGGGCTCGCAAACACTTTTCACCAGCTAATCTCTATACCTTATATACTTCACAAATAGGACCAAACCTCGAATACTGCTCCCACATCTGGGGTACCGCTGCCGCTTCTACACTCGCTATCCTGGACTCCATTCAGAAGAGAGCTACATGTCTCATCGGTGACGCTACCCTCACCCAAAGGCTGCCATCCCTTGCCCACTGACGTGTCGTTGGTGACCTCTCTCTCTTTTATACATATCTGCACGGGCACTGCTCAGAGGAACTTTCTTCCATAGTTCCTCCACCTGCTGCCCCCAACAGATCTACCAGGGGAACAGAGCGAATGCACCCTTTTACTGTCCAGGTTACCACACATAGAACATCTTGTTATGCCTGCTCTTTTGTCCCGAGGACTTCCAAGTTGTGGAATTCCTTGCCGGCACATGTTTTTCCTTCTCCTCCAAACCTTCAAGTCCAGAATTAACAAGTTGCCTCTTTCCTCCTTGTCGACACCCACGGTACGATAGTATTTAGGCTGTAAGCCCTCGTGGTGTGTTGTTGAAATAAATAAAAAAATTAAAAAGCTGGCGTTAAAACTAATTTGGCTTAATTGTGAGCAAATTTTCAAATATTAGGTGCTGTAATAAAATACACCCCATCAGGTCCTCATGTGTAATTTTCATTTCATATAATATATTTTATACTTCAAAATAAATTAGATCTCGATAGGCTCTGAAATTTGAAACAGCCACAATTCGGGAACTAAAAACTTACCAAGTTAGGGAGTGAGGTTTTAAACCTCTGTCTTCGAAGTAAGGGTGTATTGTGTTTAGGAACCAGCCACAGAAAAACGAGGCTTGTTTTTATTGAAATATTAAAAATTAATTGATTAATCTGACACATGAGACACCTGAAGAAATATATTTGGTAAAAGAAAGATCGAAAATGACGAAAGCTATTGTCAACTAAAATTGCATGTTTCATAACCCACTGAGATCTTATTAATTTTCAAAGAATGTATTTGTATTAGCTATTAAGAATTCTAATGAACTCATCATTTCAAATTTAATTACCTTTCCAGATACAGAAGCGACAACAGAAAAAATTGATGGATCTGAAGTCTGTAAGTCATCTAAAGACTCTGAAGCAACTAAAGCTACTGAAAAGTCAGAAGCTGCAACCAAAGCTACTACATTGACTGAGAAACCTGATTCGACTAAAATCACTGAAAAGTCTGAAGCTGTTGCAAAACCTGAAACAAATGAAAAGTCTGAAGCCGTCTCAAAACCTGAGGCAAGTGAAAAGTCTGAAGACACCAAACCAACTACTGCACAAGAAAATGGTGAAGCTATGGAAGTAGATGATATGGAGGTGGATGCTGTTCCTACCAAACCAGATAGTCAAGAAACTTCCAAAGTTGAACAGAAAGTAGAAACCACAGTGAATGGTGAAACATCAAAAGATGGTAATGTCTGCAAAGAAAATGCAGAAGTAACTGAAAAGACAGATGAAAAAGAAAAAGTAGATGCTGGAGAAAAACAAAAGGATTCAGAGAAAGTTAAAGCAGTTAATGGTGACCAAACAAAAGAAAATGGAGATGTTAAGGAGACAAAAGTTGAAGAAGCAAAAGTCGAGTCATCCGCAAAAAAAGTTGAAGAACCTAAAGCAGAATCGTGCACCAAAAAGGTTGAGGAACCTAAAACAGAATCATGTCCTAAAAAAGTTGAAGAGCCTAAAGTCGAAGCATGCCCAAAAAAAGTTGAAGAACCTAAAGTAGAAGCATGCCCAAAAAAGGTTGAAGAACCTAAAGTAGAAACGTGCACAAAAAAAGCTGAAGAACCTAAAGTAGAAACGTGCACAAAAAAAGTTGAAGAACCTAAAGTAGAAGCATGCCCCAAAAAAGTTGAAGAACCTAAAGTAGAAGCATGCCCCAAAAAAGTTGAAGAACCTAAAGTAGAAACGTGCACAAAAAAAGTTGAAGAAACTAAAGTAGAAACGTGCACAAAAAAAGTTGGAGAATCTAAAGTAGAAGCATGTCCAAAAAAAGCTGAAGAACCTAAAGTAGAAGCATGCCCAAAAAAAGTTGAAGAAACTAAAGTAGAAGCATGCTCAAAAAAAGTTGAGGAACCTAAAGTAGAAACGTGCACAAAAAAAGTTGAACCTAAAGTAGAAACGTGCACAAAAAAAGTTGAAGGGCCTAAAGTAGAATCGTGCACAAAAAAAGTTGAAGAACCTAAAGTTGACTCATGCACAAAAAAAGTTGAAGCACCTAAAGTAGAACCATCCACAAAAAAGGTTGAAGAAGGTGAAACTAAAACTGTTGCAACTGATAAAAAGGAAACAGCAACAGTCAAACCAAGCAAAGTAGCTGAAGAAAAAATGGAGACTGACAAAGTAGACAGCAAAGATTCTGAAACTAAAATAGAAAATAGTCAAAAAGATCCTGAAAAAATAGAACCAAAAGATGAGACATCTGAAAGCGAAAGTAAAGATGAAAAAATGGAGACTGAGAAAGTGGACCATAAAATTGAAAATCCGAAGACTGCAGTAGCCGATGAAAAAATGGAAACTGATAAAGAGGACCCTAAAGAAAATAAAGTAGAAGAGTGCAAAATTGAGACTGAAAAGGTAGAGTCTAAAGAAACTACTTCAGAGACTAAAACAGAGACTGAAAAGGCGGAAAACAAAGAAGAGAAATCAGAAAGTAAAACAGAAGATAATAAAATGGAGACTGAACAAGTGGACCAAAAAGAGGAGAAGCCTGAAAGTAAAGTGGAAGACAATAAAATGGAGACTGAAAACGTAGAATCTAAGAAAGAAGAGTCTGAAAGTGCTGTTAAAGATACTAAAATGGAGACCGATCTTTCTGAAATGAAAAACGAGAAAGAAAAATGCATTGAAAAGACTGAAAAGAATGTTGACTCTGACGATGCCAAGAAAAATTTAGATGTAGAAAAATCTGAAAAGATGGAGACTGACAAAGTAGAAACAAAAAATGTAGAAGCGGAACAAGATAAAGATGATAAAAAACCAGAAGTAAAAGTTAGCGAAGAAAAGAAAAGTGAGACTGATAAGACAGTAAATGAAATTAAAAAAACAAAGGATAGTACAGAACAAATAAAAGAATCGGAAAAATCAGATAGTAGTCTGACTAAAACATCAGATGCTGAAGAAAAAGATAGTGTTAAGCCAAAAGAAACAGTAACTTCTAAGGAAGAAAGTAAAGATGCAGACAAAACAGGTGATGTTAAAGATTCTGTTCCATCAGCTGAAGAAAAGGCTGAAACAGTGGCTGTTAAAGATGTTCCTACTAAAACTGATAAAACAGATGGTCCCTGTGTTTCAAAAATCACTGAAGATACTGTGTCCACTGCAGAAGAATCACGTGTTAATGGCGACACAAAAGAATCACCTGTTGAAAAAAAGGCTAGTTCATGTACTGAAACGAAAGAAAAAGAGAATAAAAGCGAACTAGCAAATGGTGTAGACAAGCAAGAACCAGTAGCTAATGGAGATGACAAGAAAAATGAAAATGAGAAAAGTGATATTGTAGAAAGTGAAATGTCTGAGAAAGTAAAAAAGGTTGAAGGTGCTACCGCTGACAGCAGTACAGCTGTCGCAGTTTAAGTATAAGTTCCCTAAAAACTCTTAACAAATGATAAATGTAAATGTAACAGTGTAGTACTCATTTTTTTATTATTATTTATTATAATCGTCCAAGCTTTTTTATTAGGTTACTATCGTCTGCTGGTATTAATTCCTATTTTAAGTTTTTTTAAAGATTTTTTGTACTTTTTTTTACTTGTGTTGATTACCTGTTTTTATATTACTGTTTTTGTTCTGCCTTTAGGATTTAATTACTTCCAGAAAGTGCCAAAATTGTTCCTGTATTCAAGACTGGGTTGGAAGACTGCCCCTTTCATTCCAAATTGCATGTTTTTTCTAAAAGAGCTGTATTCTATCAGACTTAGTCCTACATATGTTTAATCTGTTTTTATTTATTTTTATATTTGTGAGTAAGTGTATTTTATTTTAAGTAATATTGCATCTCAACTGTGTGCTTTGCATTCCGTTATTGTTAGTAACTAATTGTTATTTGAAATTTGAAACATCACTAAGTTTATCAAGGTTTAGATCTGAGCTCTTTCAATTGTGATATTTTCTGAGAAAACAAAGTGCTAATGCTCTCCTTATTTTTGAATGAAATCATTTAAAATACTCATATGTTAGTTTAGCAATATTACAAGTGTACAGGCCTGTTGTATGAGGCTACCACTCATTGTATACGTTAATAAATTTTTGTAGTGTTCTATAAACTGTTATTTACTTTCCCTTATTTCCAGTTTTTCACCTTTTTAATAGCACAGCCCTGTAATCCTATTAATTTGTTTTTTCATTGATGTCTCATCAACCCACTCCGCTGCAGTTAGAGTGAGCAGAGGTGTACCCCAGGGTTCAATCCTTGGCCCACTTTTATTTACCATTTATATTGTAACGGCCGCTTGGGGTGGCGGGGGGTTAATACTAGTTTTTCCTAATATGGGGGAATTTTCGGGCTGACTCCCGGGACACGGCTTTACTACGGGATCATGCTCTAGCGCCAACGCCTATAGAGTTGTCTTCAGAGAGTAGGCGTGCTCTCTCGGAATATTCACCCCTTTCGCAAGTGACTGTCGACGGACACAAGCCCAGGGTAGATTCTAGTGAAGACAGGGTGCTCATAAGTTAAGGCAAAGTCCCCCGGGACTTCTGGTTATGGTCTTTATTAGAGATCTATTGTTAAAGGTTACTTAGGTGGATATTCTGGAGACATTAAATGAAATCGAGTAAATTAAAATAAAATCTATTAACTAACTATTTACAAAAGAAAACAACAGGGTCCTGCTACCAGGTAATTAAGTAATTATGAGGAGGCAGAGGTGGTTATTCGACTATCAAAGCTACGCGCGGTGGTTTAAAGCGGTGCTGGGCTGGTAGCAAGGTAGTGAATAATAACGGGTGTTTCCAAGCGGGCATACAGGGTGTATCGGACACTACATCAAGTTAAGCTAGCTGCATACTAAAATATAGTTCGGTGCGGAAGATGCCCACCCCTGTTCACGGATTTACACCCCCTCCGAACGGGGCCGCGGACAGCTAGGGACGCCTGGTAGCTTCAATCCGGACCAGCGCAGTCGCTGCAATACGAATCTACCAGAGCCCAGGACTGATTACGATCCTCCCACAGGGGCGACCACCCGAACGGTTGTTTTTGACTGTCCCAGATAATGCAATCACTAAGACAGGGACGACTTCCAACACCTTCGTGCGGTCGAATGCCTCCGCGATCCCGGGGGTACCGCAACTTCGAAATGCAGCGCGAACAGCCCGCCAACGGAGACAGGGAAGAAACGGTCCCCCCTAAGGTTCCCAGTGTCATTGCGGAGCGTTCAACATTTCAACCACGGGTTCGCTAAATAGTATTAGGCTTTCACCTACCTGGGGTGTTCTCCGGTGACGATGTTCACTAAACGAACGCTGCGGCGGTGGCCTCGCTCTGCTTACTGGTATACTGTCCTCTCCCTGAAGCGGGCTCCTCTTAAACCTTACATACTTTACAATTCCACTTACTGGCCGACGTACTCGCTTGTTCCCTGTGACTAGAACTGAAAACACTCCATCGGCGTTCCATCCGAACACAATTCTTTTCCAAAATCGCGGCCGCCTAATTGACTGAAATTTGAGATTGATACTGGATGGGAACCTGCAGTTCTCCAGACATGTGGACCATCTTTGCTGCTCTGTGTTCTATAGACTGCGACGCCTGTATCAGTACCATGATTGTCTTCCCCAGGATGCACGTAAACTTTTGGTGAACTCGCTAATCACGTATGGTGATTTTGTGTATGGTTCTTGCCTGACGCGTTTGGACGAGTACCGTATCCAGAAGGTGCAGAATTCGTGCCTGAGATTGGTTCTCCACGTACCCCGTTTTGCTCACGTTACGCTATTAATGCTGGCACTGGACTGGCTGAACATGCAGGAAAGGAGACTTGTTCACTATGCCACCTTAGTAATCAAGGTTGTTCAGGAAAGGAAACCTGATTACTATATGACTGTGTCAGCCTTCAAACGGATGTACATGACAGACTCCTGCGAGGCACGAGTTACGTCACCGTCCCTATACATATTGCTGCAAGTTTTACAAGATCATTTTGTTACTTAATATCTTACCTATTCAATTATCTGCATAGAAAGGGTATAGCTTTCCTTTCAATAAGGGCTGTAAAATATGCTTTGGGGCAGTCTCTTAGCTGGGACACATGAACTTGATTTTAATTTTTTTTCTGTAGCTGGATATGTTGAAAAACAGTTCGCTGAACATGTCATTTATACTGGGAGTGCAATAAATATTAGTATTATTTGTGAGCCAGAAAAAAAGTCTCTGTATCTGTATTTAGTATGGAACAGTTTTACCAACAATTTATGAATACTGAGATATTAACATTAATAAGAGGCAGATTCTTTAATACATATGGTTTATTCAATTTCATTAATTGCACATAATCACAACCAAAATAGAAAACAGTAACTAAAAATAATCGCCAAGTGCACCAAGCACCAACACTTGCCAGTTAATTAGTTATGTCAACGTATGCGTTCACTAGTCCCGCTGAGTTACTGTTGGAACTTAACTGTTGCCAATTTGTCAAAGCAGAGTGACAGACAAACGTCACAAAATAGTGAAATGTATTGGTAGTCAGCAGGTAACCACTTAAAATCAGCTGCTGGCGCCTGGTGAACTCGGCCACTGTATATACTATACTCAAAATATGTTTCTACTTATTCAAAACTTAGGGCTAATTACAAAATCTAAGACATTAGGAATGTAAAAAAAACAAATGCAGTCAACTAATATCACCTATTTTTTCCATATCATGGTTATTTCTTATGTTGCAGAATGATTATATTTTAGTTTCAATCCAGTCATGACATTAAACTTAGAAAGTAGCTGCAAATATGCAAAGCCAAAGCTTAATAAAGTATTAAGCTACTGTTCGCTTTGTTGTTATTTTTTTCAGTAGTTAATAGCACAGTGTTCGTAGAAGTAATACTTTTTAATATTACAGAGATATCAAAAGTTAATTTGGTCAAACATCATGGGCATTAATAGAATAATATTGATTATTCCACGTTTTAAAATTTTTGACATATAAGATTTTTATTTTTGTAGACTTAGATATCTGGAAGGCTAGATGTATTCTCACCACAATCAGAACCGTAGATCGGTTTCGCTATAATTAGAGCTCGTCAGTATGGTATACTAATTTCAGCGAGAAAAATGGAAAAAATATTAAATGTCAGCTGTCATAACTTATTTAACAAATGTTCGTTTCAAATTTCGCTATTTTTTCATTAAGAATTAAGTGTTCTTTAAATAATGGCACTCTCGGATTATACAAATGACGGCTCTTTGAATTTAATTATTCACAGGGAGTGTAACCGAATTCTTAGCATAACATGTCGTGTCTTCGCAGAAAGATATCCAGATAAATATAGACTAAGTAATGACATGATTAGAAGATTATTAAATAACTGTTCTGAGTATGAAATGTTTAAACAGAAAATGGACAAAAGTAAGCCACTAGTGGACAACGAAAAACAAAATAAATGTTTTGTCATTTTCAATTCATATCCGCATGCATCAATTAGAGGATGCAAAATTTATACCTACTATTATTTTAGACGTTTTATTTTGAAGTTTTAAAAGCAAATATCTAAAAAGTCTGGACGCACCAAGTGCGTTATGGAGGTGAATTTTCATTAAAATGTTTTTAATAGCAAATATATAAGGCTAGATGCATTCTCACAACAATTAGAACCGTAGACCGGTTTCGCTTTCATTAGAGCTCGTCAGTATGGCATACTAATTGCAGCGAAAATACACCTATAAAGTAATACGGCTAAAGTAGCCAGCCTTTCAACACTAATTTATTAAATTGTTAGTTGGTTATATACAGTATCTATTTTTTAACACTTTGTGTTATTTGGAGCTGGCGTGACAACACACTACTTGGTTCCGCAACTAGGTGGCGACACGTTCACCACTCGCTTAGTTGAGCGAAATCGGTCTCGGGTTCTAACTGTTGTAAGAATGCATCTAGCCTTACATACTTTGTCCCTATATTAGGGTAGAAATGGGCCAGGGCTGACAATTTATTAAATTGTTAGTTGGTTGTATACAGTCTTTATTTTTTAACACTGTGTTATTTGGAGCTGGCGTGACAACATACTACTTGGTTCCGCAACTAGGTGGCAACAAGCTCATCACTCACTTAGTGTTGAAAGGTTGGCTACTTTAGCATTATTACTTTATAGGTGTATTTTCGCTGCAATTAGTATGCCGTACTGACGAGCTCTAATTAGAGCGAAACCGGTCTAAGGTTCTAATTGTGGTGAGAATGCATTTAGCCTTACATACTTTATCCCTGCATTAGGGTAGAAATGGGCCAGGGCTGACAATTTATTAAATTGTTAGTTGATTGTATACAGTCTATTTTTTAACACTTTGTGTCTTTTAGAGCTATCGTGACAACATGCTACTTGGTTCCGCAACTAGGTGGCGACACGCTCACCCTTCACTTAATCTCACTATGTACTTAGATATCTGTGGTCTATCATTTTTGCTTTTGTTTGCTTATATTTTTATGTAATCCTTATCTATCTACTGGATTTTGTAGCAAAAAGTTCAATAAAAATTACTATTATTATTGAAATAAATGTAGTCTGATCTGGGATTTTATGTAAATAATTTTTTGATTGTTAAAGTTTAACAAGAGTCCTAGTGACAGTTTTATGCTCTGGAGTTTCTGAAATATGGTTTTTACCACAAAGCAGAAAATTACTTGACTGAAACCTACTATCAACAATGGTGTGTTATAATGAAGTTTGGCAAAACAGTCTGTTTATATTTGGCTGATTTCCGAGAACACTTCTGAGGAAAACTTTGACCGAATTACTGAAGATATCTAAAAACTAAGATGAACGCTCATTTAGTGGCCACTTTTACCAAAATAATTTTTGATATCCTTGACAAAGAAGTTTTACTTTGAATTGCATTAAAAATTGTTAACTTTCACAATATATCAACAATTTGAACTGCAAATTGATGAGGTTCTACAAACTTGTCAAGCAATGTTGTGGTTATCCATTTATCGCTTCAACTCATAAAAATTGTTTTTCAATAATAAAAATGGCAAAATAAGATGACCCACATAAGAAAAACACCTTCCAAATAAAGGAATGTTTTGTTCTGAAGTTACAAAATATATTACTCTAATGGTGAAAGCTAGAATAACTGACGGCTGTAGCAATAACTGACATCACAATACTGTTATGCTTTGGGTATAAATTTTGCAAGTTCAGACGCCTGGAACTTTGACATTTACCAACTGGTTTTTTCCAATTATTTTACGAATAAGTTAATTCAAGCTTATATTTCACTACAACTGACAAACATTGCATTTTAAAGTATAAAAACTTTCTCCGTTGCTGCTTTTTTATTATAAAAATACACAATAAAGTTAGATGTATAGCTAATAATGTATTCAGCTGACAAAACTGTCAATTAACAAAGAACTTAACGATAACCAGCCTTTAAACTCGTTATCTTGTTCAAGTTGCAATTTTGACAGCTGAGACCCAATTAATAATTATTTAATTATCTTGGTTACATCAGCCCAGGCAAAGTTCTGTGCTGTGAAGCGAAGAAAGGGTATATAATGGACAAACATACAAGATGAATACATTTTGATAATAGCTCTGCTAAAACTGGTGTGGATGGAATATTTTGTTAACAGTAAAATTTGTAAGTGTCAATGTCATAATTTGGAATTTCATCGTTTGGCCTAAAACAGTAAAAGTGCACATACAAGCACAGTAACCAACTTATTGTATCATGCGGCATATAATTAATTCAGCAAATGAATAATAATAACAATATCTAAACGTCAATATGACATGACGAGTGTTTGCAAACCCGCAAAATTGACGCTGAGGTAGTTAGCTGTTTTATTAAACTCTTGGTATGATCTATTTGATAAATGGTGTTTCGTTTTCTTAAATATTAATTTTAATTATAAGTGGCAAACTAGAGTAAATCATACCTAAAAAACTAATGCTGAACCTTAAAAAAGCTTATATATCAGTATATAAGGTCCAATCAAAAAGTTTTTCTTCCGTTGCAACTAATTAAATAAATATTTCAATTGCTACTATTATTTTGTGTGCCAAATTATTTGCAGGCTATGATATAAAATGTCTCAAAGATATAATACAGGGTGTAAAGAAATCAGTGCGAAAAAAATTAGGAGGTGGTTGTCCTTGTTGAAAATTAAAGGCGGTATTTCATATTAAAAAAAAACTCATACATCCCTCTCCTGTGAAGATACCCCCACCCTAAAGGGGTGGGGGGTGGGTGGGTGGTGTGTGTTGTAAAAAAAATTTTCTTAAATATGGAAGAAGTGACAAAAATTAAATTAAGTAATTTTCCCATAAGGTTGTGAGGGATAGAAAAAGCCACCACTAAAACTTGTTTTACAGGTAACTTTTTTTCTTACAGCTATATCGCCATACATTTTTAAAAACATTTTGAATAGACCGATTCATTCTTAACAAAAAAGGTCTCAAAACACTCAGTGAGTGGTGGACGTGCCGCCACCTAGTTGCAGAACCAAGTAGTGTGTTGTCACGCCAGCTCCAAATAACACAAAGTGTTAAAAAATGGAGACTGTATACAACTAACTAACAATTAAGGCTGGCTATAGTATAGCCGTATTACTTTTGGTGCATTTTTGCTACAATTAGTATGCCGTACTGAAGAGCTCTAATGAGAGCGAAACCGGTATACGGTTCTAATTGTTGCGAGAATGCATCTAGCCTTACATACTTTGTCCCTATATTAGGGTAGAAATGGGCCAGGGCTGACAATTTACTAAATTGTTAGTTGGTTGTATACAGTCTCTATTTTCTTAACACTTTGTGTTATTTGGAGCTGGCGTGACAACATACTACTTGGATCCGCAACTAGGTGGCGGCACGTCCTCCACTCACTGAGTGTTTTAAGGCTGGCTATAGTATAGCCGTATTACTTTTGGTGCATTTTTGCTACAATTAGTATGCCGTACTGAAGAGCTCTAATGAGAGCGAAACCGGTCTACGGTTCTAATTGTTGCGAGAATGCATCTAGCCTTACATACTTTGTCCCTATATTGGGGTAGAAATGAGCCAGGGCTGACAATTTTCTGATTTGTTAGTTAGTTGTATACAGTCTCTATTTTCTTAACACTTTGTGTTATTTGGAGCTGGCGTGAGAACATACTACTTGGTTCCGCAACTAGGTGGCGGCACGTCCACCACTCACTGAGGGTTTTAAGGCTGGCTATAGTATAGCCGTATTACTTTTGGTGCATTTTTGTAACAATTAGTATGGCGTACTGAAGAGCTCTAATGAGAGCGAAACCGGTATATGGTTCTAATTGTTGCGAGAATGCATCTAGCCTTACAAAAAAGGTCTCCTAGATTTTTTTTGTAAGTTCAACGATTTCTGAATAATACATTAAATTCTATTAAATAGCATAATGTGCATAGTGTATAACTTTATTTGAACTGTAGTAGGCGGCTGGTTGACATTTTGTAATGATAATCTAATTGTTGATAATAAGGTGTCAGTTATTGTCATTTAGTGATAATACTGTGATCATTTTCAGAATATGGAAATCACTGGATAGGCCTAGGCGGGCATCAGTTTTGGCCTGTTCAATCGGCCGACTTAAATTCTTTAGAGTTTTTTACTCGCAGCCACTTAGAAACTTTGGTGTTTGTGACTCCCATTCAAACTTAAAAGACTTAAGGAAGCAATGGGGCGGTTCGAAGGGGACCTCGCATGCAGACTCTGCGGCGAGGGGTAGGAATCAGCCCAGCACATCTTGTGCGAGTGTAAAGCTCTGGACCGCAAAAGACAACTGATCTAGGGTCAGTCTAGACCGAAGGCAGAGCAATATAAAACTTCACCCTACCAATCGCTGTGCAGACTAGTTCAACGCACAGTGATTTTGGAATGGGTGGAGTAAGACTAAGGGTATGCACGATCAACCAAAGGTTGCAGTGCTATCGGGGCGGCAAGGTCGCGGACGAGCCCTGAGGGGAAAAAAAGCACATTACTGAATCCTGCAGGGTAGTCTAAGATTCTCCTGGAATTTTTAATCGAATACGCAGTTCTATACACTGATAAGTAGACTCTTGTGTAATGGCTTAGGGCGGTCATTTTTAACATTCATTATGATTTTATTAGCTTTTAAACACATAGTTCGTTTTTAATAATTATTCCTTTATTTTGATATCAACGTTGTGGCATATCGTTGGGCCGACAGTTCTTTTGACCGACAGCTTGTTTAGTCGACACTACAATAGAGCGGGGATTCGAGCGAGAATAGTGCTTTTTTCAGTATTTGTCTGGCCGACTGGCTGAAGCATTGTTTCCTTCTATAAAACCGAATATTGATCTCTGCTTCATATTTAGTTGCAAAACATGACATATAAGCGAAATTGAAATAAAAATGCCAATTTATATGTGGGGCAATACACACTCTTTATATGTTTAAAATGGCTTACCTAATTGCATAGCAATATTTTGAGGTTTAGTTTGATTTTGATTTGCTTTAAGATAATACGCAAAGGTGTTAAGCAAATTGCCTATTGCATAAACTTAAAAACTCACAGGATGAAATATACTCGACCAGTATATTATTGTACATACGCCTAAATGAATTGTTGTATGCAGGGGTTGAATACATTTAGAAGCTGTCGGTCGAGCAATACGCACCAATCAAAGTCACATTTTGTATAATTACAAAATGTCAACCTATGCTATGTAATTGAATTTAAATAATTTTTTCTTCAGAAAGCGTTAAATTTACGAAAAAAAAAAACATAAGGCCTTTTCTGTTAAGAATGACTCAAGCTACTTAAAACGTATTTTAAAATGCCAAACTAGCTATAAAAAAAAGTAAGATGTAAAACAAGTTCTAAGGGTGGCTTTTTCTACCCCTTACAACCTTATGGGAAATCAAACAAATTGTTCACTTAGTCTCTTCTCGACAGCAAACAAGCTCTACTTAATTTAATTTCTGTCACTTCTTCCATATTTAAGAAAAAAATTAAAAACTACTTTTTGGGCACCCCCTTTAACAAATCGTATCTGCACACAGGAGGGGGTTGTATGATTTTTTTTATATGAAAGAACCCCTTTAATCTTCAACAAGGAATCACCCTCTGAATTTTTTCGCACTTGTTTACACCTGTATATTAAAGTTATATTAGAGAGTAACTGGATTTAAAATCTAAAAATATGTACTCTGGTATTATTCTTGACAGTCTTAAGTTCTTGATGACATTAGATGGGTTTCCTCAAATTCTATTTTTAAAAGACTGAGGTTGGACACTGTGGCTAAAAAATGAAACAAAAAGCACAATCATCCCCCCCCCCAAAAAAGAGTTTTACGTTAGATACGTATTTCGACAACGAAGTTGTTTTCATCAGTGGCTGTCGCTAAACAGTTTAGCTACAGTTACTGATGAAGACAACTTCGTTGTCGAAATACCTATCTAGCGGAAAAATCTTTGTTATTTTTTTGTGGTGATTGCACTTTTTGTTTCTATTTTAAAAAGTTTAACAACTATCAAGTTAAGACATACCGTGTATTTTACGAAACTGAACTCAAATTTGATGTTGATTCCAAACACGCAATAATACTCAGGGTATATTATGTAGAAAAACCAAATTAAATTTAGATATTATTATGCATGCATCTTGATTCGGTCCAACTGACTCATCCCCAGCATATCATTGATAGTTTTGCTGATTACTTTCCGAGGACTCATCAATCAAATGTTTTCTCGTATTCAGCTGAAGCGTCTGGAATGCAGGGTCTACTGTTTAATTCTGTCCTAGACATGCCTGAAATTTCCGCTGAAGAAGTTTCACTAGCCAGTCGAAGGATCACGGCAAATGTGATGTTGTGAGTTGGTCCAGATAACATTCCAGCTTTTGTATTGAAATATTGTTACGCTGTGCTTGTAACACCATTAACCTTCATTTTTAATCTAATTTCCCGGCATACTTCTTTCCCTAGCCTTTGGAAGTTATCACGTTCTGTATCTGTGTTCAAGGTGTAACGGTATAAAATCATTAGCTATACCTTTTAGTATATTTATTAAAATTTTCATCAATTTAAAGTAGCCTTTCTCACTTTAATGATTTTTTATGGCTTAATTTATGCTTGCTTGACATGGTTTACAATTTGGTTTGTTGAATTGTTCACTTGTTGCCTGTTTGGTTTTTATGAAACAGACTGTATATAGCCGCATGCAATGTAGTTGGAATCGTCACGGTAAATCGTGGTTCGATAGCGACAGCTGGTGTCCCGCACCGAAATTATCACAGAGTAAGGGACAGTGTGGTCAGGCTTCGCGAATGTGCAGAGAAAACAACTTTACAGTGGAAATCCCCGACCGCGAGGCATGGCGGGAGGAGACGCCGGGCATACCACGAGACGCGCTCGTCTGGTTCACGGACGGATCCAGCGGGGAGCGTGGGACAGGGGCAGGTGTTTACTCGGAAGGACCGAGGGTAAGTCAAAGTATTTCCCTCAGAGCCCATGCAACGGTGTTTCAGGCCGAGATGTACGCCATCCTGCACTGTGTGCGGGAGAACAAGAGGGGCTACACCAACAAGCGGATCCTCATAGCCACAGACAGCCAGGCAGCCCTTAAGGCACTAAGTAGCCCACGGGTAAATTCCTGGCTGGTGAGTGAGTGCCGAGACGAGACGAGCGACCTGGCTGGGCAGAATCAGGTGACCCTTATCTGGGTGCCGGGTCACTCGGGGGTCAAAGGCAATGAAGAAGCTGACAGTCTCGCGAAGAGAGGATCAGCAGGACCATTTGTGGGACCAGAACCGGCTCTGGGCGTGACAAAGAGCACTGCCAGGGGAGCCATTAAGTCCTGGGTCAGAAACCAACACAAGGTGTACTGGGCGGATTGTTCAGGGCTCAGACATGGGAAGTCAATAATTGACGGACCCAGTTCAAAGAGAGCTGTGGAGCTGCTAAATCTTAGCAGAGGACAGCTCAGAAACACAACAGGTCTCTTGAAGGGACACATGGCCGTCTAGAAACACCTGCATAAAATGGGGCGGTTCGAAGGGGACCTCGCATGCAGACTCTGCAGCCAGGGGGAGGAACCAGCCCAGCACATCTTGTGCGAGTGTAAAGCTCTGGACCGCAAAAGACAACTGATCTCCGGTCAGTCTAGACCGGAGACAGAGCAATATAAAACTTCACCCTACCAATTGCTGTGCAGACTAGTTCAAGGCACAGTGATTTTGGAATGGGTGGAGTAAGACTAAGGGTATGCACAATCAACCAAAGGTTGCAGTGCTATTGGGGCGGCAAGGCAGCGGACGAGCCCTGGGAAAAAAACAGGACAGTGTCGGATAGATATGAGAAGACTAGGTGAAACAGAGAGAGCGAGATGTCACTAGCGCAGGCACTCGGCGAGTTTCGAAAAATGTATCGCGGACGGGGGAAGTAACAGGTTGGTAGAAGAGAGAGTGCTGGTTGAAAGCGGGGTCGAGAGAACAGGTAGTTGTACCGCAGATTTGGCGTAAGTGCCGAAGACTGGATGGACAGAGATGTTGCATCTACCCTGGGAGTTGGGGATTTGTCCGCACTTAATTTATAATTGTGTGTGTCTGGGAGACGTGAATGAAGGCACAACAATACCCACGAGAAGGGGAGTCAATACGCCATCTTTGTGTACCACGTTTGTGAAGAAATAGTTTGAGGAATTGCGACATCGGAGACAAAGATCGCACACTGGTCATCGTGTGAATTAATTACATATTTCAACCTGGAAGTAATTGAGGTGCCCTCAGATAGGAGGGTCCTAGTGACAGCTGGAAATTAAATTATCCTTGTGTTAGACGGTAGTCGTCCTTGTCCTAGTATTGGGTGGAAGTTATCCCGGTGCCGACTGGAAATTAAATGTCCTAGTGTTGGGCAGAACACATCCTGGTATTGGATGGAAATAAACTATCCTAGTATTGGGAGGAAGTTATCCCAGTGTAGGGTGGATATTATCCTAGTGTCGACTGGTAATTACCTATCCTTGTACCAGGCAGAAGTTGGCCTTATGTGGGGTTATTTTATTGGTATCTGGGTGTCCTTGTACTGGCTCGTTAGCATCAGGTGGTTCAATATATGGTTAAAGTTACTTTTACGCCTCTGAGTTGTATGGGTATGGAGGTTAGAGAGCTAGTGGAGTAATTATATGGAGGATTGTGTCATCTCCGTCGTGGCAGCTCAATTCCGTAGTGGCAGTTCATTTCGTTGTTGTAACATAACCGTAGTAGCAGGTTTCCAGACTGTATAGGTGTCCCCAAAGGGCGGACACGTTTGTGGACAGAGTAATGGTATTCACAATTTAAAGAGGAAGTCGAGGACGAGCGGACATTGGGTCAGATAAGTGCTAACAGATAAGAGTGCTATAAAGACCTTTTTGATAAAGTAAGTTTTTAACAGCTTTAATTGATATCGCATTTTATTCATTGCTTTGATGTGTGTAGATTGAGAATTTTATGGCACAGACACATATAAGGTTCTCGAGTAGTTGATAAATACTTTACATTTATATAATTGCTTTGCATATGAGTGAGCTGTGATCCGACTTCAATATCACTCAGGCCAAAATTCAAAAACTTTTCCAACTCCTCATCCGTCAGTTGTTTGGGATTCATCATCATCATCAATCAGCCCTCTGCGTCCACTGCTGGACATAGGCCTCCCCTAGTTGAGTCCATTCTTTTCTATCTTGAGCGCTTAGAATCCAGTTTTTTGTATTTTTTGTAATGCCGTCTGTCCAGCGAGTTGGTGGTCTTCCTCTGTCTCTTTTATCGGATTTGGGTCTCCATTCAAGTAATCGTTTTGTCCACCTGTCATCTTGCATGCGAGCCACATGTCCCGTCCACTTCCATTTGAGTTTTGCCACAGGTACGACCACATCAGTCACTCCTATTCTTCTGCGTAATTCTTCATTTCTAATGTGGTCACGTAACGAAACGCCAAGCATCGACCTTTCCATTTTGCGCTGTGCTACTTTTAGTTTCTTAACAGAAGTGTTGGTAAGGGTTAGTGTTTCGGCGCCGTAGGTCATAACCGGTAGAACACATTGGTTGAAAACTTTTCTTTCCAAGCATACTGGAAGGTCGCCTCTGAAAACGTCTCCAAGTTTGCCGTAAGCCGCCCAGGAGAGTATAACTCTTCTGTTTATCTCTCATGTTTGGTTGGCTTTAGATATGCTTATCTCGTGGCCCAAATATGTTTATTATTTATCTACCCATTCCACCTCAGAGTTTTCAATAATTAGGTTGTTACTAGGGACGAGGTTTGTCATAAATTTTGTTTTTCCGATGTTCATTTTTAGACCTACTGTTGCACAGGCCTCCTGAAGTTCCTGTAGCATCACTCTAATATCTTCCAAGTTGTCAGCCAGTAAGACAATGCCGCCTGCAAACCGTAAGTTTGACAGATTTTGGCCGTCTATTTGGGATTACGCACTTTTATATTTGCCGACATAGCACACCCGTATCATAAAAACAAAAAAACAAAGAAAACACATTTCCTCTAGGATGAGCCAGCAAACACTAGCAAGCTATAACACGAATCACGAATCAGGCCACCAATACGTAAATCGCGCATGTCAAATAAGTCTTTAAAATATAGCTTAAAATATTAAGTTATATTTTTTTTCTGAAAATTATGTGAACAATTTTGTAAAATCACAAAGAAATAGATTAAGCGGGCGTTAATGGAGGATAACTTACATGGACAAAGCAGAATAATCCAATTTTACAAAAATATCCTGAAAATTGTGAATCTAGGGTACGTTTGTACCTCGCTCAGTACGACGAAGGTTAAGTGAGTGCAGTTGAACTTCTATGATGTCATTCTCCACGTAATGTGCATTATCATATCTTGTAAGTCATTATATCATGAAGTCTACATAGCCCTTAGGCTATGATTATGATGATGAAGTGACATGTCAGCATTTAAAACGAGAAGACAAGAATCATACCATAAGTCTATAGATTTAAAATTCATAACTTTCTGAGATAACCCTAGCAACTTCACAGGACACTTTTATAGGCGGTTAATGCAGAAGTAAAAACTTTTTGAAGACAGCTAATGTAAAATTATAAAATACTGAAGGCACTTATTTATTTTAGTGCTGTCACATTAAAATACTATACAATTTTAATACATTTCTCAACAGCATACAAAAGTATGGAAACAAAATTTGTATAAATACCTATAAAAACTATAATACTAATATGTACATGCGATATAATATAATTAAACGCTTAGCTAATTTGCTTACACAGTATAAGGAAATATTCAAAAGTTTAATATACAGGGTGTCACGGAATTATTAGACAGCCTATGGTTACAGTTTTTGAGTTATATTATGGATCAAATTGGGACGTGATAGACAGATGGTAACGCAACCCTAACTTTAAAATTTAAATACAACACCCTGTATATTTTACATTTTTGGAATCAGGAGATGATACTGACTGTGCTTCAACTGTTGTACGAAGTTGTTGAGTCATCGTGGTTTTCTTAAGCTATTTTAAGATTTACATCTAGAGTGCGGTGATTGAACTGAAATGGATGTAGTAGACTTACTGTAAATGGAAAAAGTTCTGGACGCAGTAAGTGCGTTATGGTAGTGATTTTTTATTAAATGTTTCAAATTTGAATAACTCAATTTTCTAAAAACTTAGAAAGTTCAATTTTGGTATGTAGTAAGGTCTTATCCAAGGCAACGTATTCACCAAATTTCATTAAAATAACTTTGTAATTTTCGAAGAATTTTTTTTTTTTTCCTAAAAAAAACTAAAAATTTGAAAAATTCAATTTTTTTATAAACCTAGAAAGTTGAATTTTGGTGCGTAGGAAGGTCTTTCGCAAGGCAACATATCCATCAAATTTCATTAAAATAACTTTGTAATTTTTGGAAAAAAAAGTTTTTCGAAAGAAAACTGAATTTTTTTTCGGAAAACCTTGTCGGATTTTTCTGGCTAACGAACTCATCCAAGCCTCTAATAAAAGAAATGTACTTCCGAGTTTCATCAAAATGGGTTGATTATTTGTTGAGTTATCGGTTGGATACACACACACAGATATATATATATATATATATATATATATATATATATATATATATATATATATATATATATATATATATATATATATATATATATATATATATATATATATATATATATATATATATATATATATATATATATATATATATATATATGGGTCATTCTCACATAATGGGACAATTGCGTATCCAATGTTGCCGCACAAAAAGTTTTCTACATTTTTTCTTACTCCAAATGGCATACAAAATAAGAACATTTATATTTATATTTTTACAACTTGATAACGTCATTTCGGTAACTGTCCATTTTATAAAATTTTAAGTGTAAGCATCTTTATTTGCCAAATCATAAAGAATAAAAATAATGTATAAACTTTAAATAACATTTTAATATTTTAGTTTTGTATTTTAAAAGACGTTGATAATGCTTTATCAAACTGGTTTAACCTACCATTAAAATAAGTTTGTCCGGTGAAGCACTCGTCATTTCGGTAACACGTTGAATCCCGCGCGCCATCTGGTTGGAATGTATACAAACGATGCGCAAGTGTCACCAAATAGGCGCGAGTTAGTGTGTGTTGCTGGATGAGTGGTAAGTTTTTGCTCAAATATTGTAGTATTTTCAAAAGATCATGGTATATTTTGATTTTTGGTTGCGTACACTTATTATCAGTGATTTAGGTAACGCTGAGAAAGAAATGTTGGTGGTACTTTTTGCCGTTTGTTTGTATATGTTAACTCAACTATGAAAGCACTTGACCTAACCTAAAATTTTAAGTTATCAATTATCATTCTAGATAGCATTATGTACAATTATGTTCATTGTTGTCATTTCGGTAACGTCATTTCGGCAACAAATAGTATATTTTTGTAATGTTACAGAAATGACTCGTTTGTTACCGAAATGACTAACGTAGAATTTGTATTGTACAGGAAAGCATGGACCCTATTCGGCTTAAAAAATTAAAGGACAAGTTAAAAAATGATAGAGAAAAGGCTCTCGAATTTAATGCTGCCAAAAAACATATTTTAAAAGAAGAAAAGTTGAAGGACAAAAAAGCTAAGAAAGATGAGGTGAAAGATAATTTTACGGAGGTTATTGAAGATAAAGAGTCCCCTGTTACAAAACGTACTCGTCATAATAACAATTCACCAATAAAATCAGAAACGGTTGATATAAACCCAGAAAAACAAAAAAGTAGAAATTCCGCCTTGGAAGAAGAAAATAATATTAATGGTGGTGAGCAAAGTAAAAGCAATATAATAATCCTGAAAACTAATAAAACTGAAAAAAACATACAACCAAAGACATCCAAAGATGATATAGACAATATAGTACTCACGAATACTGGAAGTAATAAAACAAAAATTAATCTTAAATTAAAAAGTAACGAAAAAAATTCAAGACAGAAACGTGCCAGAACTAATGGTAAATTGGCCAAAAATACCACAAAAAAAGTAAATGCCGATCAGACCATAAAAGCAAGAAGGGAGAAATTAAGAAAAAGAGTAGCAAAACACAGAGAAAAAATGACGGATGAACAGCTTGATGAAAAAAGAAGAAAGGATAGAGAAAGGTACAAGAATAAAAAACAAAAAGAACTTGCTCCAAGTATTAATGAACTGACACTAAAAAAACAAAAACAGATACGAAAAAGATGGAGAGATGCTAGTTTAAAATACAGAGAAAGACAAAAAGTACAAAAAAATATAACAGACTACATTGAAAATAATTCTCCTCAGACAACAGACGACGAAATAGATCTAAATGAAAATGTTGACATTGCAATGATAATTTACCTGGGTGTTCTAAATGGGCAGATAAACTGCAAGAAGAACCTACGAAGAATATTTTGATGAAAAAATCTGTGGGGCGACAGAAAGTTAGAAAGGACAGAGCCAGTTGCTACCGAAAACTAAAGAAAGCGGAGAGAGAAATTATTGAGCTAAAGAAGTCTGTAGATCGTTATAGACAACAACTCAAAAGACAAAGCTTGAAATCTAAAAATGTTAACAAAAAAGTTGCAGAAAATGATACACCAGAAACCAAAGTAAATAAACTCACATCAGTAGTAACAGTGCCACCATCTGTAAAAAAACGCCTATTGTTTGGTGAAGCTTTAAGTCTCCAATTAACAGAGAATGTAAAAAAACTTGAGACTCAAAAAGAAAAAGACGTTTTTTCTAAAGTAGTGTGCGGCAAAATAATGAAAAAATACAAACTGATTGGAGAAGCAAAAAAGAATTATAACATATAAAATGCACCGAAAGCAAATAAATACAGGCAATAAGTTGTTAGAATATGGAAGAAAAAAACGAAATAATATAATTAGTTTGAAGTTAAAGAAATCCATTCAAGAATTTTTAGAAAGAGACGAGCACAGTAAAATGTGCCCTGGTAAAAAAGATTATGTGGTAAAAGGTCGAATAAAAAAACAAAAAAGAATATTGTTAAACACTTTAAAAAAATTGCACCAAAAGTTCTTGTTAGAAACAGAACAGAATTACAAAATTTCGTTGGCAACTTTTTGCAGATACAGACCATTTTGGGTAGTTATTCTAAAATTGAAAGATAGAGACACATGCATGTGTGTCAAACATGCAAATATGCAACTAATAGTTGATGGAATGTTTCACTCTCAAATGATAAATGTGAAGAACCCAGATCTTCTAAAGGAATTTGTTTGCCAAGAAAAAAATATAAACTGTTGACACGTTGTCTAACCTGCAAAGAAAAAGCATTTGAATTTTACGAAGGAGGAGATACTCCGAATAAAAATATTGTTATTCAACAGTGGGAATCAAAATCTGAACAAAAAACATTAAGGGTGAAAAAAAGGTAGTAAGAAAAACCATTAAAAGTGAAAATACACTTTCAATAGCACAGGTATGTCAGCTCTTTAATAAGAAGATAGTAGAGTATATGAAGCACATATTCAATATGAGACATCAGCAAAGAGAATTACACAGGCAAAAAACTAAGATAAAACCTAATGAAATAATAATACTAGCAGATTTTTCCGAAAACTACGTTTCCAAGTATGAGACTGAAGTTCAATCGTTGCATTTTGGAGCATCGAAGAAGCAGATATCACTTCACACTGGAATTTATTATTATCGCCCAGACGCAACTTCTCAGGTTGAATCTCAATGCTTTTGTTCCATCAGCGATAACCTGGACCACCAATCACATGCGGTGTGGGCCCATTTAGATAATCTATTGTCAGATCTATCCCGCACTTTTCCAAATATATCTAAGTTGCAGTTTTTTTCTGATGGACCGACATCGCAGTACAAAAATCGTAACAATTGTCATTTTTTCGCCAAAAAGCTTCCAGAATATTTTGAAAACCTTAGGGAAGCGGCTTGGAATTTTTCGGAAAGTGGTCATGGCAAAGGGCCAATGGATGGCGTTGGCGGAAGCTTAAAGAGATCAGCTGATCGACTAATTCTTTAAGGAAATGATATAACATGCGCAAAAGAATTTGTTGAAAAACTTAGCGATAGCTCAGTAAAACTTTGGGAGGTTCAGAGCAAAGATATTCAACAATTTAAAAAGGAATTGCCCAAAAAAGTACCTAATGTTCCCAATATTATGTCCGTGCATCAAATAACTTGGAATAGTAGAAGAGATCCAAAACTATTTTTAAGGAGCCTCAGCTGTTTTTCCTGTCAATTTGATCAAGTTTGTAGCCACTACAGTTTGAAGCCCACTGATGTATCCCTCTTGTCATGGAAAGACAGTATCCTTTTTTTTTTGGAAACTTTCCCATAATACACATCCATATATGTGGCAAGCTGTTTTATTCTAACTTTTTTTTATACTAAATATTTTTATGTAAATTTTCCTATTCTGCGTTCAGAAATACACCTTGATTCAAACCTTGAAGGTATAACTCAAAATATTGAAGGATCAATTGAAGCACAAATAGGTGGTTTATTGAAATTGGCTGAGAATGAAAAAGAACCCAAAATTTTGCTCAGTTTAGCACAAGATAATAGTATCCTTTTAAGAATATTTTCAAAACTTTTCTTTTCATTTTGTTATTTATTTTTCATTTTTTCTTAACAAGAAATTAGATTTGCTTGAACTCTTTGATGACATAAAATCCCAGGACTGTTTCAAAATACCACGAGTAATAAATGTTATGTCAGATATTAGTATTTTGCCATTTTCTCAAAATACTAAAATGGTGAATGGTTTATGTTTCATTTGTACTTTTGGAATGACTGAAGAATGTTCGGGGATCATGTGTATGGAATGTAGAAGATGTTACCAGACAACGTGTATATTTAAACATAAACTTAACTATAGCAATTCAAATGACGTATTCACATGCCGAGTTTGCATTAGTAAAAAGGAACAATGATCTTAATGATAATTATTGTTGCCAATGTTCAAGAACACGAATTTGTTTCTTTTGTGTTAAAAAAACCTATGTAGGATTTCAAAATAAATACTTGTTTTACTCCGATTACATGGTTGTTTCTAATAATTATTTTGTTTACTATTTATTGATTGATTCTAGCGTCAGTTCTGTAACAATTATTTCTCATTTCGGTAACAGTCTGAAGCACCGTTTCTTCCCATTTTATTTTGCAAGAACTCTTTCTCTTTCTTCAGTAGAAATAAATAATACTTTAGCAAAGTTGCTTTAATAATTAATTAAAGCTTTCTTCGCTGGCGGGACAAACTGCGGATCATAAAAGTGCTATTTTTCTCAATTTCATTTGAATTTATTAAATTTTTAGGCATCAATTTAAAATAAAATATTTATTGGTTACAAAAACATTAAAAAGAAAGTAACCTAACAATGTTTATGGAGTTTTAAGCTTGAAATTAATTTATTTCATGAACTCCATGCAATTACTTGTGTGTTACCGGAATGACGTTTTTTTGTCTTCTTAACTTACAAAATTGAAATTATGACAAAATATTTTAAAATTTTTCGCTGCCAGGTTCGGATAAGGTAATATAAACATTGCCGTATATTAAAACGTATAACATTTACAGGTGAAGCGATAATCATATTTTGACAGCTTCCAGCTCCAAATTGTCCCGTTATATGAGAATGACCCATATATATATATATATATATATATATATATATATATATATATATATATATATATATATATATATATATATATATATATATATATATATATATATATATATATATATATATATATATATATATATATATATGTTCAGAAAGATTTCCGCGGTCTTTAATGTGAGACTTGGTTCTCGGGTTGAACCGCGTCCAGAATTTACGAAAACTCGACGTTTCGGTTCCTGTTTTGGAGCCATTTTCAAGAGGTAAAGGAAATATGTAAGGACACTCTGAGGCCTCAATCTGCCTACTCCTTAGAGTGGTGGACAAAGGTGGGTAAAGGAAATATGTAAGGACACTCTAAGGCCTCAATCTGCCTACTCCTTAGAGCGGTGGACAAAGGTGGGTTGGGTTGTTGTAGCTCGATTATGGGGCCTCAATCTGCCTACTCCCCAAACCCCAAATCTCGCTGGAGATGTCTGTGACGTCTCAGTGTGTTCAACCGTAGGCCACAGAGAGATCTGGCAGTTCGTTGCAAGTCTTGTCTTATATATGTCGTTCCGTCTACCTGCTTCGTTATCAGTGAAAGTAGTGGGGTCACCGTCAATTAAGTGGGGGGGGGGTTTGGTCACTTTTGGTGACCCTCTTAATCGTCCTCATCCTCTAAGTACCGTGAACATTCAGTGCCCAGACAAGTTAATCAAAATGAAGACAATTATTAAGTATTGATAATTCTACAAACATTCATGTAAAATCGCTGAGTTGTAAATTTTTAAGAAACAAGATACCCAGTAGGCCTTGGTTTCAATTAAATAATGTGACATTTTGCCACATCTACAACTTTCAGTGCCCAGAAAAGTTAATCAAAACTAAGACAATTATTAAGTATTGATAATTCTACAAAAAATTACTAAAATCGCTGAGTTGTAAATTTTTTAAGAAACAAGATACCCAGTAGGCCTTGGTTTCAATTAAATAATGTGACATTTTGCCACATCTACAACTTCCAATGTCCAGAAAAGTTACCCAAAATTAAGACAATTAATAAGTATTGATGGTGATATTCCTACCACTTTCAAATGGGTCAGACTGTATATTTCCACGTGTTTCCTACTAAAGTTGAAAGTAAAAAATAATTAAATTACTTCATTATCATACTTCGCAACAGTCAAATCACAGCTTCATTAAAAAAATCTTTTAAATGCTGTGACTGCATTCCTGAAAATTTCTTTCCTTACACTTATAAAATAATACAAAGGTTTATAAGATTATCTATTGTTAGGTGAGGAATTTCGAATTACTTTTCAATGTGAAAAAGCAATAAGGAACTGTTAGCTTGTGAAAACACAATCATATATTATTATATATTGTACCACAGTGTGAAAAGGAACAATAAAACAATATGAATGTGTTTTACAATCAGATAAACATAAAGAAAGGAAAGATTTAGCTTTCATTTTTAATGTATTTATGTAATTCACGTCATTGTTGATTGCAGCAATTGTGTGACTGACATTATATCGTAAATAATTCAAACCTTGTCTGTTTGATTTCACTTCAAGGTCATTATTAAAAATACAAGGCAGGTATCACAATTTGTAATTCTAAATACTTACACAACTGGTTTTAATCTTTTACTAATAGAGTACACATCCTATTAGCAAAGACAATCATGAATTAAAAACCAATCAAGTGTATAATTAAACAATAAGAGGATATTGTAAATTTCCAGTTTAAATGACCTAACCAGTTAGTTTTTAAGAATGTCACTGGTTCCTAATGGAACAAATTGTTATAAAAACCACATAAAAAACTAATTTGTTGTTACTGGTTATAATATTAAATCAATATTAAGACACCACTTCCAAGATGCTGACCTGTTTACAATGATCGTTATAAAAAAAACGGACGCAGCAAGTGCGTTATGGTAGCGAATTTTTGTAAAGATATTTTTAATGGCAAATACGTCTTGTTTTTAAAAGAAGGGCATTTGGTTGGCAATATAACCTATAATATAGTAGTAACAATGTATCATATTTTATTAAAATAGCTTTGTTGTTTTAAAAAGTACAAACATTTTCCGAAAATAAACTTAAAAAGTTCAATATTAATATTTCACCCCTTTTTTTGACAATAACTTATTAAACATTTATTACTAATTACCAACATTTCACAAAAAAATGTGGTGATTTCTACAGAAACTAAAAAAATTTCTGTGAAAAGTTTTAAAATTTGAGAGCGCCTGTATACATACGGCAACTCATTTTTTTCGACGAGGAATACAAACAAAAAGCTCTCTGAATGCGTCACTCTCATGGGGCTGCGCTATCTATTGCCAAAAACGTGAAAAGTTACAAAACAATTGAAATAACTAAAAAAACAATGAACGATATCAATATTTTTTCCCTACAAACATGCATTATAATCCGATAGAAAACGCAAAAATGCAATAACATAAGAGGTGTTCTATTAGAAAAGAAAGTGTATCACCAACGAGTTATGGGACATCCTATGATTGTCAAAATACGTTTAAAAGATGCTCATAGGTCGTAGTCTTCTCAATAACGAATTTTTTCTACGATAATTTGCTAAAATTATAGACTAGTAAACCATAAACTCTATAGCTGAAACTACTGCCAAAGTATCAGAAGGAGGGTCTATTTGAAATGGATTTTTCGAAAATCTTTTAGTAAAATGAAGGACAGTGATGGTTGACCCTGCAACTTAAGGCTTTGCAAAACACACTTATTACGACATTTCTTCTACATAATCCGTATTTGTTTCAGATTATTTGTCTGAAAGTTGCAAATTTTGACGTTTCAAATCGCGAATTTGACGTTTTGTCGGCATGTGGGGTAAGTTTGATAGTAGAAACGTGTATGCCAAATTTAGTTCCCATAGCTTTGTTGTTTTCGGAGATACAAAAATTTTCCGAAAGAAAACCCAAAATTTTCCCGGAAAAATTGGTCCAATTTTCCTGCCTAACGAACTTATCTAAGCCACTTACAAAAGGAAGGTACCTACCAAATTTCATCAAAATTGGCCCATTATTTTTTGTTACCAGTACGATAATTTCGCTAAGACAGAAAAGAAAGTAATATAACCGTAAAACGAAAAATTCACTAATGGGAAGGTCAGTGTGTGTTTGTGTGTGTATATATATAAAGATTTCCGCGGTCTTTGATGTGAGACATACTTGGTTCTCGGGTTGAACCACGTCCAGAATTTATAGAAACTCGACGTTTCGGCTCCTGTTTTGGAGCCATTTTCAAGAGGTAAAGGAAATATGTAAGGACACTCTAAGGCCTCTATCTGCCTACTCCTTAGAGTGGTGGGTAAAGGAAATATGTAAGGACACTCTAAGGCCTCAATCTGCCTACTCCTTAGAGTGGTGGGTAAAGGAAATATGTAAGGACACTCTAAGGCCTCAATCTGCCTACTCCTTAGAGTGGGTGGGTAAAGGAAATATGTAAGGACACTTTAAGGCCTCAATCTGCCTACTCCTTAAGAGTGGTGGGTAAAGGAAATATGTAAGGACACTCTAAGGCCTCAATCTGACTACTCCTTAGAGTGGTGGGTAAAGGAAATATGTAAGGACACTTTTAAGGCCTCAATCTGCCTACTGTGGTGGACAAAGGTGGGTAAAGGAAATATGTAAGGACACTTTAAGGCCTCAATCTGCCTACTCCTTAGAGTGATGGACAAAGGTAGGTAAAGGAAATATGTAAGGACACTCTAAGGCTTCAATCTGCCTACTCCTTAGAGTGGGTGGGTAAAGGAAATATGTAAGGACACTTTAAGGCCTCAATCTGCCTACTCCTTAGAGTGGTGGGTAAAGGAAATATGTAACGACACTCTAAAGCCCCAATCTGACTACTCCTTAGAGTGGTGGGTAAAGGAAATATGTAAGGACACTTTTAAGGCCTCAATCTGCCTACTCCTTAGAGTGGTGGACAAAGGTGGGTAAAGGAAATATGTAAGGACACTTTAAGGCCTCAATCTGCCTACTCCTTAGAGTGATAGACAAAGGTAGGTAAAGGAAATATGTAAGGACACTCTAAGGCTTCAATCTGATTACTCCTTAGAGCGGTGGACAAGTGTGGGTTGGGTTGTTGTAGCTCGATTACGGGGCCTCAATCTGCCTACTCCCCAAATCTCGCCGGAGATCGTCTGTGAGGTCTCAGTGTGTTCAACCCTAGGCCTTTCTCCCAGATCACTCTTAATTATAGGGCGTCTTGAGCTTCATCTTAAAAATCATTTTTTGTAAGATTTTTGTGATATGTTGGTAATTAATAATAAATGTTTAGTAAGTTATTGTGAAAAAACTGACGGCAATTTCTGTATAAAAAAAATGGTGATTTTTTTTTCAATTTCTTTTTGGTCCTAATTTGTTTGTGAATAATTATATCTTGGTACGTGTGTAAATAGCTTGAAGAGGTTCGTTCGCTAGGAAAATCGGACCAGTTTTTTCTGGAACCGTTTAAATTTATTTTCGGAAAATGTTTGAACTTTTTGAAGCAACAAAGCTATTTTAATGAAATATGGTACATTGTTATTACTATATAGGTTATACTGCCAATCAAATGTCCTTCTTTTAAAAACAAGACATATTTGCAATTAAAAACGTTTTTACGAAAATTCTCTACCATAACTCACTTGCTGCGTTCAGACTTTTTTTTAATACAAAATTTATGAGCACTGTTGTATACCTGCATTGCCTTTTTAATAAGTAAAGCAGAATAGAAAAGCTAAACAATCATATTAAACATATTTAAGCTGCTGTAAATGTTAAAAACGTGACACATATATATATATATATATATATATATATATATATATATATATATATATATATATATATATATATATATATATATATATATATATATATATATATATATATATATATATATATATATATATATAATGTATATTCCCTATGAGCAGAATTTTAACATAAATATATTTTAATGGAAATTTTATTTATTCTCCTTAGTAAAATAATAACCCAAAGAACCTGTATTACATAAATTCCTCAATGATCATTCTCTAGATTTGTAGAAAAATAAATATGGATTAACTTACTATTGGAATGTTTTAGAACTTACATTGTAAGATCACTAAAAATGATCTTAATTTGCCAAAGCTAATTCTTGGTCACTAATGAAAACACTTGGCCACCTTGGAAATACTAATGAGCAGTATAAACAACCTGGAAGCCATATTATTGTTTGCTGAACACTGCAGCTCGTCCCTGGGATAGAACGTAGCTGGAGGTGGCTCATCACCTTTCTTACAACGCTCACCTCTTTCTGCCAGTTCTTCTGCACAAACTTCCTTGCAGGGTGGACACATAATAGTCCCTCTATGCAACCAGTCATTGTTAATTATCCTTATAGAGATTTCTTGGTTTGCATGGTAGCATGTATATGAATAATTACCTACTTCTATATGAAGTCTGCCATTCTGACACTTGTAAGCGTAACATCCTGAGCCCCAATGTTGCCACTGCCTCATTTGTCTACAAGACCTCTCTTCCCACATTTGATTGGTGTGTTCAAAACATTTTGAGTTCTCACCATATTTTTCTAAGGCAAAATTCTTATCTGGTTTCGGATTATTTTCAGCATACTGACAATGTGAACCACGTACTATAACATTCTTTGATCGCCAAGTGAATTCTTGTATATAAGGACAATAGTCCGCCAAAAGAACAGATCCACCATAATATATTTCGTCTCCACTTGGAACATGTGGAATGGAATCGAAATTTTGATACAGTTTTGGTAAATCAGTTTCATACTTCATTAAATTGCAAAGAGCAACAGATGATCTGTCATTTGTGCATTCAGTCTGAAGAGGGTCGCGTTTAACTTTATTACAAAACGGATGTATAGATAGACCCTTCACAGTCTTCATTGACATCCAAACTTTACAACTTTTCATCACAAAATCACAGCCAAGTCCTTTACCCCATGACATGGGCTGAGCTGCTGAGTAGTTTGCTTTATACCATCCTGTATCTTCCATTAAGGCCAGGGTTATCCTAGAAATTATAGGATTTTGGGTGTGAGTGCCTGTCATAGCTTCATTCTCAAACACTCTCTTTTCCCAATGAGTTAAAGCAGTGCCATCACCGCCCTGATCTTCAAGCTCAGCACCTTCAAGCTGGGGACAATTAAAATAGCTTCTCACTTCTTTTACAATGTTTGGGGTCACTATCATGTCTACTATTTTGTCAGTGACCTCCAACTTACCCACTATCCAATTTTTACGTCTCACTCTTCTAATTACCTCACTGCTCCATTGGTAGGTCTGCAGTTCCTCGTTTAAAAGCGGTTTCCCTGTTTCTGGTCTCCTAGAAGTTCTAGGGTTACCCTGAGCATCACGGTAGAATGCATAAAGACTAACAGAAAAGCCTAATGCATGTAAGATTTCATGTTTCACAGTTGATAATAAGATCTCCAATTCTTGTCGTTTTGTGCTTATACTGTTGGGACACAGGTTAGCATGACCTGCTATAGGCCTATCTAGAGCAGCCTCTTGCTGACAATGAGCAGCATAAGCTACAGTCAGAGATTTATTACATCGATCAGTCTGCATGGCAGAAACATAAAAAACAAAGTCAAAACCTTCTATTCCAGGTCCAGCTACTGAGCCTTTTGCAATTCCACAATCTTGACCTGTACCATTGCAGATTCTGCATGCATCTAGGTGTTTTTCTGGCACTTCTACCTCACCACACATGGTCTTTTCTTTACAAGAGTCAATACAATGAGTCACTGAATTTTTTATAAAAACTTGAGTATCGTTACATTTTCTTGTCAAACGGATAACATTTTCTACCTTTCTTACTAGTAAAGCTCTCTCCCAGAAATGGACAGCTTCAGGTAGAACAGTGTTATTGATGAGGGTGAACTTTTCTTCATCTAATCTATAAACACTTTCGTCATACGATAAGAGTATACGTAACGGTTGATCAATACTTCTTTTCTTCATAACATGTTCAGGTTCTATCATAATATGAGACACTTCATGATGCTTAGGATGGACGTGACTGCATATTTTATGTCCGAGAACTGTATAAAGCACATAAAAATAAATAATTATAAAGCTGTTTATATGGACACTTGTAGACTCCCATTTTCCCTTTGCAACCATAATCACTGATCACTAAAAATTCTGTAATAATTTACCGATACCAGATCAGCTGCTGAATGCATTTAAAACAATAAAACTGATGTTCCTGCTCCCCCTACGAAAATATCACTACTGGAGGGTTAATCAATCAAACAAAAATTGTCCATTTCCTTCCCCGCTTGATTCCATCCTACTCTCATCACAGGACTCTAAAAACATTATTCAGATTACAAAAACATTTAACAGTTCACACTATTCTTGTCCATTGCGCTGAACTACATAATTGTGTGTCAATAGTAGAAAATTTCTCATGAAAGCAGAGTGCGTGCACTAATGATTTCACTTAACAGGTGTTGCTACCGTCTCGCACACGGTCTTGTCATACAATGCACTCGCCAACAGTAACTATTCAAGCGTTTAATTAACATTTATTGTTGTGCAATCCAACTGAGTCCACGTGATATTAATAATTCCATCTCCCACAATTAACATTCAACATTTAACAATATCGGACATAAACTTTTCTCTTACTACTTTATTGCAAATAAAATATCGTTTCGTATGAATTAAAGTCGGTTCTTTACAGCTTTGTGTCCATTTTTATGCAGTAAATGGTATTGGTAGTGTTTCTGTAATAATTGTTTAATTAAATAGTATTGTAAAATGCAAATTTTGATATTTTCAAATGTCAAAATGTCGTGAGTCATTGACTTTTATGTAGGTTAAATTTTTTATTGTAGTTCAAATGGGACATTAATGTCAAACAGAAAGAAAAAATGTATATGTCTATGTATACGGCATAGACAATTATTTCTCTATTTTCTAAAGCATACATAATCATAAAATATCTGGGTTCATATTATAGAGAAGTTGAATATATTATACTGTGTTGTCTTTTTTAGTCAATTTTCTTAGAAAAAATGAGCGCTTACTAGGACCCCTAGAACCCATATCCTAGGTCACTTTCAATTTGTATATGATTATATATATATATATATATATATATATATATATATATATATATATATATATATATATATATATATATATATATATATATATATATATATAACACTTGGTAAATGTTTACTTTCGGGGCGCGTGTTCGATTTTTATGAAATTTTGTATATAGACGTGTTTTAGGGTGTAGATGACGAAAAATCACAATAAAAATAAGGGCAGAAGCCAACTTTTGGAGTTATTTGGACAATTTTTTTTAGGAAAAAACGTAAGTTGTACTCACTTTTGCGGTATGTTTTGTCATATTTTTCACATTTTCGGGGGTCGTTCGTTTTATATCAAGCTAAAGAAGGGTGTATTCCACTATTCTAATTCATTTTCACATAGTGCACACCCTTAACTGCTTATGTGTCTGAACATTACCCTTCTTTTCATCGCATAAGTTGAAATTGACATTAAGTTGGTTTTATATGTCAAATCTCAATTTCAACTTAGGATCGGTTTTACGATGAAAAGAAGGGTAATCTTTAGAGACAAATAAACAGTTAAGGGGGTGCACTATGTGAAAATGAATTCGAATAGTGGAATACACCCTTCTTTAGCTTGGTATAAAACGAACGACCCCCGAAAATGTGTAAAACATGTCGCCAAAGTGAGTACAACTTACGTTTTTCCTACAAAAATTTCCAAACAACTCCAAAAGTTGGCTTCTGCCCTCATTTTTATTGGGATTTTCGTCATCTACACCCTAAAACACGTCTATCTACAAAATTTCATAAAAATCGAACACGCGCTCCAAAATTAAACCTTTACCATATATGTATATATATATATATATATATATATATATATATATATATATATATATATATATATATATATATATATATATATATATAGTGTGGCCCCTTTGATGTGGAAACACCCTTGTAACTTGTATATTTATTATTCGATTTTGATTAATAGAAGATCAAAATATATAGGATGAAAAACTCTATTAGTGCAGTGAAAATTGCTTTCTATCTCTATGTCATCTGACCAAGGCCTACTAATGCAGTTTTTCTATGTCAAAAAATAGGAAAAAGATTTAGGGGCATTTTTCTTCTTTTTTTTTTAATCGAACACGCCTTATATTATTGCGTTATTGGATTTTCTATCGAAATATAATGGGTGTTTGTAAGAAAAGATATTCTGGACGCAGCAAGTACGTTATGGTAGCGAATTTTCATTAAATGCTTCAAATTTGAATAGTTCAATTTGCTATTAACCTATAAGGTTCGTTGGCCGGGAAATCAGTTTTTTTGGGAACATTTTTAGTTTATTTTCGGAAAGTTTGTATACATTTTCAAACAATAGAGTTATTTTGATGAAATATTATATTATATATATATATATATATATATATATATATATATATATATATATATATATATATATATATATAGCTTCGCCTATACAGGTTATACTGGTAAGCAAATTTGATGCCTGGTTTCATTTAAAAAGACACATATTTGATATTAAAAACTTTTTTATGAAAATTCGCTACCATAACGCACTGGCTGCGTCCAGACTTTTTTTTACATTTGGATTGTGAGAAACCCCACGCAATAGAAATAAAAATGTGAAATTAATATTTGGTAACTCTTTTCTTCTATTCCTTTTTTAATTAACATTGGTTTATTTTCGCAATTATAACAAATTAATGTCGTCAAGGAGCGTTTCGCCCCACTGAACATCTACTTTTTGTAATGATCGTAGGAATCTTTAACGTGTCAACATTGCATGATATACATAAGACCGACATACTTACGCCCAAACCGAAGCGCAGAGAGTGCAGATATTCTACTTGCTCAGACACAATTTTAGATGACGAGTCAAGTAAAAAATTCGTAATCAAGAATTTACAAATTGATAACAGTTTTTGTTTATTTATTGTAATAATATCCCAACAGCACTTGTGATTTCACAGTATAATTAGAAGGGAAATTTACTTCGTGAACTAATAAAAATTCTGGACGCAGCAGGTGCGTTATAGTAATGAATTTTCATATAGAATTGTACACTATTATCATATGGCATATTAGTAAAGTTGATACTTTAAACTTACACAGACCTTGAAGATCGATTTTAGAGGTCCTAGTACGCGCACATTTGAAGAATTCTTTCGAAAGTGTTACCATCAAAATCTTGCGTTGTAACTCCTTTTGAGAAAAATGCCCAAAACTAAATTTTCCATGGAGCTCAAGAACTAAATTTTGCTATATCTGTAGATAGTGCAAGTTTCTTTAAAAGAAACTTGTATTATAAATTTCATTAAAGTTATACAAAATATTTCCAGAAGGAAACTTGATTCATATATTGAAAAGTAAAGTATCTGCCAAATTATAAACGTAGCAGTTATTTTTACTTATTAATCGCCAGTATGATTTCGTTTTAGTCAACCCAATCAAACCAGTTTTTTCAATATCAACAATAACAAAATGTCTGCAGAAAATTATACTTTCAGACTCAAAGGTGACAAACTTGTTCAGGCGTTTTAAACAAAAATAAGATCTTCTTCAAAACGTATGAAATCTGTGCACTGTTGTTTCTCCAAATGTCAAAATAAAACATACAAAAAACATACATTCAGCGAGCTGGATTCGATCATGCAACCTTCTGTGTAGCAGTCCAGCACGCTTCCAATGCGCTATCTGCTAATACGTCAACTAAAGTTGTCTACATAATACTTGACACAGGCTTTATGCCCGCGGTAGTAGGTATGTGAAAAGTATACGTAACAATTAATTACAGTATTAGTAGAATTACCATTGAAACACATTCAAGGATTATTTCGGTCTTATATGACGTCTTATGTTTAAGTTTAAAGATAAAAGAAGCTATTTTAGAATATTTTTATAGATTTGACTTCTATTTGTTTACATTTCTACTATATTATGCGGCAGCATAATCTATCTATGCTGCGCTAAAGCTGTATTTAGGGCCGTATATAAAGTTACAAATATAGTGTATTTTAATAATTGATTGAATAACCCAGTAAAATAACAATCACTTGGCAAAATTTTAATTTCATGTCGTCTGTCATTTTCCATAAATGCGGCCGGGATTTCACGATTCTTGGTTCGGGTAGTAAGTTTTATGCCTGGTATATATTTAGTTTGGTTACCGTTGATATATGGTCTATACTTGTTGTATGAATCAATCTACGCGTGGCAGTTAACTACTCTGTCTGTCAGGCATCGGACTTTAACCACTAAGTCTTTTCAACGCATGTCTTTGGGATGTTATTTTTAATTTGGAAAAAACTCTAAATATGTGTACGAAATTACTTAAAATTCACAACATAGGTTTATTTGCACTATTTCTAGCCACGTGTAAAGTATCATTCCAGTTACTCTGATACTTACAAAAATATAGCGTTCTCAAAAAGTTTTCCCTGGTTTTCCACCGGAAAAACTTGAGCATAAAGGTTGATTAACGAACTCGACCTCGGTTTTCGCCCAAACAAGATTTTTGCCAAGTTTGATTGAAATCCGTTTAGTATTTTTTGAGTTATCGGTCGGATATATATATATATATATATATATATATATATATATATATATATATATATATATATATATATATATATATAAACAGAAAAAAAAAGTTTAACGGACCTTGATTTTGGGTTCTAGGGATCCTAATTCGCGCTCATCTGCAGAAATTGTTTCTAAAGCTTTTCATCGTGACCTCTCTAATAGCGAATTTTTCTTAATGAAAATTCGCTAAAAATAATAGTCACTCATCAGGAGGTATTGTTAATGTAAAAAGGTTTCTGTAGTCTATAGCTGTTCTAAATTTGGCTGGAATAGCAGGAATGTTTGGAAAGAATATTCAAACATCCCCAGAACATTCTCACAACGTACAATATATATTCATAGAACATTCTATGAACATGAGAATTGGACAGATTCTGTCATACTAATAAGGTTCTTAGGATGTTATTTATAATATTCTTAGGAGCTCCCAGTATCTTCTGAAAATGTTCCACGAACATTCAATGAATCTTCTCAAAATGTTCATACATATACTCATAGGAACATTGTGTTTAAAAAAAGATATACAGGGCGTTTCGCATAAGAAACGACACAGAGCAGGGGTATGTAGGGGAACCTAAAATATGGTAACTTACTCCTATACTAAGGTGCATCCCTAAGAAGTTATAGGCCTTCAAAGTGGGGTTTTAAATTTAGAAAAAAAATCAATATCTCAGTAATACTTCAACTTAGAAAAACCAAATTTGGTACACGTTTTGGGTGTACCAAGAGCATTATTCGTTGGTGAGTAGAGTTCAATCGAAGCATTTTAAAGGGTTGAATAGTGGTGATGCACCCATAAAATGTGACAGAATTTCTTAACCTATTGGCGGATCTAAAAAAATATTATTTCATTTTATGGAGAAGTAAATTATAAAACTTTTCTACTAATATTATTTTTCAAAAAAGTTTGTCGTTTCCAAAACTCGAATAACTAAAGACACATATATTATCAATGTTACTTAAAATCACCAAAAATTCAATAGATTCCTGTGAAATTATCATGTTGAAGAATTTATATAACTTATCGATAGCAACGTTTTTATTTCTGTTTGAGTTGTCTGTTTTCTAATAAATTATACTTATTCACACTTTTTTACTGATTGACGAACCCATCATGAGTGTGAACTACAGGAGATGCTTTAAAACTTGTTTCTTTACTAGTTGCATCTTAGTTCTTGATAACCTGACACCATGTGTTAGTTGCTTCGTACTCTGGATCTATGTTGTTTGCAATTGCACAGTTCTCCGTCTGCACATGACATTATTATTTTTAATTAATTATGTTATAATATAACCTTATACAACGTTGACTACATGCCATTCATTTTGACATTACTTTTTATTTACGTATAGCGGCCATCTTTCATCTTGCCATCTTCCTTCCCGGCAACATGGGCATGCGCTCTATGCTTAGGCATTCTTTAGAGAATGGATTGCCTAAATATACAATGTGTTTACCATAGACGAGTAACAGAATCAAACATGCAAAATAGTTACAATTATAATTCTCACCAATATACCGTAATCATCATCCATCTTTTTCATTAAATTTTAAAGTTATATAATATTATAAGGACATTTCAAGTACATTATGAGCGAATATACGGTATAATAATCTATTCAAATATTCTCAGTATATTGATGAAGAATTTTCTTGGGATGTGATTGAATGAATGTACTCAGAATATTCAAGACTGAAGTTTGTAATTCCATAAATGTTATTAGAACATTCCGAAACAAATATTCTGAAAAAAGAATGTTCTCACATTGTGAGAACATTCTGAGAATATCTTGTGCTGTATGGGATGTGTACTTGATATAATGTAGTTTTGTGAAAGCAGAAATAGATGTACAGTTTCTTCAACTTGTTCCTCAAGAATCAAGAACTAGAAAGCTAGAGAAATGACTGATGAACTGAGTCCTAGCATATCATTTTAAAAATGTGTGCTTATAGTACCTAATCAAATATGTCGACAGATGACACCTATACATACAAGTAACTGGTCTGAAATTAGTTGCTTAGTACATGCAAAATTATTTTTTTCTCTCATGGTTTTTTTATTACCATAAAACCACACATCAGTCATATAACATCTCCAACAAACGATAGTTAAAAATAAACAAAAGGGATATATGGTTCCTCGTACCAATAATTAAAATGTGTTCCTTACAAATTATGATCCTGAAAGTAGTTGAACTTCGACCCATGCATGTACAGATTCACTGGGGCGGCTCCTCAATAAGAGCGCCCGTGGGCGTGCACTGCCGCCTGTCGTGGAAAAAATAATATTTTTGCTATGCTATATTTTAATAAATTTTTATTTACTTTTTTACCTCCTGCATTCAACAAACAAAATTAGTATATCGAGGATTGCAGAGAGTCGGCAGTCGGCATATAAATCAGTCCTCGCGCGGTTCAGCGCTCTCAGGTAATGCGATACTTGGATGCGAAATCATCTCCTTCTTCCTCGAAAACGACCGAATAAGCAATCTGGTCGTGCGCTATACAATTACACACTTGCAGTTTGCAGTGGACTTTTGGTAGAGGCAGAGCGTGTGTACCTAGTAATTTTCGTGCAGTGCTAGCGTCGGATTGATTTTTAATTAGATCATTTCGTTGTTTACATGTTCTAAGAAGACAATTAATATTATTATGATGGCTCCTGCTTCGGGTTGCTTAATAAGTGGACAAAATAATTGTGACACTGTGATTAATTTAGTGGATAATATTCTACAGGTTAACTTTTCACAGTTAGACTTAAATTCTAAGGTAAAGTTTAAAAATTTAGGACGACCCACACCAGATTTAAAGTTAAGCCAAAGTTGTATGAAAAAAAAAGGTAGGTCGTTTACTCGACATTTTGCTAGAAGTATATATAATCGCAATGAATGGATATGTGGATGCAATGTAAGGAATTCTTTTTTTGTTTTTCATGCTTGTTATTTTATACTCCAAGCATGGATAATAATTGGAGTCGTGTAGGTGTAACCGACTTAAATCATTTACACGAAAAAATAAAAAAGCATGATAATTGCATGGCTCATTTGCAAGCTTGTATAGAACTTGCATTACTGGTAAAAGTTAACATTGCTCAACAGTTATCTGCCACATATCGACAACAGATCGCCGAATATAATGCAATAGTGAAAAAAAAAATAGACATATTTTGAGAAGGATTATAACGTGCGTTAAACTCTGTGGCGTCTTTCAACTGGCACTTCGAGGACACGACGAAACAGACGAATCCTTAAATCGTGGAATTTTTAAAGAACTGATGAACTACAGTGCCAAATTACACATTGTGTTGAAGGAACATTTGGTCACATCATCAGTTTTTAAGGGAACTTCTAAAACTATTCAAAATGACATTTTGGCAGATTCTGTAATTAATTATATTCCCATAATTAATTACTTACGGCTACTTGAAAGAGATGGCACTGGTGTATGTTATAATAGACAATTTGCATGGATTTTCCATTACATGAATTTAACATTTACATAATAGTTTTTCATACATAGAACATCATTATATGCATGAAAATACCCAACAATATATCTAGTGGGCAGAAAAAGACTTTTAAAACCAAAAAAATTTGGAATTATTATTATGTGACCGCGAACGTTCTGTTATTGGTCGTGACGTACTTGGACAGTGAATAAATGACGTGTTTACATTGATCCTATGCTATGATAAGTACGGTCACTTGTTTCTCAATATCGTGGTGATGTAAACACAGAAAAGCTAGCTTATTATCATTGTGACATTACCCTCCAGTGACGTCACAGATTATGCCGGCAAAATAGTGGTGTTTAAAATAAAGTATGAAATGCGCATTTTCAAAAAAAATTTTGCGTCGTTATTTTTGTAGTATGTGAAATGAATTTTTAAAATTAAAAATCATCTTTGTTGGATGTCTATCATATATGATAAGAACAAAAAAACATGCAAACCGTTCTAATTGTGGTGAGAATAGGGGAAAGGAGGGTAAGATGACGATAGTAAGCTCAACTATTTTTTTCTCCCTGTGGTCTTACCCAAACGCTCTGTTTTCTATTTTAGAAAAACCTTTATTGTTTTTGCTCCAACTAGTATTTATGCTGTTAAAGTGTTCGAAAAAACTACTAAGTCATTTTCATTTTTATAGCTTGATGTCAAATTCGTCATCTTACCCTCACATGCGGGTAATATGACTTTACTATGCGGGTAAGATGACGAAGGGTGATAAATAACAGAAAAAGAATACTTTCTAAGAAAAAGTTTAATTAACGTCACAGAAATCACAAATATACGCTTTGCGCTTTGCTTCTGTCCAAGTGAGCCCAGTACACGCAGGATGAGCCTACTTCTCACAGAGGGAGCAAGCATACCAAAGCTCTTTTTTTCCTGCATCATTACAAATCAAGCAAATGTCTTCTTGATCTTCTGTGAAATCATTATCATCATCTTCTTCCATATAACTAATCGATATGGACGAGTCAGTGATTCTCCATTAATCATCAAATACTACTTTTTTGACTTTCTGCTTCCGCCTTCCTTCAATTTCCTTCTCTTTCTGCCTCTCAGCTTTTTTCCTCAAATTATCTTCTCTGCGCTTTCGACTTTCTGCTCTTTTCTTTTCTTTGTTTACTTTGTCTGTTTCTTTGTCCTCTAAGGCTTTTTTGACTGGTGAACTAGTTATGTGCAATGATGGTAGCTTCTTCCTTTTTCGTTTTTCCTTGTATACAGCTACAGGCAAGGTGGGTAAACCTAGGAATGGTTTTGGGCGGGGTGTTCCAGCTAATGCAATATCTACTGCACTTACGGAGTCACTGGTTGTTGGTCTTGCTACTCCAGGGTCTACAGTTGGTGAGAAAATGATGTGTTGGGATGATTCCGCTACTTGAATTTCCTCCGGAGTCCCTAAAGAGGAACTATTGTCATAACAGCGTTCTTCTCTGTCCACGTCCACGTTCAACAGGTTCAATGGCCTTTCTGTTGTCATTGAAGGTTCAAAATCATGTTCACTAAATATTTGTGAATTGAGTGTAACTGTGCCAGTTGCTTTGGAACCTTGTACAGCATTGTTGATTGTAGCAACTTTACTGTAGGCTGCATTGAATAAGCCTGCTACATCTTTAATGGTGATGACTTGTCCTGGATGCTGTACCAAGTATTCATTACAAGCTCGACTGTAAGCTGTTTTGAAGGAGCCATAAAAAGCGACGTCTAAGGGCTGCATGCGGTGACTTGTGTGAGGAGGAAAACCTAGTACTGTAATATGATTTTCTCTGCATGTACTGACCGCTTGAGGAGTAACGTGGGACGAGTGGTTGTCCATTAACAGAAGAATGGGATTCTCTTTAGAAGGTCTGACATTTTTTATAAAATGTTTCAACCATTCGATAAAAGCCTCGGCGTTCATCCACCCTGACTCATTACATACAGCTGAAGAGCTCGGTGGTGCATTGCTCAAAAAATGCTGCTGCATCCGTACCCTTGGGAAAATGAAAAGGGAGGGACGTAATGACCCACAGCACTGAAGCAGCATGCCACACTGACGTTGGTAGCTTTTTCAGCAGAAGATATTTTTATAACTCGACGGCTTCCAGTTGGACTCAAAACGTTGGGTGCCTTGGTAGGGACAGTAGGGCAGCTGGTCTCATCCACATTGAAAATTTGATGAGGTTGGCAGTCTTTACTTGCCAATATTTCTCGGAAAAGATTTTAAAATGTTTCCACATTTGTTCTACTGAAAGCAGCCAACCTGGATGCCGATGTGGCTTTCGGTTTTCTTAGAGAAAACTGGAACTTTGTCATAAATGACTTAATGCAATATTTTACAGCTCTCTTCGTTTCCTGATTGAAGCGGTGCGGAATGTTCAGGGTTTCGGCGAAATCAAAAACTATTTTTGAAAACTCTTCTCTCGTTAAGCCAAAGGCCCTTCTGTTCACATTCTCCACATATTGCCTGAGCTTTTCCAGCTGATCATTGGTGAATGTACACCTGAATCGTCCAGGACTAATTGGAAGAGTCTACAAAGAAAAAAACATTCTAAAGAGATCGCAACTCATTCATGATTTTCCCATGTTTAGTGTGACATTACTCCTTTGGATTGTACTCAATATCATATGTGCATACTTAGGTACATCTACTCACCTCCTCAGAATATTTTTTGGCATAACGCCGCAAAGTAGCTTCAGGCAGGTTAAATTTTTTTGATGTAGCATTCACGGCCGCACCTCTTTTCACCTACTTCACAGCTTCCTCCATTGCTTCTTTAGGCCAGCTCTGCCTATTTGTCTTTCTTTGATAAGTTTTACCCATGATAATTACTGAAAATTAAACATAAAACCTTAATTTGAACTTTTTATAAACAGGGTGCCTAAAATGACGAACCTTTCATCTTAGTCACCTAGTGATTTCGTCATCTTACCCGAAATGGCACATTATTTTCTAAATTAAAATATAATATAAATGAAATGATTTTTCATGTAAGCTCTATGAGCTCTAGCATAATTATAACATAAATTTGAGATAATACTTACTTTTAGATGAACACACTTGATTAGAAAAGCCAAAGAGCTTATTTTATCTAGCACCAATATTACAATGGCACATATACAATAGATGTAACACGCCACCACGCTACCAAAATACGACAGGTTATATTTGGTTCTAGTTTGTGAGGTAAGGGGCGCTGTCATTATACCAGAGACATTGTCCAAGTAGTGCCATCTATCAACATTTTCTAAAAATTGACGATTCGTCATCTTACCCGCTTCGCCGTCTAACCCTCATTTCCCCTACATCTAACCTTACATACTTGTTCCTATATTGGGGAAGAAATGGGCCAGGGCTAACAATTTACTAAATTGTTAGTTGGTTGTATACAGTCGATATTTTTTTTTCATTCTGTGTTATTTGGAGCTGCTGAGACACCATACTTAGTTTTGGGAGACTGTCTACCATAGCCGTATTACTTTATAGGTGTGGTTTCGCTGCAATTAGTATGCCGTATTGACGAGCTCTAATTAGAGCGAAACCGGTCTATGGTTCTAATTGTGGTGAGAATACATCTAGCTTTACATACTTTGTCCCTATATTGGGAAAGAAATGGGCCAGGGCTGACAATTTACTAAATCGTTATTTGGTTGTATACAGTCTCTATTTTGTAACATTCTGTGTTATTTGGAGCTGCCGTGACAACATAGTACTTGGTTCCGCAACGAGATGCCGACACGTATAAAAAGCGTGTCTTATATCTCACTTATTTTTGGAAGGCTGGCTACCATAGCCGTATTACTCTATAAGTATACTGACGAGGTCTAATTAGAGCGAAACCGGTCTACGATTCTAATTGTGGTGAGAATACATCTAGCTTTACATAATATTTTAAATACTAATGATAAGAATCAACACATAAAAAAGCAATAGAACAACTTAGGCGAAAACAATAAGAAATGCCAGCATCTAATTAATTTTCAGGGACCGCTAGTAAAGTCCAACAAGGCACTGATAGAAAATCTATAACAGGGACCGATAGACAGGATATCAGATGAGATCATCCCATATGCAATATGCATCTCTCAGATGTTTCAACATCCATATATTTCTCTATTCGGGAAAGGTTGAGTTTTGTATTCTTAAAGGAAAGAAATGAAGCAATTTTTATTCATTTATGTCGACTTATTTTCAGCCGGGCTTGTTTTCCAAGTCGTAGGATGTCTTTGATATAATTTGATTTTTTTCAACTGAAATATGGACAGAGAGAAATAGCATTACATATATTTTATATTCTATATGTGACATGTGTTTGGGAATTTTAATGTCCCTAATAGAAAAAAGTCTGGACACAGCAAGTGCGAATTTTCATAGAAATAGTTTTTATTAGAGAAATAGTTAAACAGTTATCATACTGAATAAATTATAAAATCAATACAGAAAGTTTATATTACATCTTGTGTCCTCGTTTAAGCTCTCGAAAGATTACAAAAAAATGCCTAATTTTATTTTTCGCAAAGTTAGAAATTTTAGCAAGTTTCCAAAAGAAACGTATTTTTTCCTGGAGAACTAGTTGGATTGAGCTGGCCAACGAACTTCTCAAAGCTATTAGCAAAAGAATAGACACATAACAAAGAGAATCTTAGCGGCATCCACGATATTCAGAAAACATAAAGTAAAGAAAAAGTTTGTCTGCTTACCATTTGAATCGCGATTCACGAGTGGTCTCGATGGCATTGTTAAGAAAACTGATTTGCAGGTAACTTTTATAACCTCCCTATATAACTATCTTTGATAATTAGATAAAAGGCAAACAGTAGTAGTGATATATGCGGGACCTCCAGTGAACCCAAATCTGGTCAGTAGTAAGGTCATTATTTCCTATAAATCCTACCCTAAAAAGTTTATATCTATCAGATTTATAATTAGCAGGATTAGAAATGCTTTATAAGGTTTGAAGATCTTAATATTGTTTACTACTTACGCTGTTGTTGTGTTGTTGCACTGCATGAAGTCTCATATTTATCAGCGCTCCAAACTAGTGCCTGGTTACGATGATTTTTCTAAAAGTTTATTTTCGATATTTAGCAAATCGAGATCAAGAGTTCTTATAAGCGTCGTCACGAAAGGTCAAAAGGGTTTAAATAGGAATTAATTTTCAATCAGACAGACATGTTAATGTAACAAAATATTAAATTTATTCACATGGATTGAATTTGAAATGGTGAACAAAATAAACATTAATTGTACACAAATAGAAATCAAATGGATAGCAAGAATTTCAATAACAATAAATTATTAATTTACATACATGTGACAGAATAATGAGACAAATGTGGTTTGTTTATTATTAAAGAAATCTAAGCACGTATATATTGATATATCTTAAAAATCAGATGCTGTGTGTTGCAGCTCAAAAGTAAACAAATTAATATGTAAATTATTTGATGTTTGTCAACCAATTCTGTTGATCTTTTACTCAAATCCTGGCCAGTTCCTCAAGTGGAGCTCACTTTTGAAGAAATATGTATGTATACATGTATATCTACGTGAAAACCTCATACTAATTATTGAAAAATAGGTGACATTAAAGACAATGTACAGGTTAGATATTTTTACAGACAAGATTCACTGATTACAATTTCAAAAAAAAAACTACGTGTTTAAATTTACAAAAAAAAAAAACTGATGAGATTCCAGAGATTAAAACAGGAAATTCATAATAATTCTAATAGCAACTCCCTGACATTGCTCAAAATCTAAACTTGATTGAGTGTCTTTGAAAGTTCAGATTATAAAAATTCAGTTGCCAGATGAGTGCATAAGACCAAGTTTGCTAGTTCAGAGAAAAATTCTTTTGACTCACCGAATCTTCTGCATTGAATTACCTGGTTACTCTAAGGGGACGACCTCCAAATTGAATCAAATACTGGTAGCTGACACAAGTCTTAGTGGCTCCAACAAGAGAAAAGAAGCTGGGAAAAACAGTGATGGTTCCCATTGATGGTTACTAGGCCAGTGGATTTATTGTGTCACGTGTACAAAATCCTTTGACAACCAGGTCGATATTCTGAAGTCGCTTGGTGAAAACTTCGCGATTTACAATTAAAACGTTGAATTTGCCCTGGCGAAACTCACTGCCAATTGACTTAAACTTCGGCGATGACCCGGAATTCTTTTTAAAGTAGCAAATCAACAGGTTGAAACAAAGAACCACAACTTAAGTTACGTTTTTATGCTAACTACGTTGTTTATTTAACCCCCAAAATCACTAAAACACTTCAAATAACCACTGAGTATTGTTTAAAGACAGTATAATTAACAGAAAGACTATTAAAAACTCAATTTATAAGACAATTCGAGATACACCTAAAGTCAACGTGTTTACGCCACAGGCGTCAAGTTCCAGACTCCCAGAGGCAGAGAGCGTTCTGCCGCTCCTAACCCCTGCACGAAATTTTCAGAGTCATGAGTGTTAGTGGCTATGTGCGAGCTCTTTCTCGCCTTCATTCTTCGAATGAGATAAAACGAGACCTCCAATCGCTGGCGAAGTCACGACGTCTTCTATACACACCTCCACAATAATGGACTCGTCCGTTCAGTTGCTAACCGTTTTTCTAGATTTCATCATAACTACGTCAGCTTTTACCTAGAATTTCAGGACAATAGAGAAGTTTATTTTCCCCAACAAAATGCAACGTTTTTCAATATTTAGATTTCGACGTATATCATAGGGAGTTCAGTACGCTTCTTACGATAGAGAATTTTTTAGCGAATTTTCATCAACATTATTTTGAAACCAAAACTTGAAATATTTAATATAGATAGGGTTTTTGGTATTATTTATTATGCTTAGGGGTTTTCTAAGTGTTTTTAAACCAGTAATGATTCCACGTAAAAGCTGAATCGTTACACTTTTTCGTCAAAAAAAATAATTTTAAAAAATTAATAGATAATACAAAAGATACTGATAAAGCTACTGAATTGTTAGTTATCTATGAGATAAGTTATAAAGATCGTCGTCTTAAATACGTTGGGCAAACTAAATGAACAATTGAAACCAGATTTAAAGAACCCATGGTACTATAGACAAGTCATGCATGGCTTACCATATTTGGGATAATAATAAATAAACAAAGCCTGAAGCTTATCAAGAATGGGAGACAAGACGCATACGATTGTTGTCGATTTGAGTACTTATATCTCTAAGGCCATAAACAACAAAGTTTGTTTGAAATAGTTGAAAAAATATGTTAGGCAATACAAAAAATAAAGATAAAGCCACTAAAATGTCAGGTATCTATGAGGTAAGTTGTAAAGATTGTAATCTTAAATACGTTGGGCAGACTAAAGAACCATTGAAACCAGATTTAAAGAACATCTGGCACAGCTGAGATATGGTACTATTGTGGCCCACCATATTTGAGATCATAATCACCAGATAGATAAAGCAAACCAAAAGCTTATCAAAAATGTTAGGCAAGACGCATACGAAAGTATTTATATCTCTAATGCCATAAACCACAACGTTTGTTTGAATCGAGCTCCACCACTGCTTAATAGTTAACTTTTCGCACTGTATCTTTAATATAAAAGAGATGTCGAAATTGAGTAGGAGTAGGTGTAACGGGATTTTTAAAGGAACTTCCGGCAATCAAATTAAAATATAAACGTAGAAAGTTTGTTTGTGATTAATTTCTCTAGGGTGTCGGTCTTTTACCTGACACGTTATATAAACACAATGATTAGCTGTTAAGAATTTAAAATTTTTCATTCTCTAATGACGCTAACTTTGTTAGTGAAACGATCGTCGGGTCTTTAAAACAATGTGCTGTGGTGATTTGGGTTCTCCAAGTCTACTTATTGTACTTATGAGTTAATTCATTGGAAAAGCTCAATTATTAAGAATTAACTGGTGTGGCATTGCTTAACTTTTTTAATTTTTAATTGGGTACAGGAGGGGGAAATGCTCATGCAGACCCCATTCACGGCCCCGTAATGCCGTGGTATATCGAAGTACTGTGAGACTGTACTCACCAAAACCCCCTCCCTGGGAGTACCGGACTTTAGTCCATACCTCCGTCGGAAAGATTTACACACAATGACTTTTTTGGGTATGAATGTTTCCATTCTGTTTTTGCCGCGGGGGCGTTAGCGGGTAAGTATAAGCTTTGGACGCTTATGCTTATGTGGAAGTTGCTCATCATAGTCGGTGGCACTACGGAGAAGAGCATTTGGGTGAGAAGCGGCTTTTGCGAACTGAGTTGTAGATAGTTGAGTTATGAACTCAAGTATCGAAGGCATTGCCAGATCAGACTGTTTCTGACAAACCATGGCGCTCCGGTAACCATTCTCAGAATTTTGTTTTGGTTGATTTGAATGGTCTTGATGTGTGTTGCGACCGCGGTGGCTCATGCAGGGGATGCATAGGTCAAGGCTGGTCGGATGATGACTTTGTACATGAGCAATTTATTGTAACTTCGTGGGCAATAGTCGGCATTAATCTAAACACATGCCAAAACACCAGTAAGGTCTATTTCAAATACACTTTCTGCAAATATTCTAACCAAATTAATGAGACTGATAGTTGAACTATAAATATAAGATCACGCTGAAAATATTTTGTGTTGTATTTTCCCCATAAACCGCATCCGTTCTAGAATCCTTGTTTAAGAACCACCTATTTTGACGGTTAGGTATGTGAAACAAAACATCCAAAACAAAAGTTTGCTTCTCGCTTTGTGATCGGTCCACACCATGCATATACAATAAAAAAATATACAATAAAAAGTTCGGGATGCAGCAAGTGCGTTATAGTAGTGAATTTTCATAAGAATTGTACACTATTAGTAAGATATATTATTAAAACTAATTCTTTAAATTTAAATGGACCCTGGAGATCGGTTTTAGAGTTCCCAGTTAGCGGTTATTTGAAAAAAATTGGTCTTAGATATAATATGTAAGTACTGCAGGTGTCTTTAAGAAATTGTGTTACAAATTTCATTAAAGTTACAAAAGTTTTTCAGAAAAAAAAATTATTATTTACAAAGAGAATGTTCCTGTCAAATTACTAATATGGTAGCTATTTTTTCTTATTAGTTGCTTGGATGGTTTTGTTTTAGTCAACTCATCCCATTTTTGCAAACAATAAACAACAAAAAAGGTTTTTCAAAACAAATTTGTAGTTATTCGCGAAGCTCATTATGTTATTTTTCTTTAATTTAGTACTCACGGTGCGTTTACATAGGTTTTACTATCGTTCCAGATTGAATATTGTAGCTTAATGGGAAATGTATTGAGCTATCGGATTTGAAATATTTGTACGAAAATTTTCTACCATAACATGTTTGCTGCACAGAGACCCTTTCCAACACTCATTTACGGTTGCTGTATCCATACTTTTTGAAAATGATAAAATATTGCAGCTTACTATGTAACACTGACAAACAAGGCAACCTCAAAATCATTTTTGGAAAAATATTTTAAAAAATGAAATGAGATAACAGTTTAAATATAAATTGAAAATCTTGGTTCGCTGCTTCGTCGCGGGGGTTCTCCTTCCCCTTATGCATGCCTACAATCACCCTCAATGCATAAACAAGAACAATGTAAACAAGAAAATTTCCTTTGGAGCAGCCCCTAAGAAGGTCTACCCCAATATAGGGACAAAGTATGTAAGACTCGATGCATTTTCGCAACAATTAGAACCGTAGACCGGTTTCGCTCTCATTAGAGCTCTTCAGTACGGCATACTAATTGCAGCAAAAATTCATCGAAAATAATACGGCTATCGTATAGCCAGCCTTAAAATACTCAGTAAGTGGTGGACGTGCCGCCACCTAGTTGCGGAACCAAGTAGTATGCTGTCACACTTACTGAGTATTTTAAGGCTGGCTATACGATAGCCGTATTATTTTCGATGAATTTTTGCTGCAATTAGTATGCCGTACTGAAGAGCTCCAATGAGAGCGAAACCGGTCTACGGTTCTAATTGTTGCGAAAATGCATCGAGTCTTACATACTTTGTCCCTATATTGGGGTAGAAATGGGGCAGGGCTGACAATTTTCTGAATTGTTAGTTAGTTGTATACAGTCTCTATTTTTTTAACACTTTGTGTTATTTGGAGCTGGCGTGACAACATACTACTTGGTTCCGCAACTAGGTGGTGGCACGTCCACCACTTACTGAGTATGGGATAAAGGCAGCTTAAAGAGGTCGAACTAAGCTGTTCCTTTCGCACTTTCCACTCACATTTCCTTTTTATATTCTTTTCTCCTCCAGCACCCCTATTCACTCTTGGTCTCGTAACTTTCTTGTGGGCTGTTTGCAAGAAATTATTCTTGTGGTTGCGGCATCCAGAAAGGGTTCTAAGCATATTTCTGAAAATATTATTCTAAACACACAAATCTGCAAATTTACCGAAAATTTAATTTTTATTTACAAACGAAATGCATCTATGAAATTATAGGTGGCAGGTAAGTATTTTTCCATATTAATCGCTTGAATGATCGGTTTTAATTAACTCAATCGAACCAGTTTTTGCAAACAAAATAACAAAAAAGGTTTTTTTAAACAAATTTCTAATTATCTGTGAGGCTCATTGTGTTATTTTTTAAGTTTAGTATCCACGCTGTTTTTATATAGGTTTTTACTATGTATCAAAACTGAATATTCTAGTTTAATGGGTAATTGGGTTATCAACATTTGAAATATTTTTATTAAAATCGCCAGCATAACGCACTTGAACTCCTTTCAACACTTATTTACTATTGCTGCATCCATACTTTTTAAAAATAAAATAAATATAAACAATACAAAATTTTGAAACTAAATTTTAACAATTTAACCTGAACATCTGTTTATATAATTTTAACTAGGTATATATGTACTTTGTAGTACCTACCTAGATATTATAAGTACTTACTGTATTAGTTTGAGGTAAGTATATTTCTTCTTAAAATATTTGGTTCACTTTGCTAATACCTACCAGTGAATTCTGTATAGAGTTCACTAGGTAATACATATAATAGCTACAATCTAGTTAAGTTAAAGTTAAGTTAAAATTAAAAGTTGGGGTATTATTTACCTACTATTTGTATTAGAATATAAATACCTAGTTGTTTTATATTATAAGATCCTAATAAGGTATTAGCAGCTAGCATCAGCGGAGTCGATTTCGAGGATATGTAATGCGCAAAGCGTACACGCTTCTCTGTGACAAATAGCTATGTGTGGTCAGATTAAGCTAGGAGAGAGACAGAGATGTCTTTTAATTTTAGATACCGTGAACGTGAAGAATGGGAAGCTTAATATTTATACATAATGAAACGTTGTTGTAGATTGCTTTTAAACAAATTGAATCACTTTCATTAATATATATATATATATATATATATATATATATATATATATATATATATATATATTAGTATACCTACATTCGCATGCTAAAATTTAGCGCTTTTGGACGCAAACTTGCTTCCGGTATTAGGAAAGAAATGGTCCAAGATTGTACATTGTACATAGCTCTATCTATAAAATTTTGTGTAAACTAGAGCTGTTGTGACAACATACTACCTGGTCCTGCACCGAGATTGAATCCCTGTCGTATCTCTCAAAATCCTCTCCAGGCTGACATCCTGCAACAACTTGTTTAGATTTTTATCTACGATTTATTTAAATAGCATAGCAGTAACACATAACGTCATCTGTCTTTGTCCAACATTGTAGATATTGCATTACAGAATCTGAAGTGATGTCGTGGATTATTTTATTATTAATTTAGAATAACTTTATTTTCCTTTAATCAAACGACTTGAAAATTCGTACACAACCACGCCTGTCGTTGTTTTTGTAAATTTTTGTTTCAATCACTTAGACAATTTGAGAGATAATGCGTCTAAAAAATTTTATTTTTTTTATTAAGAAAAATTCGCCGTTAAGATTTGATGAACGAACTCATCCGAGCCATTAGCAAAACAAGGGTAATTCTCAAATTTGGTCCAGAACAGTGACGTATTTTTTGAGTTATCGGTTGGATATATATATATATATATATATATATATATATATATATATATATATATATATATATATATATATATATATATATATATATATATATATATATATGAGACATATTTGGTTCTCGGGTTAAACCGCGTCCAGAATTTATGGAAACTCGACGTTTCGGCTCCTGTTTTGGAGCCATTTTCAAGAGGTAAAGGAAATATGTAAGGACACTCTAAGGCCTCAATCTGCCTACTCCTTAGAGTGATGGACAAAGGTGGGTAAAGGAAATATGTAAGGACACTCTAAGGCCTCAATCTGCCTACTCCTTGGAGTGGTGGACAAAGGTGGGTAAAGGAAATATGTAAGGACACTCTAAGGCCTCAATCTGCCTACTCCTTAGAGTGGTGGACAAAGGTGGGTAAAGGAAATATGTAAGGACACTCTAAGGCCTCAATCTGCCTACTCCTTAGAGTGGTGGACAAAGGTAGGTAAAGGAAATATGTAATGACACTCTAAGGCCTCAATCTTTCTAGTCCTTAGAGTGGTGGACAAAGGTGGGTAAAGGAAATATGTAAGGACACTCTAAGGCCTCAATCTGCCTACTCCTTAGAGCGGTGGACAAAGGTGGGTTGGGTTGTTGTAGCTCGATTACGGGGCCTCAATCTGCCTACTCCCCAAATCTCGCCGGAGATCGTCTGTGAGATCTCAGTGTGTTCAACCCTAGGCCTCAGAGAGATCTGGCAGTTCGTTGCAAGTCTTTTCTTATATATGTCGTTCCGTCTACCTGCTTCGTTATCAGTGAAAGTAGTGGGGTCACCGTCAATTAAGTGGGGGCCTTTGGTCACGGTATTTAGAGGAGTATTAAGAGGGTCACCGGCATTTGTTGAGGTAGATAATGATGCAATAAAATTGTGTGTGGAACTTGTTATCTTTTTGTGTGTTTGTAAAGAAGATATAATAGGTTTCCAAGTAGTCGGAAACCGAAAGCCATCATCTCTCTTATTTAGACAATCGGGACGTTTTTCGATCTCGATTGCTTCGCGGATAATTCTCGTTTTGAAATTGTAAACCGGTGCTATTGTTTTGGCATTATAGAAGTCTATTTTGTGCCCTGTATGAATATAATGCATGGCCAGCGCAAATGAGTGGTCGGATTTTCTAACTGCGAAGGTGTGTTCATATATTCTATTGTGGATGCGTCTATTTGTTTGTCCTACATAAGTTCGGGAACAGTCGGAACAGGGAATTTCGTAAACTCCGTGGGATTCGTTTGGAATCGTATCCTTGGGAGTTTTTATAAGATTTGACAGTTTTTGGTCTGTTGTGAATACGGTTTTGATATTATGGGTTCCTAAAATTCGGCTAATTGTCGTATCCGTTTCCTAGCAATGTCTGTCTTAAAAAGTTTAATTCTGTCTGTTTGTTGTTGTTGTCCGTTAGTCTAAGGGATCGTGTTACTAGTGTTCGAACCACGGAATTTAGTTGCGATGGGTGATGGTGAGAGTGGGCGTTAAGATAACGATTAATGTGAGTTGGGTTTCAGTTCAACCCGAGTATGTCTCACATTAAAGACCGCGGAAATCTTTCTGAACAATATATATATATATATATATATATATATATATATATATATATATATATATATATATATATATATATATATATATATATATATATATATATGTAAATTAGACAAACTAAAAGCATTGTTTCTTGTCTAAGATTCTGTTAGACCAAGTGTCAAATATCTGGCCAGTGGAAGGATAATAGGTTACTAGAATAACGTTGCATTAGCCTAATTAATTCTATAACGACATCTAGTATCTACAATAAACTGGGTGACATTAAAAAGCAACATCTAAATTATTTGTGGAATTAGGTACATACAAATATTTTTGAAGTATAAATTCTAGAATATGTTACTAATTACACCTGTAACAACAACTTCGATTAAGTCCATAGCAAGCTCGAATAACCTATTTTCCAATTAACCTTGTTATTAACCTTGTACCAAACTACATAAAAATAACTTAATTTTTTCGGAGATATAATTACTTCCACATCGTCTAATACATGTGGAAGTATGGCATTAGCGACAAAAAAAATTTTTTTTCACTTGAACGCCGTAAAAAGTGTCAAAACATATATAAAACATGATTTGGGAACGAACATTTTTTGTGTCTGTCGGTCTGTCGATCTGTCGGTTTGTATGTCTGTCTGTAGCCACGATAATTTTAGAACGAATTGAGATATCGTCTTTTCAAATTTAGTACACAGTTAGCACCCGACAAACGAACGGTTCGGATTGTTTTTAAGTAAAATCGCTCCAGGGGGTAGATGATGAATGGGCGATTATTGGGTGAAAATTGACATTCTTTCGTTAAAACTCTAGTAATACAACATTTTAGGGTTTGTTTATCAGAAAACTTTAAATTTTGTCAAACATTTGGTATTCTGTCCTGAAATTAAATTAAGGGTTGAACGTGTGATTTTTTTGTGCTAAAACGGCGTAAAAGGTCTCAAAACATATAGAAAACTTGATTTTGGAACGATTTTTTTATCTGTTGGTCTGTCGGTCTGCACGCCTGTCTGTTAGTAGGCACAATAACTTTCGCACGAATTGAGATATCATCCTCAAATTTGGTATCCAGTTAGCACCCGAACGCTTTGCATTGTTTTTGAACGCTTTCAAGAATTGACGAAAGCAAGATACGTGCAAAGTTTAATGAAAACCAACCACGCACGCAGGCAATTTCAGCACCTACAAGCGCTTGGAGCACTCAAATTCATTGATATATAAAATTAAATGAGGAGTGTTTCAACAATACCCACTGAATGTAATTTTATATAATCTATATGAAACCTAATTCTTATTTATATTATTCTATTATTTAAACACATCCAGGCACATGGGCGGACACACACCGGGCCCATGTACGAGTACCACATGATACAAATAACTAGAGAGATGTATCCGAGCGATAACTAAAAAAGCCTGGACGCAGCAAGTGCGTTATGGTAGTGAATTTTCATAGAAATGATCTGGCACAAAATATTTTATAACTTTTTTTTCTTGTTACATAGAAATCTAAATTTTGGTGTATAGTTTAATTTTTATATCGTAAACCTACCTACCAAATTTGGTTATCATAGATTTTTTATTTTTTAAGATAAAATTTTTTTTCAAATGAAAACTCAAAATTTTCTTGGAAAACCTCGTCCGATTTTTTTGATTAACGAACTTGTCAAATCCATTTACAAAAGGAAGGGATGTGCCAAATTTTATCAAAATCGGCCAATTATTCTTTGAGATAAAAATTTTTTTCGAATGAAAACTCAAAATTTTCCCGGAAAACCTCGTTCGATTTTCCTGACTAACAATTGTCAAAGCTATTTACAAAAGAAAGGTACATGCCAAATTTTATTAAAATCGGCTAATTACTTTTTGAGATAAGAATTTTTTTAGAATGAAAACTCAAAATTTTCCCGGAAAACCTCGTGCGATTTTCCTGACTAACAAACTTATCCAAGCTATTTACAAAAGAAAAGTACATGCCAAATTTTATCAAAATCGGCCTATTATTTTTTGAGTTATCGGTGTGATACATATATATATATATATATATATATATATATATATATATATATATATATATATATATATATATATATATATAAACATATAAAAATTGAAACTGACCCCGGATATGGGTTCTAGGGGTCCTAGATCGCGCTCATTTGAAGAAATTTTTTCAAAATTCAAAAGTCGAGATCTCCTCATTAGTGATTTTTTTCTAAGAAAATTCACTAAAAAATACTAAACTGATTTCAATCAAACTTGGCAAAAAAATTTTGGGCGAAAGCCGAGGTCGAGTTCGTTAATCAGCCTTTATGCTAAAGTTTTTCCGGTGGAAAATCGGGAAAAACTTTTTGAAAACGCTATATTTTTGTAAGTATCAGAGTAACTGGAATGGTGGCTAGAAATAGTGAAAATAAACCTATGTTGTGAATTTTAAGTAATTTGGTACACAATATTTAGAGTTTTTCCAAATTAAAAATAAAATCCCAAAGACATGCGTTGAGACGACTTAGTGGTTAAAGTCTAATGCCTGACAGACAGAGTAATTAACTGCCACGCGTACATTGATTCATACAACAGGTATAAACCATACATAACGGTAACCAAACTAAATATATACCAAGCATAAAACATACTACCCGAACCAACAATCGTAAAATCTCGGTCACAATTATGGGAAATGACAAACGAAATGAAATTAAAAATTTGCCAAGTGATTGTTATTTAACTGGGGGATTAAATCAATTATTAAAATACACTATGTTTGTGGCTTTATAAACGGCCGCAAATACAGTTTTAGCGCAGCATAGATATAGTATGCTGTCACATAATATAGTGTAAATGTAGACAAAATCAAGCCAGGTCTCTATAAAAATGATTCTAAAATAGTTTCTTTTATCTTTATACATGAACATAAAACGTCGTATAAGACCTAAAGAGTCGTGGGATGTGTTTCAATAATAATTTTACGAATTCTGTAATTAATTGTTGCGTATACTTTGAATATAATATACCGCGCATGAAGCCGATCTAATGCATCATGTAAACAAAACATGAGTTGATGTATGCCTAGATGGCTGAGAGGCGTCGCGCTTGCCTTATAAGCAGAAGGTTACGCGATGAATCCAGTTCGATGAATGTATGTTTTTTGTGTTTTATTTTGACTCTGGCACAGCAAAATAAAACCTCAAACTAAAACGGCAACCTATAACTATAGTGGAACCTATTTAACCTACGGTTGTGAATGCTGGCAGCTTTTAGGGAATGATGATAGAAACGGTGGAAATGGACTTCCTAAGAAGATCATGTAATATTTCGAGAATACAACACATTAGAAAAGTAGAGATAAGAAGGAAAACTGGGCGCGTGTTTACAACATCAGAAACAGTAGAATCCAGACAGTTACGGGCATCTAATGAGTGGAGGAGACACGATGGCCAAAAAGAGCTCTGGAGTATACACCACATGGAAGGAGAAGAAGTGGAAGACCGACAATGCAATGGATAAAAGGAATTGAGAATAATATGAAAGATCGAGGCATCGAGGTCGAAAACTGGAAGGATAGGAAGAAATGGCGATTGAAATGCCGAATGCGGCACAGGCTGTAGGTTCCCTGTTTATATATATATATATATATATATATATATATATATATATATATATATATATATATATATATATATATATATATATATATATATATATACTTTATTTGCTTGCTGTACTCTTTGTGATTCTTTATTGATTTACGTGGACTGCAATTTCGAACCGTTCAGTAGCGTGCTGATGATGAACCGGGACGGTTCGAAACTGCAGTCCACGTAAACCAATAAAGAATTACAAAGAGTACAGCAAGTAAATAGAGTGTATATTTAAAAGTGATTACAGTGTAGTGCAACATTCCAATGTATATATATATATATATATATATATATATATATATATATATATATATATATATATATATATATATATATATATATATATATATATATATATATATATATACAGGCTGTTTCAAAAAACATGCACCATCGCTCGTGGGACAATTCCTTACTAAAAAATAAGAAAAAAAGTTCCTGTGCACATGGGCCCGGAAACGCATAGTTTCCAATATACAGGGAGTTGTTTTTTTTATATAAATAATTTCAAAACCACTGGATTGATTTTAATGAAACTTGGAACTTGAAAGTGTATTATGAAAGTGCATATTTTCAAGTGAAAATCTGCTTACAACTGCGTCAGTGGCGTGCGTACGGGGTAACTGTAAAAATTCATTTGGGGAGAAATATGTGCGTCACTGTCTTTTTCCAATTTTGATACATCAGTTATGAAGCTTATTACATACGCCACAAAAGCTGACTCTTGGTATTTTTTCGTTCAGGGTATCCCCTAGGAGATATGATTAATTTTATAAAAAGGGGCAAAATACCGATTCGTTGGAGTAATGAAAACAGTAATCGTAAAGTGCCATGAAACTATAATTTTTGACAGTTCTCTAAATTCTACAATTTTGAAGTGCTTTGTAGGCGTCAAAAGAGTTTTCGTGCTAGTTTTTAAATTTTGATACGGTGCAGTATTTTCGTTTTTAGTTATTTGTTGATACTGAGCTGCTCATTAATATTATTTCCCCCTCTCAAGATGGTTTTCATTAAGTACACTTCAGCGGATTTGACTCATATGTTGTTAATTTATGGACAAACAAATCAAAATGCTAGACAAGCTGTGCGAGTTTATCAGGAAACTTATCCGCAAAGAAGAATTCCTGACAAAAATATTTTCCCACGTATTGTAAGACATTTGAGAGAAACTGGTTGTTTAAAACCTTTAAAAGCTGACTCTGGACGCAGAAGAAAGCGCCGAACTGTACGAGTTGAAGAGGCAATATTAAATAGAGTTGAACGTGATCCTAGTACAAGTACGAGAATTATTGCCACCGAACTGGGTAATATTTCGGCATCATCAGTTCACAGAACTCTGAAGGATCAAAGTTTATATCCCTATCATTTTACACGTGTCCAGGAACTTCTACCTAGAGACTTTCAACCAAGGGTAATGTTTTGTCAGTGGCTCTTAAACAAACTTAGGCACGACCAACATTTTTCTAAACGTGTACTATTTACTGATGAGGCGTCATTTACGCGAAAAGGTATCGTAAATTTTCACAATTTACATACATGGGCCGATGAAAACCCACACTCTCTAAGAGTTGCAAATTCGCAGTATCAATTTTCCATCAATATTTGGACTGCTATTATTGAAAATCACATAATTGGTCCTGTTGTTCTACCGAATCGTCTTGACCATGAATCATATTTAAACTTTTTACAAAATGATTTGCCGTTGTTACTACCGCTTTTTATGAGAAATGGTACAATGTGGTTCCAGCATGATGGTGCGCCCGCACATTTTGCAGCAGTTGTAAGAACATATTTAGCCAACACATACGGTCACCGATGGATTGGTCGTGGAGGTCCGGTGTCATGGCCACCTCAATCTCCGGACCTGAATCCTCTCGATTTTTATTAGTGGGGTCATTTAAAAGAAATAGTGTATAAAACACCAGTAAATACACGAGAAGAATTGTTGGGAAGAATAGAATATGCATTTGACAGCATTAGAGAAGATCAAAATATTTGCAGAAGAGTAAGAAGATGGTGGTCACTTTCAACATTTTCTTTAGCTTTGTTATTAAAGTCAATTGAATAATGTACAAAAAACAAGAGTTTGGAAAAATCATGGTGTCTTTACGATTACTTTTTTCATTTTTTATTTTTATTTTTTATTTATCATTTTTTATCAATGTTTGTAATATTCATTTCAATGTTTATCACCAATAAGTTTTACGTAGGTTAGTTATTTGCACGTTTATTGCTGTAATGTTTACTGTATGTTTTGTTTTTCATATTCTTATGGTTGCAGTAAACATATATTATTATTATTATTACGACGACTAATCGGTATTTTGCCCCTTTTTATAAAATTAATCATATCTCCTAGGGGATACCCTGAACGAAAAAATACCAAGAGGCAGCTTTTGTGGCTTATGTAATAAGCTTCATAACTGATGTATCAAAATTGGAAAAAGACAGTGGCGCACATATTTTTTCCCCAAATGAATTTTTACAGTTACCCCGTACGCACGCCACTGACGCAGTTGTAAGCAGATTTTCACTTGAAAATATGCACTTTCATAATACACTTTCAAGTTCCAAGTTTCATTAAAATCAATCCAGTGGTTTTGAAATTATTTATAAAAAATTTAAAAAAATATTAAAATTCAACTCCCTGTATATTGGAAACTATGCGTTTCCGGGCCCATGTGCACAGGAACTTTTTTTCTTATTTTTTAGTAAGGAATTGCCCCACGAGCGATGGTGCATGTTTTTTGAAACAGCCTGTATATATCACTTTTTGTTATGTATTTTCATTAATTTGAATGTATCATATCTTTGTTGGCGTTCACGTCCCAAATTTATGATTTGTAAAATATCCAACAAAAGCCTAGTACTTACGCTTTCATGATTGATAAACTTTTATGCAAAAGAAAAAGTGTGAGAGGCAAAACGGAGCCCTGTAGAATACTCGCATTACTTTCTAATTTTTCTAATCGAATACCATCGACAACAACATATCCATAGGCAAATTTGTCGAGAGCAGAACTACAAAGATCAGTGACGAATGCCAGGATATTGCCAGTAGATCAGTTTTGATGAAAGCAGTATTGGAGATCACTTAGGGTTTGATTTTTCAAGGTTTTTTAAGCTCTATATTGCTCACTTTTTCCATATCTTTAGAGACAACTGATATAACATAAGTTTTGTCCCCCTAAGACATGCTGAGCCGGAGCTTGTTCCAGGAAGAATCCCTCATGTTATGGGATGTCTAAAAATATTTCTCTCATTTTTAACGTTAGAAATGGCGTAGTTGGTAGGTTCTTTCTCTGCGGATCAAGCATGGAATGTGGAGCCGACACACGAGCGAATAGATCAGTCCTTTCTTTTGAAGATACAATGAATACTCTATCATTTGAAGCCAGGGGCGGAAAAGAGCTGCTGGTGATTAAATACTTGTCGATTAAATGAAAACGACTTAGATTCTCAGAGTATTGTTTGCTTTGTTTCATGCAGTATATTCGGAACACAACCCTTGTGAGCTGGGGAGGCTGTTGAAAGAGAGCAAGACGCAACACGTGTCATCAGAGAAGCAAGAAAGCAGCAAGTGGTTTGCGCGGGTTAGTGCTCTTTTCGCATTCGTGTGATAGAGTTACTCTCTTGACATTGACCCAAAGCTCTCAAAAGCTACTCCGCTGTTTTTCACCTACATAGTAGGCCGCTCGCGAGCTTTCAGTTGTGCTCCTTGAATGTGTGATGTTCTAGATATAAAGGTTGGTATTTCATATAGTTATTATTACCTTCTTTATAAAACAGTGAAACCGCCGTCAAAAAAACTCCAAAAAGAAAAGTAATTCAATGGATTTTAAATTAAAAAGTATTAAGATTTTGTTTAAGCCAACATCAATTTTATACCAAAACTTTTATCCCAAATATACAGTTATAAACAACCTAGAGAACATGTAATACGAAGTTGGACGCTACCCTGTCTTAATTATTGGACCAAATTAATTACGTACTGATTTTGTAAAATGTTGTGTTTATACAGATGTTAGAACTTTTTATTGCAGCCTTCAATCAAGCTTATTTAAAATCCATGAAATAATTTATTTATTTTTTCAAGCGCTTTTCCGCTGCTTACCTTAAGTATTTTAGTGGATTTTCTTAGAAAAAAATCACTAATGGGGAGATCCCGACTTTTGAATTTGGAAAAAAAATTCAAATGAGCGCGAACTAGGCCGCCTAGAACCCATATCCAGGGTCAGTTTCAATTTATATATATATATATATATATATATATATATATATATATATATATATATATATATATATATATATATATATATATATATATATATATATATATATATATATATATATATATATATATATATGTATGTATGTATCACACCGATAACTCAAAAAATAATAGGCCGATTTTGATCAAATTTGGTGAGTACCCTCCTTTCACAAGTGGCTTGGATAACCCAGGAAAATCGGCCTAGGTCTTTCGGGAAAATTTTGCGTTTCCTTTCGGAAAAAAATTATATCTCCGGAAATAATAAAAGCTATGGTTATCAAATTTGGTACACAAATTTATGACATTAAAAGGAAACTACATACTAAAATTTAAATTTATATATTATAGGGTAAAAAAAAGTTATCGAAAAATATTTGGTGCCAGATCATTTCTATTAAAATTCACTACCATAACGCACTTGCCGCGTGTAGACTTTTAGTGAATTTTTATTTTAAAAAATTCACTAATAGAGAGGTATCGATGGTGAGACTTTGCAAAAAATTTTTCAAATGAACGCGAACTAGGACCCCTAGAACCCATATCTGGGGTCAGTTTCAATATATATATATATATATATATATATATATATATATATATATATATATATATATATATATATATATATATATATATATATATATATATATATATATATATATATATGTATGTATGTATGTATCCGTCTGATAATTCAAAAAATAATTAACCGATTTCAATGAAACTCGGGAAGTGCCTTCCTTTTATTAATGGCGTGGATGAGTTCGTTATGCAGGAAAATAATTTTGAGTTTTCTTTCAAAAAAAATTGTTTTCTCCCAAAATAACAAAGTTGTTTTAATGAAATTTACTATATATGTTGCCTTGGGAGAGACCTTACTACGTACCAAAATTCAACTTTCTAGGTTTATAGAAAAATGAGTTACTCAAATTTTAAATTTTCTCTCGAAAAAATTTTTTCTCCAAATATAACAAAGTGATTTTAATGAAATTTGGTGGATATCTTTCACTAGGAAAGACCTTACTACATACCAAAATTAAACTCTAGTTTATAGAAGACTGAGTTATTCAAATTTGAAGCATTTCATAAAAATTCACTACCATAACGCACTTGCTGCGTCCAGAATTTTTTAACTGTCTAAATATACACACGTCAGATCAAACAAAAACGCCAAAAATCACCGCATAGTTTAAGCTCCGCTTGCCACAAGTATGCAGACAACTCACACCCCGAGCATAATTAAAAATTCGATAGATTCAATTTCAAAGTGCGAATAACATAATTTAAACTATTTTAGCTGCGTTTTAGTATTATACAGGGTGTAAGATTTTGGTTCGGAAGAAATTTAACAGCAAATTTTTGAGCCAAAAGTAAGACACTTTTTCTTTATATGAACATGTGTCCTATCGGTCTTCGTTTCTGAAATACAGGGTGTTGAAATTTCAAATAAAAAAATATTTTTATTACATAACTTTTGAAGGAATGAATTTTTTTCAACAAAATTACCTGAGTTGTGTAAATAGCCAAATCTACATACACACGTAGAAAAACAATGGTCTAATTGCATCATTGGCGTATATATAGGGTTTGCAGACATCCTTTTGAAAATAAATTAATAAAAATTCACTAAATATGATACGCCATTTGTTTTTTTTTTACTTTTATAAAATCTACAATAATTTTTCAACAAAAAAGGTATCTTGCATTTTCTCCAGAGCTTGCTTACTTTAAGTACAAATTGCGATTTTGTAAAAACTTGTTTATTTTCCCAATTATTTTTTTTTCATTTATTTGTTTTGCGCAGTAAATAATAAGATAGCAAGTTGACATTCTCAGTCTGACTAATTTAATAAGAAAGAACATGAATAATTTACAGTAATTTTATACGGTAAATGGGTGATACCTATAGTAAGTGCTCAAAATGTTGCCCACGTGGTTGAATACAATATATATATACATTAAATGCCTTACTATTTAAAAAATTCCAGCAGTTTGATGAATCACTCTGTAACCTTCTTCAAGTCGTTGTTGAAAAGTTTGAATATCAGGAATTTGTGTTGCGTAAACATATGATTTTGAATGGCCCCATAGATAAAAATCCAAGGGATTCAGATTCGGAGAGCGAGCAGGCCAATGAAACGGTCCCCCACGTCCAATCGTTCTTAGTGGGTATGATTCGTCCAAGTACTGACGAACAAGTTGGCTAAAATATGCTGGTGCATCATCGTGCAAAAACTACATGTCTCTGAGTAAAACTAGTGGAAGGTCTTCAAGCAAATTTGGCAAATTATCTTGCAAGAAACTAAGGTATGTTCTCACATCCAGTCTATTTGGCAACACAAAAGGTCCAATCAAAAAATCATAAATTATACCAGCCCAAATATTCATAGAAAATTGTCTCTAATGCCTTGGCTGTATTATTTCGTGTCGATTTTCATCGGCCCACACTGTTATGGTAATCCATATTTGCTAAACATAGTTTCGTCGGTGAATAAAATTTTAGAAATAAAAGCTGGTTCTTCTACACACTTATTTAAAAAGCAAGTACAGTATTCTAGACGTGGTAGAAAATCTTCAGGAGAGAGTCCTTGTACGCGTAGCAGATGGTATGGGTATAACAAATTGTCTTTTAGAATACGATGTACCGTCATGTGATTCACTCCTTCTATTGCTCCTATCCTTCTCGCGATTGCCCTGGGATTTTTGTCAATCGCATGAAGAATCCTTTCTTCCAAGAACACCGTTCATGCAGTCCTACCCGTTGTTATTGCACGAGTTACAAGGCGTCCTGTTTCACGCTGTCTAGCATTAATTCTAGAAAATATCTTTCTATTAGGATGAGGCCTATTAGGAAAGCGTTCTGCGTAAAGTCGTCCGGCTTCTAAAGCATTGCCGTCCCCAAGCCCGTAAATGTAGTGCAATGTATATTCAAGTAAAAATGAAGTATTCCACCCAAGAAATGGTGGAATACTTCATTTTTCCTTTTTGAAGATTAGTTTTATTATTACTAACAGAAACTTACAAAAGAATAGCTAGGCACAACCTACAACCAATAATCAATCCTAGAACTGTCAAATTTGTTATTCGGGGTTCCCACTAGAAGCAGCATATCAATTTCCCTGACTTTTCCTTGATTTACCTGACATGCCAAAATCTATTTCCCTGACTTTGATCTTCTACAATTCACCCCCAACATGTGTAACACACTACTACAAAATACAGTAGGTCATGGCAAAAAACACACTTCCCCATTTCAAATACAAAGCGACCAATGAACGCAAAATTAATTTTTTTTTAAACCAATTATTGTGGTTTTGTGGAAAAATCAATTATTAAATGAATGGTTCAGAATTACACAAAAAGTAAACACATTGTATCAATTATGTATCATAAAAAAAAGGAAACAAATAATTTTTTTCCTGGCGGGGACGACAATTCCCTGAGTCTTAGTCAATTTTCGCCATTTTCCCCTGATTTCCCTGACAAAATTCTTTCATCGACAAATTATATTGTTTTTCCCGATTTTCCAGGTTTTCCAGACGAGTGGGAACCCTGTGATTGTTTAGTATTTCGTTTGTTTTTCATTTGTTTCATAGCTATAGCGTTTAATAATGATCTACCATCTACCTATTAGCTCGTGGACAAGCTCAACGCGCTCATCGCTTTACATTTCGGCACAACTTGACTATACCACATTATATTAGTGAATTTTCGTAGCAAAAATTCACTAATGGGGAGATCCTGACTTTTGAATTTTGTATCACACCGATAACTCAAAAAATAATAGGCCGATTTTGATAAAATTTGGCATGTACCTTCCTTTTGTAAATGGCTTGGATATATTCGTTAATCAGGAAAATCGGACAAGGTTTTCCGGAAAAATTTTGAGTTTTCATTCGAAAAAAAATTCTCCGGAATTAACAAAGCAAGGGCAACCAAATTTGGTACACGGATTTATATCATTATAGGTAAGCTACCTACTAGCTAGCTCTGTAGATTAAAGGACAGAACAGTTACAGGCATTTAAAGAAAAATAAATTTTGGTTTTCCTCAAAACGTCAAAGTCGCGTTTTAAAACGTCAGAATTGGTAATATTTAGACAATGAACCTGAAACTAATATGACCTATGGAAAAAAAATGTCTCAAGAAGAATGTTTTACAAAACCTGAACTCTTGGTTTCAATCGTTATTGTCCTTCATTTTACTAAAATATTCCCAGAAAATTCATTTGAAATAGACCATTTCTCTGATGATTTGGCAGTAGTGTTGGCTATAGAGTTTATCGTTTAATGGTATATCATTTTTGTCGAATTTTCGTAAAAAATCAATAAAGCTCAATATATCGTTAGTTACGAAAAAAATTGTATACATTAATTATCGGGTGTCTTGAGCTACATTAAAAAAAAAATCCACAATTACAGGGTGGCCTATAAGTCGTTAGTCATTCAAATTTTCTTTTTTTTAATCGAACACGCGCTATGTTATTGCATTGTTGCATTTTCCATCGAAATATAATACATATTTGTAAGAAAAGAAATTCGGGACGCAGAAAGTGCGTTATGGTAGCAAATTTTCATTACATGCTTCAAATTTGAATAGGTCAATTTGCTATTAACCTATAAGGTTGACCAGGAAACCAGTTTTTTCTGGAACAATTTAAGTTTACTTTCGGAAATTTTTGTACATTTTCAAACAATAAAGTTATTTTGATGAAACATGGCACATTGTTTCTACTATATAGATTATACTGGTAACCAAATTTGATGCTTTTTGCTATTAAAAACATTTAAATGAAAATTCACTACCATAACGCACTTGCTGCGTCCAGAGTTTTTGAGAATTTCAACTTCCTATCTTAATATTTTTTTTAGTTGGAAAAATGAACAAGCTATTACAAAATCGAAATTTGTGCGTAAAGTAAGCGAGCCATAGAGGAAATGCAAGGTACCTTTTTTTGTTGCAAAATTATTGTAGATTTTACAAAAGTGAAAATAATAAAAAAACAAGTGACATATCATTTTTTATTTTCAAAAGGATGCCTGCAAACCCTATATCTACGCCGCTGATGCAACTAGGCCAATGATTTTCTACATGTGTATGAAGCTTTGGCTACTCACACAACTCAGATAATTTTGTTGAAAAAAAGATTCCTTCAAAAGTTATGTAATAAAAATAATTTTTCATTTGAAATTTCAACACCCTATGTCTCGGAAATGGAGACCGATAGGTCACATGTTCATATAAAGGAAAAGTCTTATTTTTGGCTAAAAAATTTGCTATTAAATTTTTTACCAGCCAAAATGTTACACCCTGTATATGACATTTTCTGCAACCCTTGTAGAAACGTTATGTCAAAACATATCACAAATTTGTTTTGCAATTAGCCACCCCACTGAGGCAAAAACTTTTAAACCGATTAAAAGTAATAAAATTTGTAGCTATCTTCCTAGCCTATAATGAAAATTTATATCCCAAAGCAATTCGTCTCATCTTCTTGAGTGATGAATGATGCTGATTAATGACCTACGTTCTCGTCATGTTATCTGTAAACTGTAATGTCTAAGCCACAGAATATCAGACGAGACAATACATGAGGAAACCTCGCCTGTATCACGTCTACCATCGCGAGCAACTTTAATCTCTCCAGAAAATTTCCCAGCCATAAAAGAAAACACGCTAATCTGGCATCAATTTTCCGAAGAGAAATATAATACACTACACATGTTAGGTTTTCGTTTTTAACTTGATGCATTCAGTGACTTGAAATCTAAGATGAAAACCGGAAATGCTGCGAGTGTAAATGTCTAAGTTGACTGACGTAAACGTTAAAATAAATAAAAGTTTTATCAAGGTCAGAATAAAAACTAGGATTTGCAATCCCAAGTGTGCAAGCTGAGCCGGTATAGTTCAAGCTCCCATGGCACAAATCCGTACCTCATATGTATACAGGATGTAACATTTTGGTTTGGACAAAATTAATAGCAAATTGTTGATCCAAAAATAAGACTTTTTCTTCATATGAATATGTCTCTTATCGGTCTTCATTTCTGAGATACAGGGTGTTGAAATTTCGAATAAAAAATAATTTTTACTACATAACTTTTGAAGGCATGAATTTTTTTTAACAAAATTACCTGAGTTGTATGAGTAGCTAAAGCTACATACACACGTAGAAAATTAATGGCCTAGTTGCATTAGTGGCGTAGATATTTAGGGTGTGCAGGCATCCTTTTGGAAATAAATAATGATACGCCACTAGTTTTTTTTTTAATTTTCACTTTTATAAAAACTACCATAATTTTTCAACAAAAAAGGTGTCCCCCATTTTCTCCATAGCTCCCTCACTTCACGCACAAATTACGATTTTGTAAAGCTTGTTCAGTTTCCCAATTCAACAATTTTATCATTTATTTGTTTTGCCCAGTAAATAATAAGATAGCAAGTTGAAATTCTCAGCATAATTTGGTATAGTAAAGTTGTGCCGAAATGTAAAGCGATGAGTGCGTTGAGCTTTCCCACCAACTAATAGGTAGATGGTATTTATTATTTCAACAACACACCACGAGGGCTTACAGCCTAAATACTATCGTACCGTGGGTGTCAACAAGGAGGAAAGAGGCAACTTGTTAATTCTGGACTTGAAGGTTTGGAGGTTCGGGGGAGAAGGAAAAACATGTGCCGGCAAGGAATTCCACAACTTGGAAGTCCTCGGGACAAAAGAGTGGGCATAACAATATGTTCTATGTCTGGTGACCTGGATAGTAAAAGGGTGCAATCGCTCTGTTCCCCTGGTAGATCTGCTGAGGGCGGCAGGTGGAGGAATTATGGAAGAAAGCTCCTCTGAGCAGTGCCCGTGCAGATATCTATAAAAGAGAGAGAGGTCACCAACGGCACGTCGGTGGGCAAGGGATGACAGCCTTTGGGTGAGGGTAGGGTCACCGATGAGACGTATAGCTCTCTTCTGAATGGAGTCCAGGATAGCGAGTGTAGAAGCGGCAGCAGCACCCCAGATGTGGGAGCAGTATTCGAGGTTTGGTCTTATTTGTGAAATATATAAGGTATAGAGATTAGCTGATGAAAAGTATTTGCGAGCCCGGAAGAGGAAACCTAATTTCTTAGCAGCCGCTTCTGCAATTGGTGTGACATGTTGGTGCCAATTGATATTTCCACAGAGATGCCAACAAGTGAAAAGGATTCATTGCTTTGAATAACTTGGCTGTTTATTGTGATGGGTCTAGGGCTAGTGTATCTCTTATGAGAAAGAAAGCAAGACTGTGATTTGGTGGGGTTGAATTGTACAAGATTTTTACTTCCCCAGTCTAATATTTTTTTGGAGATCCACGGAGACAGAACCCTTCATTAGTCTGCGATCCTCATCTAGTTGGGCTAAAGAGACAGGCTTAGAATATTGTATATTGGAGTGGAGAGTGCTGTCGTCCGCGTAACTGTGAACTGGGTTGGATGTGCTAGAGAGGAGGTCATTGATGTGGAGAAGAAACAAAGTAGGGGCTAAAGCTGAATCTTGAGGAACTCCTGCATTAATTGGTTACAGTTTAGAGGAATGGCCATCCACGACAACAGAAATGCTCCGGTTAGAGAGGAAATTTGCTGTCCACGTACATAGTTTTGGTGGTAGGCCATAGGCCGGTAGTTTATTAAGCAGCGCTGCGTGCCAGACCTGGTCGAATGCTTTGGATATGTCTAGAGCGACAATCTGGGATTCACCATGTAGTTCCATAGACTTGTTCCAAGAATGGGTGACAAAGGAAAGGAGGTCGGCAGTTGATCTGCGCTGACGGAATCCATACTGCCTGTTATGGATTAGACTGTGTTTTTCAAGAAATTTTAGTAATTCGGTGTTTATATACTTTTCCATCACTTTAGAGATGACTGAAAGGAGAGAAATAGGCCTGTAGTTGCAAGGAAGCGCTTTCGATCCTTTCTTGGGGACGGGTTGTACTCGAGAGGTTTTCCAATTACTAGGGAATATGCCTCTATTGTAAGATGTCTGAAACAGACGAGTCAGGACAGGAGCAAGTTCTGGTGCTCATTTTTTGAGAACAATTGCTGGGATCTCGTCAAGGCCAGAGGCTTTCCTGGTATTAAGAGAAGAGAGCATCTTTTGTACCTTTCTAGTTTTGAAAATGATATCCGCCATTTTATGCGCGACATTGGGGACTGTTGGTGGTTGAACATTTGGAGGTGGGTTGAGAGTAGAATTGCCGGCGAACAACGATGCAAAAGTTCAGCCTTGCCCAGGGCGGTAGAAACAATTTCATCCCCTGAGGTGGGAAAATGCTCTTGCAGAAATTATTCCCAATAGATTTAGTAAGAGTCCAGAAGGGTTTGTAGATCATTATTAAGCGCTATAGCTATGAAACAAATGAAAAACAAACGAAATACTGAACAATCACAAATTTGACAGTTCTATGATTGAATATTTGTTTTTTTATTAGAGTTTTTACTTTGAGAACTGGCTCATTCAGTCACTGTCAATCTTTAAAATGAACAAGGATGCATCTGACCTTGCTTTTTACAATGGCAAAAACAGTCTTAAGAATGTTAATCTAACATTCAATGAGAAGACGTGTTGAAAATTGTATTCAAGCATGTGGGCAACATTTTGAGTACTTATTATAAGTATCACCCATTTGCCTTATAAATTTTGAAATTCATTCCTTTAAAGTTATGTAATAAAAATGATTTTTGATTTGAAATTTCAACACCCTGTATCTCGAAAATGAAGATCGACAGGACACATGTTCATATGAAGAAAAAGTCTTATTTTTGGCTCAAAAATATGCTATTAATTTTTTTCCCAACCAAAATGTTACACCCTGTATATACAGTGTGCCAAATAGAATAAATTCAGTACCTCAATTACTATGCATATTTATAAATAATCCCGAAACATGTCAATTTTAAATTAAAAAATTACATTCTGCGACGTGAAAACTTCACCCCTACATTACACTCCCTTCGATAACTCAAAAAATAATGGGCCGATTTTGATAAAATTTGGCACGTACCTTCCTTTTGTAAATGGATTGGACAAGTTTGTCAGTCAGAAAAATCAGACAAGGTTTTCCGGAAAAATTTTGAGTTTTCATTCGAAAAATTTTTTTATCTCAAAAAATAAAAATGCTATGATAACGAATTTTGGTAGGTAAGTTTAAGATATAAAAAGTAAACTATACACCAAAATTTAGATTTCTATGTTACAAGAAAAAAAAGTTATAATAAAATATTTTGTGCCAGATTATTTCTATGAAAATTCACTACCATAACGCACTTGCTTGGTCCAGGCTTTTTAATTATTGGAATGATCTATGTCCAACTTATACAATATCATTGGATTTTTTCTGTAACACATAAAATAGTTCCACACTAAAGTGTAGATGAAAGTTAGTTGAAATAAACGAGCGCAGCCGTGGCCGTGTTGGAAAGTCGATTGAAACTTCCCAATTCGGACTCGGGGGACGACGGTTCGAGACTCACCGGCAGCGGATGAGTTTTCAAATCACTTCTGTCGTTGAGATCGAGCTCAAGGTGGAGGGTAGGTTAGTTTAGATGAGCAAAAAGTGTCAGCATTGGCCTAATTGCCAGTAAGCATCTTATCTTTTTTTTAGTTAAAATAAGTCACGCCCATGTTCTTCGATATCGCCTACAGACTGCGATAATTGTTTTAATCTCAATTTAGTTTAAATAATGCTTTCTCATGTTTTTAGCGAGAAAAATTGTTCTGCACATTTATAATAGTTTCATAAAAATTAGGTAACATCTGAATGATTTTATAATTTGACCTAACCCAGATAGGTTTGCGCTGGGGGAGATCCTCAGGGATCACCCATTCCATAAAAACTAACACGTGAACCAGCGGGGTAAATCGACGGAAACGGCGCTCCACGCTGTGACGCGAATGGTGGAACGGTCCCTACACTACGGGGAGAGCACATTAGCTGTATTTTTTGTTGTTGTGTTGAGGGGGCCTTTGATACAGCAAGGACGGGTATGGTCTGTGCCACCTTACAGGACAGGGGATCGCCTATATCCCTTATAAGTTGGGTGGCGAGCATGCTGGAAGCAGGAGAGTTTTACTGACCTTAAGGAGCCTGGGGCTTGACTTTGGAGTGACCGGCAGCTGTCCCCAGGGCAGCTGCCTTTAGCGTCAACTATGGTGTCTGGTCATGGACGACCTCATGGAATGGCTTTCCGAGAATGGCTTCTTCGCCCAGGCATATGCTGATGATGGGCTGGTCTTAGCCACCGGCAAATTCCTCAGCGTCGTTGGCATGCACGCAAACAGCCTGTAGTATAATTGAAAGGTAGTGTGGTGAGCTGAGACTCTCCGTAAACCCAGCGAAGACGGAGACGATCTTGTTCACCGAGAATATGGTTCTCGAGGGGCTCAGGGCGCCGGTGAAAAGGAAAACCTTTATCTTTAGCGCTGGAGTTCAAATATCTGGGGTGGTCCTGTACTCCAATGTATCATGGTCTGGTCTGATACCCGGAAGCTGGCCAAACTTCAAAGGTCGGCAAGTCTGGGCATCACCGGCACTATGAGGACGACTCCCTCAGCAGCGGTAGAGGTTTTGCTGATGCTGCCACCGCTTACAATCTGTATCAGAAGGGAGGCTAGACTCTGGAAACTGGTGCGGTGAGAGAGCAATAACAGGACATGCAAAAGTCGCCGAGGAGGTGGGAAAGGAAATGCCAATTTCCACCATCAAGGTATCAAATGCAGAGGATTGTACTGGGCTGACTAGGACATATACCCTCAGAATCCCTAGCAAGGATCAGTGGAGGGAAAATGAGGTTGATTTCTAGTCTGCTAGGCTGGTCTGTTTTACCGACGGACCACAGCTGGAGTAGCAGCGCTGCTCCAGGGCATGGATATACATCGATAGACTGAGGGTGCGCGAGAGTTATGCTCTGTGCGCATATACCACGGCATTCGAAACGGAGGTGTATGCTATTCTGTCTGTAGCTAATCAACAGGATGTGAGAACGAGTCCCGAGAAATGTGTATACATTTGCTCAGATAGTCACGCTGTCCCCCGGGCAGTATACGCCTCAAGAATTAGTTCAACGCTGGCCCAGGGGTGCGCAGGTGCTCTTACGGGACTGTCTAGGACATAGGTGGTACAACTTGTGTGGGTTCCGGACACTCTGACGTGGTGGAAGTGGCGAATGACGTCGCAAGGCTTGGTTCCTGACGGCCGTTCTGTGGCTCGGAGCCTGCTATAGGTATAAGTAGGAAGGTGCTCTCCGACGCCCTAGATAAACCGACCGACCGACTGATCGACAGACAAAAAACTGTCGTTCCAGAATCAACTGAACTGAGGAGGCCATGAAAAAGCACCGGAGGCTGGTCAGTGGCAGTAGGCAGGCGAGGGATTTCGTGGAGAAGCCGGATAGAAACAAGACTGCGTGTCTTCTTGATAGGAGTCGTTCTGCGCTTCAACGCATCATTGGGGTGCTAACAGGCTACTGTACTCTCAGAAGACACCTTTTTACTCCCTTAGGGCTCATCTGCCTCTTTGCCGCCGCGATAGCACCGCAGCCTTTAGCTTATTGTGCATGCCCTTTGTCTTTTCTACTCCACCCATAACTGTGCCTTAAACTAGTATGCAGAGCAATTAGTAGGGTGAAGTTTTATATTGCTCTGTCTCCGGTCTAGTCTGTCCGTAGATCAGTTGTCTTTTGCGGTCCAGCGCTTTACACTCGCACAAGATGTGCTGGGCTGATTCCGCCCACTCGCTGCAGAGTCTGCATGCCAGGTCTCCCTCGAACCGCCCCATTTTATGCAGGTGTTTCTTGACAATCATGTGTCCCGCCTAGAGCCGTCAGCTCCACAGCTGTCTTTGAACTGGGTTCCTCAATTACTGACTTTCCATGTTTGAGCCCTGGACAGTCTGCCCATTACACCTTATGTTCGTTTCTGATCAGGACTTAACGGATCCCCTGGCAGTGCTCTTCGTCACGCGTAGGACCGGTTCTTGTCCAATAAATGGTTCTATTGATCCTCCCTTCGCGAAACTTCCAGATTCTTCATTGCCTTTGACCCCCTGAGTGACCTGGTACCCAGATAAGGGTGGCCTCATTCTACCCAGCCAAGTCGAGAGGAATCCTATTTGCCAGGAATGGGGCGAGACTGAAGAAATGTCTTATAACTACCCGTGTGAATGCGAGGCTTTTGGGAGTCTTCTTCGAACAGAACTCTACAGAGGAGCCATGTAAGTTACGTCCAATGCAAGACCCTCATGGCCTTTATTTCGAGGTCGATGAGGTTTGGTGACGAAACCGAGAAGGGGTGGGCCATAGCTTCTGGGTTGCCGGAGTTGGCAAAAAGGGCCCGTTGTGGCGCTAGACACCCCCACCATTACTACTACTATTACTATTACTTGACCTAATCTAACCTGTTGTTAAAATATTTTTCATTTAGTGTTAAAAGCTATTTTTTGCAAGTTACATATAGATATACTTTTGTTGGTATTATCGTTGTAATTTGTGAACATTCTAAATTTCAGATACACCACAAGTGCAAATTTGGAAGAAAAAATCTGCCAGATGGTGCTGAATTCCATATTAAAGTCTTATTTCATTCCGGTATTGTCACTTTGTTGGTTTTGTTACAAATATGGAGAATGTGACACTAACAGATTACCAGAAAGAGAAAATTATAGATATTACAACATTGGTGTCTTAATGGCATCGCATCTGGATTCTCCCTTTGATTTGGAGCGATGTGGTCCAGCAGTAGACATGGCATTAGAAGAAATAAACGAGAAATTTCTTGCTCAACACAAAATTCAGCTCCGAAAGGTACAAGGAAGGTAAGTGTTCAAATAAATATTAATTTATAATTATAGAATATAATGCGACTTAGATATAAGTAGGTATATATAGACCCGAAATGCTCAGTTAGCGCGGTGAGTAACCTCTAGAATTGGACTAGGAGGTCGCACTTGTTGATGCTTGACTATGGTCAAATGCTCTGTATACACTGTATAAATATACTGCTACTTGAATATCGTGAATTACAGTTAGCACGCAAATTACTACATACACATTCACGGTAGAAGGATTGACTCGACTGAGACTGGCTGGAACTGAACTAGATGAAGTATTTATACATTCCACGCAGACGTCCTAGAATGTTCGAAACGTCAGACCGATTAAAATTTTGATTGGAAAATTGGGTCGCAAATACTAAAAGCTTGAGAAACGCTGGGCTAGCAGATGTGAGCTAAGTAGTTGGATTTAAATTGAAAATAAGAGCAAAACATTCAACTTGGGCAATATGAAGGTGACACCACATAACAACAGTAAGATAATTCTTCTTATTTTGAAATGTAGATTAAAACAAGATATTAAGTAGCCAACATCTACAATTTGTGAAATAGCATTAAATAAATAAATATCATAAAGAATACGATCACCTAAAATCTGCTGGTAAAATTTTCCCACCTTAAAACAGAGAGAGAAAATGTGTTGGTTGTTCCCGTAGCATTTACTTTTTATCTAAAATATCTATTAAAAAAACTAATCAGTAGATTTTAAACTTGCAGCTTAAGTTTTAAAGGCAAATATCTAAAAGACTAATCAGAAGATTTTAAACTTGCAGCTTAAGCTTTGAAGGCAAATATCTAAAAAACTAATCAGAAGATTTTAAACTTGCAGCTTAAAATTTGAAGGCAAATATCTCAAAAAAAATAATTAGTAGATTTTAAACTTGCAGCTTAAGTTTTAAAGGCAAATATCTAAAAAAAATTAATCAGTAGATTTTAAACTTGCAGCTTGAGCTTTGAAGGCAAATATCTAAAAAACTAATCAGTAGATTTTAAACTTAACTTGTGGCTTAAGTTTTAAAGGCAAATATATAAAAAACTAATCAGTAGATTTTAAACTTGCGGCTTACGTTTTAAATGCAAATATCTAAAAAAACAATCAGTAGATTTTAAACTTGCAGCTTAAACTTTGAAGGCAAATATGTAAAAAACTAATCAATAGATTTTAAACTTGCAGCTTAAGTTTTAAAGGCAAATATCTAAAAAAAACTAAGCAGTAGATTTTAAACTTGCGGCTTAAGTTTTAAAGGCAAATATAAAAAAAACTAATCAGTAGATTTTAAACTTGCAGCTTAAACTTTGAAGGCAAATATGTAATAAAAAAACTAATCAGTAGATTTTAAACTTGGGGCTTAAGTTTTAAAGGCAAATATATAAAAAACTAATCAGTAGATTTTAAATATGCAGCTTAAGTTTTAAAGGCAAATATCTATAAAAAAAACTACTCAGTAGATTTTAAACTTGCAGCTTAAACTTTGAAGGCAAATATGTAAAAAAACTAATCAGTAGATTTTAAAATTGCAACTTAAGTTTTAAAAGGAAATATCTATATATAAAAAACTAATCAGTAGATTTTAAACTTGCAGCTTAAGCTTTGAAGGCAAATGTCTAAAAAAAACTGATCAGTAGATTTTAAACTTGCGGCTTGAGTTTGAAAGGCAAATATATAAAAAAATAATCAGTAGATTTTAAACTGGCGGCTTAAGTTTTAAGGCAAATATCTAAAAAACCAATCAGTAGATTTGAAACTTGCAGCTTGAACTTTGAAGGCAAATATGTAAAAAACTAATCAGTAGATTTTAAAATTGCAGCTTAAGCTTTGAAGGCAAATGTCTAAAAAACTAATCAGTAGATTTTAAACTTGCGGCTTAAGTTTTAAAGGCAAATATATAAAAAAACTAATCAGTACATTTTAAACTTGCGGCTTAAGTTTTAAAGGCAAATATCTAAAAAACCAATCAGTAGATTTTAAACTTGCAGCTTGAACTTTGAAGGCAAATATGTAAAAAACTAATCAGTAGATTTTAAAATTGCAGCTTAAGTTTTAAAGGTAAATATCTAAAAACCAATCAGTAAATTTTAAACTTGCAGCTTAAGCTTTGAAGGAAACTATCTAAAAACTAAGCGGCAGCTTTTAAATTCGCAGCTTTGAATCGAGAATGCAAAGAGCTGTCCAAAAAGGTACCACTCGACTGCGATTTTATAGCCGAAGTTTAAATTATAGAGTTTGTGATTTAAATGTGTATAAGTTTTTATCTAACAAAATAAATTTGAAACAATTTTGCTCTGTAGACAATAAATCAGCAAACGTACAAACTATATACAACTGGTAGTAATAGTTAGGATGCAGCAAGTGCGTTATAGTAGCCCATCTTCATACACTTTTTTTCAAATTTTCTCTCAATCCATAGAATCCAACCTTGGTATGTAACATAAAATTTATAAAGCAACATGTGTGCGGAATTTCATCAAAACAAATTTATTTTTTTCGGAGACACAATTTTTAATTTGCAAGGATTTTTCGTATTTGAGAAGTTATTATGAAACTGCGCTCCTATGACGCACTTGCTGCCTGCGTCCAGACTTTTTTAACTTCCCTGTGGACCTTTTGGTAATAAAATATTTTTTACGTTCTATTCATTTCACTTTATTTCGTCATCTGATGAAGCTATCTTTGTTAGTAAAACGATCGTTAGGTCTTAAATGTGGTAAATTTGGTTGTCCAAAGCGTACTTATGTGTATGTGTTTCACGAATGTGCTTTGAAAACAAATGGCGGATCGAGGCTGTTAAAACATCTGCCGGTTGAAGGATTTCATGTTTTCATGGAAAAAATTCAAATTTAAGGCAAGGAAACTCAAAACTTAGCCCACAGCATACGTTTGAAGTAAAAATTCGTAAAAAAGAAAGTCGTAATATTTTCACAAATATCAAAGATGGCTATAGAGAATGCTACAGAAAGTCACACTTATTTTTTAGTCTATATCCAAAAATGCAATAAAAAGTATAGCATTCTATTTAAAATAACGAAGTTGATAGCTACTTCCGGTTCAACCGGAAGTTACACAAAGCTGAATACATTTTCTCGATATTTTTGATAATCACAAGAAAATTTTGTTGAAAGTTTTTTCGGCTAGCTCTTAGGGATATAGAGGAATTACACACTATTAGGACACCTGTATATATATATATATATATATATATATATATATATATATATATATATATATATATATATATATATATATATATATATATATATATATATATATATATATATATAAAGTTTTTTCGGATAGCTCTCCAACCGATAACTCCAAAAATACTTCACCAATCGAAACTAAAATTGGCAATTCCCTTCATTTTGTTAATAGCTTGGATGAGTTTGTCAGACAGTTTTGACACTCACATACTTTCAGAAAAAAATGCAAAAAACTGTTTAAAAATGCAATATCTTTTAAATGACTAGAAGTATGAAACTAAAACTTTACGCGCCCGTGGATATCGTATCAGTTGTCCTCTTTAACAATTTTGAACTTAATCGGTTCAGTAAATTCTGAGTTATACCCAAATAAAAATAAATAATTTACTATATAACCTGAAATTACCTCCTAATGGGTGCCTATAGTGTTAGACAAGGTCAGACTGATATATCAGGGTTACGCTGCTATTGCAAACAAATGCTCCAAATTAAACTTCAAACGAACAGGCTACATATGTTACAATAAACAATCAGCAGGGTTGCCATTTGCCAAAACTGTCATCTAAATTTGAAGATATCAGAAAAATATATAGTCATAAATAAAAATTTTAATGAAAGTGATTCAATTTGTTTAAAGGCAATTGAGAACTACGTTTTATTATGTATAAATATTAAGCTTCCCATTCTTCAAGGTATTTAAAACCCATCGCCCTCTCCTAGTTAAATCTGACAACGCCAGTTAGCTATTTGTCATTGTCATTTGTTATTTTGCAAACTGTCAGTGGGAGGAGTCGAATCGAGGTTATCTTATTCTTATTCTTCTTCTTTGTTTACATACATCATAAGCAAATAATAAGATTCAGCTAATGCCTTAGAATCTAAAAATAAGGTACTTATTGTTTACTTTTAGTTTTGAGTGAATTTTCATTATTACTTACTCTTCATGTCGTATATGGAAAATTTTAAGTTAATAAAACTACATAATATCATGCAGTAGTTTAATTTATACCTATAAACATATGTTCAGTGTAAATTATTAAAATTTTAATTTCAAAATGTACGGCGATAGTAAATAAATGTTGAAATAATTTTAAGTGCAGCAAGTGCGTTATGGTAGCGAACTTTCGTAAAAATATTCCAAATGGTGATAATTCAATTTCCCATTAAACTAGAATATTCAATTTTGATACATACTAAAACTTATATAAAAGCAGCGTGGGTACTAAATTTAACAAATAACACAATGAGCTTCACAGACAACGATAAATTTGTTTTAGAAAACCATTTTTGTTATTTTGTTTGCAGCAACTGTTTCGTTTGAGTGGACTAAAAAAATAAGTGTTGAAAAAGGTCTGGGTGCAGCAAACACATTATGGTAGAGAGTTTCTGTAAAAATATTTGAAATCCGATAACTCAATTTCCTATTAAGCTAGAATCTTCAATCTGGAACCATAGTAACACCTATGTAAACGCAGTCTGGGTACTAAATTACTAAATTAAAGAAAAATAACATAATGAGCTTCGCGGATAACTACAAGTTGGTTTTAAAAAACGTTTTTTGTTGTTTTGTTTGCAAAAACTTGTTCGATTAGGTTGACTAAAACAAAACCATCCAAGCAATTAAAAGGAAAAATACCTGCAATATTTATGATTGGCAGGTACATTCTTTGTAAATAATTTGTTTTTTTTTTCTAGAAAACTTTTGTGCCTTTAATGAAATTTGTAACACAATTTTTTAAAGAGACTTGCAGTACTTACATATATCTCTACCAAACTATAATTTTCTAGCTCCATATAAAATAGAAACTTATTCAAATAATCGCTAACTGGGACCTCTAAAACCGGTCTCCCAGGTCTTTTTAAATTTAAGAATTAGTTTTAATATAATAATATATCTTACTAATAGTGTACAATTACTTATGAAAATTCACTACTATATTGCAGTTGCTGCGTCTCGAACATTTTTTATTTTTGATATAGTTTTAGTTTTACTTTTTTGGTGGGAAGAACTGTTTAAAACACTTTTTGGTAATCTCAACCCATATTCAGGAGCTTGTTTTATAAATAGGATGCTAAAGAGAAAATGATGCAAATATACCCTCCTAATTGCGCTTTGCCCTTTCTGTAGCTAACAATTTAGGGACCATTATACATCCTTGCGAAAATATCGTGATATCTTACAAACTTCTCTGGAAGCATTTATTATCTATTTGAAAACTTTCTATTCCCTTGATGAAATTCATAAAAATTTTAATACTCTTCAGGTTATGACTTGGGTAAAGTAAAACTTAAATAAAATTCCTTACAATGTAGGCACGAGTATATTTTGTTAATAAACAGGAAATGAAACGAGTTATACAGCAGATCATCTGTAGCTAAAGTTCTTACTTTTGTAAGTTAAATAATTATCATGTTTTAATTTTTCTGTTACGTCTTATTACCAAGCTTTATTTCACATTACTAAACTTGCTACACATACTTTCCGTACAATGAAATTCAATCATTTTCAAATATTGTAGATCCTGATTGAAATAAAATTTCGGGGCGCAGCAAGTGCGTTATAGTAGCGAATTTTCATAAGAATTGTACACCACTCTTATACGGCACATGAGTAAAGTTAATACTTTAAACTTACACAGACCTTGAAGATCGATTTTAGAGGTCCTAGTACGCGCACATTTGAAGAATAATTTCGAAAATGTTACCATCGATATCGCTCTATTATCAAAAAAATCTTGCATTCTAACTTCTTTTGACAAAAATGCCCAAAACTCAATTTTCTATGAAGCTAAAGAACTAAATTTTGCTATATCTGTAGATAGTGTAAGTTTCTTTAAAAGAAATTAGTATTATAAATTTCATTAAAGTCATATAAAAGATTTCCAGAAGGAAACTTAATTCATATTTAGAAAAGTAAACTATCTGCCAAATTATAAACGTAGCAGTTATTTTTCCTTATTAACCGCCAGTATGATTTCGTTTTATTCAAACTAATCAAACCGGTTTTTTCAATATCAACAATAGCAAAATTATAATTTCAGACTTATAGGTGACAAACTTATTTAGGCGTTTTAAACAAAATGAGATCTTGTTCAAAACGTATGAAATCTGTGCACTATTGTTTCTCCAAATGTCAAAATAAAATATATAAAAACATACATTCTTTGAGCTGGATTCGATCGAGTAACCTTCTGCTTAGGAGGTAATCAATCAATCAATCAATCAACAAGCTTTATTATCTAATAAACTTTTGAATACAAAAATATATACAAGATCAAAGTTGAATATTTTACAATCTTCCAGCTATAAAACTATTACAATGTTGTTTGGCTTAACTACTAAGGTTTTCTTATTAGGTAAGTTTCTTATTTAAATAAGGTTTACATACTACGTATACATTTTTATGACTATTTTACAGGGAAAAAGCTACTATAAAAAACCCTCGCTTTCGATTGCGTTAAGTTAAACTGTTCCATAATGGTGTTTTCATGGTAATTTGTCTAGTGACTGTGTTAAAGTACTAAGACGTATATAACGTGTCTTAAACCTATGGCTATTTATATTATTAAGATCTATTTCTATTCTAACAACTTAGACGGTATTTACATATATATTGCAGCGATAACAAGTGTCAGAGTTATAGCTAAGTGTTGAAAAATGATAATCCTTGGTAAGGGAGTTTGTGTTGTAGGCGGAATCCTAGGTTACTATTTTTGTATTTTGATATGTTTTTCAAGGTTATGTTATGATCTAGCTATGTGGAGTAGAAATTTTCGGCTAAGTTTTCAATTTTATTATGGATAAATGGCATGTTGGCTAGGTGGTGTAATTCACTTATTCTTGTGTGTCTGTTTTTATTTAAGATTAATCGCAGGCACTTATTTTGGTAGATTTGCAGTCTTCTAATATGGGTAAGCAAACGTGGGGCCCCTTGCGCTATTTAGGCACGCGTGAAATAACATGTTATTTGAGTGATACTTTAGATCGGCTTAATGCCCGGGATATTATATTCAAAGTATACAGAATTAATTAATTACAGAATTAGTAGAATTACCATTGAAACACATCCCACGACTCTTTAGGTCTTATATGACGTCTTATGTTTAAGTTTAAAGATAAAAGAAACGTAAAAACGTCAAGAAATAACAGAAAAATTACTTTGAGAATTTTGTAGTTTTTCTTCTTAAAATGTCAAAGTCGCGATTTGAGACGTAAAAATTTCCAATTTTTAGACGGAGAACCTGAAACAAATGTGGGCTATGTAAAGCAAATGTAATAATAAATGTGTGTTGTGTGTGTGTGTGTGTGTTTTTATTTCTTAAACGTCGGCCTATTTCCGCGACCATGGCCAATCACCGACGCCAGGGTGCAGTTTCACCTTACTAACCTGGAAATTTTTGCCGAACCCCTGCCTTTCTGTAAGGAGCGTAGTGATCTTTAACGTGCTCAACATCGCATGGACCGACGGCTTGACGCCCCCTCCGAAGGACGGAACGTGCAAACATTAAACTTACTCAAATACAATGTCAGAACCTCGGTTGACGTTATGTATATGACATTTTGGTAATAAATGTATCATAACTTATTGCCAAAAATTATTTTCGCGAAAAAATTGTTTGCAAATTTTCGTGTACATTTTTTTTGGGAGTTCCGTCAGAAAGCTTTTTGTGGATAATTATATCTTGCTGGATTGGCAAATAGCTTGAACAGGTTCGTTGGCCAGAAAATCGGACCAGTTTTTTGGGGAACATTTTAAGTCCATTTTCGGAAAATTTTCGTACATTTTTTACAATACAGTTATTTTAATGAAATATGGTACATTGTTTTTACTATATGGGTTATACCGGTAACCAAACTTGATGATTGCCTTCATTAAAAAAATATATATTTGTCATTAAAGACATTTTAATGGAAATTCACTACTATAACGCACTTGCTGCGTCCAGACTTTTTATTGATCACGTTAAACGTAAACACTGAAACGCAACGTATGATTATTTCTAAAGACGAAAACTTATAACTCATTGTCTCTTTATAGATAAAACTTTAGAACTCTTTGTCTCAAACAACATTCTAAGAGTCGTATCTGCATATATTAAAAAACTCGGGACGCAGCAAGTGCGTTATGGTAGTGAATTTTTATTAAATGCTTCAAATTTAAATAACTCAATTTTCTATAAACTTAGAGAGTTTAATTTCAATACGTAGTAAGGTTTTTCCTAAGGCAAGATATCCACAAAATTTTATTAAAATAACTTTGTAATTTTCGGAGAAAAAAATTTTTTTCGAAAGAAAATTTAAAATTTGAGTAACTCAATTTTCTCTAAACTTAGAAAGTTGAATTTTGGTACGTAGTAAGGTTGAGGCAACATATATAGTAAATTTCATTGAAACAGCTTTGTTACTTTCGGAGAAAAAATTTTTTTTCGAAAGTAAACTCAAAATTTTTCCGGAAAACCCCGTCTGATTTTTCTGGATAACGAACTCATCCAAGCCATTAATAAAAGACAGGCAGTTGCCAAGTTTCATCGAAATCGGTTAATTACAGCTACTGATGAAGACAACTTCGTTGTCAAAATACGTATCAAAAAAGATAGCGCATAACTCTGTTATTATTGTTGTAGTTTTTGGGGTTATTCTACTTTTTGTTTCAGTTTCCAGCCACAATGTCCAGTCTCAGTCTTTTGTGAATAAAAATTATTATTATTATTTGTTATTTTTTGAGATTTCAGATGTTTTTATGAAAATTGGCTACCATAACGCACTTGCTGCGTCTAGATTTTTTGAACTGCAATTTGCTTTTTTACAGTACATACCAACAAAATATCAATCAGATTTTGGACCATATCACATCGTCTTCTATTTTAACACTAAAATAAATTTAATATTGAATGAGACAAACTTTAATTACTTTTAGTAGTACCAATCATAATAAAAATATGTCTAGTCAAAGTAACAAAACCCGATAAAAAAACAATTACGAAAACTAATAAATGCTGTTGAGCCAAAAATAGCCTTGTTAATATATCATATTCCCTTTCTTTGTCCAATTTTATCATATCTTTTGTTGGTCAGTAACAAAATCAAACAAATTATATCCCAAATGATACAGAAAACTTTACAACTCTAGATCTAAATAAAAGGACTGTAACAGCGGCAGAAGCAGAAGTCAATGGAAGGTTGATGAATGAATCTCATGAGTCAATAAGAAAAGCATTGACTAACCAACAGCAACCACATACTTATGATTTAAACATGTTTCAAATTTGAATAGCTCAATTTTCTGTAACCCTAGAAAGCTGAATTTTGGCACATAGTTAGGTATTTCCCAAAGCAATATGTAGACCAAATTTTATCGAAATTTTCGGAAAAAAAATTTTTTTTGAAAGAAAACTCAAAATTTTCCCGGAAAACCCCGTTCGATTTTCCTGGCCAACGAACTCATCCAAGCCATTAATAAAAGAAAGGCACTTGCCGAGTTTCATCTAAATCGGTTAATTATTTTTTGAGTTATCAGACGGATATATATATATATATATATATATATATATATATATATATATATATATATATATATATATATATATATATAAGCATATAAAAATTCAAACTGACCCCGGATATGGGTTCTAGGGGTCCTAATTCGCGCTCATTTGAAAGAATTTTTGCAAAGTCTCACCATCGATACCTCTCTATTAGTGAATTTTTTTAATAAAAATTCACTAAAAATAACTTTAATACGAGTTAGCAACGGTTACTGATAACCTGACACCTTTCGTTGTTGAAATAAGTATCTAGGGCATAAGTTTCTGTGATCATTTTTGTGGGTTTGGGATTATTCTGCTTTCTGTTTTTACACTCGTTATTGCCCAGTTCTTCACTACATTATTACTACCTCATAAAATGTTGGCTGTGTTTTAGGCTAGTTGGAAAACACAGTTTTATCTGAATATATAAAAAGTCTGGACGCAGCAAGTGCGTTATGCAAGTTAATTTTCATAAAAATGTTTTTAATAGCGAATGCGAGCAGGCATCAATCTGATTACCGCCGGAATAGCCTATTTAGTAGAAACAGCGTACTATATTTTATCACAATTACTTATTGTTTGAAAATGTACAAAAAGTTTCCGAAAAACTTAAATGTTGGATTCCTAGCCAACAAACCTTAGGTTAATAGCAAATTGAGTTATTGAAATTTGAAGGATTTAAGGAAAATTCGCTACCAAAACGCACTTACTGCGTCCAGATTTTTTTCTTACAAACATGCATCATATTTCGATAAAAAATGCAAAAATGCATTAACGAATTTGTTATACGAAAATTAGCTAAACATTATAGACCGTTAAACCATAAACTTCACTAAACCTACAGCGAAAACATCAACTTAACTAAACCGACAGCCAAAGCATCAGAGAAAGGGTCTATTTGAAATGAATATTCTGTAAATATTTTGAAGGCCAGTGACTGTTGAAGCTGAAACTTAAGGTTTCGCAGAACGCGCTTCTTGCAACATTTTTTTTTCACAATCCGTATTTGCTTTACGTTCTTTGTCTAAACATTGCCAATTTTGACGTTTCAGATAGCGACTTTGACGTTTTGAGGAAAACTCCATATTTTTTTTAACTGCCCATAACTTTTTGCGTTTAAACTTAGAGACCTAATCAATGGTACATTGTTCACTCTTTATAATAGAAACATGTGTACCAAATTTGGTTGCCCTTACTTTGTTATTTCCGGAGATATAATTTTTTTTTAGAAAGAAAACACAGAAAACACTGATTTTCCCGGCTAACGAACCTATCCAAGCCACTTGCACAAGGAAGGTACTCACCAAATTTGATCAAGTTCGGCCCATTATTTTTTGAGCTATCGGTGTGATACACACACACACACACACACACACACATATATATATATATATATATATATATATATATATATATATATATATATATATAAACATATAAAAATTCAAACTGACCCCGGATATGGGTTCTAGGGGGCCTAATTAGCACTCATTTGAAGAATTGCTTTAAACAAAAGTCTGGATCTCCCCATTAGTGAATTTTTTTAAAGAAAATTCGCTAAAAACTGGATACGCGAACAGTTTAAATACACATATACCATTTACACTTACATTCTTTGTATATATCATAAACTTTATGAGTTTCAACCCTTTTCTTTGAAATTAATTTGAAATACATTTTCCTTTTCCATCCAATTTACTGTGGGGCTATAAACAAAGCTCCTATAAATACATTTTCTGGTATACACTCCTATAAACAACACTGTTACGGATTTCACTGCAACAAGTTTAAAACTCGAGCAGAGACTTGAGCTGCTTATTTACGACAAGAATCAAACGATGAAACTCAACGGACTCATTTAAATCTTGAATATCCTGCAGTTATTTGTTACGATAGTACCTCTGGATACATGGTCTTACAATTCATGAACAAGCGAAGGTCTTGTGTTTTGCTAGGGATTAAATGGGGTGGAAATCTCGAAATGGTAATTGAAACGCCTGTTTAATTTCTTACTGACACTTTAAGAGTGCTGTGAGTGAACAGTTTTATTGTAGTTTTAGTCGTTTTGAATTGACTAGATTTTATACAAGCAATTCTAACATTTTCATGAAGCATTTCAGTGTTAGAAAAATTAATTCGGCCTGCTAATAGAAATATGAGTGTCACTTCAGTTTTATGGCAACTTTGGTATATAGAATTTTCTGCAAATATTTTAGTAAAATCAAGGACAATGGTGATTGAAGCTGTAACTTAAGGCTTCGTGAAACACATTTATTGTGACATTTGCTTTACATAGCCCGTTTTTGTTCCAGATTCTCCGTCTAAAAATTGCAAATTTTTACGTCTCAAATCGCGACTTTGACATTTTAAGAAGAAAAACTATAATATTTTCAAAGTAATTTTTCTGATATTTCTTGACCTTTTTGCGTCAAGAAAACCTAATCTTTGTCTGGAATATACAATAGATCTTGTCATCCAAACAAAATATTTTGGTTTTCTGCATTTCTCTGGTCATCAGTGGCACCCAATTTTTTTAAATGTCTGTAATTCTTTTTCCTTTCAATATAAAGATCTGAATTTTGGCACGTGGGGTAAGTTTAGTAGTGTAAACGTAAGTACCGAATTTAGTTGCCATAGCTTTATTATTTTCGGAGATACAAAAATTTTACGAAAGAAAACCCAAAATTTTCCAGGAAAAACTGGTCCAATTTTATTGGCTAACGACCTTGTCTGAGCCACTTGCGAAAGGAAGGCACCTACCAAATGTTATGACAATCGGTCCCTTATTTTTTGAGTTATCGGCGTTATATATATATATATATATATATATATATATATATATATATATATATATATATATATATATATATATATATATAATTTTTAAAGAAAATTCACCAATAAAAGTTAATTGTGTCTATGTTTTTAGTATAGTAATAAAATGTATATAGTACGGTGTGTCCCAAAGTTGATGGGAATATATTGCTATCTCCGTTATTATTAGAGATAGGGAGACGGCTAAATTAGCAATGTTTTGTAGAATTTCATGCTCGTTCCAAATATGACTTGTATTATTCTATGCCTCTTTTCGTGTTCGAGTCATTTAAAAAAATGTCGGTTTCTTCTTTCTTCAATATCTAAGTAGGCGTTGATCTGACATCTCAAGACGTGCACATTATTAGGATACTTTTTATAGGTTAATATTTTTGTGTTATTCTCAACTTTGGCTTGTCATTTGTTTTTGAGCTATAGGTATCAACGTCTGTTTTTCTTATGGCAGCCATATTGTATTTTTTGTTCATGTGGTAGCCTGTGCAAAGAGCTTTCCAACAATGTTCAACATTGTTGATAAATCTTGTAATTCCACTGACAATTATGAGAAAACCCGTTTTGAGAATAGTAGGCTATGAAATTCAATACCAGAAAACAAATGACAAAAAAAATAGGGTTAAAAAAGTAGTAGGCCATGGAGTCTAACAATAGGCTTCTACTTTTAACATAATTTTCCGTAATGATTCACGATAAAAAAATATTGTGATTTAATTTACAATACTTAATTAGGTAATAATGCTAGGTAATATTGCGTGAAGCAATTCAATAACGAAACCCCGCAATAACAAATAGAAACCTTAAAATACACTAAATAGAAAATTGTTCAATATGGCCACCGTTTGTTCAATGCACTTTATACACCTTTTTGAAACATGCCTGCAAACTCTGGTGAGGGTGTTTTGGTTAATATGATTTATAGATTCCGTGATTCTGTTTCGTAATTCATTGATATTTTGTGGTGGATCGAATTTATATACATCATTCTTCAGAGTACCACAAAGATAAAAATCCATGGGTGTTATATCAGGACTTCGAGCACACCAATGAACCGGCCCATTATTACAAATGACACGATGATTAAAATTTTAGTACAAAAATTCGTTGACGATCCTAGCATTGTGAGCTGGACAACCATCTTGTTGGTACCAAATCTCGTCTAAATTATCGTGAACTCTTCTAATTTTTGGTAAGATATCACTTCTCAATAGATTAAGATATCTTTCCCCAGTTGAAGTATTTTCAAAAAAGAACCGACCAACAATGAAGTTACCTGAATTTTTTTAAAATTAACTGTCTAATCTACAAATAAAAATAACAGTTTTTTACCTAATAAGCCGCACCAACCATTAATACCAAATCTGTCTTGCAATCGTTTTTCTTCCTTTAGATGGGAATTTTCATTTGCCCAATAATGTCTATTATGGCCATTATACACACCACAATTTGTAAATCTGGATTCATCAGTCCATATTATTTCCAAATGAAAATTTTCGTCTTGCTGACATTGTCCTTGATACCATCTGCAGAATTGAAGTCGCTTAGGGTAATCGTCAACATTTAAGCCTTGTACGATTGTAGGTTTGTATGGATGGTAAATACTTTGTTTTAATACACGGTGTACCGTACTTTTCGGAACGTCAATTTGTTCACCATAAAACCGAACAGATTGCGGAAGGTTTTCGTTTGAAACCTGTACGACGGCATTATTTCGTTCTTTATTTTTAGGCATTGGTAGTTTTTTTGCGAGAAGCTACCGTCGTTCAATAGATTGGCCACTATCCTGCGAAATATTTTTCGTTTCAGAGACTGTATGTATACTGAATTTAATAGAAAATATACCGTGAACACACGAGCTCGCTTTGCGATCGGAAATCAACTGACAAACTAAGTAATTTCGGTAGCCTTCATAAATTAAAAAGAAAGTGCATACAGAATGTTTAACAGCTGTGTCTTTCTCAAGAAAAATGTATCTTACTCCTTTCTGCCGTGCCGTACATGCATTTTTGAAAGAGATCAAGTGTAAAAGGATAGGAGAAATTAAAATTTATTACCTTAACATAAAAATTCTCAGATATGAATCTTTCTCGGCGTTCCTATTGTAAGACAGTGACACGTTCGGAGATAAATAGGAATTCATCACAACAAAATAATCACTCTGTAACAGCTTATTCTGCATATACATACTACTACACTACCCACAGGTTCTAACGAATGTCACAGATTTACTTTTCTCATGATTTTTGCAACGCAGTGATTACAATAGGCAGACCCGCACTTCGATGGCCTTTGGAAACGAAAATTGGAATTTCGATATATTCCTGATTTTAAATTTTGATCAATTTCTCAGCACCGATAATCCACAAACCGGATAATTCGCACAGGAATTTTCGAGAGTATACTCTATATATATATATATATATATATATATATATATATATATATATATATATATATATATATATATATATATATATATATATATATATATATATATATATATATATATATATATATATATATATATATAGGGTGGCGCATTGAAAACGAAACAGACCGATTTGCGTCCAGAGAATTTTTTTTAAGAAACGCTGAAACACGTCATTTTTAATATTGAGGGGGACATGTCTTGACATAAAACTCAACTTTGTCACATCAACCCCTTAAGGGTGGTGATAACAACCCTTATATTTTAAATAGAGAACATGGATCGAGTGTTACATCATTTGAAAGCTCTTTCTTTTCTGGATTCAGCACTTTTTTTTTTGGAAGTTTTATCAACTCGTTTAAAAATTAATCACAGTTGAAGATGCAAAAACGCATTTCACTCATTCCGATAAAAAATGTGCTGATAGTCAATGTTTTGTTGGTTTGTAAACAAAAAATTAACGATCAGAACATTTCTTATCGGAATGAGAGAAATCCGGTTTATTATTTCAGTTTATCGGTCGGTTTGATACTTGATAGTACTACCGAAAATTAATTTCACAATGGTGTATTCTGTAGAAGAAAGAGTTCAAATAATTACTCTTTTTTTTCAAAAACGATGACTGTGCCAACCGTACCGCAAATTTGTTTAATGAACGACATCCGAACAGACATGTTAACAGAAAATACATTTTGAAGTTAGTTGCAAAGTTTCGACAAAGTGGTTCAGTAGCCAACAAAAAACGGGATCTTAAACGTGAATTTCCGGTTAGAAATGAGACTACTGAGATTGAAGTTTTAGGACAAATTGCTGCAGACCCAACTTTGAGCACGAGAAAATTGGCCACTGTTTCAAACATCAAAAGAAGAACTATTCAGCAAATATTGAAGCATCATAAATTTCACCCGTTTAAAATTCATCTTGTACAACAACTGAATGAAGATGATTTTGATCGGCGGCTGGAGTTTTGCGAAGTTATGACTGCACGAATAGCTGATAACAGGAACTTTCTGCTCAATATCTGTTTTTCAGACGAGTGTACATTTTTATTAAACTCTACAGTCAATCGTCATAATTGTCGTTATTGGGCAGATAATAATCCAAGAAATTTTCACGAAGTCCACACTCCAACTCCACAGAAATTGAATGTCTGGACTGGCATTTTTAAAGACCGTTTAATCGGACCAATTTTTATTGATGGCAATTTAAGTGGCGAAACGTATTTGGAGTTACTAGAAAATATCGTTTACCCTCTACTAATTGACGTTGTTGAAAATGATGATCGCTATCAAGAAAATCAATTAGCGTTTCAACAAGATGGAGCTCCTCCGCATTTTTCACAACGTGTTAGGGAGTTTTTGAACAGAGAGTTACCAGGACAATGGATTGGGTGTAGAGGTGCTATTAAGTGGCCCCCTAGAGCATCGGATTTAACTCCTTTAGACTTCTTTCTATGGGGCCATTTAAAGAGTAGAATTTACGCAACAGAACCGGAGTCTCTGGAAGAATTACGACGACGCATTGTTGAAGAATGCCGTCTACTAACTCCACAAATGCTCCAGAATGTCAGAGCTCGTTTTGAACAAAATGTGTACTTTTGTATGGAAACTGGTGGTCAACAATTTGAACACTTACTTAACTGAATAAACATTTTTGAAAGTTTGGTTTTGTTTTTTAGTTTTTTTAACGAAAAATTTGATAATTAGTGCATTTCTTATCACAATGAATAAAATAAATTCTTGCAACCCCAACTGTGAATAATTTTTAAACGAGTTGATAAAACTTCCAAAAAAATGTCTGTGCTGAATTCAGAAAAGAAAGAGCTTTCAAATGGTTGTAACACTCGACCCATGTTCCATATTAAAAATATAAGGGTTGTTATCACCACCCTTAAGGGGTTGATGTGACAAAGTTGAGTTTTATGTCAAAACATGTCCCCCAATTGACGTGTTTCAGCGTTTCTTAAAAAAAAATTCTCTGGGCGCAAATCGGTCTGTTTCTCCACTCTGTATATAAACATCTAAAACATGAAACTGATTATTGAGATGGGTTCTAGGGGTTTGCGTTGGTTTTATGAATTTTTTTAAAGGTCTCAAAGTCTCGTAATTTTGGAATTTTTTCACGAAAATTCGCTAATAAACATAATAAAGGGTGAATGCATCTTATTCGAGTTTCAAACATAACGCACAAATCGATGTGGCTTTAGTAATCAGAATTTTTGATTGCTCGAAGAAAATGTGAAAGCGCTTCTCAGAAAATTATAATTATAATTATTACGTATTATTAGCGGCTTTACAATTTTTTTAGTAAATTGATTTGAAATACATTGGATATTTATTTAAAATGGAAAAATTTAAAATGTACAGTGATTGCGAGAAACACAGCCTTTCTACTTTCTTGTGAGACTTATAAGAATAATTAATTAGTAAGTTATCGACTTCAAGAAACAAATTAAAAACTATAAGATTTCTACATTTATACTATCACAGGTAAATGGACTTTCATTATTAAGGTGCTAAAGTGAAAAGTAAATTCGTTATTCAACAAAGATCAACCACACATTAAACCAAGCAGATTTTGTCAAATTTCCTCTAAGGGTGTTTTGCGTCAGAATTAATTAAAACCACTGCTTGCCCTGTGGGAGCCGCCATTTGTGCACGTGCTACCAGTTGTTAAAGTTTCATTATCAATAGAGCTAATAAATTTTAATTACCATCCTTATAAGTGAATAAGCTATTGATCTTCGATTCATTGCCAAAGGGTGATAAAACTCATTTATTATCCATTAAATATGCTCGTAATTCGACGATACAAGAAGAAGTTATAATTTTATTAGACTTAATACTGATACGAAGCATCGTTAAACACTTTTAATTTCAAGGACCGTTCTTGTTTTTAACCCACTTTCGACTGAACATATATTTTTATTCGATAAGTTTTCTTCATTTATTACACGTCTATTTCACCGAGTGAAGATTTTTAACCTGTGATGAGCACTGATAACTACAATTTGGAGAGCCCAATTCTCCATAACATATTTTTCAGACTTGACGATAGTTTCGCAGCAAACAAGTGATTCCAAATTTCGGGATCGGGATTAAATTTTGGGATTTTGTATCACAATCTCGGGATTCCGGGATTAATCCCAAAAATCGAAACAATTTTAAAAAACTCTGGACGCAGCCAGTGCGTTATGGTAGTGAATTTTCATGAAACTATTTTTTAATAGCAATAATGTGTGTTTTTTTAAGAAAGCAGGCATCAAATTTGGTTACCAGTATAACCTATATAGTAGAAACAATGTGCCATCTTTCATCAAAATAACTTTATTGTTTGAAAATGTACAAAAATTTCCGAAGGTAAACTTAAAGTGTTCCCGAAAAAACTCGTTTTTTTGTCAACCTTATAGGTTAATAGCAAATTGAGCTATTTAAATATTAAGCATTTGATCAAAATTCGCTACCATAATGCACTTACTGCTCCCAGAATTTTTTTCTTACAAACATGCATTATATTTCGATGGAAAATTCAATAACATAAGGCGTGTTTGATTAAAAAAAAGAAAATTTGTATCACCAACGACTTATGGGCCACCCTGTGATTGTAGAAATATTTTTTTAAGATGTAGCTCAAGACACCCTATAATTAATATATACATTTTTTTTAATATCTTGTATAATAACAGATATATTGAGCTTTATTGATTTTTTTTACGAAAATTCTAAAAAAATTATATACCATTAACGATAAACTCTATAGCTAAGACTACTGCCAAGCATCAGAGAAAGGGTCTATTTGAAATGAATTTTCTGGAAATTTTTAGTAAAATGAAGGACAATGACGGTTGAAACTAAGACCTCAGGGTTTGTAAAACATTCTTCTTGACACATTTTATTTCCATAGCCCGTATTAGATTCAAGTTATTTTCCTAAATGTTGCCAATTTTGACGTTTAAATCGCAACTTTGACGTTTTGTGAAAAACCCCAATTTATGTTTTGTTGAAATGCCTATAACTTTTTTGTCTTTTGACCTAGAGAGCTAAATTTTGGTAGGTAACTTGCCTATAATGGTATAAACTCGCGTATAAAATTTGGTTGCCCTTACTTTGTTAATTATGGAAATATACATTATACATTATATACATATATATACACGGCAGATTTTCCTGGCTAACGAACTTATATAAGCCACTTACAAAAGGAAGGTACTCACAAATTTTGACGTTTAAAATCACGATTTTGACGTATTGAGGAGAACCCAAATTTATTTTTCTTTGAATGCCTGTAACTTTTTTGTCCTTTAACCTACAGAGCTAAATTTTGGTAGATAACTTACCTGTAATGATATAAACTCGCGTGTGAAATTTGGTTGCCCTTACTTTGTTAATTTTGGAGATATAATTTTTTTTCAATTTTTTTTAAAGAAAACACAACATTTTCCGGGAAAACCTCGGCGGATTTTCGTGGCTAACGAACTTATATAAGCCACTTGCAAAAGGAAGGTACTCACCAAGTTTTATCAAAATCGGTCCATTATTTTTTAAGTTATAGGTGTGACACATAATATATATATATATATATATATATATATATATATATATATATATATATATATATATATATATATATATATATATATATATATATAAACATATAAAGTCTGAAACTGACCTCGGATTTGGGTTCCAGGGGTTCTAAATAGCGCTCATTTGAAGAAATTTTTCAAAATTCAAAAGTCGTGATCTCCTCATTAGTGAATTTTTTTAAAGAAAATTCACTAAAAATGTGGTAATTAATAATAGTATAATTTTTTGACTATTTTAATAAAAGAACATTGTAATATAATATGTAAAAGTAAAATGTATTCTAATGTGTTTAATATTGATAGGTAACGCGAGAAGATAATACAAATTTAAGTAATATTATAACGGAAGTGGCCTTTGAGCATCAGCAGTGCATCTACGGTAGAATCGGCTAGGCAAGATCTTATCCTTGTAACAATCGATGACGCAGAAGAGAAAACTCGTTCAGATTCCACACTGCTGGGTTGGACGGTAAGCAAGCATTCATAGCATCGCTACAAATGTAAACCGAGTAATCCATCATTTTCTAGTAGAGCCATTTCCTTTTTCACTACCGTTAAAACATCTTCAGATTTTCTTCTGGACGGTTGTTGTACCGGTTTCATCGCATTTACTATAGCCCCTTCTAGTTTGATTTTGAGACTCAAAGTTTGAACTTCTTTCGATCGGATGATTGTCAACTCATCTCCAGATTCGAAACCTTCTTCGTCAAGATGTGTTGAAATAGTTTTAACTTCTTGATAAGCTCTCTGAAGTGTTTTTTACAAAACGCAAAATTTCGTTGGTTGGGGGCGAATTTAAAAAAATATTCTCTCTGTCTTGCTTATAAAGATTTTGGAGATAATCCATGATTACAACGGGACGCGCTCGTCCGGTTCAAGAACGGATCCAGCGGGGAGCGTGGGACGGGGGCAGCCGTTTATTCGGAAGGACCAAGGGTAAGTCACAGTATTTCCCTTGGAGCTCATGCAACGATCTTTCAGGCCGAAACATACTCCATCTTGCACGTCGTGCGAGAAAACAAGAGGAGGGGCTGCACCAACAAGGGGATCCTCATAGCCACAGACAGCCAGGCAGCCCTTAAGGCGCTAAGTAGCCCACGGATAAATTCCAAGCTGGTAAGTGAATGCCGAGACGAGACGAGCGACTTGGCTGGGCAGAATGAAGTCACCCTCATGTGGGTGCCGGATCACTCGGGGGTCAAAGGCAATGAAGAAGCTGACAGTCTCGCAAAGAGAAGGTCAGCAGAACCATTTATGCGACCAGAAAGGGCGTATCGAAAGGCACTGCCAGCGGAACCATCAAGTCCTGGGTCAGAAACGAACACAAAGTATACTGGGCAGACTGTCCATGGCTCAGACATGGGAAGTCAGTAACTGAGGAAACCAGTTCAAAGAGAGCTGTGGAGCTGCTAAGTCTTAGCAGATGACAGCTCAGGAAGATAACAGGCCTCGTGACGGGACACATGGCTGTCAAGAAATATCTGCATAAAATGAGGCGTTTCGAGGGGACCTCGCGTGCAGACTCTGCGGTGAGGGGGAGGAATCAGCCCAGCACATCTTGTGGGAGTGTAAATCTCTAGACCGCAAAAGGCAACTGATCTACGGTCAGTCTAGACCGGAGACAGAACAATATAATACTTCACCCTACCAATGTCTGTGCAGATTAGTTCAAGGCACAGTGATTTTGGAATGGGTGGAGTAGAAAAGACGTGGGTGAGCCCTAAGGGAGAAAAAAAAGCACAGTACTCTGGGGCACGCCACATTCTACATTTTCTGGCTCGCTGTACTGATCTGCAACCTGTGTTGTTTGCACCCTGTCTGACAGGTAATGCTTCATCAATGAGTACACTGTACCCCTAAATTCCATACTTTCCAACACTCATAGTAACCTGACATGATTGACACTATCAAATGCTTTTGATACATTTAAAAACACCCCTATGACACATTTTCTCTCATCCAGTGCTTTATATATTTATTATCTTACATTATAAATAGCATCTTCTGTAGAACTACCTTCTCTGAATCCGTATTGTTTCTCTGAGATAAATTTCTGTTTTATATTGAGATATTCTTACATTTATTATTTTTTCCGTAATTTTGGCTTTGGTTTGATACTATAGAGTTTGGCTTATAATTATTTGGGTCAAACGACCAATTAGATTTATAGATTTCTCTTATGATTGACAACTTAAAATGCGTCGGAAATATTACGTTAGCAGAATCTCGTTCACAAGGTATGCTATCGGTTCGGCTATATACTTAGTTGCAGTTTTAATTAAAAAAGAATCCAAGTCATCATGTCCAACTGACTTACCAACTTTTAGTTCGTTTATATATTTTTGACCTTGTATTTTTTGGTGGGAGTGTGTTTTCTTTAACGTCGGCATATTTCCGCGACTATGGCCAATAGCCGACTCCAGGGAGCAGTTTCACCTCACTATCCTGAAAATTGTGCCGAAACCCTGCCTTTCTGTAAGGAGGGTAGGGATCTTTAACGTGCCCAACATTGCATGGACACGGGACCAACGGCTTTACGCCCCCTCCGAAGGGCGGAACGTGCAGACATTCAACTTGCTCAAATACAATGCCAGAACCTCGGTTGATGTTGAAGTTACAGTTTGTACTGGAAAAGTGAAAGGAGTACACTGGGATCGAACCCAGTACCCCTCGGTTCAGAGGCACACTTCTTACCCCTGAACCACCGAGGTTCTATGGTGGTAGTGAAGAATATACTATATTGAGATGCTTAATGTCTTTTATTAGGTCTGTGTGTCCTGTGAGCAACGCTAGGTGTGATTCTACCAAGTGTAGAAAATGCTTATGCAATTCATTGGATTTTTTTTTTGTCGTTAATAATACTCCCGTCTATTTGTATCCTGTCAATACAGCAGGGATTGGTTTTTACACTCACCAACTTATTTACTGTCTTCCAAATTCTCCATGAGGATTTTTTACCACCATACAGGATTCTAGCAAAGTAATCCCGCTTTGTTATTTGTATTAGGCTTTTAAGCTTATTACTATCTTATATAAACGCTAGTATGAGAGAGGTTGCGAAACATGTAACGCGTTACAAAGTTCTATTATAATGCGGAACTTTGATTATATTATAGCAGTTTTCTAATACAGTGCCGACTACGTACGTATATACACTAAAAATGGTAAAATAAGGAAACTTAAACAAAATTAAACCGACTTCAAAACATGCGCTAAAAAGCGAAAAATAACTGAAGGGTACAACAGAAGAACGGCTATAATCCACCTGAACAGATTTGGAGAAAATCGTTAGAGAGTAAAGTTTAATTTAAAAAAAGTCTCAGTATTTTTGGTAAACAATGTGTTTATTGACAAAAATATAATGATTAAATAAACATTTATTCAAAACTAGTGACGTAACAAAAAAAAGTTTAACCCTGGACTCGTGCCACCTTTCCCCTGAATCAGCCGTCTATTGGTGGATCATCCACAAATTCGTCATCGCTCTCTTCCGGTTGTTCGGCAAATGTTAATTGTTGATAAAACACCCTGGCTTCTGCTCTCTCAAGGAATGCGGTTAGGTCTTGCAAACTTTTGCATTTCAGCATTTTAACTGGGATTGGGCCCTGGTAAAGTTTTCTCAACGTTTGCTCTTGTCTTTTTTGATGTTCTCCCTGCTTCTTTCTTAGGTTTTTTTTAAAGTGGTTTCTGGTCGAATTTAAAACTAGTACATAGGCCTATATAAGTGGATTTGTGGAAAATTAAGCGGGGATTCCCATTATGAAACTTCAGCATCCTGATAGGCCGGGTCGGGAACGGACACGTCGTTGAATAAAGCGGCGATAAAAATGTACTTCAATTTTGAAAATCAAAATCTTTGCCACAATCAATGACTTCAAATGGTGTAGGTTTCACACGGCAATTTCTTAATTCGCCTCTCCAGTCATCTGGTACCTCAGTGTATGCTTTTTGATTTACAAGATTCATGTCTCGATCGCACTCGAGGTATGAATGCCCCCTGATCGGGACTATTACTTTCACAGTATCAAAACGGTTTTTTGTAACTAAGTAATGCAGGAATCGAATAACAGTAAAGTTTTTATTTTACCCTGCGCAGGAATCACACAAAATTGCCAGTTCTTTTACTTCCATGGGCAGGATGTTATAAAAAAAGTGAAACAGCATGGAACAGACTTCGTCAGCTCATTTCTTGGCAACAGATTCATCGTAGGTGTAAAATACAGACCTCGAATTTGACAAAATATGAACGTTGAAACTGATAAAGTTTAATTGACGTTTATAGTATACATCATTGATAGTAATGTTTGGGCATGGTAAATTTTTTTGGTAATCCATGGTGATACTTTCCATAGTCAACGATTTTGCGGCACGTTTGCGGTAATTTCTCTTTAGACTGTAGAATCGCTTATTCTTCTTAGATGTAGCTCCTTTTCACGGATTTTTTCTCCAAATCATTGCTTGTAGTCTTCCTGTTTTCATCATCCGAGATGGAATTTAATTTTAGAGTAAGTGAAGATATGTCACCTTTTAAGGAATCACACGTGCTGCACGTATCTTTGCGTGGATATCCAAACGATATATTGAAGTTGCTTTCAAAAATTCCTCGGAAAGTTTCATAGGAAACTCCATTATCAGTGTTGCGATCGGAATACATTCTGTGTAATTTGACGATATTTAGATCTTCGCTCAGGTATATTTTTTTGGAGTCTGGCAAAGAATAATGACATTTGCGCCCTTTAAGACTCTTAATGAACTCAATAGTCTTCTGTTTTGTGTCTTCTGAAAGTTTTTGAGGTCGTGTGTTGTGTTTTCCACGCAAATCGACGGGTGCTTTCCCAGTTATAAGCAAAGATTCTCTTACGTATCTTACTCGACGCCCTGTGATTTCATGTAAAGACAAGAAAGCTTTAATACAAACTGGAATATCACGAGTAATTCCATTCACAACCAGTCTAACACGATAGCTAAATGACGCACTATTAGGTTTTAATTCTGCTTCATTTTCCGAGGACGCCTACGCATGACAGGAAGAACACTGATGAAACCACTAAGGTTGTTCGTTAGTGTTATCTAGTTCGTTAAATTCCCGAAGGATTCTACTACGTTCAGGTTCAGGAACAGTAAAACAGCGAAAACGTTTAAAAAAGCAGTCAGATCCTAATTCATGGGTAGTGGTACGTAAAGTTTTTATTACATCTCGGCTTCTACCTGTTTGTCTGCATTTCTTCGTTTCTCTCCTTGATGGACCAGGTTTATTTTCACTTGACATTGAATAGTCACTATCCATCATACTTATTGTGTACAAAACTCTATATAATATAATAAATAAACTGGCGTAGCTAATAATATGGCCAAAATGTATGTATTTAATACAACACATGCACGTGGACACGAATTATATTAAGCTAATGGCTGATGCAATAAAAACCAGCACTACATGACGTCACGTCGTCATCCCAATAACCTGCTGACAAGGACTAATGCCGTTTTTCCGTACATGGGCAAGGACTCATGTCATTCTTCCCGGGTATAGCCAATATTGAAACTGTTGTTTTGCGGACTCCAGCTGTTTTTACTATTCAACGATTTAAGTATGTGATAATAACTACAAAATGCCATGAAAATATAGCTGTGAGCGTAGTTTTGCAAAAAATGGACTAATGCCGTTCTTCCCCTGATGCCTTTAACTGGATCACAGGTTTAATTCAAAAAACAAAAAATAATTTAAATGAAATATTATAGTATGCGCTACCCACTTATCTGTTTGAAATCGGTGCCAAGTCCGAAACACAATAATATTTAGCGATACAAACAGCTTAATTAATGACGGATTATGTGAATATGTTGATAATGATCAAAGACCAACCCACACTCACGCATTCAGTCGCGTGCGCGGAGAAACTTGCGATGCGGCGAGAGTGGACCTAGCCTATCTACCTACTAACTGGTTTGGCATCGACTTCAAACAAATAAGTAGGTAGCGCATATAATAATATTTTATTTAAATTAATTTTTGTCTTTTGAAATAAACCTGTGATCCATCATCCATCATCAGTCTTTATGTTGTTGGTCAGCCTAAATGGACCAGTTCTTCGGGGTTTTTCGTACAAACAGTTTTACAAACTAAATACATACAATAAAGACATTGATCTGTTTAAAATGATACAAGGACCTCGTCTGTGAACTGCAACTCTTGTTAGTGCAAAACTTTCCCTTACATGACATAATACAGTTAGCCTTAATAACACAAACTTCGGGTAACATTTTCATACTCCCTTTAGTTCGGAGACTATATGAAGCAACCCCTAATTACAGATAATTAAACTTCTCTCAGCTCTCTGCTGATGAATACAGCAATAATTATAAACCCTGCAGGCTCGCATCTATTCAAAATAACTACCATGAATATGCGTCATAACATAGTCCACATAATGGGCGTTCCTCATAAATGAATACGTGTTTGTCTGTATCTTTTCACAAATCGGCAAATCAGGAGACCGGTGTACATTGTGCTGTACATGTATTCATTCAATAATGTTCAGGCAATATATACCTCTTTTTAAATGGAAATCTTTCTGACTCGTTATTTTTTCATCAAGTCACCGTGTTTCTGTCGAACAAGCTTTGATCTTTTAAATTAGTTCACACGAAGGTATGATGCGAATTGGTTTTGTATAGGGGTCGACTTTATGATAATTCTATTTATTAAGCCTGGAAACATGCAACTCCCATGCGGCCGTTTATGAGAATTGTCTAGGAATTCTTTGAACCGATTATAAATCTAATTTTAATAGGTTCGTTTTTTTTCTGAGTTAGCATGTTTATCAAATTCTTTAGACACCGCTAGCAAAAAAATACATATTACATACTTTAAATCTATTCATCAAGGTAACTGATATTGCCCTCTATAAATTCTACTTGGCATTCCATTATTATCCATTCGTTCAATGTGTCCAAACCATATAAGTACGCTGTTCTCATCCTTACTTCCAATATACTTTTATTTATTTATTTAATACAGATACTCAACGGGAATGATCCCAAATAAAGAGTATGAATACAATATAAAACATATAGAGGAGACCACACCAAACATGCATATTCCAGATGCGGCCGCACATAGGCACCAAACAGGAGCCTCAAAGTGTCCGCATTATGAAAGGAAACGGAATTTCGAATAAGAAATCCAAGTGTCTTCGATTCCCTAGCAATAGCATGTTCATAGTTCTCCACGAACGAGAGTTTTGAGTCGAAGACAACATCCAAGTCATTAAAGGTTGCAGGTCTTCGAAGAGGCTGTCCATCTATAGAGTATGGGAACTCGATTACACGGCGGTTGAGCGTATAAACCCTACGCAAACATCCCTCAAGCACCGAACAATCGCAGAGACCAGCAATGGACGAGAGAATTTTTACTTCATCCGCATACAGAAGATGGGCTAAGTCGATGACATCTGAAATATCATTGATGAACAGATTGAAAAACAAGCGTCGCAGAATAGATCCCTGAGGAACACCCGCTTCATCCAAGACTCCCACGGACTGACACCAATGATAGTGGACAACACTAATTCGATCACGAAGGTAGGACGCCATAAACTTCAGCAAGTTCGGTGAGAAACCCATGTTATCCAGTTTCCTCAAAATAATATCGTCATTCAGCCTATCAAAGGCCCTGGAGAGGTCCAGGTAAATAGCATCCGTCTGCGACCTGTTGTCCATGGCAGCAGATATATATTCAGTTTTGCGAATTTACTTAGTGGTCGTGGAGCAGCCCCTTACGGAGCCGTGCTGAGCGCCGCTAATCACATTTTTTTACCGCAAACGAAATGATCCCATGCAAGACAATCTCGAACACTTTCGCAAAGTTGTCCATTATAGCAATTTGTATATGATTCTCAATCAACGTAGAATCGCCTCCCTTTGGAACAGGTATTGACTTCGCCTTCTTACAGGTGCTAGGAAAGACAGAAGACCCCAGCGATATATTGAACAGTATAGTCAAAGACTGAACAAGTATATGAGCACAATCTCTGACCAGAAAAGCTGGAATTTGGTCAGTGCCCGATGTGTGCTTCAGTTTGATCTTAACCAAAGTGCTTAAGACCTGTTCCTCCGAAACCCGTTTGATATCCCAGCTAGTCCCACCACCGTAACAGGGAGCGCAGCCCACGAAGACGCCGCTAGACACATCCGAGCACTGAAAAACTCGGCAAAGGCGTTCGCTGCATCTGCATCGCTCGCAACAACCGCCCCACTATATGAGAGCGCAGAATGGCAAGATTGACTTTTTTGAGGTTGACAAGCCTCCAGAAGTTACCCGGATCACCGCGGATATTTCTCTCCACCATCTCCTCATAAAGCGATTGTTTAGTTGCAGACAAGACCCTGACACGTCTTCTAAGTCCCCTGAATATCTCATGGTTCTCAAGATGATTTGATCACTTGAAGCGTTTCCAGACCTGATATTTCCTTCTTGTATAACTGATAAGTTCAGAGTTAAACAAGAGTGGGTAACAGCGGCGCACTCAGGAACGAGTCCTGGGTACGTAGAGGTCAATGATTGAGTACAACAAAGCTTAGAACATGTGGCAGGCTTCGTCTTTGTCTTTAACAATTTTTTGTACAGTATCCAGAAGCTCTGGTTTCTATAACCCAAGCAACAATTTTTGCTTCATTTGGTAAGGTCAGAAATGGATCCGGGCCCATTCTACAATTGGACGCACGACCCTTAAGCCGGTCCAGAAGAGTGGTCTTTGGTACATGTTGTACACGGCATGTTGAACGTATAGGTGCACCATTCATAACTGCTTGCAAAGCCTTTTCTAGTGCCTCCTGCTTATATTGGTGGAATTTTAGGTTCGACTTATTGTTCGGCGCCATCACCTGCAACAAGACATATTTTTTGATAGTTATCGCAGAAAAATGGTCGTATTAAAGATACGGTCGATTTCTGGTGTAGTAACATTTTTGCCAGTTGACCTGGTTGTCGACCAGTTAATTTTCATTAATAAATGCACGTATATAGACAGTTTGAGTGGACGACTACCGGCGTACTTACAGGTGTGGTGCATTTTAATGCAAATATTTTGTGAAATAAATATATCGAATTTAATAAACTAAATAAAGAACGAGATACCAGAGACACGGAGTGTCGTGTAGTCGTCCAGCCTGGTCGACCCATGATACAAATAACGAGAGATATGATATTCCGACTACCTATTTTTAGACCTGTCACGCGCATGGTGTCAAGTGGTGAGTCCAATGCAACAATAATATGCTGCCGTGCAGTGGGGTTTGCAATATCATATCTCTTCCATGATATAATGATTTAGAAGAGATATGATATTGCGCATATGCCCCGCCCCCTCCTATGACGTCACGCGGTGAGTAACGCTACAGAAGTCCAACTACACACTAAGTGAGTAGCGAACGTGTCGCCACCTAGTTCGGAACCAAGTACTATGTTGTCACGCCCGCTCCAAATAACACAGAGTATTAAAAATAGAGACGGTATACAACTAACTAACAATTTAAAAAATTGTTAGCCCTGGCCCATTTCTACCCCAATATAGGGACAAAGTATGTAAGACTAGATGCATTCTCGCAACAATTAGAACCGTAGACCGGTTTCGCTCTCATTAGAGCTCTTCAGTCTCTATTTTTAATACTCTGTGTTATTTGGAGCGGGCGTGACAACATAGTACTTGGTTCCGAACTAGGTGGCGACACGTTCGCTACTCACTTAGTGTTTTAAGCTGGCTATACGATAGCCGTGTTATTTTTGGTGCATTTTTGCTGCAATTAGTATGCCGTACTGAAGAGCTCTAATGAGAGCGAAACCGGTCTACGGTTCTAATTGTTGCGAGAATGCATCTAGTCTTCCAACTACACACTTAAAACAAAGTCATTCGCAATCAAAAAGTTTCTATACGTCAGTTTAATGCGGTTGAAGTTACGCCTATATTGTCTTTTTCAGATAATATAGATCGCAGCACTAAATTTAATCTTTTTCATTTTTATTACTTCCACTGTATGCACTTAAATATTAGTAAAATACGTAATTTGTTAAGAGGTTGTGATGCAACGTCAAACCCCATTGCACGACAGCATATTATTGTTGTATTGGACTCACCACTTGATACCATGCGCGTGACAGGTCTAAAAATAGGTAGTCTGAATATCATCTCTCGTTATTTGTATCATGATCTCTTCTAAGTCATTATATCATTGTGGTCGACCACTGGCGCGCTGTAATTTAGAAACGTCAGTAATATAGCTTTTATAACCTTAAAAGTTAAAATTTTCATTATCTAAGTAGCTAAAGACGAAATTTAATTACCATATAACATGCTGGTAAAGCATATTACAATATTATCTAAGTTTTACTTACCTTTAAGAAATACCTTGTCGATCTTCTTTTCCTAAGCTTTCGTCACTTGTACGAGTTCCGTAATACACTAACTTTTAACAGAAACAAGATTCCCTAGATAACCAAAACGAGGTGGGAGATTGTCGTTTAGTGGTCGACCACTCATGCTTTGATGAAATTACAATTTGGGGTTTGTATAAGGTTGACGAATCGTATGGTATGGTTGTCTCAGTGTAAGTTGGTTTCCTATATATTGAAAAGTCAAATGAATTATTTTCTAACTTTCTAATCGTTAATTCTACAAAATTTATACAACTATTAGCTTCTTCTTCTAAAGTAAACTTAATATTTCTGTCATGGTTATTAATAAAATTTAAAAATTCATTTCATTCTGTATGGCTACCTTGAAAACATGCTAAAGTAATGTCATCTACGTATAGGTAGGTATCTGTACCAAAAGACAATATTATGCGAAAGTTCTGATCTTAAAATTAGGTTTTGTAAGTTTTATAGAAACGAATCCCAACAGTAAGCCAGAGAAGTAGTCTCAGAGTCTGTATGTAGTAATTCTTATCAAATAAAGTATAGGTAGCAAAGTTATTAGTGAATTTTCTTAAAAAACATTCACTAATGAGGAGATCTCGACTTTCGAATTTTCAAAAAATTTCTTCAAATGAGCGCTATTTAGGACCCCCGGAACCCAAATCCGAGGTCAGTTTCAGACTTTATATGTTTATATATATATATATATATATATATATATATATATATATATATATATATATATATATATATATATATATATATATATATATATATATATATATATAGGTATATATATTTATGTGTCACACCTATAACTTAAAAAATAATGGACCGATTTTGATAAAATTTGGCATATACCTTCCTTTCGCAAGTCGCTTGGATAAATTCGTTAGCCAGGAAAATCCGCCGAGGTTTTCCCGGAAAATTTTGTGTTTTCTTTCGAAAAAAATCGAAAAAAAATTATATCTCAAAATTAACAAAGTAAGGGCAACCAAATTTCATACGCGGGTTTATATCATTAGAGGCAAGTTACCTACCAAAATTTAGCTCCGTAGGTTAAATAACAAAAAAGTTACAGGCATTCAAAGAAAAATAAATTTGTGTTCTCCTCAAAACGTCAAAATCGCGATTTTAAACGTCAAAATTGCTGAGTACCTTCCTTTTGCAAGTGGCTTGGACATGTTCGTTATCCAGGAAAATCCGACGAGGTTTTCCCGGAAAATTTTGTGTTTTCTTTCGAAAAAAATTTATATCTCCAAAATTAACAAAGTAAGGGCAACCAAATTTTATACGCGGGTTTATATCATTATAGGCAAGTCACCTACCAAAATTTAGCTCCGTAGGTCAAATGACAAAAAGTTATAGGCATTTAAACAAAAATAAATTGGGGTTTTTCACAAAACGTCAAAGTTGCGATTTAAACGTCAAAATTGGCAACATTTAGGAAAAGAACTTGAATCTAATACGGGCTATGGAAATAAAATGTCTCAAGAAGAATGTTTTACAAACCCTGAAGTCTTAGTTTCAACCGTCATTGTCCTTCATTTTAATAAAATGTTTCCAGAAAATTTATTTCAAATAGACGTTTTCTCTGATGCTTGGCAGTAGTCTTAGCTATAGAGTTTATCGTTTAATGGTATATAATTTTTGTAGAATTTTCGTAAAAAAAATCAATAAAGCTCAATATATTTGTTATTATACCAGATATGAAAAAAATTTGTATATATTAATTATAGGATGTCTTAAACTACATCTTAAAAAATTATTTCTACAATCACAGGGTGCCCCATAAGTCGTTGGTGATACAAATTTTCTTTTTTTTTTAATCAAACACGCCTTATGTTAATGCATTTTTGCATTTCCCATCGAAATATAATGCATGTTTGTAAGAACAAAAATTTTGGACGCAGTAAGTGCGTTATGGTAGCGAATTTTGATCAAATGCTTAATATTTGAATAGCTCAATTTGCTATTAACCTATAAGGTTGACCAAAAAACGAGTTTTTTCGGGAACACTTTAAGTTTACTTTCGGAAATTTTTCTACATTTTCAAACAATAAAGTTATTTTGATGAAACATGGCACATTGTTTTTACTATATAGATTATACTGGTAACCAAATTTGATGCCTGCTTTCTTAGAAAAACACACATTATTGCTATTAAAAAATAGTTTTATGAAAATTCACTACCATAACGCACTTGCTGCGTCCCGAGATTTTATAATAAGTATCTGAAACATTTTTCAATTAATTGAGTTACATTCGCGCACAATTTACAGTCTATAAGCGGTCGCTAAATCGATGTTTCGAGCATACATACATTAATGATTATTAATTAAACAATTTTGGCAAAAATTTGACTTTTCTTTGTGATTTTCAAATACCATATTAAATTAAATTGTAAATCATAAAATACAAACTATTTATATATTAACGTAATGACTACGCTTCGTGCAAATCGTAGATAGAATATAATATGTATATATGGCCCATTAGCTCAGTTGGTTAGAGCGTCGTGCTAATAACGCGAAGGTCGTGGGTTCGATCCCCCCATGGGCCAAATATTTTTTAATTTTTCAACTTTAATTCTGAAAATCGTTTCGTTGGTAATTATTATTGTCTCTTACTTCTTAAAACCGTCAGGTACCAAATACAGCTGACGACGCCATAAAAAGTGAAACAGGTTGCAGAGAAGAGACCGCCCCTTGTAAAGCAAGCGAAGAAATCCCTACATCTGTATTTAATAATTATAATTCATTGAAAAATATTATTTGTTATAACAAAATCGTTCGTTGGTCACTGAACCAAAAGGTAGTCGATGGTTTCAATTTCTGTACAGAATACAGGTAATATAATAAAATAAGATGAGGCACGCACCCATTTAAAAATCGACATAACCAAAACAATCAAGATAATATTGATAACAATTTGATAACCTTTAAAACCACAATGTACCTAGATAATGTATGTTTATACCCTCATTAACGTATAATTTGTTTTACAATGGATTAGGTATTATCTACTCTGTAACTAGTTTTGCCGTATATTGTACCGTAAGGTATATTTTTTTCTTTGGGCGACGATGTTATAAAAGACGAAATCGTTTTTAGAGAAACTATTGTCAAAAATATAAGTAGATTTAATGATTTAAAAAATCCATGAAAAAAATATTACAGAGGGGGCACCCGGGTTTGAACCGGGGACCTCTCGATCTGCAGTCGAATGCTCTACCACTGAGCTATACCCCCCACATTTATGTTGCTCGTCATGGAGTAATATACAGTGGTGGCATAATGTGACCCAAATTATAAAAAATTATATATTATAATCTGTTAAAAATTTCACCAACAACAACCTAAATATTATGCCAAACTATTAAAATATAACGAAACAATAGAGAGCTTATAATTCAATTTACTCTAGATTTAAAAAGTAGCGGTACTCACGGAACACGTCTTATCGTTTAAATTAGAGTAGGTATATAGTCCTCAATTATGATAGAATGACATACCTATATATATATATATATATATATATATATATATATATATATATATATATATATATATATATATATATATATATATGTATATATATATATATATATATATATATATATATATATATATATATATATATATATATATATATATATATATATATATATATATATATATATATATATATATATATATATATATATATATATATATATATATATATATATATATATAATATAGTAATATGTGTGTATACAGATTGGTCCAAAAGTAATTGTACATAGAGCAGCCGTAGACTATTGATATCAAAATTTGATGATTTAACGAAATCTTAATTGGCACCAACATGTTACATCAATTGCAGAAGCGGCTGCTAAGAAATTGGGTTTCCTCTTCCGGGCTCGCAAATACTTTTCACCAACTAATCTCTATACCTTATACACTTCACAAATAAGGCCAAACCTCGAATACTGCTCCCACATCTGGGGTGCAGCAGCCGCTTCTACACTCGCTATCCTGGACTCCATTCAAAAGAGAGCTATACGTCTCATCGGTGACCCTACCCTCACCCAAAGGCTTCCATCCCTTGCCCACCGACGTGCCGTTGGTGACCTCTCTCTCTCTTTTATAGATATCTGCACGGGCACTGCTCAGAGGAGCTTTCCTCCATAATTCCCCCACCTGCTGCCCCCAGCAGATCTACCAGGGGAACAGAGCGAATGCACCCTTTTACTGTCCAGGTCACCAGACATAGAACATCTTGTTATGCCCGCTCTTTTGTCCCGAGGACTTCCAAGTTGTGGAATTCCTTGCCGGCACATGTTTTTCCTTCTCCTCCGAACCTCCAAACCTTCAAGTCCAGAATTAACAAGCTGCCTCTTTCCTCCTTGTCAACACCCACGGTACGATAGTATTTAGGCTGTAAGCCCTCGTGGTGTGTTGTTGACATAAAAAAAAAAACCTTCCCTCAGTTCAAAAATAAAAAGTCTGGTAGTTAATTTTCATAGAAATTATATGGCATCAAAAATTTTTTATAACTTTTTTTTCTCGTAACATAGAAATCTAAATTTTAGTGTATAGTTTACTGATTATACCTATCATTATCATAAATCTACCTACCAAATTTGGTTACCATAGCTTTTTTATTTTTTTCGAAAGAAAACTCAAAATTTTCAGGGAAAACCTGGTCCAATTTTCCTGGATAACGAACTTATCCAAGCCGCTTACAAAAGGAAGCCACATGCCAAATTTTATCAAAATCGTCCCATTATTTTTGAGTTATCAGTGTGATACATTATGTATATGTATATGTATATATATATATATATATATATATATATATATATATATATATATATATATATATATATATATATATATATATATATAGTGTGTCCCAAACTGGATGGGAATGTTTTGCTATCTCCGTTATTATTAGAGATAGGGAGACGGTTATTAGCAATGTTTTGTAGATTTTCATGGCTGTTCCAAATATGACTTGTATTTTGCCCTGCCTCTTTTCGTTTTCGAGTTAGTTTGAAAAACCAAAATGTGTCGATTTCTTTTTTCTTCAATATCTAAGTAGGCGTTGATTTGGCATGTCTAAGACTTGCACATTATCAGGACACTTTTTACAGAATAATCTTTCTGTGCTATTCTCAACTTTGGATTGTCATTTGTTTTTGAGCTGCAGGTATCAACGTTTGTTTTTATTATGGCAGCCATAATGGATTTTTTGCTCTTGTGATAGCCTGTTAAAAGAGCTTTCCAATGATGTACAACATGTTTGAGAAATCTTGTCATTGGACTGACAATTTTGAGAAAACCCGTTTTGAGCATAGTATAGGCTATGAAATCCAATACCAGAAAACAAATGACCAAAAAAAGTGTTCAAAAAGCAGTAGGCCATGGAGTCAAACAATACACTTCTACTTTTAACATAATTTTCCGTAATGATTCACGATAAAAAATATTGTAATTTAATTTACAATACTTAATTAGGTAATAATGCTAGGTAATATTATGTGAAACAGTTTAATAACGAAACCCGGCAATAACAAATAGAAACTTAAACTCCAGAAAACAACACAATCAGAAACGGAACTTAACAAATAATAAAATAGAAACTTAAAAAAAGTTCGAGACGCAGCAAGTGCGTTATGGTAGTGAATTTTTATAAAATCTTTCAAATTTGAATAACTCAATTTTATATAAACTTAGACAGTTGAATTGTAGTGTGTGGCAAGGTCTTTCTCAAGGCAAAATATCCACCAAATTTCATTAAAATATCTTTGTTATTTTTGGAGAAAACAATTTTTTTCGAAAGAAAACTCAAAATTTAAATAACTCAATTTTCTATAAACTTAGAAAGTTGAGTTTTGGTATGTAGTAAGGTCTTCCCCTAGGCTATATATATATATATATATATATATATATATATATATATATATATATATATATATATATATATATATATATATATATATATATATAGGTATATGTATGTATGTATATGTATGTATCACACCGATAACTCAAAAAATCATGGGCTGATGTTGATCAAATTTGGCATGTACTTTTGTAAGTAGCTTGGATAAGTTCGTTAACCAGGAAAATCGGATGAGGTTTTCCGAGAAAATTTTGAGTTTTCCTTCAAAATAAATTTTTATCTCAAAAATTAAAAAAGCTATTATAACCAAATTTGGTAGGTAGGTTTACGATATAACAAGTAAATTGTACGCTAAAATTTAGATTTCTATGTTACAAGAAAAAAAAGTTATAATAAAATATTTGATGCTAGATCATTTCTATGAAAATTCACTACCATAACGCACTTGCTGCGCGCAGATTTTTTGAAACATGCCTGCCTGGTGAGGGTGTTCTGGTTAATATGATTTATAGCTTCCGTGATTCTGTTTCGTAATTCATTGATATTTTGTGATGGATTGAATTTACACACATCATTCTTCAGAGTACCCCAAAAATAAAAATCCACTGAGTAACTTTCGTATAATTTAACCGAATTCGTTCTCAAGATATCTTTGTACTGCATCTTAAACTGGACATACTGTATATCACGATTTCCCTTTCCATTTTAGTGAATTTTCTTTTAAAAAATTCACTAATGGGGAGATCCCGACTTTCGAATTTTGAAAAAAATTATTCAAATGAGCGCTATTTAGGACCCCTGGTGTGTGTGTGTCACACCTGTAACTTAAAAAAATAATGGAGCGATTTGGATTAAACTTGGTGAGTACCTTCCTTGCTCAAGTGGTTTGGATAAGTTCGTTAGCCAGGAAAATCCGCCGAGGTTTTCCCGGAAAATATTGTTTTCTTTCGAAAAAAATCGAAAAAAATTTATATCTCCGGAATTAACAAAGTAAGTGCAACTAAATTTCACACACAGGTTTATATCATTATAGGTAAGTTACCTACCAAAATTTAGCTCTGTAGGTTAAAGGACAAAAAGTGACAGGCATTTAAAGAAACATAAATTTGGGTTTTTCTCAAAACGTCAAAAGTCGCGATTTTAAACGTCAAAATTGGTAATATTTGGGCAATGAACCTGAAACTCATATGAGCTATGGAAGGAAAATGTCTCAAGAATAATGTTTTACAAAGCCCGAAGTCTTAGTTTCAATCGTCATTGTCCTTCATTTTACTAAAATATTTACAGAAAATTCATTTCAAATAGACCCTTTCTCTGATGCTTTGGCTGTCGGTTAATTAAGTTGATGCTTTCGCTGTAGGTTTAGTGAAGTTTATGGTTTAACGGTCTATAATTTTTAGCTAATTTTCGTAGAACAAATTTGTTATTGCATTTTAGCATTTTTTATCGAAATATGATGCATGTTTGTAAGAAAAAATCTGGACGCAGTAAGTGCTTTTTGGTAGCAAATTTTCATTAAATCCTCAAAATTTCAATAACTCATTTGCTATTAACGTAAGTTTTGTTGGTTAGGAAACCAACATTTAACTGTATTTTCGGAAAATTTTTGTATGAACGCAGCAAGGGCGTTTTGGTTGCGAATTTTCATTAAATGTTTCAAATTTCAATAACTCAATTTGCTATTGACCTAAGGTTCATTGGCTAGGAGACCAGTTTTCTCAGAAACATATAAAGTTTATTTTCCGAAAATTTTTGTACATTTTCAAATAATTATTTTGATAAAATATGGTACATTGTTTCTACTATATAGGTTATACCGGTAACCAAATTGTAGCCTGCTCGCATTAGAGCGATATATTTGTAATTGAAAACATTTTTATGAAAATTCACTTCCATAACGCACTTGCTGCGTCCAGAGTTTTTTTTAAAATTACAATAACAGCCAATATTTTTAAAGAAATTTAGTGATATTGATCTAAAACTATGTGTGATATACCTATTCTTTTGAAGTGAGTTAAGAAATAAATACATTTCAGCTACCCATCCTGCAGTGGAGTGAGAGCTCCTGGATTAGCAGCTGACATGCACTTTAAGTCCGATGTGATAGCCTTCGTTGGCCCAGCTTGTTTGTTTGCCTTGGAACCTGTTGCTCGCCTGGCTGCCTACTGGAACACCCCAATTATCACGGGAATGGGAGATCAGGTAAACAACGTCCACTTAAAATACCAAGCCCGACAAGAAAATAACAAACCTAATTAGACAATTAATCATTTGTTTTTACGAAACAACTGATAAAACTACGGGGAGAGCATACCATAAAATGTAATTCAATAAACTAAATAGTGTTGTTAGATAATAATAATAATTATCGTTATAAAAATTCCAAACAAAGTATACAGGGTGACATAGAACAAACTATTATGCATAGCCCCATGCGATAGATGACCCAAAATAATAGAAAAAGCTCCTATACACTAATGTCCGATCGTTTTTAGTGAATTTTTATTAAAAAAATTCACTAATAGAGAGGTATCGATGGTGAGACTTTGCAAAAATTCTTTCAAATGAGCGCGAATTAGGACCCCTAGAACCCATATCCGGGGTCAGTTTGAATTTTTGTATGCTTATATATATATATATATATATATATATATATATATATATATATATATATATTATATATATATATATATATATATATATATATATATATATATATATATATATATATATGTATCCGTCTGATAACTCAAAAAATAATTAACCGATTTAGATGAAACTCGGCAAGTGCCTTTCTTTTATTAATGGCTTGGATGAGTTCGTTGGCCAGGAAAATCGGACGGGGTTTTCCGAGAAAATTTTGAGTTTTCTTTCAAAAAAAAATTTTTTTTTCCGAAAATTTCGATAAAATTTGGTCTACATATTGCTTTGGGAAATACCTAACTATGTGCCAAAATTCAGCTTTCTCGGGTTACAGAAAATTGAGCTATTCAAATTTGAAACATTTATGTTTAAATCATAGTTCAAGTATGTGGTTGCTGTTGGTTGGTCAATGCTTCTCTTATTGTCATTGACTCATGAAATTCATTTTTAACTTTCAGTGAAATGTCAATAATACTGAATTCACTGATTGTTAATCATTGGAAGCATTTACGATTATATATAACCCTATTGTAATGTATTATCATTTATCACCTCTGTAGTATAATTATTTTTGCCTTACAACTCGCAGCGTTTTTAGTCAATTGTTGTTATTAATAGTCAATAGTTTCTTTCCGAATACATAAACCTTCCATTGACTTCTGCTTCTGCCGCTGTTACAGTCCTTTTATTTAGATCTAGAGTTGTAACCACTCATACAAACAGTGTTTTTTAACCACGTGGCTGGGCGAGTGACCGAATTCATTCCCAGTTGCTGTTGATTTACTCATATTCTCTTAATATGTTTGAAGATGTGGTGTCTACTTCATTCCAAGTCACTATTAACCGACTATTTATGAAATCAAATAAGTAAATTAAATCGATTGTCATAAAATATGTAGTGTATTAAGACAAGGGAAAAAGAAATAAAACATATATAACTGTGTACATTTTGATTATATTTTAGGGTGCTTGAGAGAGGTATTGTCACAGCATAATATCTTATTAAAGTTCATTTGTAAATAGGTTTAATTTTTATATGTTTATATATATATATATATATATATATATATATATATATATATATATATATATATATATATATATATATATATATATATGATAACTCAAAAAATAATTAACCGATTTCGATGAAACTTGGCAAGTGCCTGTCTTTTATAAATGGCTTGGATGAGTTCGTTATCCAGAAAAATCAGACGGGGTTTTCCGGAAAAATTTTGAGTTTTCTTTCGAAAAATTGTTTTTTCTCCGAAAGTAACAAAGCTGTTTCAATGAAATTTACTATACATGTTGCCTCAACCTTACTACGTACCAAAATTCAACTTTCTAAGTTTAGAGAAAATTGAGTTATTCAAATTTTAAATTTTCTTTCGAAAAAAAGTTTTTTCTCCGAAAATTACAAAGTTATTTTAATGAAATTTTGTGGATATCTTGCCTTAGGAAAAACCTTACTACGTATTGAAATTAAACTCTCTAAGTTTATAGAAAATTGAGTTATTTAAATTTGAAGCATTTAATAAAAATTCACTACCATAACGCACTTGCTGCGTCCCGAGTTTTTTATTTTCAAGTTACAGGCTATTGAATTTTTTTATAAAGTTTTGAATTCTTTAATTTCTTGCGATGGTAGAGAGATAATTGAACCAAACTTCGTGCACAGGATACCTTTGCACTATTTTGTGTCACATTATTAAGTGTATCTCGCATCCAGTGGCAAATTTAAGAGGATTTACGTTCTTAAATCGAAAAAATAACCTTGCTTTACCTTGTAATTGTTGTATGACAATGTTCGCGTTGGAGAAGCCTTGCCAGTAGTAGATAGCAGGCTATGATTTTATGAAACGAAACAAATTAGGTAACTGTCAAACTAATATTGCAATAATCTGTTTAAAATTCGTAATGTTCCTGATTACCTACGTATTTAGTTTACTTGTTTGTCTTTTTCAAAGTTGCTTTCAAAAATGGTTTGCTATACTTTTGCAGAATACAGGGACATGATTATGTGTTACGGGAAAGCTCGATAAAATTGTTCTAAAAGATATATATATATATGTATGTATATATATATATATATATATATATATATATATATATATATATATATATATATATATATATATATATATATATATATATATATATATATATATATATATATATATATATATATCAATTAAGACAAGTTCCTAATATTAAAAAAATTATTGACGTGCATAAGCGTTTCGCAGAAGACGGCTGCTTTAAAAAAGCAACAGTTGCTACTGGGGCTCCCAGAACTCGTCGCACTGTAGCGAACGAGGAACATGTATTGCAAATAATAGAAAATAATTCGAGAATAAACACCGCAAAAATAAGTGCTGCGGCACCGAATGTGAACCGTGAGTCAGTAAGGCAAGTCCTTAAAGAACAGCTTCTTCACCAATTTCACTCCCGAAAAATTAATCATCTATTGGAACAGGATTTTTTACGGCGTGTACAATATTCTGACAAAACGTCACCGAAATTATCCAAGCTGGCATGGAATTATTTATTCCACGTATACAGAAAACCTCTTCAGCCACTCAAAAGCCCTGGTTCTCTAAATTCTGTGACATGGCCAGACTTGAAAAGGTCAAAGCTCACAGAACGCTCCTACACAATCCCAGTCAAGAAAACCGTCAAGCATTTAACGACGCAAGAAACCGCTATGTCCGCATTCTTTCTGAGGCAAAAAACTCGTTTAATGACCATATCAAAAACAAAGTCCTCTCAAGCTCCAACGGCAGCAAACCCTTCTGGACTCTTGTTAAATCCATTGGGAATAATTTCTGCAAGAGCACGTTCCCATCTCTTGTTTCAGGGGATGAAATTGTTTCTATCGCCATGGGAAAGGTTGAACTTTTTGCTTTGTTGTTCGCCGGCAATTATACTCTCAACCCACCTCCAAATGTTTAACCACGAACAGTCCCCAATGTCGCGCATAAAACGACGGATATTATTTTCAAAACTAAAAAGGTACGAAAGATGCTCTCTTCTCTTAATACCAGGAAAGCCCCTGGCCTTGACGAGATCCCAGCAATTGTTCTCAAAAAATGCGCACCAGAACTTGCTCCTGTCCTGACTCGTCTGTTTCAGACATCCTACAATGGATGCCTATTCCCTAATAACTGGAAAACTGCTCGCGTACAACCCGTCTCCAAGAAAGGATCCAAAGCGCTTCCTAGCAACTACAGGCCTATATCTCTCCTTTCAGTCGCCTCTAAAGTGATGGAAAACTATATAAACACCGAATTACAAAAATTTCTTGAAAAACACAGTCTAATCCACGACAGGCAGTATGGATTCCGTCAGCGCAGATCAACTGGCGACCTCTTTTCCTTTGTCACCCATTTTTGGAACAAGTCTATCGAACACACGATGAATCCCAGATTGTCGCCCTAGACATATCCAAAGCATTCGACCAGATCTGCCAACAGCTCTGCTTAATAAACTTCCGGCCTATGACCTACCACCAAGACTCTGTACCTGGACGGCAAATTTCCTCTCCAACCGGAGCATTTCTGTTGTGGATGGCCATTCCTCTGAACTCTATCCAATTAATGCAGGAGTCCCTCAAGGTTCAGCTTAACCCCTACTTTATTTTTTCTCCACATCGATGACCTCCACTCTAGCACATCCAACCCAGTTCATAGTTACGCGGACGACAGCACCCTCTACTCAAATATACAATATTCTAAGCCTGTCTCTTTACCCCAATTAGATGAGGATCTCTGACTCATGGAGGGTTCTGTCTCTGTGGATCTCCAAAAAATATTAGACTGGGTAAGTAGAAATCTTGTACAATTCAACTCCCAAAATCTCAGTCTTGCTTTCTATCTCACAAGAGATACACCAGCCCTAGACCCATCACAATGAACAACCAAGTTATTCAAAGTAATGAGTCTTTTTCACTTGTTGGCATTTCTGTGGATCGAAATCTCAATTAGCACCAACATGTCATATCAATTGCAGAAGGGGCTGCTAAGAAATTAGGTTTCGTCTTCCGGGCTCGCAAATACTTTTCACCAGCTAATCTCTATACCTTATATACTTCACAAATAATACCAAACGTCGAATACTGCACCCACATATGGGGTGCCGCTGCCGCTTCTACACTCGCTATCCTGGACTCCATTCAGAAGAGAGCTATACGTCTCATCGGTGACCCTACTCTCACCCAAAGGAGGCCATCCCCTGCCCACCGACGTGCTGTTGGTGACCTCTCTCTCTCTCTCTTTCTCTCTCTCTCTCTCTCTCTTTTATAGATATCTGCACGGGCACTGCTCAGGGGCACCCTTTTACTGTCCACGTCACCAGACATAGAACATCTTGTTATGCCCGCTCTTTTGTCTCGAGGCCATCCAAGTTGTGGAATTCCTTGCCGACACATGTTTTTCCTTCTCCTCCGAACCTCCAAACCTTCAAGTCCAGAATTAACAAATTGCCTCTTTCCTCATCGTCGACACCCACGGTACTATAGTATTTAGGCTGTAAGCCCTCGTGTTGTGTTGTTGAAATATAAATAAATAAATATATATATATATATATATATATATATATATATATATATATATATATATATATATATATATATATATATCAATAAAGAACGTAAACTCCTTAAATAACGCGGCTCTTTGCGTTCAAGCCCATTGTCCCTCAAAATTAGATAGGGGCTAACAAATTTGTCAAGCAAAAGATTAGGGCAGGTCTTCAACCTTGTCTGTTCAATATAGACACACTAGATAAACGATATGCCTCCGACTGCAACTTTTACCTTCGTTTTCGTCTTTTACCTGATAGTTATATAAGTATAGGTGTAGTAATAATTTGGTTAGAATTTTCATCCTCTGATGATGCCAGCATTTGCTGGAGAAACGATCGTTAGGTCTTAAAAAATGTGTGGTGGTGATTTTGGGGTTCTCCAAGTCTACTTATAAATCTCTAGTATTAAATAGATTTGTCTAATTAAAGAACTAAATGCTTGAGTAAATTATATAATATAAAAGCATCCTGTAGATCTCTTTGGATATGTATATAAGTAGTACACGCAAAGCTAACAAGCAAAGCCGTAAGATTATAATGTAGGTATATGCTTACCGATAGGCAATGAAAAGTTTTGTTGTGGAAGACCCAGGAGGCCTATGTAAATCTTAAATGAAAATACATAGCCATTTAACTTGATCCTTTTGTTTACGCTGAAGACGGTGGGGTGGATATACGGGATATATCTTTTGTATTTTATATTTACCAGCATATGCCATATACACCCACTAAAAATAATCAATATTTACTGTTTCATGAATACAGTGTGTCCCAAACTGGATGGGAATGTATTGCTATCTCCGTTATTATTAGAGATAGGAAGACGGTTAAATTAGCAATGTTTTGTAGAATTTCATGCTCGTTCCAAATATGACGTGTATTTTGCCCTGCATCTTTTCGTTTTTGAGTTACTTTGAAAAAAACAAAATTTGTCCATTTCTTTTTTCTTCAATGTCTAAGTAGGCGTTGATTTGACATGTCTAAGATTTGCACATTATCAGGACACTTTTTACAGAGTAATCTTTTTGTGCTATTTTCAAGTTTGGATTATCATTTGTTTTTAAGCTACAGGTATCAACGTTTATTTTTATTATGGCAGCCATATTGGATTTTTTGCTCATGTGATAGCCTGTGAAAAGAGCTTTCCAATGATGCACAACATGCTTGAGAAATCTTGTAATTGCAGTGACAATTTTGAGAAAAACCGTTTTGAGGATAGTAGTCTATGAAATCCAATACCAACAAACAAATGACAAAAAAAAGAAATGTTCAAAAAGCAGTAGGCGATGGAGTTTAACAATAGACTTCTAGTTTTAACATAATTTTCTGTAATGTTTCACGATAAAAAAAATAGGAACTTTGAGCACACCAATGAATCGGCCCATTATTACAAATGATATTTTATATTACAACATTATCATAAAAAATTGTTATAATTTAATTAAATAGGTAAACCTAGTAAAGAATTAAATTTACTAACAGAACTCAATAAAAAGCAGATTAATGATTTACGAAGACGTCATTGAAAATTGTTTGATTTTTAAACGTAAGTCGTGGATATAACACTATCGCGACAATTAAGAATACTGTCATTCTTAATTATCTGAACAATTTGAGGTGTATTTAACACGTTGCTTATAATTTTGTACTAAATAGTTTGCTTCCTGTTTATTTGAAATATTATTCACAAAATGTTCAGTAATGTAGAATATTTTGACATGCTGGAATGTTAAATTCATTCTAACCGAAATACTGAGGCAGCTGCAAATTCATATCAAAACAACTACCCAGAAAGACGACAACCAAATACTAAAATATTTCGCAGTATAGTGACCAATCTATTGAACCACGGTAGCTTCCTCGCAAAGAAACTACCAATGTCTAGAAATGAAGAAAGAAATAATGCCGTCTTACAGGTTTCGAACGAAAATTGGTTCGGTTTTATGGTGAACAAATTGACGTTCCCAAAAGTACGGTACACCGTGTATTAAAACCAAGTCATTACCATCCATACAAACCTACAATCGTGCAAGGCCTAAATGTTGACGATTACCCTAAGCGACTTCAATTCTGCAGATGGTATCAAGAACAATGTCAGCAAGATGACAATTTTCATTTGCTGATTTGCTGATATTCATATGGGCTGATGAATTCAGATTTACAAATTGTGGTGTGAATAATCGCCATAATAGGCATTATTGGTCAAATGAAGATCCCCATCTAAAGGAAAAAAGACAATTGCAAGACAGATTTGGTATTAATGTTTGGTGCGGCTTATTAGGTAAAAAATTGTTATTTTTATTTGTAGATTAGACAGTTAATTTTAAAAAATTGCAGGTAACATCATTGTTGGTTCGTTCTTTTTTTGAAAATAATTTAACTGTGGAAAGGTATCTTAATCTATTGAGAAATGATACCTTATCAACAATTAGAAGAGTTCATGATAATTTAGACGAGATTTGGTATCAACAAGACGCTTGTCCAGCTCACAATGCTAGGATCGTCAGAATTTTGTACCAAAATTTTAATAATCGTGTCATTTGTAACAATGGGCCGGGTGTGCTCGAATTCCTGATATAACACCCATGGATTTTTATTTTTGGGGTACTCTGAAGAACGATGTGTATAAATTCGATCCACCACAAAAGATCCAATATGGCTGCCATAATAAAAACAAACGTTGATACCTGTAGCTCAAAAACAAATGATAATCCAAAGTTGAGAATAGCACAAAAAGATTACTCTGTAAAAAGTGTCCTGATAATGTGCAGGTTTTAGACATGTCAGATCAACGCCTACTTAGATATTGAAGAAAAAAGAAATCGACAAATTTTGTTTTTTTGAAAATAACTCGAAAACGAAAAGAGGCAGGGCAAAATACAAGTCATATTTGGAACGAGCATGAAATTGTCTCCCTATCTCTAATAATGGCGGAGATAGCAATACATTCCCATCCAGTTTGGGACAAACTGTATATATTATATATATATATATATATATATATATATATATATATATATATATATATATATATATATATATATATATATATATATACGGGGTTGGTAAAAAGTCCCGGAATGGTTGAATATCTCTGTTATTAATACCGCAATTTTTTTGGATTTTTGTAACGACGAATGGTCACAAATAAGCCTTTTTTTATAACACATTTACTTTTTTTCTCACTTCTGGTTTACCAGAAAATGGCTCCAACTTAATCTTTTTAAATGGGACACCTTGTACTTATTATTTACGATCTTCGGATGCAGGATAAAAACTATGTTCTGAAACATCAACATGTTTTTTGTAATTGATAAGATAACACCACAAAAAATGAATAAATGATAACGATCTCTTTAAATAACGGAGATAGCAATGCATTCCCATCCAGTTTGGGACACACTGTATATCTTTAGAAAGATATACAGATACCTTTCAGATTTTGAAATAAAACAACCATAACATTATTAACGAATATTCAAATACAGTTATATAATGTCTTAGCTATTTATTTATATTTAATTGATACTTAATATCACATATAGCTAGTAAATTTAATAAATGCTTGTCTTTTATTAGCCGCCATCTGAAGGAGAATTGTCCGTTACGTCTGGTATATTAGGGAGACTTCATAAATGGAACAAAAGTGACAGTGCTGTAAGTATTTATTTACCTGCTTACTTGTTTGTTATGTTTAAGATGGTATAAAAGAGGGAGCAGTAATAGGGCATGCAAGAGTCGCCAAGGAGGTGGAAAAGGAAATTCCGATTTCCGCCATCAAGATACGGAATGCCGAGGACGATATTAGGTTGACTAGGCCATATACCCTCAGGATCCCCGGTAGAGATCAGTGGAGGGAAAATGAGGTTGCATTCCAGCCCGCAAGCCTGGTCTGTTTTACCGACGGATCGCGCCTGGAGGATCAACAAGCCTCCGGGGCAGGAATATACGAGGGCCTGGGGGTGCGCGAGAGCTATGCTCTGGGCGCGTATACTATGGCATTCGAAACGGAGGTGTACGCTATCCTGCCCGTGGCCAATAGACAGGATGTGAAGATGAGCCCCGAGAAATGTGTATACATTTGCTTGGATAGCCAGTCGGTCCTCCGGGCAGTCTGCGCAGCCAGAATCAGGTCAACATTGGTTCAGGAGTGCGCTGACACCTTCAAAGGACTAGCCAGTACAAAGGAGGTGCAACTGGTGTGGGTTCCGGGACACTGTGGCGTAGCGGGGAATGAGGTAGCGAATGAGCTCGCAAGGCTTGGTTCCCGGCGGCCGTTCTGTGGCCCGGAGCCTGCGATAGGCATAAATAGGAAGACGGTCTCTGTCGCCTTAGACAGGTGGACTGAGGAGGCCATGGAGAGGCACTGGGGGTCGGTTGGTGGCTGTAGGCAGGCGAGGGACTTCGTGGAGGGGCCGGACAGAGATAAAACTGTCTGGCTACTCGGTAGGAGTCGACCTACGCTTTGCCGCAAGCTTGTGGTGCTGACAGGCCACTGCGCCCTTAGAAGACACCTCACATTGATAGGTGGAGAGAGGGATCCCATTTGCCAGGAATGCGGCGAGGATGAAGAAACGTCTTACCACTACCTGTGTGAATGCGAGGCTTTTGGGAGTCTTCGAGCAGATTTTTTTTTTAATTTTAACAACACACCACGAGGGCTTACAGCCTAAATACTATCGTACCGTGGGTGTTGAGAAGGAGGAAAGAGGCAGCTTGTTAATTCTGGACTTGAATGTTTGGAGGTTCGGAGGAGAAGGAAAAACATGTGCCGGCAAGGAATTCCACAACTTGGAAGTCCTCGGGACAAAAGAGCGGGCATAACAAGATGTTCTAAGTCTGGTGACCTGGACAGTAAAAGGGTGCATTCGCTCTGTTCCCCTGGTAGATCTGTTGGTTGCAGCAGGTGGAGGAACTATGGAGGAAAGCTCCTCTGAGCAGTGCCCGTGCAGATATCTATAAAAAAAGAGAGGTCACCAACGGCACGTCGGTGGGCAAGGGATGGCAGCCTTTGGGTGAGGGTAGGGTCCATCGGTTCGAGGACTCTGCAGAGAAATCAGGTGAGTACCGTCCAATCGAAGACTGTCACGGCCTTCAAGGCGGTTTGGCGACGGAACCGAGGAAGGGTAGAGTATGGTTGCTGGGGTTTGGCAAAAAGGGCATATTGTGGCCTACTTGCTTGGCGTTAGCCTCCCCACCACTGCTACTACTACTACTAGGTAGTTTCTCACTTTGCCTTCAACTAGGATGTTGGTACTTGGTTTCTGTTAGAGTTGTGTGTTGTTGAGTGATAATGGACCTTTGACTAGTTGATGAGATGCCCTGTATTGTATGTTTTGTTATTTTGCATTGTTACTAAATATTTCTATATTATATATGTTTTTTCCGTATAATTTTATGCAGAAATATTATAGGTCAAACCCACGCACAAGTTATTAAAACTTTTGTTGGTGTGATCTGCAACCTTATTCATTTGTCTAATCATTTGCATTGCATAATTGTTGTTTTGGTTTCTTTTGTAATTCATTGTTATCTAAAGACAAGTAAATTATATTGTTAATATTACCTTTCAAACAGGTGGATGGTTGGCTGAAAGTAGATGCTAAAATCTTATTCTCGATGACCGACTCTCAATCTTGTAACTGCTATTTGTTCACGACGATTCAGAATACTGGAATATTTCCACATGTTGACTGCACTTTCCATATGTTTCAGTTGCTGATTTTTCTGTTCCCATTCAGTCAGCAACGCATCTAATTCTTTCTTATATATATATATATATATATATATATATATATATATATATATATATATATATATATATATATATATATATATATATATATATATATCTTGTGACAGGAATATTTTCTATAATAAGTATTTGCGCCGCTGTTTCCGCTACCTTACCTGCGCTTTCTTATTAGTGAATTTTTATTTAAAAAATTAACTAATAGAGGGGTATCGATGGTGAGACTTTGCAAAAATGTTTAATTTTTTCAAATGAATGCGAACTAGGACCCCTAGAACCCATATCCGGGGTCAGTTTCAATTTTTATATGATTATATATATATATATATATATATATATATATATATATATATATATATATATATATATATATATATATGTTTCTAAGTTTATATAAAATTGAGTTATTTACATTTTAAATTTTCTTGTGAAAAAAATTATTTTCTCCGAAAATTACAAAGTTATTTTAATGAAATTTGGTAGATATTTTTCCCCAGGAAAGACCTTACTACATACCAAACCTAAACTTCCTAAATTTATAGAAAATTGAGTTATTCAAATTTGAAGCATTTAATAAAAATTCACTACTATAACGCACTTGCTGCGTCCCGAGATTTTATTTCTTATTTACTTTTGCTTACTTTTTTATTTTGTTATTTGTTTATTTGTTCATTTGTTTGTTTGTTTATCGCTCTCCTTCATGTTGAACCGTTCCATATTAAATACAGAGGTAGAGACTTTTCCTCTGGCTACACCAATGCATGTTTTCTTTTATGGTTCTCTGCAGGAAAATTTTGCGGTGTCCACAAATGCTTGTTTCCTTCGCTACAGAGAAGAAAACAAGATACCTTTTCTGTGGCTTCACAAATGATTGTTTTCTTCTCTGAAAGAAAGAAAACAAGCATTTGTGATGCCAACGAAAGTCTATACAACTGTACTTGTTAATTTGTTAATTTATTTTTTCGCGTATTCCTTTACTCATTTATCGCTTATTAGTGAATTTTCTTTAAAAAAATCACTAATGAGGAGATCCCGACTTTTGAATTTTGAAAAAATTTCTTCAAATGAGCGCTAATTAGGCCCCCCAGAACACATTTCCGGGGTCAGTTAAATTTTATATATATATATATATATATATATATATATATATATATATATATATATATATATATATATATATATATATATATATATATATATATATATATATATATATATATATGTGTGTGTGTGTGTGTGTGTGTATCACACCGATAACTCAAAAAATAATGGGCCGATTTTGATCAAATTTGGTGAATACCTTCCTTTTGCAAATGGCTTGGATAAGTTCGTTAGCCAGGAAAATCGGTCCAGGTTTTCCCGGAAAATTTTGTGTTTTCTTTCAAAAAAAAATTATATCTCCGGAATTAACAAAGTAAGGGCAACCAAATTTGGTATGCAGGTTTACATCCTTATAGGCTACATACCAAAATTTAGCTCTGTATGTCAAAAGATAAAAAAGTTATATGCATTTGAAGAAACATAAATTGAGGTTTTTCACAAAACATCAAAGTTGCGATTTAAACGTCAAAATTGGCAACATTTAGGAAAAGAACTTGAATCTAATACGGGCTATGGAAATAAAGTGTCTCAAGAAGAATGTTTTACAAACCCTGAAGTCTTAGTTTCAACCGTCATTGTCCTTCATTTTAATAAAATGTTTCCAGAAAATTCATTTCAAATAGACCCTTTCTCTGACGCTTGGCAGTAGCCTTAGCTATAGAGTTTATCGTTTAATAGTATATAATTGTTGTAGAATTTTCGTAAAAAAATCAATAAAGTTCTATATATCTGTTATTATACAACATATGAAAAAAAATTGTATATATTAATTATAGGGTGTCTTGAGCTACATCTTAAAAAATTATTTCTACAATCACAGGCTGGCCCATAAGTCGTTGGTGATACAAATTTTCTTTTTTTTTTTAATCAAACACGCCTTATGTTATTGCATTTTTGCATTTTCCATCGAAATATAATGCATGTTTGTAAGAAAAAAATTCTGGACGTAGTAAGTGCGTTATGGTAGCGAATTTTGATCAAATGCTTAATATTTGAATAGCTCAATTTGCTATTAACCTATAAGGTTGACCAAGAAACGAATTTTTTCGGGAACACTTTAAGTTTACTTTCGGAAATTTTTGTACATTTTCAAACAATAAAGTTATTTTGATGAAACATGGCACATTGTTTTTACTATATAGATTATACTGGTAACCAAATTTGATGCCTGCTTTCTTAAAAAAACACACATTATTGCTATTAAAAAAATAGTTTTATGAAAATTCACTACCATAACGCACTTGCTGCGTCCAGAGTTTTTTTTTAATTTTTCTTTACCTGTTTATCTGTATTTTATATATTTGTTTATGTGTTTATTTTCTAATCCATATTCATTTACTCTACACAGTCCGTGTGCTCAACAGGAGAAATTTAATAAAAAGAGCATCTCTGATCATACACATTGCAAATAAGTCCATCCGGCCAGAAAGGGTGTTATCGTGACGAATGTTTTTAATAATTCAAATTTTAGTAACTCATGTCACTAATGCCATTATCCTAGAAACCTCAAATTTTGGCACATAGTAAAGCTCTGATATGGCCTGCGAGTTACTTGATTTGCCACCATTAGATTTATTTCTTTGGGGTCATTTAAAATTGCAGGATTACTTTATATTACCTTAACCACCTGAAAATGTCTACAAACCGGGAGCCGAAACGTCGAGCTTCTACCAACCTAAACGCAGCTCAACCCGAAAAGCCAGAGGCGTATGCAAGGGGAGACAGGCCCATAGTGCCCTCCCTCGCTGGCTACGGAACTGATTCAAGAAACCACGAAAGTTCCACGAACACTTCTTGCCAATTATCCTATATACATATTAAAAGAAAGCAAACAATGCTGTATCTTTTTTCATTTACATTATTTTTAACACCACCTGTATTTTAGATTACCCAGTTTACAGTTTTCTATAAGCTTCTGCAAAACTCAACGTTATTAGTGAAGTTTCGTAGAAAAAATTCACTAATGGGAAGATCCCGACTTTTGAATTTTGAAAAAATTTTTGCAAATGAGCGCGAACTAGGACCCCTAGAACCCATATCATATATATATATATATATATATATATATATATATATATATATATATATATATATATATATATATATATATATATATATATATATATATATATGTATGTATGTATGTATGTATCACACCGATAACTCAAAAAATAATGAGCCGATTTTGATAAAATTTGGCATGTACCTTCCTTTTGTAAATAGATTGGACAAGTTCGTTGGTCCAGAAAATCGGACGAGGTTTCCTGGGAAAATTTTGAGTTTTCATTCGAAACAAATTTTTATCTCAAAAAATAAAAAAGCTATGATAACCAAATTTGGTAGGTAGATTTACGATATAAAAGTTAAACTATACACCAACATTTAGATTTCTATGTTACAGGAATAAAGTTATAATAAAATATTTTGTGCCAGATCATTTTTATGAAAATTCACTACCATAACGCACTTGCTGCGTCCAGGCTTTTTTCATTTCTCCGACATATTTATAATTAGGTAGAAATTTACTCTAATCCAGAAGTTCATTAACTACATCTGAACTGTAATGCCTTTGGATATGTTCGATTAGCACTTCTAAATTGCTTCTTCTACCAAATAGATTACCCGTATTTAAATGTAGCAAGACCTGATTGCTGGGATCTCGGATAAGTCGTTTCGTCAATTAGTACAGATGAGACTGAACACGAAACTCTCTGGTTAAATCACTTCAAATAACATAACTCACCTGACTACATCTCAAATAAGAAAACGACAAATTGTTAATCCACGTGTTGTAAATTAAGAATATAAAGTTAAAAGTAGGTATACTCTGAAGGATAAAAAACATTACGCAATATCACTGTTCACAGGACAGTTTTCAGTTGACTTTCAAAAGTTTAAAGATAACAAACATATATTAGAAATGTTTTGATGATTGGTGAAGGGACAAACGGATGAAACATGGATTTATTAGGGTTTTAGGCTGTCTCAGGGCCGGCCCTAGGCGGTAGGCAAGAAAATGACTTCCTACGGCAAAAAAATTATGGGTGGCAAAACCGTCTGAACTAGAAAAAATAAGCACAAAAAAATAAGTACAACACAACCCAAAAAATGTAGCACATAAATGAATAGTAAAATTAAATACAACAGGAACTGACAGACAGGTTTCTTCTGGCTTCCTATATTTTAAGATCCACCGCAGACATGAATAGACAATCTTATGGGTATCTCTATACGCAAGAGTTGGGGGAATTGGATTGGAAAATATGAGAGGCCACAAATTGGGAGTACAATCAAGAATTTAAACTTTAAACCCTATAGCATTTTACGTACCTTGCAGCAGCCATTCATTAAACTTAATAATTAATGATGTGGCAAAATATTCTCTAAATCCTGTGACAAGGCCAGACTTGAAAAGGTCAAAGTTCACAAAACGCTTCTACACAATCCCAGTCAAGAAAACCGTCAAGCATCTAACGACGCAAGAGACCGCCATGTCCGCATTCTTTCTGAGGTAAAAAACTCGCTTAATAACCACATCAAAAACAAAGTCCTCTTAAGCTCCAACGGCAGCAAACCCTTCTGGACTCTTGCTAAATCTATTGGAAATAATTTCTACACGAGCACGTTCCCACCTCTTGTCTCAAGGGATGAAATTGTTTCTACCGCCGTGGGCAAGTCTGAACTTTTTGCCTCGTTGTTCGCCGGCAATTCTACTCTCAACCCACCTCCAAAAGTTCAACCACCAACAGTCCCCAATGTCGCGCATAAAATGACGGATATTATTTTCAAAACTAAAAAGGTACGAAAGCCCCTGGCCTTGACGAGATCTCAGCAATTGTTCTCAAAAAATGCTTACCAGAACTTGCTCCTGTCCTGACTCGTCTGTTTCAGACATCTTACAATGAGGCATATTACCTAGTAACTGGAAAACTGCTCGAGTACAACCCGTCCCCAAGAAAGGATCCAAAGCGCTTCCTAGCAACTACATGCCTATTTCTCTCTTTTCTGTCGTCTCTAAAGTGATGGGAAAGTATATAAACACCGAATTACTATAATTTCTTTAAAAACACAGTCTAATCCACGACAGGCAGTATGGATTCCGTCAGCGCAGATCAACTGCCGACCTCCTTTCCTTTGTCACCCATCGTTGGAACAAGTCTATGGAACTACACGGTGAATCCCATATTGTCGCTCTAGACATATCCAAAGCATTCGACCAGGTGTGGCACGCAGCTCTGCTTAATAAACTTCCGACCTATGGCATCAATGACCTCCTCTCTAGCACATCCAACCCAGTTCACAATTGCGCGGACGACAGCACCCTCTACCCAAATATACAATATTCTAAGTCTGTCTCTTTAGCCCAATTAGATAAGGGTCGCAGACTCATAGAGGGTTCTGTCTCCGTGGATCTCCAAATAATATTAGACTGGGGAAGTGGAAATCTTATACAATTCAACCCCACCAAATCTCAGTCTTGCTTTCTTTCTCATAAGATATACACCAGCGCTAGACCCATTACAATGAACAACCAAGTTATTGAAAGTATTGAGTCCTTTTCACTTGTTGGCATTTCTGTATATCGAAACCTCAATTGGCACCAACATGTCACATCAATTGCAGAAGCGGCTGAAATTAGGCTTCCTCTTCCGGGCTCGCAAATACTTTTCACCAGCTAATCTCTATACCTTATATACTTTACAAATACCTAAGGCCAAACCTCAAAGACGGCTTCCACATCTGGGGTGCCGCTGCCGCTTCTACACTCGCTATCCTGGACTCCATTCAGAAGGGAGCCATACGTCTCATCGGTGACCCTACCCTCACCCAAAGGCTGCCATCTCTTGCCCACCAACGTGCTGTTGCAGACGAGCTCTGTTCCATAGTTCCTCCCCATGCTGTCCCAGACAGATCTACCAGGGGAACAGAGCGAATGCACCCTTTTACTGTCCAGGTCACCAGACATATATAATCTTGTTATGCCCCCTCTTTTGTCCCGAGGACTTCCAAGTTGTGGAATTCCTTGCTGGCACATGTTTTTCCTTCTCCTCCGAACCTCCAAACCTTCAAGTCCAGAATTAACAAGTTGCCTCTTTCCTCCTTGTCGACACCCACGGTACGATAGTATTTAGGCTGTAAGCCCTAGTTGTGTGTTGTTGAAATATATATATATATATATATATATATATATATATATATATATATATATATATATATATATATATATATATATATATATATATATAAGAGGATCCGCTTGTTGGTGTAGCCCCTTCTCTTTCTCGCTCGCACGCAGTGCAAGATGGCGTACATTTCGGCCTGAAAGACCGTTTCATGAGCGCCAAGGGAAATACTGTGACTTACCCTCGGTCGTTCCGAATAAACGCCTGCCCCCGTCCCACGCTCCCCGCCTGATCCATCCGTGACCCAGACGAGCGCGACCCGTGGTAGGCCCGGCATCTCCCCCCGCCATGCCTCGCAGTCGGTGATTACCACTGTGAACTTGTTTTCCCTGCAGATTCGCGGGCTCGCGATGTCTGACCTCATTTCAAGCATGGACTCCTTCACGATCTCCTGAATTTTGCAGTGGCCCCTGCAGCCTGGGTGGCCTGGGTATAGTTCTAGCCTGGCTTCCCTTATGATAAGTAAGTCCCCCCCCCCCGGGGGGGGGGGAGATCCTGTGAGACCTTCTTGCCTGCTGTTCCTTTAATACGTACAACTTTAAACAAATTAAATAATTAAGTATGCAATGGAACGTGACTTGCATTATCTATATTTTAGGATATTTTTAGTGTCATTTCCAAAATACATTCGTATCTCTTAAGGCTTATAAATTAATAAATAAATGTATGTTTAACTTTTCAGGGCATTTTAAAGGATAAAAGCAAGTATCCAACCCTTACGAGGATGTCTTATTGCCAGTGTCGCTTAAAACTGGTATTTTCCAGCATTTTTAAACAGTTTGGTTGGAAACACATCGCTCTAATCTTGGACAGGTCTGATCTTTTTTCCTTAACGGTTGGTGAGTACATTTTAGTTTAAGTTTTAATGTTAGTTTATTTGTTAAACACATATATCAGTTGGACTTGGAATAAAAGGACATAACTTTAAACTCGCCAGGTCCCTAGGAAAAACTTCCACCATTTTCCAAGCAAAAATGTTTGCTATAAATCTCTGTCCACAGCAGTGCATACAAAGAAGACTCAGAAATAGATAGATCTACATATTCTCAGGCAATCAGGCAGCAGTAAGGACTCTGAAAGCTTTCAAAACTGAGTCTAACATGACCTAAGGCTGCAAAAAATCCTTGAACTAACTGTCTACGGACAACAAAGTAACTCTGGTGTGGGTAACAGGGCATCAAGGCATCAAGGCATTGAAGGAAATGGGGAAGCAGATAGCCTTGCAAAAAGAGCAGCAGCAACACCAGTCTATGGTCTAGTGCCTCATTGTGGCTTAATAGAAAGCGATGTAAGGAATGAACTTGATTCTTGAGAGAAAAACCAAATGCTGCCATTCTGGGGCAAACGCCAGGCTTAAGGCAAGCAGAACGGTTCATCACCATATTAACAGATAAGTCTGAACTGTTTCTGGAATTGAACAGGAACGACTTGAGAATAATCACAACACTTTTCAGGTAGCACTCCCCAGCAAGGTATCACCTTATGAAGATGGGTAAGACGGACAGTGAAAACTGCAGATACTGGACTGAAGCAGTAGAAAGAACTTGCTATGCTCACTTGCTATGCGAATGCAACGCCAGTTCTACAAAAGGCACGAATACTTTAGAGGGGTGAAATTAACACCCCAGGAAATGGGTAAAATAGTCCCCAAAAAGATAGCAGGTTATGAAGAGTATGAATATTAAAACTATTAAAAAAAGAGTAATGCGTAAAGACACATTGGGGTCGTAACGCTGAGGGACCAAAGGCTATACGGCTCATTAAACAATCTGCAATCGATCTGGTGGTAGCTGGGTAATCAATGTCCTTCGTTATGCTACTATTAAAGAATGGGTTGAGTAATGTACATATATATATATATATATATATATATATATATATATATATATATATATATATATATATATATATATATATATATATAGATATATATATATATATATATATATATATATATATGTATATATATATGAGATATACTTGATTCTCAGGTTAAACCACGTCCAGAATTTATGAAAACTCGACGTTTCGGCTCCTGTTTTGGAGCCATTTTCAAGAGGTAAAGGAAATATGTAGGGACGCTCTAAGGCCTCAATGTGCCTACTCCTTAGAGTGGTGGACAAAGGTGGGTAAAGGAAATATGTAATGACACTCTAAAGCCTCAATTTTCCTACTCCTTAGAGTGGTGGACAAAGGTGGGCAAAGGAAATATGTAAGGACACTCTAAGGCCTCAATCCGCCTTCTCCTTAGAGTGGTGGACAAAGGTGGGTAAGGTGAAGGAAATATGTAAGGACACTCTAAGGCCTGAATCTGCCTACTCCTTAGAGTGGTGGACAAAGGTGGGTAAAGGAAATATGAAAGGACACTCTAAGGCCTAAATCTGCCTACTCCTTAGAGTGGTGGACAAAGGTGGCTAAAGGAAATATGTAAGGACACTCTAATGCCTCAATCTGCCTACTCCTTAGAGTGGTGGACAAAGGTGGGTAAAGGAAATATGTAAGGACACTCTAAGGCCTCAATCTGCCTACACCACGGGACGCGCTCGTCTGATTCACGGACAGGGAAGGATCCGGTGGGGAGCGTGGAACGGGGGCAGGTGTTTATTCGGAAGGACCGAGGGTAAGTCATAGTATTTCCCTCGGAGTCCATGCAACGGTATTTCAGGCCGAAATGTACGCCATCCTGCACTGTGTGCGGGAGAACAAGAGGAGGGGCTACACCAACAAGCGGATCCTCATAGCCACACACAGCCAGGTAGCCCTTAAGGCCCTAAGTAGCCCACAGGTAAATTCCTGGCTGATGAGTGAGTGCCGAGACGATACGAGCGACCTGGTTGGGCAGAATGAGGTCACCCTCATCTGGGTGCCGGGTCACTCGGGGGTCAAAGGCAATGAAGAAGCTGACAGTCTGGCGAAGAGAGGGTCAGGAGAACCATTTATGGGACCAGAACCGGCTCTGGGCGTGACAAAGAGCCTCATCTGCTCCCTGCCATTGCCTTTTATACCGAAGCCATATCTGGTGGAGTTCAGGCGGTTTATGATAGTGGATTCAATGCGAGGCGGAACCACAATGGGCTTAGCGAGTCACCTTGAAATATACCTCTTCTAATTGGTATCGTGCTGGTTACGATGTTATCGCCCGTTTGTACCCGTAACTGAATTTTTGTGCTCCAGGTAGATATTGTGTGTTCAAGGAACCTCAGGATATTATTATTATCATTATTATTATTATTATTATTATTATTATTATTATTATTATTATTATTATTATTATTATTATTATTATTATTATTATTATTATTATTATTATTATTATTATTATTATTATTATTATTATGCAAAAATATAATTTTTTTCTGTGTTTTTCTTTTGTCTTTTATATCCACGTCCAAGCAGTCATTTAGGTATTGACACAGTTTTAAAATTACGTGCAAATAAACTATCTATATTCTAGAAATATCTTTACATTTTGTTTATCAAACATTGTCGTCGGTAATTGACCATAGTCGCGGAAATAGATTGACATTACAATACACTACAGTTTCTAAATGCCACACGCAGTGTTAAAATTTTGGTGTTAAAAATTCTAGTATCTGAACAGAATATATTATTGAAAGTGGGCGTGAAATAAAGTAAAGGCAGATTGCTAAATCATTTTCCATGCCTGGGTGATGAAATATATAAAGAAGATAAAACAGTATGTTCAATTCATTGAGCCTCACCGGCGGCGGATGATTTTTCAAAAATCACTGTCGTCGTTGAGATCGAGCTCAAGGTGGAGGGTAGGTTAGTTTAGATGAGCAAAAAGGGTCAGCAATGGCCTAATTGCCAGTAAGCATCTTACCTTTTATGTTCAATTTATTAAAGTGGCGTTCAGGAGAAATATTTGGCAGTTCTGTGTAAGCAAACGATGTATCAAAATTAATGTTTATTGCAAGCACAAGCATACATGAATTTTTGTGAGACACATTGTGAAATTATATATAAATAAATACCTAAATAAATAATATAGTCTTTTAGTGAATTTTCTTAAAAAAAAATTCACTAATGAGGAGATCCCGACTTTTGAATTTTGAAAAAATTTCTTCAAGTGAGCGCTAATTAGGCCCCCCAGAACACATATCCGGGGTCAGTTTCAATTTTTATATGTTTATATATATATATATATATATATATATATATATATATATATATATATATATATATATATATATATATATATATATATATATATATATATATATATATATATATATGTATCACACCGATAACTCAAAAAATAATGGGCCGATTTTGATCAAATTTGGTGAATACCTTCCTTTTGCAAATGGATTGGATAAGTTCGTTAGTCAGGAAAATCGGCCTAGGTTTTCCCGGAAAATTTTGGGTTTTCCTTCAAAAAAAAATTATATCTCCGGAATTAACAAAGTAAGGGCAACCAAATTTAGTACGCTAGTTTACGTCATTATAGGTGAGGTGCGTACCAAAATTCAGCTCTGTGGGTCAAAAGACAAAAAAGTTATGGGCATTTAAAGAAAAATAAATTGGGGGTTTCCTCAAAACGTCAAAGTGACAATTTAAAACGTCGAAATTCGCAACATTTAGGCAAAGAACTTGAATCTAATACGGGCTCTGGAAATCAAATGTCTTAAGAAGAATGTTTTACAAACCCTGAAGTCTTAGTTTCAACCGTCATCGTCCTTTATTTTACTAAAATATTTCCAGAAAATTCATTTGAAATAGACCCTTTCTCCGATGCTTGGCAGTAGCCTTAGCTATAGAATTTATCGTTTAATGGTATATAATGTTTGTAGAATTTTCGTAAAAAATCAATAAAGCTCAATATCTCCGTTATTATACAAGATATGAAAAAATATTGTATACATTAATTATACGGTGTCTTGAGCTACACCTTAAAAAATTATTGCTACCATCACAGGGTGGCCCATAAGTCGTTGGTGATACAAATAATAATTTTTTTAGTGGAAAACGCCTTATGTTTTTGCATTTTCCATCGAAATATAATGCATGTTTGTAAGTTAAGAAATTCTGGACGCAGCAAGTGCGTTATAGTATCGAATTTTGATTAAATGCTTCATATTTGAAAAGCTCAATTTGCTATTAACCTATAAGGTTGACCAAGAAACGGATTTTTTCGGTTACATTTTAAGTTTACTTTCGGAAATTTCTGTACGTTTTCAAACAATCAAGTTATTTTGATGAAACATGGCACATTGTTTTTACTATATAGGTTATACTGATAACCAAATTTGATGCCTGCTTTCTGAAAAAAAAAACACATATTTGCTATTAAAAACATTTTTATGAAAATTCACTACTATAACGCACTTGCTGCGTCCAGAATTTTATTAGTTAAACAACAGTTTCTTACAAAAAACATACTTTTACGTAATCTTTCTTTAAAGACAATAGTTATTTATTCAATGTTTTATTTGTGAAAATATAATATGTATTTATAATTTCACGAGTTTTACATTTTATAATAACAACATAAATCCAAGTTTTGATAAGGAAATAAATAAAAATAAAAAAGTCATTGCGACGAGGATGGGATTCGAACCCACGCGGGCAGAGCCCATTGGATTAGCAGTCCAACGCCTTAACCACTCGGCCACCTCGTCATATAAATAATTTGTCCAATACTAGTATATCAACCAGAAGGGTGTGAATACAAAGACTATGATTCTTTGACGTATATTATATCAATAAACAATATTATCAAAATAGTATGTTATTCTAATAGCATACCTACTTTGATACGCAGCTGTTGAAATATATATTTCCATTAACAAATAGAACCTAAAGAAATACTTAAATTAATAAAATTCATTATCATTTACAGCTTCCCATTTAATAATACTGTAGCAGAATAATAGTAATTATGCTTGCCTAGTCATTCTCCAATGAGTAATTAATTGCTTACTTAATTAAAAAACTTATTTATTAGATAACTTAGTAATTTTATTTAGTTTCAAATTACGCACAGAAAACCGGAAACTTCACAAATTTACAAACAATCTAGGTATATCCAAAATACCTATCTATTTCAAACGTAAAACTATTATTTTGCTGTCTTTAATTTTCATGCATAACATTCTGTACGTCATATTATGATAACTAAGTATCCGTATTATTATTCGTATTATTCAATAAGTAAACATGAATAATGTTATTTTACTAAATGCCTATCTATGGATAATAATATTGGTATTTATATACTGTAAACATCATGTTTATTTCTCTGAAAATTTGAAGCAGGCACACATTGTAATTCGATGATATAGCGCTGCAGCGCAACGGTATAACATGTCAGGATGGCCGAGCGGTCTAAGGCGCCAGACTCAAGGGTAACCTTGCCTGCTAAACAGGTTAGAGAGAGCTTTCTGGTCCTCTCTGAGGGCGTGGGTTCGAATCCCACTTCTGACATATACTTTTTTTATTTTTTTTAATGAAATAAACAACTGATGTAACCAATCAAAAACAATTTTATTTAATGAACCGATGCATCAACTACTTACGGGAATATAACGAAAATGTTTGGTAAATTCACATCGTATAAATTGATATCACTGATTAAGCAGGTAGGTATATAATATTAGATATATTATGTAAATATAAATCTATAAAATTATCAATTATTCGTCTATACGTAAATACGAACAGATATTATAAAAAATTCTGGACGCAGCAAGTGCGTTATAGTAGTGAATTTTCATAAGAATTATATACTATTAGTAAGATATATTATTAAAACTAATTCTTTAAATTTAAATGGAGCTCAAAAATTTAGATTGGGTCTTAGATAAAATACGTAAGTACTGCAAGTGTCTTTAAAAAACTGTGTTACAAATTTCATTAAAGTTACAAAAGTTTTTCAGAAAAAAAAAATTTACAAAGTAAATGTACCTGTCAAAAATTCACAGTTTTGCCAGTATTCTACTTTTGGATGTCAAACTTTAACAGCTAGATTATAAAACATTATATTACCATAGCAACTAAATTAAAGTTGAAATATCAAACGATTTAGACACAATTTTAGTCGATGCTAGGTGTCAGCCTGCTAAGTGAGGGGTCCCGGGTTTCATTCCCGGGCGGGCCAACGAGAAGTTGACCTTGTCTGGAACATGGGTAAAAATAATAAAATTAAAACAGTCAATGGATGTTTTAATTATGTCCATCCCAAACTGTGCGACGTTTAGAAGTGAGAGAATAATAACGAATTGGGGATGCATGTGCTAATGACTTAAAATGCCACAGCACTTAATAATAGTTTAAAAAACAAATAAAAAATCTGGACGCAGCAAGTTCGTTATGGTAGCGAATTTTCTTTTAAATATTTTTAATAGCAAATGTCTTTCTTTGGTGAAAGCAGGCATCAAACTTGGTTGCCTTATAGTAGAAACAATGTACCATATTTCATCGAAATAAATTTATTGTTTGAAAATATATCAACATTTTTCAAAAGTCTGGATGCAGCAAGTGTGTAATGAAAGTGAATTTCCATAAAAATGTTTTTAATAGCAAATGCGAGCAGGCATCAATCTGATTACCGGTATAGCCTATGTAGTAGAAACAATGTACTATATTTTATCAAAATTACTTATGGTTTGAAAATATACAAAAGTTTTCCGAAAATAAACTTAAGTGTTGGTTTCCTAACCAACAAAGCTTACGTTAATAGCAAATTGAGTTATTGAAATTTGAAGGATTTAATGAAAATTCGGTAAATTTGCAGATTAGCTCCCGAATGCTATTCAAAAAATTGTTCTCAGAAACATTACTAGGACCCCACCTGGATGCACAAACCACAAGAAAAAATTATTGTTCACACCCCCCAAGGAAGTGTCGGGATTTGGAGTGAATAGGGGTGCTGGGCGGGGTAGGTAGTAAAAAGGAAATATGAGCAGAAAATGCGAAGAAAACTGCTTGAAAGCTGTCTATTTGAAGCCATATCCCCATTAAACACTGTTTACCCCGCACAGCACCCTTATTCGCCCCAGGTCACGTAACTTCCTTGGGGGGTATGAACAAGAAGTTTTTCTTGTGGTTTATGCAACGAGGGTGGTTGTATGCACACGAGGGGGGAAGGGAAATGCCTACGACGCAGCAGGACCCCCCCCCCCCGTTTGGTTTGTTCTGTGCGGGGTAGGCAGGGTTTAAGCGGTATATGGCTTCAACATGTGAAAAAGACAGCTTTCAAGCCCGTTTTATTCGCATTTTCTGCACATATTTCCTTTCTACTACCTACCCCGCCCAGTACCCCTACTCACTTACTCACAATAAATTTTTCTTGAGATTTGTGGATCCAGGGGGAGCCTAGGCAGGTTTCTGAAAACAGTTTTCTGAAAAACTAATCTGCAAATTTACCGAAAATTTGTTACCAAAACGCATTTACTGCGTCCAGATTTTTACAAAAAATGTATATCTCCGGAAATAATAAAGTAAGGGCAAGGGTACGCGTGTTTGTATTATAAAGAGTGAACCCTGTACCAAAATTTAGGTTTCTAGCTTTAAAGACAAAGAAGTTATGGGCAGTTAAATAAATAAATTTTGGAGTTTTCCTGAAAACGTCAAACTCGCAATTCGAAACGTCAAAATTGGCAATGTTTAGGCAAAGAACGTGAAACAATTACGGATTGTGAAAAGAAAATGTTGCGAGAAGAGTGTTCTGCGAACCCTTAAGTTTCAGATTCAACCGTCATTGCCTTTCATTTTACTAAAATATTTACAGAATATCCATTTCAAATAGACCCTTTCTCTGATGCTTTAGCTGTCGGTTTAGTTAAGTTGATGCTTTCGCTGTAGGTTTAGTGAAGTTTATGGTTTAACGGTCTATAATTTTTAGCTAATTTTCGTAGAACAAATTCTTTAATGCATTTTTTATCGAATATGATGCATGTTTGTAAGAAAATAAATTCGGGACTCAGCAAGTGCGTTATGGTAACGAATTTTATTGAATGCCTCAAATTTGAATAGCTCAATTTGCTATTCATATCAAAATGAATTACCATATTAGCTGTATTATATACTATTAATAAATGGAAAAACAAAATACATGCCCCGGGTGAGGATCGAACTCACGACCTTAAGATTATGAGACTTACGCGCTGCCTACTGCGCTACCGAGGCGATGTGAATAATTGCATAAAGAAGGGAGATAGCCGTATAATTGGATCCCTAATGGATTGAAATAAAATGTGTTAAAATTATTTAATTTTATACACCTATATATAAATTAAAGAACAGTAATACTGTAAAAGCTAAAATATTAATTACATATATTATTTGTAAGGTATATAATTAGTTGTCATTTCTTCAATGCCTGATATTTTGGGTTGCCTAGCCTAGAAAGAACCCTTCAAAGTGATTCAATGTACACAATATTTTAGACAAAAGTAGAACTTCAATTTGCTGGATTTAAATATAGATGCATAGATTTTTAATGGGGAGTCACATAAGCTTATTTCTCAATCGCCAGTACTTTTGTAATTTAAGACACATTAAAACACACAGAATCAATAGTTTTTAAAATGATCTATTTGTCTTGTATTGTGGGTTGCCTGGATTGACTAATTCCCTTCACAGAGTCTATAATAATATTAGCGAATTTTCGTAGAAAAAAATCACAATTGGAGAGATCCCGACTTTTGAATTTAGAAAAAATGTTTGCAAATGAGCACGAACTAGGACCTCTAGAACACATATCCTGGGACAGTTTAAATTTTTAGATGTTTATATATATATATATATATATATATATATATATATATATATATATATATATATATATATATATATATATATATATATATATATATATATATATATGTATCACACCGATTTTAAATGATATGATTTTTGTAATTGGTTTATATTGTTTTAGCAAGCCAGCGTTTATCGTTATTTTTAGGATAAGGGCTATTCGTTGATTATTTGTTTTAAAATTTATTTTAATTAGTTATTCATACGGTAAAAGGTCCTAGACAATTAGTATAGTTTTATATTTATTTGTCAGTGTACTTTTGTAAACTGTAGGTATCTAATGTGTTGATCCACAATAATTCCCAATTAAAAAAATTAAATGATTATACGTATATTTTTGTTTTCTACGGAAATGTGATAAATAAGAATCCAACTCATGTCAAGCGTGATTTTAGGAAAAAATTTGGAACATGGCCTGAAGAAAAATGGTCTTTTAGCATTTGTAAGAGAACTAGATGGAAATGACAATGAATCTATAGATAACTATCTCAGAGATGCTAGCATGTACGCAAGGGGTAAGAACTTTTGGATTATTTGCAAATATTTTAAAAATAGTGCCTCAAAGGGGTATGGTCATTTTGGGATCATCAATTTTTTTAGCAGCCACGAATAAAACTAGCATATTTTGATAGTATCTCATACAACATATGTAACAGTGGTAAAAAAGATTTCAAAAGTGCATCGAAGCTGAGATATACAGGGTGATTCATTAGGTGAGCGACATTCATATCTCGGTAGCTATAGCAACTAGAGCTTCGGGGAAAAACTGTTCGTAAGGTTTTTTTAAGTACCATTCAGATGATATTTTTTATTTTCTCATTCCTGCCACCAGATGGCGCTTTTTCGGATAAAACTTTTTCAAGGCTGCTATCTCAAAATATTCCTATTACAATGTTATCTTTTTTTTACTTTCACTGAAACCCCGAGTCTTGTTCTATATTAATTACGAACCTCTTATACGGGGTGTTCACGGTAATTCTTTAGAATAGCTATCTCAGTCATTATTGGAGTTACAATGTGATTCAAATATGAAAAATTGTTCAGCTTTTTACGAGCGTCTCGATTCTGACGCAAAAAAAAACAATTGCTGAGATTGACATATTAAGTTTATTTTTCAAAGTGGAACGCTACGTATTTTCCCGGCTAGTTCAATTGCAAATTCGATTATCCATTTTATAACACGTTCTAGTCGATTCTGCATACTTCCAGAGATATCTAGATCTAGATATGCTTGTTCACGGAAATCGTTTACAATAGTCATCTCCGTTACTATTGGAGTCCAGCGTGGTCCAATTGGGGAAAGTTGTTTAACTTTTCACGTGTATCTCGATTCTGACGTCAGAAAAGCATTTTGCAGAGAAGTCTCGAAGGGATATGGTCATTTTACATTTGGCTTTGGGATAATCACTTTTTTAGTGGCCACAAATAAAACTAGTACGCCTTGATAGTACCTCACACAACATATGTAATAGCAGTAAAAGAATATTTGAAAGTGCATCGGAACCGTGATATACAGAATGATTCATTAGGTGAGCGACATTCATATCTCGGTAACTATGGCATTAAGAACTTCGGTAAAAAACATTCGAAAGGTTTTTGTCTGAATTCCTCATTTTAGTAACAACCTCTTCATTTCTAAAAAATACGCAAATTCGGACTTCACTTTCTAAAAGCACTTTTGACAGTAGTATTTGAAAATGGCATCAAAACCGAGTTCTGACGTTTCGTTTTTCGAGAATCATCATCGATTTTGATTTTTCAAACGGGAGCCATAATTAATTGAAATGTCATTATGTTGGACTTGTCGACACAATTTTACTGATGTATCATATGATTACCAACTTACATCAACTTTTGATTAAATTCAACCTATTTATCATCCTTAAAATAAGGGGGACGAAACTCAGACAAAAATATAGAACGAAATTAGGGATTTCAGAGAAAGTTAATAAAGATAACATTGTAATAGAAAAATTTTGAGATAACAGCTTTCAAAAAGTTTCATCCGAAAAAGCATCATCTAGTGGCAAGAATAAGAAAATAAAAAATATTACCGAGTTGCACTGGAAAAACCTTTCGAATGTTTTTCCCGAAGTTCTTGTTGCCATAGTTACCGAGATATGAATGTCGCTCACCTAATGAATCACTCTGTATATCACGGCTCCGATGCACTTTTCAAATATTTTTTACTGCTATTACATATGTTGTGTGAGGTACTATCAAGGCATGCTAGTTTTATTTGTTGCCACTAAAAAAGTGATCATCCTAAAACCAAATCTAAGATGACCATATTCCTTCGAGATTTCTCTGCGAAAATGATTTTTTGATGCCAGAATCGAGATACACGTGAGAAGTTAAACAACTTTCCTTAATTGAACCACATTGTAGCTCCTATAATAATGGAGATGACTATTGTAAACGATTCCCGCGAACAAGCATATCCAGATCTAGATATCTCTGGAAGTATGCAGAATCGACTAGAACGTGTTAGCATCATAAAATTGACAATCGAATTTGCAGTAAAACTAGCCGCGAAAATACGTAGCGTTCCACTTTGAAAAATAAACTTAATATGTCAATCTCAGCAAATCGATGCGCAATTGTTTTTCTTACGTCAGAATCGAGATGCTCGTGAAAATCTGAACAATTTTCCATATTTGAATCACATTGTACCTCCAATAATGACGGAGATAGCTATTCTAAACGATTCCCGTGAACACCCTGTATAAGAGGTTCGTAACTTCTATAGAACAAGCCATAGTTACTGAGATATGAATGTCGCACGCCTAATGAATCACCCTGTATATCTTGACTCCGATGCACTTTTCAAATCTCTATTTACCACTGTTACATATGTTGTATGAGATACTATCAAAATATGCTAGTTTTATTCGTGGCTGCTAAAAAAAGTGGTGATCCCAAAACCCAATGTAAAATGACCATACCCCCTTAATCATAACTTCACATAGCTGTGATAATCTACTCTCCTTAGAAAGATATTCTCATGAAATGAATTTAGGGTCCATAATATTCGTATTTCTGTACCCATAAACTTCTGAAACGTTACATTACTCGAGTTTAAACGAAAATATGTCAATTTTCACCAAATCACCCCTGATTTATCGCCTACCCCCTGAAGCGTTCCTACCCAAAAACAATTCGAAGCGTTTCTTTGACGGGTGCTTACTGGATACCAAATTTGAAGATGATACCTCAATTCGTTCGAAAGTTATTGCACTTGCTAACAGACAGACATACAGGCCGACAGACCTACCGACTGATAGACAAAAAAAAATTCATTTCAGACTAAAGTTTTCTATATTTTTAGCGACTTTTTACGCTGTTTTAGCAAAACAAATATTCTAAACTTCTGTCGCCGATATTCCACTCCCACACATTCAACCCCTAATTTAATATCAGCACAGAATACGAGATATTTGATGAAATTGAAAGTTTTTTAATGAACAAACCCTAAAACTTTATATTACTCGAATTTTAACGAAAAATATGTCAATTTTGACCACATCATCCCTCATTCATCCGCTACCACTGGAGCGATTTTACCCTAAAACAATCCGAACCGTTAGTTTGCCAGGTGCTAACTGTATACCAGATTTGAAGACGACATTTCAGTTCGTTCTAGTTATCGTGGCTACAGACAGACATACAGACCGACAAATAATAAAGAAAAGTATCGTTCCCAAATCATGTTTTCTTTGTGTTTTGACACTTTTTACCACATTTAAGCAAAACAAATTTTTTAAATTTTTGTCGCCAATGCCATACTTCCACACGTATTGGCGATGTGGAAGTGAGAAAGTGATTAAATGTACACTTAAATATTGTGGAAATGCTTTGTTTTGAGTAGATTTGAGTGAATTTCAACATTTATTCAAATCGATAGATATTTAGTAATTTTATTTTTATTTCAGTTGTGATTTTAAGCGTTCGAGGAGTTTTAGTGAGAAAATTTATGATAGCAGCTCACTATTTAGGAATGACCAAAGGAGACTGGACTTTTTTGGATGTCGAAATTTTCAAAGTAAGTGAGAAGTATCATTTTTTGTGTTATTTATTTATTTCTTATTGTACAAACCATTTGGCAATGGTGAATAAGAAACGCCGACTATAAAAACAAATCTTAGAACCAGGACTATATATTATTTAGTCGTACCAAAACTTATTGCGGTACCCCTGTTGTGCCAATTTATACCTGAAAACCGGAGTGTATTTATTTGATATTTGCCCGCAATTGATATCTCGTCACATATTTTAATTGAATCTAAATCCGGTCAATAGTGAGGCCATAATCACCTCCCAAACCCTAACGTATTTGCACTTATCACTGAGATTTACTATTTTGTAAGATAAATAACACACTGTTTGGTTTGAAGATGAAAAGATAATTAAATACTTACTCAGCTTTAATCTTCTTCTGCCCAAAATCCTGGATTTATGAGATCTTTGAGTCAGAACACCGGCACTACGTTAGTTAGTTTGAAGATATCTAGATAATAGATATAAAGAATGTCCAGTTACAGCACCACCAGCATTAAGAAAGGTTGAATGAGGAATCAATTACTCGATCAAAGCAGATATTAAAAACCCAAATATCTAAATTTATTGACACAAATTAATAATTGGAGTTACCTAAACTCCTGGTAAATCAAATATATGTTGTACATTACAAAGAAGCAATATAAATATTAAATATTAAATGTAAAGTTGAAGGTTTTTCTATTAAATCTACCAATGATCTCAATTTTAATGAAACAGACCAAAACAATCGTTGTTTTGGTCTGCTCGTGTCCATCGTCACTGGAAACGTCTTTTTAAACTTAATTTCACAAGTTAAAACAAAAAATTCGTTCTTATTTTCAATAAAAGTTGCTCCTTTTAGTGTTAAGTAACACCTCTGACGCCGATGGATCCATCCTACAGCAACAGATGAAGCATGTTCCTTGGGCACTCAACTGTATAGTTTTTTAGTCCTGTTTAAGAATGAACTAATTCCCCTGAAGATGACCAGTTGAAAAGGTCGAAACGCGTCGGGACAAGAAATAAAACATTTGTTTGGAAAGAAAAAGCCTTTTTATTTTTATTCAACTCACCCAAAGATACTTATTGTTTACTTTTAGTTTTTATTTGCTCTTCATGTAGTGTATGGAAAATTTGAGGTAAATGAAACTACATAATATCATACAGTAGTTTAAATTATACCTATTAACAGATGTTCAGTGTGAATTATTAAAATTTTAATTTCTAATTTTGTATTGTTTATATTTATTTATTTCATTTTCAAAAAGTATGGATACAACAATAGTAAATAAGTGTTGGAGAAAGTTTAGGTGCAGCAAGCGCATTATGGTAGCCAATTTTCGTAGAAATATTTCAAGATGGTTATAATTCAATTTCCCATTAAAGTAGAATCTTCAGTTTTCATACATACTAAAACCTATATAAAAGCAGCGTGGGTACTAAATTTGAAAAATAGCACAATGAGCTTCACAGGCAACGACAAATTTATTTTAGAAAACCATTTTTGCTATTTTGTTTGCAGAAACTGGTTCGATTGGTTTGACTAAAACGGATCATCCAAGCGACTAATAAGGAAAAATATCTGCGACGTTTATAATTTAGCAGGTGCATTCCTTTTGGAAATAAAAATTAAATTTTCGGTAAATTTGCAGATCAGCACATGAGGGCCTTTTAGAAAAAAAATCTGACACATGCTTATATCTCCTTCTGGATGAACAAACCACAATAAATATGTGTTTAAAACAACCCCCAAGAAAGTTACGAGACCAGGAGTTGGGCGGGGAAAAAAATAAAAGGAAATATGGGCAGAAAGTGCGACAAAACCAGCTTCGTTGGACCTTTATAAGCTGCCTTTATCCCATTTTGCAGCTATACCTCCTTAAAACCCCGTCCAGTACCCCTATATTCACCACAGGTCCCGTAACTTTCATGCGGGTTGTTCCCAAGAAATTTTTCTTGTTTACATTGTTCTTGTTTATGGATTAAGAGTGGCTGTGGGCATGCAGAAGGGGAAAGAGAACCTCTGCGACAAAGCAGTGAACCAAGATTTTCAAATAAAGTTTAAATTGTTACCCCATTTCATTTGCTTCAAATATTGTTCCAATAATGAAATTAAGGTTGCCTTGTTTGTCAGTCTTACATAGAGAGCTACAATATTTTATCATTTACAAAAAGTGTGGATACAGCAACCGTAAATGATTGTTGAAAAGGGCCTGGGTGCAGCAAATACATTATAGTAGAGAATTTTTGTAAAAATATTTGAAATCCGATAACTCAGTTTTCTATTAAGCTGGAATCTTTTTTCTTGAACCATAGTAACACATATGTAAACGCAGCGTGAGTACCAAATAAAAGAAAAATAACATAATGAGCTTCGCGGAAATTAGTTTTAAAAACCTTTTTTGTCATTTTGTTTGAAAAAACTAGTTCGTTTGGGTTGACTAAAACAAAACCATCCAAACAATTAAAAGGTAAAGTACCTGCCATATTTATAATTTGGCAGGTGTTTTGGCCTTTGCAAAGAATTAGTTTTTCTCTGGAAAACTTTTGAGACTTAAATGAACTTTTTTTAAAGATACTTGCAGTACTTACATAGATCTCTACCAAATTAGTATTTTCTAGTTCCACAGAAAAGAGAAATTTCTTCAAAAAGTCGCTAACTGGGACCTCTAAAACCGATCTCACAGGCACATTTAAATTTAAAGAATTAGTTTTAATAAGATACTTTACTAGTTGTGTACAATTCTTATGAAAATTCACTACTATAATGCACTTCCTGCGTCCCGAAAATTTTTACTTTTCACCAAGTCTTTAGACATATTTAAATCGTATCAGGTACATATGACACACAATGTGGTATTAAAATAACCTCTCTACAAAACAGGGTTCTTATTGGAGCGATCACGACTGGGAAGCAGGCGATTCCCAAGACCCAGTTGCCAGAAAAGCTTATGAAGCTCTTCTTCGTGTTTCCTTACTTCAACCAACAACAGATAAATTTCAAGACTTTTCAGATAAAGTGAAGGAAAGGGCTTCGCGTGATTATAACTATACCATCAGCGATGGAGAGGAGGTACTAAAATACTAATAATTATTATTGTTACTGATTATATCAAAAATGATTTTGTTTGTAGGTAAACTTTGTTATTGGGGCGTTCTATGATGGAGTATATCTACTTGGGATGGCTCTAAACGAAACTTTATGGGAAGGTGGAGATATAAGGAACGGCATTGAGATAACAACTAAAATGTGGGGACGAAATTTTCATGGTAAGTCAAATTATGTGGATACTTAAGTTCAGTAGCAATAAATAAGTAGAGTTTTTTTATGTTAAAGTCTGATCCTAAAAATGTATATTACTTTTAGTGAGCTTTCTTTTAAAAAAAGCACTAATGAGGAGATCCCGACTTTTGAATTTTGAAAAAGGTTCTTTAAATGAGCGCAAACTAGGCCCCCTAGAACCCGTATCCAGGGTCAGTTTCAATTTATATATATATATATATATATATATATATATATATATATATATATATATATATATATATATATATATATATATATATATATATATATATATATATATGTATGTATCACACCGATAACACAAAAAACAATGAGCCGATTTTGATCAGATTTGATGAGTACCTTCTTTTTTGCAAGTGGCTTGAATAAGTTTGTTGGCCAGGAAAATCGGCCTAGGTTTACCCTGATTTTTTTTTTCGGGAAAAAATATATATCTAAGGAAGTAACAAAGTAAGGGCAACCAAATTTGGTACACTTATTTGTATTATAAAGAGTAAACCATGTACCAAATGATAGACTGAAGATCAACCCAGGCTTCAGGGACCACTGCAACATTCATGAGATCGTGAAGGAGCCCATGCTTGAAATGAGGTCAGACCTCGCGAGACCGCGAATCTACAGTGAAGCCAATTTTACAGTGGAAATCCCAGACCGCGAGGCATGGTGGGAGGACACGCCAGGCTTACCACGGGACGCGCTCGTCTGGTTCACAGACGGGTCCGGAGGGGAGCGTGGGACGAGGGTAGGTCTTTATTCGGAAGGACCGAGGGTAAGTCATAGTATTTCCCTCGGAGGCCATGCAACGGTCTTTCAGGCCGAAATGTACGCCATCCTGCACTGTGTGCGGGAGAACAAGAGGAGGGGCTACACCAACAAGCGAATCTTCATAGCTACAGACAGCCAGGTAGCCCTTAAAGCCCTAAGTAGCCCACGGGTAAATTTCAGTCTGATAAGTGAATGCCGAGACGAGACCAGCGACCTGGATGAGGAGAATGAGGTCACCCTCATCTGGGTGCCGGGTCACTCGGGGATCAAAGGCATTGAAGAAGCTAACAGTCTCGCGAAGAGAGGGTCAGGAAAACCATTTATGGGACCAGAACCGATTCTGGGCGTGACAAAGAGCACTGCCAGGGGAGCCATTAAGTCCTGGGTCAGAAACGAACACAAGGTGTACTGGATACACTGTCCAGGGCTCAGACATTGGAAGTCAGTAATTGACGAACCCAGTTCAAAGAGAGCTGTGGAACTGCTAAATCTTAGCAGAGGACAGCTCAGAAACATAACAGGTCTCTTGACGGGACACATGGCCGTCAATAAACACCTGCATAAAATGGGGTGGTTCGAGGAGGACCTCGCCTGCAGACTCTGCGGCGAGGGGGAGGAATCAGCCCAGCACAGTGCGAGTGTAAAGCTCTGGACCGCAAAAGACAACTGATCTATGGTTAGTCTAGACCGGAGACAGAGCAATATAAAACTTCACCCTACCAATCGCTGTGCAGACTGATTCAAGGCACAGTGATTTTGAAATGGGTGGAGTAGATAAGACTAAGGTCATGCACAATAAGCCAAAAACGGCAGTGTTATCGGGGCGGCAAAGACGCGGACGAGCCTTGAGAGAAAAAAAACCATGTACCAAAATTTAGGTGTGTAAGTTTGAAGACAAAAAAGTTATGGGCAGTTAAAGAAAGAAAAAATGGACTTCTTCAAAACGTCAAAGTCGCCATTTTAAACGTCAAAATTCGCAACATTTAGGAACAGAACCTGAAACAAATACGGATTATGAAAATAAAATGGCGCAAGAAGATGTTCTGCAAACCCTTAAGTTTCAGTTTCAAGCGTCATTGTCCTTCGTTTTACTAAAATATTTCCAGAAATTTCATTTCACATAGACCCTTTCTCTGATGCTTTGGCGGTAGTTTTGGTTAAGTTTATGGTTTAAGGGTCTATAATTTTTAGCTAGTTTTCCTGGAAAAATTCTTTAATAAAGAGACCGCGAGTTTTGAATTTTAAAAAGATTTCCTCAAATGAGCGCAAAATAGGCCCCCTAGAATCCATATCCGGGTTTACTTTCAGTTTTTATCTGTTTACATATATATACCGGGTGACGCATTTCTGCGGTAAAACTCAATATAAGTGTTATTATACAAGATACGAGAAAAAGTTGTATACGTTAATTATAGGGTGTCTTGAGCTGCCTCTTATAAAATTAGTTTGACAATCACAGGCTGGCCCATAAGTCGTTGATGATACCTACAATTTTTGTTTTCGAACATATATACTTTTATATGAACTTATATTATAGCGTTTTCGCATTTTTTACGAAATATGATGCATGTTTGTAAGAAAATAACTCGAGACACAGTAAAGTGCGTTTTGGTATCGAATTTTCATTAAATGATTCAAATTTCAATAACTCAATTTGCTATTAACCTAAGGTTTGTTGGCTAGGAAACCAGTTATCTTGGAAACATTTAAAGTTTATTTTCGGAAAATGTTTGTACATTTTCAAACAATATCTTCTTTTTATAAAATAATACATTGTTTCTACTATATAGGCTATACCGGTAACCAGACTGATGCCTGATTGCATTAGAGAGACTAGTAAAAACATTTTTATGAAAATTCACTTACATAACGCACTCGCTGCGTCCAGACTTTTAATATATTTGCAAATATATCACCTCTTTGTGAAATTAGATGAAAAATGTCTTAAAACTATCCCATTTTGTCAATCGGCTATAATATTTAATATTTTCAGGCATAACAGGCCACGTGCGCATAGATAATAATGGTGATAGGGATGCAGATTACTCCATGTTGGATTTAGACCCCATAACAGGCCGTTTTGAGGTAGTGGGTCATTATAATGGTCTTAACAAAAGCTACTCACCCGTACCGGGAAAGAAGATACATTGGCCAGGCGGTACAGAGGGGCCCCCACCCGACGAGCCCAGATGTGGGTTCATGGGCAATAACCCAGAGTGTAGAAATGATGGTAAAGAAATTCATAGTCTGCATGATTGTTTACGGCGTTCCTGTAACAATAAAAGCATATATTAACGCAAATATTTTTGTTAGTAATATTCAGGCCTGGAATGTAAATGTATACTAATAATTTTTTTTTATGAAAGTGATTCAACTTGTTTAAAAACAATATAGAACGACATTTCATTATGTATAAATATTCAGCTTCCCATTCTTCACGTTCAGTGTATTTAAAATTAAAAGCCATCTCTCTCTCTCTCCTAGTTTATTCTAAACAAGTAGCTATTTGTCACAGAGAAGCGTGTGCGCTTTGCGAATCGCATAACCTCGAAATCGAATCCGCTGAGGCTAATTGCTAATACCTTATTAGGATCTTATAATATAAAACAACTAGGTTAAAAATATTTTCAGAGATATGATTAGAACCCCTTCTGGATGCCCAAACCACAAAAAGAATTTCTTACAAACAGCCCACAAGAGAGTTACAGGACCAAGTGAATAGGGGTGCTGGGTGGAGAAGAATATATAAAGGAACTGTGAGCGGAAAGTGCGAAAGAAACCGCTTAGTTGGACCTCTTTAGGCTGCCTGTATCCTATTTTGCAGCTATACCTCCTCAAAATCATGTTTACCGCGTGCAGAACCTCTATATTCACCGTAGGTTCCGTAACTTTCTTAGTGGTTGCTCCAAAGAAATTTTTCTTGTTTAAATTGTTCTTGTTTATGCATTGAGGGTAATTGTAGGCATGCCGAAGGGGAAGGAGAACTCCTGCGATGAAGCAGCGAACCAAGTTTTTAAATTTACGTTTAAATTGTTATCTCATTTCGTTTTTTTTTAATATTTTCCAAAAATTATTTTGAGGTTGCCTTGTTTGTCAATCTTACATGGTAAGCTGCAATATTTTATGATTTTCAAAAAGTATGGATAGATCAACCGTAAATAAGTGTTGGAAAGGGTCTGGGTGCAGCAAGTATGTTATGGTAGAAAATGTTCGTAAAAATATTTCAAATCCGATAGCTCAATAAATTTCCCATTAAGTTAGAATCTTAAACCATAGTAACACCTATGTAAACTCACCGTGACATTAAAAAAAACAGAATGAGCTTCGCGGATAACCACAAATTTGTTTTAAAAAACCTTTTTTGTTGTTTGCAAAAACTGGATGGGTTGGCTAAAACCCAACCATTCAAGAAACTTGTTTCGGACCAATGATGTCCGCTTGAATATCTGGCTGGTTCGTTGAAATTAGTGGACTGTATTTCTTGTTGTTTGAATACTCTTTAATATATTTAACTGATACTTTACAAAATGATAACTGAATACTATGATAATACTGTTCTACACCTAGGCGTGTTGCTCTTTTTGATTCTGATCGATGAATGCTGTACTAGAAAAATGAATACTCTCCGACTCTCATACTAGAGGTCCCTTCTACCTGAGGTACCCCCCCTTCTCGTGGTTATCTCTGCCGTCGGCTGACGTCTCGAGCGTTGACATCCCGCCGGCCTTAAAAGATGGTGCTTTCAAAGTGTTCTTCTGGTTCCTCTGAGTGTATAGGAAGGGCACATATACTTGCAGTGGGTCGCTTAACCTCGGGGATTCGGACTCTAATGCTGACCACCCTAATGCCATCGTTTTGACCTGGATGTAGCCGTGTGATTCTGTCGGTCGGCCAGGACAGTGGTTGAACGTCGTCTTCCTTTAAACGGACCAAAGTACCAATTTTCTGTTGTTCTTGACAATGCTTTTTCCATTTTGTTCTTTTCTGTAATTCGGTTACATATTCTCTTTGCCAGCGTTTCCAAAACTGCTGGCAAATGGCTTGTAAATGCTGGTATTTAGATAAACGATTCGTGTGCAGTGAGGATACGTCTTCCTCGGGTATGGCCGTCAATGGTCGTCCAATCAGAAAGTGGCCAAGAGTGAGTGCACTGTCGTCATTGGGATCGGAAGACATGGGAGAAAGTGGTCGGGAATTTAATATAGCGTCGATTTGGGCCAGTACAGTATAAAATTGTTCAAACTTTAAATTGATGTTCCCCAGAACCCTGACTAAATGGTGTTTAGTGAATTTAATACCTACCTCCCAAAGGCCACCAAATGTAGGCGATCTAGCCGGTATAAAATGCCAGATGATATTTTCCTTATTACGGTAATTAACTAAATCATTATTGCTCTCACTATCTAAAAATGGTGATAACGATTTTAAGTTGCCTGTTACGTCAGAATTATTTTTTAATTGTTTAATTTCCGCTAAAAATGTTTGTTCTCGAGATATTTTTACTAAACTATTTAACGCTACGTTAAGTTCATGATATGAAAGTAAACCAATTTTTCTTTGATCCCTTTTAATTTTTAAGCTATTTATAAATCTTAAGCAGAATGCTGCAATGCGCACCAATTTCAAAAAAGATGAATATGTTTTATTGGAAAGTCTTGTAGAGGGATTTTTTGCACAGCATAAGAATTATTTTGAACCTTTACATCGGGTAAGTCCTTTATTTGTTCTGTATTTGTACTTAAACAGGTTACTGAATTATTACAGATTGTCATTGGCAATTTACCTGCAATGATCCATCCAAATAACGTAGATTGTAGAACTGGTAAAGAAGGATCTAATTTATATTGATCTTGACATATTATAGACCAAAACGTATCTGCGCCTAAAAGCATATCAATATTGCCTGATCTGTTAAATGTAGGATCAGCCATGTTACTTAAGATGTTGTAAGGAATATTTAATGAATTAATGTTAAAGGAACTAATTGGCAGTTTGCTTGTAATTGTTGATAAAACTAAACAATTTACCTCTGCTGAATAATTTTTAAATCTAGATTCAGTATGTACATTCGTTTGTTCATTAATGTTTGATAATTTTTCACCTATACCCTTAATGACAAATTCAGTTTTATTTGTTACTATTTGAAGCTTTGTACATAAGTCCTTTGTAATAAAATTACTTTGACTTGCATTGTCCAATAAAGCCCGACATTCATATATCTTTGCGTGTTTATTTCTAATATTTACAATGACCGTTGATAAGAGAACGTTACCAGGTAGATAAGATGGATTACCCTGAACGCTATTGTGTGCATGGGACAATGTCTGGGTCGACCCACCTAAAGCCGATGCCGGTACATCTCTTTGATAATGTTCTTGTGAATTTTGAAATGGTTTTTCCATCAATGTGGTAGCAATAAATGTTTCGTCTGTTATTTGTTCGGCCGTTGAAGATTGTTGGTTATTGTAGTTGCTTGGTACCTGCTTGTGGACTATCGGTCTATTGTTACAAAGGATTGAGTTATGAAGATTATGACAATATTTACATTTACTTGCCTGGCAGTCTGATACCGTATGATTGTTACGTAAACAATTTTCGCAGTCTTAATCGCCTAACCTTTGCAAACCGCTGAACAAGTGGTAATTTTAAAAATTCACTACACTGATAAAGACAATCTTCACCTTTACAGAAAAAGCATTTAATAAATGACGACCTTTTAAATTTGTGAGCATTATTTGTTGATGCAAGAGAGTTTAACAGAAGTCGTAAACGACCTGTCTCAGTTTTTGCTGCTACAACTATTCTGCACAACCAGAATCGCCTAAAACCTATAGCAAAAATTATATCTCTGCACCAAATAATTTGAAAACTAGAAGGAAACTGAAATAGATCCGGCTCGAAGTATCAAATGTTGCGGACCAATTGTCCGCTTGAATATCTTGCTGGTTCGTTGAGATTAGTGGACTGTATTTCTTGTTGTTTGAACACTTTTTAATATATTTAACTAATACTATACAACATGATAACTGAATACTATGATAATACTGTTCTACACCTAGGCGTGTTGCTCTTTTTGATTCTGATCGATGAATGCTGTACTAGAAAAATGAATACTCTCCGACTCCCATACTAGAGGTCCCTTCTACCTGAGGTACCCCCTCTTCTCGTGTTTATCTCTGCCGTCGGCTGACGTCTCGAGCGTTGACAAAATTAATAAGGAAAAATACCTGCCATATTTATAAGTTGACAGGTACATTCCCTTTGTAAATAATTTTTTTTCTGAAAAACTGTTGTAACTTTAATGAAATTTGTAACACAATTTTTTAAAGACACTTGCAGTACTTACTACATATTATATCTAACAGCAAATTTTAATTATTTAGCTCCATATAAAATATAATTTTTTTCAAATAATTGCTAACTGGGACTCTAAAACCGATCTCCAAGGTCCATTTAAATTTAAATAATTAGTTTTAATAATATGTCTTACTAATAATGTACAATTCTTATGAAAATTCACTACTATAACGCGCTTGCTGCCTCCCGATTTTTTTTTTTTTTTAGTAGGTGTCTTACTGACCTTATCCTTGACATTCTGCCCAACCCGAACAAAAACTCTCTATAGGAGAAATAATGTATTTCGTGCTCACCGGTGAGTATTCGAACTTAAAAATAAGCCCTGCAAGTATCCACCGGTGGGCACGCAGTTTCTCACCCAAAAGATGAAGTGTCCGCCGGTGGCCACGCGGCGCTCAACGTGTTAAACGAAAAATGTAACAAGGAAAAACTGTACGTTTTATGTTATTTTTGGTGGAAATAATAATATATCATTTTTTGCACGCTGCGAATAGAGACCTATGTGATGGTAGTTTATGGTACATTTGCCATAGGAGTTGTTTTAGCTTTTGCTGCGACTCTTATATGCATCACTTACAAGTAAGTATGGTTTAGTTGCAATTATTTCCATTTTCGAGTAGTCAATCAAAACCTTTTCACTTAATAAGTACACTTGGAGAAACCCAAATCACCACAACACTTATTTCAGAGACCTTACGATCGTTTCGTTGACAAAGTCAACATCTTCAGAGAAAGATAAATTCTGAATTTATTTTCCTCTGAAGATGTTGACTTTGTCAACGAAACGATCGTAAGGTCTCTGAAATAAGTGCTGTGGTGATTTGGGTTTCTCCAAGTGTACTTATTAGTGCTCATCACAGGTTCCAGTTTTCACATAGTGACCTTTTCACTTGTTTACTATAAAACTTCTTAAGAATCATAAGGTGTAAGGTGTACCTACTTGCTTTATAGACACATAAGCAGGTTATAAAAAGTAAAATTTAAATGTATTATATAACCTTTTTCTATTAGAAATAATTGCCAAACACGCAATGGGGTTTATTTTATCTTAATATAGGTCTTTAGGGAGATACAAAAATTAATAGCGCTCTGTTTATTCCACACTACGTGCGTCAGAATGGGAGAACTGCCGAGGTCACTAACGCTGATCGAGTTACTGTACAGTACATACTTATAAAAACTATTTCTCCTGATAAAAGAAATGTATAAAAACAAAAACACGAACTAAATAAACGCACTCCCTTGTCTCATCAGTATCCAGGAAATGGTACTGGAAAAGAAACGCGTGCGTGGACTAGCTCAAAGCAGCGGAAAACGCACCGACAAACGAACCGTAACAGACTCGTCAGACAAGTACGATCCGCTCTACAAGAACTCCGCAACAACCGTTGAGAGGAACACGTGCAAACCGCCCAAGACAATTCCATCTGGCAAATGGCAAAAGCCCTTTGATCCCAAAAACTTCCGATCTCGCCACTCGTACACATATGCGGACATGTTTCTTCTCCACATCAATGATCTCCTCTCTAGCACATCCAACCTAGTTCACAGTTACGCGGACGACAACACTTTCCATTTAAATATACAATATTCTAAGCCTGTCTCTTTAGCCCAATTAGATGAGGATCGCAGACTCATGGAGGGTTCTGTCTCTGTGGATCTCCAAAAAAATATTGGAATGGGGAAGTAGAAAGCTTTTACAATTCATCTCCACCAAATCTCAGTCTTGCCTTCTATCTCAGAGATACAGCAGCCCTAGACCCATCACAACGAACAACCAAGTTATTCAAAGTAATGAGTCCTTTTCACTTGTTGGCATTTCTGTGGATTGAAATCTCAATTGGCACCACCATGTCACATCAACTGTAGAAGCTGCTGCTAAGAAATTAGGTTTCCTCTTCCGGGCTCGCAAATGCTTTTCACCAGCTAATCTCTATACCTTATATAATAATAATAAATAATAATAATAATCTTTATTCCATTTCTGATACATAAGTTATATACATTGATACAGATGCACCATATATTCTAAAACAGTACTCCACTTATATATCTGGAATAGCACGCGGTTCAGTGTGCTAGCAGTGATTAGTCACACGCTGCCACTGGTCTTCCACCGCTACTACAGCCAAACATACATTTGAAAAAAACATATGCACAAACCTTTTGAACAAAAAATAAATAAATAAAATAATCTAATCTAATCTAATATCACAAACATACTAGTAACCAACCCATATCAAACCCATTTACAAATTAACCCAACCCATATTATCACCGCATGATAGTGAATGCCTAATCTTATTCTCAAATGCCGACTGGCATTGCAACGCCAACATCCAAAGCACTACACCAGGACATTGCTAAGTAACCCGTTGACAAGACAATTTCCGACGGTACCAACAACGGAATCTGTTCACAAAAAGATTTCTGGCCTCAACAGGGAGCCCATTGTAGAATCTCGCCACACCGAACTTGAACGATCCTTCAAACAACGCCGTTTTATGTGACGGAGGGGTCACCGTAAACCTATGTCTCAAATTCAGTGTGTGCACGTCTGTTCTAAAAGTGATTTTGTTGTAGAGATAGGGAGGCTTATGTGTTTTAATGATCCGATAAAAAAGACATCCTAAATGATACCCAACTCTTCCAGCTATATTTAACCACCCACTAGACCCAAAAGCAGCTGATATACTGTGGTACTTCCTTATACCATAGATTAGCCTAATACAAGAGTTTTGAACCTTTTGAATTCTTGAAACATCACAGGCACGTAAACAGGGCCCATAGACAGATAGACAATGATTAAAAACTGATAGCACCAACGAATCACACAGCAAGAGCCTACTTTTACGATTTAAATAATGCCTGCAGGCATATACTCTCCTAAGCCTTGAAAATGCTAGCATAATACATCTTGATACATGACTTTCAAATTTCATATCGCTATCCAGCAGCAACCCCAGACTTTTCCCACTCTCTTGAAGAGGCAATCGTAAGCTATTGATTTCTACATCCACCAGTTGGAAATAGTTGAGCCTGTCAACCTTCCTACCAAATAGAAGTAAAGTGGATTTCGCAGGATTCAATTTCAAATTATGTGCTGCTGACACTTGGGAAATAGTATTCAAATCCTCTGTTATCCGACGACACGCTACAGTCATATCCGAAGGCATAAATGAGTAGTACACCTGGGTGTCATCTGCGTATGAGTGAATTTGTGAATACTTGATGTGGCTGAACAGGTTACATGTATAAACAGCATATAATAGAGGGCTCAGGATAGATCCCTGCGGCACGCCTGTTTTCAAAGGTATGTCCCCGGAAAGCTTTCCCCTCAAAAAAACCCTCTGAGATCGATCACTTAAGTAACTTTCCACCATTTTTATTGCAGAATTACAGTCCTATAAATTCCAAAATGGAAAGAAGGATTGCATGGTTCACCGTGTCAAAGGCCCTGCTATAGTCCAGCAGTACAAGTATTGTCATCAACCCTTTGTCACTTGCTGAAAGTATATCATCCACGATATCCAGCATGGCTGTAGCGCAGCTATACCCTGCTCGAAACCCAGACTGTCTTTGAGGCAGTATATTGTATTTATGTATATGGGACTTCAGCTGCTCGTTCATTACTTTTTCTAAAATTTTTGACAACACTGGCAAAATGCTTACAGCCCTAAGATCACAGAACTCTTTAACACGTGCTGACTTTGCAGTCGGTATCACCTTAGACTTCTTCCACTCAGTGGGAAACCAGGATGTTCTTATACAAGCGTTCATCACATGCGTAACATATGGAAGAATAAACGGACAACAGAGCAAGAGAAATGTACACGAAATACCATCAGATCCAATAGCTTTTGATTTAATCGAATTTAAACAATTCAGTACCTCTATTTCTGACACCTCCCTAAATTTAAATGGGAATTCAAAATTACATTTTTTTGTGTCCCTATATTGATTAGCAGTCTGATTCGCCTGCGCGTTATCAATCTTTGGAATGGAGTCAATAAAATACTTGTTTAACTTCTCAACATCAGATAGGTTCACTGGAATAGAATTCATTGCTCTTTTTCCGAGATTAACACCTATATTATTTAAAGATTTCCATAGATTTGCACTATTAGACAGCTTATGTTCAAAATATGCCCTTTTTTCATATACTTCACAAATAAGGCCAAACCTCAAATACTGCTACCACATTTGGGGTGCCGCTGTCGCTTCTACACTTGCCATCATTAACTCCATTCAGAAGAGAGCTATACGTCTCATCGGTGACCCTACCCTAACCTAAAGGCTGTCATCTCTTGCCCACCGACGTGCGGTTGGTGACCTCTCTCTCTCTCTCTCTTTTATAGATATCTGCACGGGCACTGCTCAGATGAGCTTTCTTCCACAGTTCCTTCACCTGCTGTCCCCAACATACACCAGGGGAGCAGAGCGAATGCATCCTTTTACTGTCCAGGTCACCAGACATAGAACATCTTGTTATGTTCGCTCTTTTGTCCCGAGGACTTCCAAGTTGTATAATTCCTTGACAGCACATGTTTTTCCTTCTCCTCCGAACCCCCAAACTTTCAAGTCCAGAATTAACAAGTTGTCTCTTTCCTCCTTGTCCACAACCACGGTACAGTAATATTTAGGCTGTAAGCCCTCATGGTGTGTTGTTGAAATATAAAAAAACTATGTTCGCCCAAGACAATTCCATCTGGCAAATGGCAAAAGCCCTTTTTCCCAAAAACTTCCGATCTCGCCACTCGTACACAAAGCAAGTGCATTCGCGGATCATCTGCAGTCGCAATTCAGCCCGAATTACAACAACGTTGATCTGTCGCATGTCGTAAGAACGCACCAAGACACAAACATCTAGACCGCTACTTACGAAGAAGTTTTCCAAATTATCAAGTCCCTAAAAAAATACGAAAGCTCCGGGATACGATGTAGCCCTGAAAAACCTCCTCAGCAGCGGTAGTATTCATAGTGACGATTGTGAATGCCATGCTAAGATTTCAACATTTTCCATCCATGTGGAAACTTTCCGTTATCATCAACATCCCATAACCCAGCAAAGATCCCGCATTGGTCACTGCGGCCGACACACACACACATCAAGATCCTTTAAACCTCCCAGAATAAAATTCTAAGACTGGTTACCGAAGCGCCATGATTTGTTAGAAACAGTCAGATTCACTCTGATCTGATAATGCCTTCAATACTTGAGTTCACAACTCAACTATCCACCACTAAGTTTGTCAGAGACGCTTCTCATCTAAATGCTCTTCTCCGTAGTGCCACGGACTACGATGACCAATTTCCACTAAAGCATACGCATCCAAAGCTTATTCTGACGCCCCCGCGGAAAACGGAAGGAACTCTTTTGTACCTGGATGCCATAGTGACTACAAAATTAATAGAGAAAAAGTTGAAAACAAGTTGAAGAAGTGGAGAGATAAGTAACACTCCATGCGCTTTATGTGTAATCTTTTTTCAGAAGATTTAATACGTGAAGTTGTCACATAATCTTATTACATAGCTGTTGTATTTCAGTTTTGTGTCAATAAATGATTATTTTAGATAATGGTTTATCTAATAATTGAGTATAAATTAACACATAATGTAGTCAATCTGGCAAATCAATAGTTGGTTACAGTGGAACGTGCAGACATGTATACATACAATGCCACAACCTCGGTTAATGTTAATTTTACAGTATGTACTGAAAAAATGAAAGGGAAACCCTGAGAATCGAACCCAGTACTCTTCTGTTCAAAGACCCACGTTCTTATCCCTGGACCACCGAGGCTTTTTACCATATCTTGTGTACCTAGTTATTATGTAAACCACTCAAGATCCGTATCATTGAGTCACAATTAAAAACACTTCGGAGTTGTTAGCCACAGAGTGCGATAAGTATATATATATATATATATATATATATATATATATATATATATATATATATATATATATATATATATATATATATATATATATATATATATATATATATATATATATATTCATCAACAGCCGTGCATTATCCATCCTTGTTTAACACAATCTGAGACTTTCGCAGACAACATGTCGGGGGTTTTTAAATTACGTATACATGACTTGCTTGTACAATAAAGATTCGCCGTTGTTTTTTCGTCGGATTTGCGATAGTTTAAATGCGTGATAAATTTTCTCCATGTCACATCCACAGGCTGCCGACATAAATTTAACAACTGAAATACACTTGAAACTTTTCATTTGATTTTTGTTCTAAATATTGTAAACTTATTCATGTGTCTTTTCTGTGGTCCTTTCTTGCAATATCTACGTCTGTTATGATTGTTGAAAATTAGCGGAAATATAAATTACTAATTATCTTTCTTAATATGCAAAAGGCACATGAGAATAACAGCAGATTTGAACAACATGTCCTGGCGGATTCGACCCGAAGAAATTTTACTTGATTCAGGGAAATCTTATGGGTCAAAGCTTGCTTTACAGAAACTTTCAGAGGTAAGGCTATATAAACCTATTCTAGTAAATATTTTAAATTGTTAGAGAATTGATGTATATTTAACATTGTTTGAAAAAGCCAGACTTTGTCGTTTACATTAAATTATTTGTAAAAGCTATGTGTTTAATAAATTATTTTTTCTTTCCTAGTCATACGGCATTACAAGTGGGAGAGCATCTATAGCTTCTTGTAATTCTTTCCAGTCGATGAAGATTTTTACTACTGTTGGCATTTATAAGGGTAGTAGGGTAGCCATTAAGAAGATAGTCAAGAAGAAAGTTGATATAAACAAAAAGCTACTGTGGGAGATAAAGCAGGTAACATTCATGAATTGTTACAACATAAAAGCCTCAATGAAATGATACCTAACAATTTTTTTTATAAATGACATTGTACGTTCCAAATATCCAAAACTTGTATCAAAAAACGGCATTATCGGACTAACCTTATGTTGCAGTCGCCTATTTATACAATGTGTAACTGTTGTAAAACAATATATTTAAATACCAAATAGAGATGTAGAGACTTCTTCTCTTGACAGCATCAAGCAGCGAAACTGGTTATAGAGCAGAAAACCAACATTTGTGAAGCCAGAGAAGAAGTCGAAGAGGAAAAGAAATACATTTTATATAAAACTCCGCAACCTACAAAAATGTACGGTTACCTAAAAATAATTCATAAACCAAACATTCCTGTTAGACCGGTAGTTCTAATCATAAGATAGCTACCAGATTAGTTTCACTAATTAGAGAATACCATTATATTCCATAATATGCAGTTACAAATTTGTATGAACTAACACAAAATTTCAATAACACAATTATTCCTAGTTTCGTTTGATGTTTGTAGCACGTATTCTAAAATACCTCCCAAAAATTGCTTAACTTTATTAGAAATAGTTTTACTAGAAAATAATGCAAATGTCAAAAAGACCAAAAATTATTAATCTTAATAACGAATGTATAAAACAAAGATATTTGGATGTCATCTGTTATTTTTATTTTGTAAGAATTTTTGTTGTTGAAAACATCATAACTAGGAACCTTTTTTATTTATAATTGTCATTACTTAATAAATAAATTCAATTTTCTCCAGCCTAGCGATGCCGTAAAAGGCGAAACCGGTCGCATAAAAAACAAGCATTTGTGAAGCGCCAGAATAAGTATTTATATCTGTATTTACTATACAACGGTTTCACCAAGTAAGGACAACAACAATTAATTAGTTAATTATTAATTTACATCCCCTTACGCCCTAAAAGCAATTCTGACTGCAGAGAATATAAAAAGTTATTATTAAACCAGATGGAAAACCTCTGGGTGTAAGCGATAGCTTTGAGAATTTATAAAGGTGCAACTTTAAAAATTCATCATTTTCCATTTATTTTTGTTGAAGCTGCTAATAAAATAAGAGAGAATTTATCGATTAAAACAACTATGATGTCTCAATTTTTTAAAGAAAACTCAAAATGCTATTTTAAAGAGCTGCAATTTTTTCTTGAACTTAACAAATCTTAATTTACCGTTCTGAAATCCGAATTTTTTTAACAAAAGTCCTAAAAATCAAGTGTGAGCTATGTAGAAAAAAGTTTCCTTACACGGTATATCGTTTAAAATGTCATATATCAATTAGTTTGTTAAGTATAACGGTCATCTTCATTAAGAATAGCGTGAAGTGCAGTATAAAATACGTGTTTCAAAATGACTTCACTAGAAAAGGTTTTTCTCTATGCTGAGAAACATAAACTAGTAGCCGAACTAGTAGTTCTGCCGAGTTCACTATTCTTGGTGACTTCAACGTCCATAATAAGGAATGGCTAGGATCTTCAAAAACCTATCCACAAGTGATAGCCGCGGAGGCCTTTGCAGTCAGAAATTCTTTCAGTGACCCACTTACTTTCCTCGCATCCCAACACACAGCTCAAATCCCTTGGATCTCCTTCTTACTACAAAACCTGAATGCTATAAGACATCAGTCACCGCCCCCCTTGGTCGCTCAGACCACGGCATGGTCACTGCTTCTTGCGCAATGCAACCCGAGGTCACACAGTCATCACATCCACGTATCGTTTGGCACTACAACTCCGTGAACTGTGACGAAATGCGGGATTACTTTTCCTCATTTCCATGGGCGTCTGTATGCTTCTCTCATCCTGGCCCCTTTGATAGCTTACAAAACGCCACCGAAATTATCCAAGCTGGCATGGAATTACTTATTCCACGTACACACAAAACCTCTGCAGTCACTCAAAAGCACTGGTTCTATAAATCATGTGACAAGGCGAGAATTGAAAAGGTCAAAGCTCACAAAACGCTTCTACACAATCCCAGTCGAGCAAACCGACAAGCATTTAACGACATAAGAAACCGATATGTCCGCATCCTTTCTGAGGCAAAAAACTCGTTTAATAACCACATCAAAAACAAAGTCCTCTCAAGCTCCACATCAATGACCTCCTCTCTAGCACATCCAGCTCAGTTCACAGTTACGCGGACGACAGCACCCTCCACTCACATATACAATATTCTAAGCCTGTCTCTTTAGCCCAATTAGATGATCGCAGACTAATGAAGGGTTCTGTCTCCCTGGATCTCCAAAAAATATTAGACTGGGGAAGTAGAAATCTTGTACAATTCAACCCCACCAAATCTCAGTCTTGCTTTCTATCTCATAAGAAGTACACCAGCCCTAGACCCATTACAATGAACAACCAAGTTATTCAAAGTAATGAGTCCTTTGAACTTTTTGGCATTTGTGTGGATCGAAATCTCAATTGGCACTAACATGTCACATCAATTGTAGAAGCGGCCGCTAAGAAATTAGGTTTCCTCTTCCGGGCTCGCAAATACTTTTCACCAGCTAATCTCTATACCTTATATATTTCACAAATAAGGCCAAACCTCGAATACTGCTCCCACATCTGGGGTGCCGTTGCCGCTTCTACACTCGCTATCCTGGACTCCGTTCAGAAGAGAGCTATACGTCTCATCGGTGACCCTACCCTCACCCAAAGGCTGCCATCCCTTGCTCACGGACGTGCCGTTTGTGACCTCTCTCTCTTTTTTTATTTATAGATATCTGCACGGATACTGCTCAGAGGAGCTTTCGTCCATTGTTCCTCCACCTGCTGCCCCAACAGATCTACCAGGGGAACAGAGCGAATTCATCCTTTTACTGTCCAGGTCACCAGACATAGAACATCTTGTTATGCCCGCCCTTTTGTCCAGAGGACTTCCAAGTTGTGGAATTCCTTGCCGGCACATGTTTTTCCTTCTCCTCCGAACCTCCAAACTTTCAAGTCCAGAATTAACAAGTTGCCTCTTTCCTCCTTGTCGACACCCACGGTACGATAGTATTTAGGCTGTGAGCCCTCGTGGTATGTTGTTGAAATAAAAAAATAAAATAAAAATTTCAAAATAAAATTTTGTTAATTTTGTGTTCGAAAATGCAGTTTACTTGCTAACTTTAATAGCCTGTTAATATAATAAGAAGATTTCCGTTTGCAGTTTATTGTAACCAAAACTAAACTAAATATATCGCTTTCAAAAAAGTATGCCGTGTTTTAGGACACTCTCCCCTATACTAATGGCTCTGTTGCTGCCAATAATTACGTATTTTTATTTCTTGTAAGTTAGTTGCCAGTGGTGATGCCATGAACGCCGAACGCATTAAATAGCCTATTTTTCTGTGTTATATATTATAATTCGGTACAACGATAACCGAATAGCTTGTTTGATTCGGATGATTATTACTTTTTTATTGATGTTTCTTTTAGGCTAGAGATGTCACACACGAAAATACAGTCCGATTTTTGGGAGCCTGCATAGAATTTCCCACAGTTTTAATTATAACAGAATATTGTCCAAGAGGTAGTTTAAAGGACGTTTTAGAAAACGAAGCTTTAAAGCTTGATTGGAATTTTCGAATGTCCCTTATACACGATATCGTCAAGGTAAGTTCTTGTGCGTGAATAAAACGTTTGGTATGGGTATTTAGCTATTTAAAAGTCTGGATGCAGCAAGTGCGTTATGGTAGCAAATTTTCATGGAACTGTTTTTTATGTTAAATATGTTTTTTAAGCAAAACATTATGTTTAGTAGATGTGTGTGTTTTTGTTTCTTTAACGTCGGCCTATTTCCGCGACTATGACCAATCACTGACGCCAGAAAGCAGTTTCACCTCACTATCCTGGAAATTTTGCCGAACCCCTGCCTTTCTGTAAGGAGGGTAGGGATTTTTAACTTGACATCGCATGGACACGGGACCGACGGCTTTACGCCCCCTCCGAAGGGCGGAACGTGCAGACATCCAACTTGCTCAAATACAATGCCAGAACTTCGGTTGATGTTAATGTTACAGTTTGTACTGAAAAAGTGAAAGGAGTACCCTGGGATCGAACCCAGTACCCTTCAGTTCAGAGGCACACGTTCTTACCCCTGAACCACCGAGGTTCTTAGTTTAGTAGATATTATAACCGTTATAGTAAAGACAATGCACCGTATTTCATCAAACTAACTTTTTGTTTGAAAAAGTATCTAAATTTGCTTAACATATATTTAAAATGTTATAAAAAAACTGTCTGACTTTCCTGGCCAACGGACCTATCCAAGTAATTTACACAAAAACTACACCAGCCAAGATATAATTATTCACAGAAAGATTTTTGACAGAAATAAAAAAATGTTTACATGAAAATATGCAAACAATTTGTTTCATGAAAATACGCCATTTTTACAAAAATTGACCAAGTAATCTTGCACAAAAATTACAGCTTTTTACGAAAATACAGAAAAAAATTTTACACTAAAATTTACTATACAAACTTTTTTTTACTAAAATTCGAAAACATTTTTCCGCGTGAAATCGCAAATATTTTTTTAACAATAATTTTTTATACGGAAATTTGCTGAAAAAATACGTAAAATTGTAATTATGCACATAATGTGTAATTACAATTGAAAAAAAAAACTCGGGACGCAGCAAGTGCGTTATGGTAGTGAATTTTTATTAAATGCTTCAAATTTAAATAACTCAATTTTCTATAAACTTAGAGAGTTGAATTTCAATACGTAGTAAGGTTTTTCGTAAGGCAAGATATCCACAAAATTTCATTAAAATAACTTTGTAATTTTCGGAGGAAAAAATTTTTTTCGAAAGAAAATTTAAAATTTGAATAACTCAATTTTCTCTAAACTTAGAAAGTTGAATTTTGGTACGTAGTAAGGTTGAGGCAACATATATAGTAAATTTCATGAAAACAGCTTTGTTACTTTCGGAGAAAAAAAAATTTTTCGAAAGAAAACTCAAAATTTTTCCGGAAAACTCCGTCTGATTTTTCTGGATAACGAACTCATCCAAGCCATTAATAAAAGACAGGCACACAAGTTTCATCGAAATCGGTTAATTATTTTTTGAGTTATCATATATATATATATATATATATATATATATATATATATATATATATATATATATATATATATATATATATATATATATATATATATATATAAACATATAAAAATTAAACCTATTTACAAATGAACTTTAATAAGATATTATGCTGTGACAATACCTCTCTCAAGCACCCTAAAATATAATCAAAATGTGCACAGTTATATATGTTTTATTTCTTTTTCCCTTGTCTTAATACACTACATATTTTATGACAATCGATTTAATTTACTTATTTGATTTCATAAATAGTCGGTTAATAGTGACTTGGAATGAAGTAGACACCAAATCTTCAAACATATTAAGAGAATATGAGTAAATCAACAGCAACTGGGAATGAATTCGGTCAGTCCCCCAGCCACGTGGTTAAAAAACACTGGCTGTATGAGTGGTTACAACTCTACCTCTAAATAAAAGGACTGTAACAGCGGCAGAAGCAGAGTCAATGGAAGCTGTGTGTATTCGGAAAGAAACTATTGACTATTAATAACAACAATTGACTAAAAACGCTGCGAGTTGTAAGGAAAAAAATAATTATACTACAGAGGTGAGAAATGATAATAAATTACAATAGGGTTATATATAATCGTAAATGCTTCCAATGATTAACAATCAGTGAATTCAGTATTATTGACATTTCTCTGAAACTTAAAAATGAATTTCATGAGTCAATGACAATAATAGAAGCATTGACTAACCAACAGCAACCACATACTTATGATTTAAACATAAATGTTTCAAATTTGAATAGCTCAATTTTCTGTAACCCTAGAAAGCTGAATTTTGGCACATAGTTAGGTATTTCCCAAAGCAATATGTAGACCAAATTTTATCGAAATTTTCGGAAAAAAAAATTTTTTTGAAAGAAAACTCAAAATTTTCCCGGAAAACCCCGTCCGATTTTCCTGGCCAACGAACTCATCCAAGCCATTAATAAAAGAAAGGCACTTGCCGAGTTTCATCTAAATCGGTTAATTATTTTTTGAGTTATCAGACGGATACATATATATATATATATATATATATATATATATATATATATATATATATATATATATATATATATATATATATATGTATGTATATATATATATATATATATATATATATATATATATATATATATATATATATATATATATATATATATATATATATATATAAACATATAAACATTCAAACTGGCCCCGGATATGGGTTCTAGGGGTCCTAATTCGCGCTCATTTGAAAGAATTTTTGCAAAGTCTCACCATCGATACCTCTCTATTAGTGAATTTTTTTAATAAAAATTCACTAAAAAAGAAAATTTGAACCAATGTGCTATAAGTAAAGAAAAATGTAAGCGGAAAAATGCCAATTTAATGTCTAATTGATAGTTCACTTTATAGTTGTAAAGTGGGTCTGGGAATAACGACGATGATTATTACTATTACTATTATTATTACGTACTCATACTTTCATTTCACAAGCTGTCAGAAATAACAATAGTATTTAAGTCCGTCACTTTAAAGTTTTATTTGACATTTGCGAAAACAATTTATGAAAATGTAAATATGTATAATCAAATTATTATTTTTTGTACCAAAGTTAATGTAAATATTTTGATAATTTTCCTAAAAAATTCGCTAAATAATCCCATAATCTGATCGGTTAATATAATTGGTAGGTGGTAGTGGATTTTTTCCTTTAGGTGATAGTAAAGGATTTTTTCACGCCCGAGGAGGTACCACCCCTTACATCAAGGGACCGGTGAAGTCCCAACGGACGTTTCCGGTTCTGGTGTATAAGTCGGTTTCCCTTATAAACAAAAATGATGATGGCTCCTCCTTGTACAAAAGATTCTGGAGATAAAATACCCCTCCATTCGGATCTCCGGGAGATGGGTGTGCAGGGGGCGCCGGCATCAAGATTTAACATATCCTTCTCGAATATATGTGGCCTAAATTATAACCTAAACTCCGTCCACCATTTCCTCCAGGCTAATAGGCCCCAACTCCTATCCCTCACCGAAACCCAAATCAGTGCCAAATAGCCAATAATCACCTTAACTTTCGGGGTATGAGCTGCTTACTTCCTTTAGATTGCGCTAAAAACGACATCTACCCGTCCCTGAATTTACTAAAAATTGTATGATCCCAATTTTTAGTGATTTTTTCTTAAATTCACTAATAGAGAGGTATCGATGGTGAGACTTTGGAAAAAAAAAATTCAAACAAGCGCGAACTAGGACCCCTAGAATCCATATCCGGGGTCACTTACGATTTTTATATGTTTATATATATATATATATATATATATATATATATATATATATATATATATATATATATATATATATATATATATATATATCGTATTGATAACTCAAAAAATAATTGACCGATTTTAATGAAATTTGGTACGTACCTTCCTTTTGTAAGTGGCTTGGATAGGTTCGTTAGTCAGGAAAATCAGTCCAGGTTCTCTCGAAAAATGTTGAATTTTCATTCGGAAAATTTTCGTATCTCCGAAAATAACAGAGCTGTGACAACCAAATTTGGCACGTTTCTACTATCCAACTTACCGTACATGCCAAAACTCAGATCTCTATGTTGAAAGAAAACAAAGTTATAGGTATTTTAAGAAAAAAAATTTGGGTGCCACTGGTGATCAAAGGAAAGCACAAGAATAAAATATTTTGTGTGACTAACAAAACCAATTGAATATTACATACAACCGTTAAGTTTTCTTGACGCAAAAAGGTCAAGAAGTAGCAGAAAAAATATTTTGAACATTTTATCATTTTTCTTCTTAAAACGTCAAAGTCGCGATTTAAAACGTCAAAATTTGCAACTTTCAGACAACGAATTTGAAACAAATAGGGATTATATGGACGAAATATCGTACTAAGTGTGTTTTACAAAGCCTTATTAAGCTTCAGCTTTAATCATCATTGTCCCTCATTATACTAAAATATTTCCGGAAAATCCATTTCAAATAGATCCTCTTTCTGATGCTTCGGCAGTAGTTTCCGCTATAGAGTTTATGGTTTAATAGTTTATATTTCAGAAAATTTTCGTAGAAAAAATTCGTTATTGAGAGGACCGCGAATTTTAAAAAAATGTCTTCAAGTGAGCGCAAACTAGAACCCATAAAACCCATATACGGGGTCAGTTTCAGTTTTTGTCTGTTTACACATATATAGGGTGACGCAAATTTTCATTTTTTTTTTTCAATTTTGGTTCTAAAGCTGTGTGTAAATAATTATATCTTGGCAGGTGTGTAAACAGCTTAAAGAGGTTTGTTGGCCAGGAAAATCGGACCAGTTTTTTATGGAACTTTTTAAGTTTATTTTCGGAAAATGTTTGTACTTTTTGAAACAACAAAGCTATTTTAATGAAATATGGTACATTGTTGGTACTATATAGGTTATACTGCCAACCAAATATCCTTTTAAAAACAAGACATATTTGACATTAAATACATTTTTACGAAAATTCGCTACCATAACGCAATTGCTGCGTCCAGACTTTTTTTTTACTTTTTTTTTATTCACTAATAGAGAGGTATCGATGGTGAGACTTTGGAAAAAAAATTCAAATAAGCGCGAACCAGGACCCCTAGAACCCATATCCGAGGTCAGTTTCGATTTTTATATGTATATATATATACATACATAACGTATCCAAGCGATAACTCAAAAAATAATTAACCGATTTGGATAAAACTCGGCAAGTACCTTACTTTTGTTAATGGCTTGGATGAGTTCGTTAACCAGAAAAATCGAATAAGGTTTTCCGGGAAAATTTTGAGTTTTCTTTCGAAAAACATTGTTTCTCCGAAAATTACAAAGATATTTTAATGAAATTTGGTGGATATATTGCCTTGGGAAAGACCTTACTTACTACATACTAAAATTCAACTTTCTAAGATTATAGAAAATTTAATTACTCAAATTTAAAGCATTTAATAAAAATTCACTACCATAACGCACGTGCTACGTCCAGAACTTTTAGTTTAAGTTCTGAAGTGGAATGGTATTATAACACAACTGAAATATTATTAAGAACATAGGTGTGTTTATTTTGCAAGATTCAAAGCCTTTTCAGTTATTTTAAAATACTGAATAACAATAAAGAAGGAACCCAGATAAGTTTAATTAGTGGCGTTATATGGGCTTGTGTCGTTCTTATAGTCTTCTTATGCAATAACTCTTGTATTATCAATTATTTTTAAGGGCAAAAAACGTTTGTAATAAATAAGTAGCCAATTGACAACTTTTTGGGTCTATATATCGCTCTTTTCAAATAATCGAGTATCTAATCAAACTAATTTTTCTCTAAAACTGTTATTTCGTTCTGGTTTACTTTTAGTACAGGCAATAGAGGAGCCCGTTACTCTTGTCCATAATGCACTAAACTACAGGAGTTTTTTTTTTGATAGATATGTTCAAAATTACGCACTGAATGTAAAAACACAAAATCTTTACAAATTAGGAGGACGGAAGTGCCGCCATTTTGAGAAAAACCGTTTAGACCTATATCTCCATAATCGTGCACTTTAGGCCAAAAATAGTAATGACATAGACAATAGATAATTGCATTTCTCATCTTTTTTGTTAAATAGTCTTTTTTGTATCACTCACCGTTTACAACTTATACGACTATTGGCATTCATTTATTGACTTTTTTGCCTATATCTTTGTTAATAATTCTTTAAAAAATAAAATGCCTATAACTTAACTTTTCAATCGACAAATTTCTTACAATTTTTACTAAAAACTTTTTTTTTCTGAAATCAATAGTTTCAAAGTTATAACGCGTTAAATGTTGCACTTTTCAATCGACAAATTTTCTCGAAATATTTTGGTAAAATGAAGGACAATGACGGTTGAAGCTAAGACTTCAGGCTTTGTAAAACATTCTTCTTGAGACATTTTCTTTCCATAGCTCATATTAGTTTCAGGTTCCTTGCGTAATTGTTGATAATTTTGACGTTTTAATTCGCGACTTTGACGTTTTAAGGAAAACCCCAATTTATTTTTCTTTAAATGCCTATAACTTTTTGTCTTTGCGGCACTTCCGCCCTCCTAATTTGTAAGGATGTTGTGTTTTTACATTCAGTACGTAATTGTGAACCTATCTATCAAAAAAAATAACCCCTGTAGATTAATGCAGAAAAAAATTCTCTATTGCCTGTACTATTTTAGCAGCATTGTTTATAGATAAAATTTTATTTTATTTTGCGTCGTTAACGTCGGTATATTTCCGCGGCAATGGCCAATCGGCGAAGCCAGGAAGTAGTTTCACCTCAGTACCTTGGAGATTTTGAGGAAGCCGTTACTGCGACTTTGTCTAATAATAAATTAAGCAAAAATAAAGGTATGTTAGTACCTAACGCATTTTAAAACTTTGTAGTTTTTCCAGGGAATGTGTTATTTGCACAGCTGTGAAGTGTCCGTCCATGGAAAACTGAGATCCTGTAACTGTTTAATAGACAGTAGATTTGTTCTAAAAATATCAGACTACGGACTATCTAGTCTAACAACACCGATAGAAGTTGCTAAAAATTTAGATTTCTACAACAGTAAGTGAAAATCTGTAACATTTTTTTTAAACCTATGTAAGTATATTTTACAGAGATGTTATGGGTAGCTCCGGAACTGTTACCTCTGACTGTTAGGCCAGGTACACCAGCAACACAAAAAGGAGATGTTTATAGTTTTGGAATAATTTTAGAAGAGATTATTGTCAGAGGCGGGCCATATGAAGCCGCTAGGCAGTTTCTAGAGCTACATGGTAAGTATCAGTTTTTAAATATCATAATTCAGTTGAAAAATCATAAAGAATCATTTTCTCATTACAGAAAAATTGCTATCTTTAATATAATGACCTTTCAAAGTATATTTTTCGCAAAAGCAAATAATATGACAGACAGTTGTTGTAGTATGTATGACAAAAAAGTTAATTTTGGATAGGTATATCAGCATGTACTAAACATTTTCCTTAGGTATCGATATATAAGTAAAGGAAATTTTTTAAAGTATGCTGATATATCCAAAATAAACTTTTTGGTCATAAATAATTACAATAACTGCCTGCGATAGTAACTTGCATTATGTCAATCATTTTTTGACTCTCAAAGTTTTACAAGCAATTCTGGTAAAAACTATTTGTTTTGTAAAAACGTAGATTATTGAAGCTTACTTTGAACTTTTATGTTAGTTAAGAAACTTCGGAAGTGCAGTGAGCGTTTATGTTTGAACAATTTTTGAAAACACTCTCCAAAAACATTGTTACTTCAATAAGTTAATACTTGAAAGCTGAGATAAGCCATTTCAATTTTATCGCCAAGTTAGACTTAAATATTTTTGGTAATGTTCCTACGTATGTGATTGTTTACAAGTTGTATCAAAAACATATTTGGCTTGCTTATTGTTTTGTTAGAAATCATTACGAGAGTTGCGGCAAGGGAAAATCCACCATTTAGACCAGCAGTTGGTAGAAGAGATTGTCCCGAGGATCTTTTGGAATTAATGGAGAGATGCTGGAACGATAACCCAGAAGACAGACCTAGTTTTGAGTCTATTAGATTCGTTTTAAGAAATATAATGAAGTAAGTTAAACAAGTTTTTTAATCCAATATTATATTTTTTGCAGTTTATTTCAAATTTCTTTACATTACAGAACGTATAGTGATGGCTTCGAATCAAAATTTGATCAGAATTGTTGTTTATACTCAAAGATATTTTCAAATTATCAGCCGCAAAAAGAGTCCCAAACAAGTGATTTGGTGAGATGTATCATTTAAAGCCGGAAATGATGCAGCTAGAAAGACTTGAGGCTCTTCAGTGCTCCATCAAAAAAGCACCCCAAGTGCTATTAAATGTACACACAGGCTAGGATGCCACGTTGAAAGTGTGCTGATGGGACAAGAGCAGAATGGCTTCAGAGAGTAGTTTACCTGCTCCTGCTATGGGAAGGCGTCAACCTCAGAGCACTAGATAGGGATGAGGTACCGTGGCTGCACACATGCACCGCCTACGTCGCTAACGACGAAGGAGAAAAGGGTGGAGGCCAATAGAGTGCTGGCCAGATTAAATGTGAAAAAAAAGATCTACAGACAAGTCTCTGAATATCAGTAGGGAACAAAAAATATCTACAGACAAATCTCCAAATAGCAGTAATAAGAGCACCAGCTAACAGTGTACAACTGCGGACTTCCTCCATGCATAAAAATCCATAGAAGAATTAAAGAAAGAAGGTAGAATGTTGTCCCCTCTCTAAATTCTCAAAGCTACACGAAGGAGTCTCTGTCTGGGCTTGCGGACTCTAATAGAGGAGATAAAGCTGAACAGGGTCATCTAGTGATTTACATGGAACCGCCAGAATATATCTTAAAGGTTAGGATAAAGAAGGTCAATTAGCCAGCTCCCTTCTAAAACTAAGAGAGACCGTAAAATAATTTGGTTGGAACAGGGTTTTGATAAGTCTATCACCCAATTTAAACAGAGAAATAGTTGAAATACGCTTCCAAGAAAAAGGATAAAATATCAGACAAGGATAATATAGTAAAAATATTAGAAAAAATCAGGTCAAGACTAAGACAACGGAGTTTGAAGTAATGGCGAGGGATACCAGCAAAGCCATGGTCAAAATTATACAAAATTGGCGAGATACAGGACAATAGACTTGCTAATAGAATCTTCCAAAAATCAAAAAGGTTCTTAAACAGGCTTAAAATGCACTGTCAAAATGTTGCAATTAGCTACTGTATTCTTAAAAGACTTATCCACAACATAAGCCTTGCTCGAAATTTGTTGTATATTATCTTCAGAAGATAATAATAGGTATCCTCTGTAATCGTCCCAAATAGAAATAAACTAACTAAACTTTTGTTGTAATTTCAGACTTTAAATGCACAATTATGCACACTTATTGGTTGAAATAATTTTAGCTTGTTAGCGAATTTTAAAAAAAATTCGCTAATGAGGAGATCTGTATATATATATATATATATATATATATATATATATATATATATATATATATATATATATATATATATATATATATATATATATATATATATATATACTCAAAAAATAATGGACCGATCTTGAGCAAATTTGGTGAGTACCTTCCTTTTGCAAGTGGCTTGGATAAGTTCGTTAGCCAGGAATATCGAACCAGGTTTTCGCGAAAAATTTTGTGTTTTCTTTCTAAAAAAATTCATATCTCCGGAAATAACAAAGTAAGGGCAAGCGTATTTGTATTATAAAAAGTGAACTCTGTACCAAAATCTAGGTCTCTAGCTTTAAAGACAAAGAAGTTATGGGCAGATAAAGAAACAAATTTTGGAGTTTTCCTCAAAACGTCAAACTCGCAATTTGAAATGTCAAAATTGGCAATGTTTAGGCAAAGAACGTGAAACAAATACGGATTGTGAAAAGAAAATGTTCCAAGAAGAGGGTTCTGCGAACCCTTAAGTTTCAGATTCAACCGTCATTGCCCTTCATTTTACTAAAATATTTACAGAAAATTTATTTCAAATAGACCCTTTCTTTGATGCTTTGGCTGGCGGTTTAGTTAAGTTGATGCTTTCGCTGTATGTTTAGTGAAGTTTATGGTTTAACGGTCTATAATTTTTTAAGCTAATTTTCGTAGAACAAATTCGTTAATGCATTTTTGCATTTTTTATCGAAATATGATGCGTTTGTAAGAAAAAAATCTGGACGCAGTAAGTGCGTTTTGGTAGCAAATTTTCGGTAAATTTGCAGTTTAGCTTCCGAACGCTTTTCAAAAAACTGTTTTCAGAAACCTGCCTAGGGCCCCACCTGGATCCACAAACCCCAAGAAAGATTTCTTGTTCACACCCCCCAAGGAAGTTACAGGACCAAGAGCGAGTAGGGGTGCTGGGCGGGGTAGATAGTAAAAAGGAAATATGAGCAGAAAATGCAAATAAAACGGGCTTGAAAGCTGTCTTTTTCACATCTTGAAGCCATATCCCTCTTAAACCCTGCCTACCCCGCACAGCACCCCTATCCCCCCAGGTGCCGTAACTTCCTTGGCAGGTATGAACAAGACATTTTTCTTGTGGTTTATGCAGCGAGGGTGGTTGTATGCACGCGACTGGGGAAGGAAAATCCCCACGACACAGCAGCCACCCCCAACCCTGCCGCAAGTCGAACCGGGGGGGTTCTGCTTCGTCGTATGCATTTTCCTTCCCCCTCGTGTGCATACAGCCACCCTCGTTGCATAAACCACAAGAAAAACATCTTGTTAATACCCCACAAGGAAGTTACGTGACCTGGGGCGAATAGGGGTCCTGTGCGGTGTAGGCGGGGTTTAATGGGGATATGGCTTCAAATAGGCAGCTTTCAAGCAGTTTTCTTCGCATTTTCTGCTCATATTTCCTTTTTATTACCTACCCTGCCCAGCACCCCTATTCACTCCCAGTCCCGTAACTTCCTTGGGGGGGTATGAACAAGAATTTTTTCTTGTGGTTTGTGCATCCAAGGGGAGGGGGTCCTAGTAATGTTTCTGAAAACAATTTTGTGAAAAGCGTTCGGGAGCTAGTCTGCAAATTTACCGAATTTTCATTAAATCCTTCAAATTTCACTCAATTTGCTATTAACGTAAGCTTTGTTGGTTAGGAAACCAACATTTAAGTTTATTTTCGGAATTTTTTTTTATGTTTTCAAACCATAAGTAATTTTGATAAAATATAGTACATTGTTTCTACTACATAGGCTATACCGGTATTCAGATTGATGCCTGCTCGCATTTGCTATTAAAAACATTTTTATAGAAATTCACTTCCATAACACACTTGCTGCATCCAGACTTATGAAAAATGTTTATATATTTTCAAACAATAAAGTTATTTCGATGAAATATGGTACATTGTTTCTACTATATAGGCAACCAAGTTTGATGCCTGCTTTTATCAAAGAAAGACATTTGCTATTAAAAATATTTTTAAGAAAATTCGCTACCATAACGCACTTGCTGCGTCCAGCCTTTTTGTTCTATGCTTGCATGTAGCCCCAGATTTTATGCTAAAAAACTTATATTAACGTATATTTACTCATTTATTTAATACGTATATCTAAAAAGACTTTTAACAATGCAATTTAACCAAATTAATATTTTCTCTTAATAATATTTCCTAAATTTTACAGAGGCTATTGTGAGAATTTAATGGACGATCTTCTACGTCGTATGGAGCAGTATGCCAACAATCTGGAAGCTTTGGTTGGAGAAAAGACCGAACAACTAAGTCAGGAAAAACGCAGATCTGAGGAATTATTGTATCAAGTTTTGCCAAGACCAGTAGCTCAGCAACTCATGTCTGGTGAAATAGTTCAGCCTGAACAATTCGAGTGTGTTACGATTTATTTCAGCGATATTGTTGGATTTACAGTACTCTGTGCTAAAAGTACCCCTATGCAGGTGCGTACATCCTCTTCACTACTGTATACACAAGGTCAAAGGCAGTTTTACCTTATCAAGTTGAAAAGTATGTAGATTTTTTTTCATTTGTAAGGAGATTTAGATGTCTTTTAAATGCCCACACTAAATGGTACACGACAGTAACGACGATTTTCCAACCACACTATAAGACGGGATCGGTTTTATGCAGAAACCAACAATTTTAAATTGAAAATGCAGTGCCAAAATGTTGCATATATCTGCTGTATCATTAAAAAAGACTTATCCACATCACAAGCCTTTTGATGTAAAAATTTGCAGAATTCCATTCTCTGCCTATTCGATTAGATCATATTAAGGCCAGTGACTTATCTACGGGTAAGGGGGGAAAATACATGCCTCTCCACTCCCAAATAATTTCAAAAAAAACTCACTGAGTTTTCCTGGGGGTTTTCCGAAAATGTTATATTCAATCATTATTCTTTTTTCTCCAAAGTTCAAGATATTGTAAAAATAGTGCTGCAAATTGAAACATCTTCCACATAGCTGTGATAATTTACTCTCCCCAGAAAGACAGTCTCATGAAATGAATTTATGGTCCATGACTTGACCACAAAGAAAATATTCGTTTTCGTGTACCCATAAACTTCTGAAACGATATATTACTCGATTTTTAATAGTAAAGTGTCAGGTTCCCCCATCAACCTACTAATTCTTCACTTTTTTTGAAGCGATCTTACTCATAAATAATATAGACTATCAGGTCAGGTGGGGTGAGGTTAAATTTGATGTCGATTGCTTAATTACAAAATAATTTAATCACAGCTTGATTTGACCTTGAAAGTCATCGCCAAGATCAAATCCAAGGTCAACATCAGATATCCAGGAGAAAAGCCTGTTCTGCGGGTGCTAACTGTATTCCAGATTTGAAGATGACATCTCAATTCGTTCGAAATTTACTGCGCGTACCAACAAACATACAGAACGACAAACAAAAAATGTTCGTTCCAGAATGAAGTTTTTTATATATTTTAAGACTTTTAACGCCGTTTTAGTAAAATCGAAATTTCTGTCACTGATATTTCACAGCCTCCCCACCACCACCACCTCCTCGCCCCTCCCGATATTTTACTTTAATTTCAGCACAGAATACCAGATGTTTGATGAAATTGAAAATTTTTTAATAAACAAACCCTAAAACGGTTTTTATACTTGAGTTTTAAGAAGAAAAAAAGTTAATTTTCACCAAATCACCCTCCATTCATCCCCTACCCACTGGGAAGATTTACGCAAAAACAATCCGAACCGTTTTGTTTGTCGGCTGCTAACTTTATGCCAATTTTGAAGACGATATCTCAATTCGTTCTAAAATTATCGTGGCTACTAACCGACAGACATACAGACCGACAGACAAAAAAAAATTCGTTCGCCAATCATGTTTTCTATACGTTTTGAAACCTTTTACGTTTAAGCGAATAAGTTTTTAAAAAATTTCGGTCACCGATACTATACTTCTACAACGATGTGGTAGTGTAAGCAGTGCCTTCTTACGTATATCAATTTTTGTAAAATTTCTCCATACATAAAAGTTTGGGCAGATATAAATGAATTACACAACCCTCCATATGAGTATGCGATCCTCATTTAATTGGGCTAAAGAGACAGGCTTAGAATATTGTATATTTGAGTGGAGGGTGCTGTCGTCCGCGTAACTGTGAACTGGGTTGGATGTGCTAGAGAGGAGGTCATGGATGTGGAGAAGAAACAAAGTAGGGGCTAAAGCCGAACCTTGAGGGACTCCTGCATTAATTGGTTACAGTTTAGAGGAATGGCCATCCACGACAACAGAAATGCTCCGCTTGGAGAGGAAATTTGCTGTCCAGGTACAGAGTTTTGGTGGTAGGCCATAGGCCGGAAGTTTATTAAGCAACGTTGCGTGCCAGACCTGATCGACTGCTTTGAATATGTCTAGAGCGACAATCTGGGATTCACCGGCAGTTGATCTGCGCAGACGGAATCCATACTGCCTGTCGTGGATTATACTGTGTTTTACAATAAATTTTAGTAATTCGGTGTTTATATACTTTTCAATCACTTTAGAGACGACTGAAACGAGAGAAATAGGCCTGTAGTTGCTAGGAAGCGCTTTGGATTATTTCTTGGGGACGGGTTGTACTCGAGCAGTTTTTCCAGTTACTAGGGAATATGCCTCTATTATAAGATGTCTGAAACAGACGAGTCAGGACAGGAGCAAGTTTTGGTGCGCATTTTTTGTGAACAATTGCTGGGATCTCGTCAAGGCCAGAGGTTTTCCTGGTATTAAGAGAAGAGAGCATCTTTCGTACCTTTTTAGTTTTAAAAATGATATCCGTCATTTTATGCGCGACATTGGAGACTGTTGGTGGTTGAACATTTGGAGGTGGGTTGAAAGTAGAATTGCTGGCGAACAGCGAGGCAAGTTCAGCCTTGCCCAGAGCGGTAGAAACAATTTCATCCCCTGAAACAAGAGATGGGAACGTGATCTTGCAGAAATAATTATTCCCAATAGATTTAGCAAGAGTCCAGAAGGGTTTGAGCCGTTGGAGCTTGAGAGGGCTTTGTTTTTGATGTGGTTATTAAACGAGTTTTTTGCCTCTGCGAGAATGCGGACATAGCGGTTTGTTGCGTCGTTAAATGCTTAACGGTTTTCTTGACTGAGATTGTGTAGAAGCGTTTTGTGACCTTTGACCTTTTCAATTCTGGCCTTGTCACAGGATTTAGAGAACCAGGGCTTTTGAGTGGCTGAAGAGGTTTTCTGTGTACGTGGAATAAATAATTCCTTGCCAGCTTGGATAATTTCGGTGACGTTTTGTGAGATATCAGAGGGGTCAACATGAGAGAAGCAGACATGCGCCCATGGAAATAAGAAAAGTAATTCCGCATTTCGTTCCAGTTCGCGGAGTTGTAGTGTCAAACGATACGTGGGTGTGATGACTGTGTAACCTCGGGTTGCATTGCCCAGGAAGCAGGGACCAAGGGGGGTGGGGGTGGTGGTGGGGTTGGGGGTGATTGATGTCTTATAGCATTCAGGTTGTGTAGTAAGAAAAAGATCCAAGAGATTTGAGCTGTGTGTGGGGATGCGAGGAAAGTAAGTAGGTTGCTGAACCCTATTGGCTAAAGGATTGCTGACTGCGAAAGCCTCCGCCGCTCTCCCTTGTGGATCGGTTTTTGAAGATCCTAGCCATTCCTTATTGGCGAAATTGAAGTCACCAAGAATAGTGACCTCCGAGGAAGGATATTCAGAAATCAGATGGTCGGTTTTTTCAGAAAGGTAGTCGAAGAGCTGGACAAAGTTGTTGTCAGAAGGTGACCGGTAAATGCAACAGATGAATTTAGTTGCAGCCCTGAGAGAGAGTTTCATCCAAAGTATGTCTTTTCTTCCAGCTTCCAAATTGGGGAGTCTGGTGCAGGGTAGATTGCTACGGACGTATGTGCACACACCTCCATGCAATCTAAAGGAAGTAAGTAACTCATACCCCGCGAAATTAAGGTAATTAGTGGCTGTTTTGGCACTGATTTGGGTTTCGGTGCGAAAGAGGAGTTGGGGCCTATTAGCCTGGAGGAAATGGTGGACGGAGTTCAGGTTAGAATTTAGGCCACATATATTCGAGAAGAATATGTTAAATCTTGATGCCGGCGCCCCCTGCACGCCCCTCTCCCGGAGATCCGAATGGAGGGGTATGGAGGAGCCATCATCATATTTGTTTATAAGGGAAACCGACTCATACACTAGAATCGGAAACGTCCGTTGGGACTTCACCGGGTCCTTGATGTAAGGGGTGGTACCTCCTCGGGCGTGAAAAAAATCATTTACTATCACGTAAGGGAAAAGTCCACTACCACCTACTGGTTTTAGTATGTTTAGGTAATCTTGCAAGTCAATGTTAAACCAATTCCCCTTATCGGCTTGGGCTGAATTTTGATACGCGGGTATGAGTCAGGTGCCAATGCAACATAGGTTATCTGTCATTATCATGAATTCAACATGGCGGATGCTCCAACATAGATTTTTCTTTTCTCACAATCTCCCTGACATGGGTATCAAATTAAGAGGCTTTACGAGTAAAATACAGTAGACTAGGTAAGCTTTCATAAAATCAAAATGGCGGCCAATGCAAGATGGCGGTATATATCTTTCTCAGCAACCCCCTTGACAACCAACAGGAAGACAGCTGAAACGAGATAATAGAAATATCATTGGGTATCAAATGAAAGGGTTTTACGAGTAAAATGCAGTAGGGTAGGTGACGCTGTCATAATTTCAATATGGCGGCCGACGCAAGATGGCGGAATATATTGTTCTTCACAACCCTCTTGACATGGGTATGAATAGAAAGAGATTTACGGGTAAAATACAGTAGGCGAGGTGGAGTTTTCATAAATTAAAAAGTTCGGGTCGCAGCAAGTGCGTTATGGTAGTGAATTTTTATTAAATGCTTCAAATTTGAATAACTCAATTTTCTATAAACTTAGAAAGTTTAATTTTGGTACGTAGTAAGGTCCTTCCTAAGGCACGATATCCATCAAATTTCATTAAAATAACTTTGTAATTTTCGGAGAAAGAAATTTTTTTGAAGGAAAATTAAAAATTTTAATAACTCAATTTTCTATAAACTTAGAAAGTTGAATTTTGGTACTTAGTAAGGTCTTTCCCAAGGCAATATATATATATAGTGAATTTCATTAAAACAGCTTTGTTATTTTTGTAAAAAAAGAATTTTTTTCGAAAGAAAACTAAAAAATTTCCCGGAAAACCCTGTCAGATTTTCCTGGCTAACGAACTCATCCAAGCCATTAATAAAAGAGAGGCACTTTCTGAGTTTCATCGAAATCGGTTAATTTTTTTTTTGAGTTATCAGATTGATACACACACACACATATACATATATATATATATATATATATATATATATATATATATATATATATAATATATATATATATATATATATATATATATATATATATATATACATATCTCTCTATTAGTGAATTTTTTAAATAAAAATTCACTAAAAAGGGCGGCTGACGTAAGAAGATTGATATTTTTTCTCAACAACCTCCTTGATATGGGTATCAAATGAAAGGTCTACACGGGTTAAATGCAGTAGGCTAGGTACCGCTTTTATAAATTCAATATAGCTACTTTTTTGTTTTAGTATAGCTAATTTTAAAAAGGCTTGTTTTTAAAATGATTTTTAAGCCATAACTTATTTTTTTCAGGTTGTAGACTTCCTAAATGACTTGTATAGCACCTTTGATAGAATAATTGGATTCTATGATGTATACAAGGTAAGTTTGTAGATTATTAGGTAAAATTGCTGCTTTTTTTCAATTTTTGTATATCTGAGGTAATACGAACCGAACAATACGTATATTATAAGTGTCAAGTATTTTTCTGTTTTTTTACAACGAAAACAGAATTTCATTGGGTATTTAATATAAAAAATCCTTAATGTATGTGTCTTTGCACTAACTAAACAATATACAGTGCGTTTAAAAACTAAGGAATAAATTAGGGATTTCGAATAATAATAAATATGTAATACTTTATTTAGAAACCATCACTTCAATATGTATAATTTATCCTGCAGGTTGAAACCATCGGAGATGCCTACATGGTGGTATCGGGTCTCCCAGAAAGAAACTGCAACGAGCATGCCAGAGAAATAGGTTTGCTAGCGCTAGCTATCCTAGACGCAGTTAGTTCCTTCACGATGCAACATAATCCAAGCTATCAGCTCAAATTACGTATTGGCATCCATTCAGGACCAGTCTGTGCTGGAGTTGTCGGCCAGAAAATGCCACACTACTGTCTCTTTGGAGACACTGTGAACACAGCTAGCAGAATGGAGAGTACTGGTTTGCGTAAGATTTTTTAATGCCCTTATGTTTCTTATTTTTTCCAATTTAAAAAAGTTCCAACGCAGCAAGTGAATGCAGCTACTTTTATTTGAATGTTTTCCATTAAAAATTTATTTGTTAAAGAGAAAATAAAAGAAAAAAAAATCAATAAAAAACTATATGTAGTGCTATGAAGGAAATTGAGGTGGCCAAAAATAAGTAAATATGCGATACTTCCACATCGTCACAAAGTATCGCATCGGCTACAAAAATCTCAAAAAATTTTTTCGGTTAAACGTTGTAAAAAGTGTCAAAATATATATGATTTGGGAACGAAATTTTTTTGTCTGTCGCTCTCTGCGTTTTGTCTGTAGCCACGATAACTTTAGAACGAATTGAGATATCGTCTTCAATAATGGTATACAGGTAGCACCCGACCGTTGCTGGAAATATTTTAGTAAAATGAAGGACAATGGTGGTTGAAGTTGAAACTTAAGGATTTGCAGAACACTCCTCCTGAGACATTTTCTTTACATAATCCATATTTGTCTCAGGTTCCTTGCCTAAATGTCGCCAATTTTGCCGTTTCGAATCGCGACTTTGATGTTTTGACGAAAACCCCTTTTTTTCTTTAAATGCCTATAACTTTTTTATGTTTAAACTTACAGACCTAAGTTTTGGTGCATGGTTCACTCTTAATATTTACAAACACGCCTACAAAATTTGGTTGCCTTTACGTCGTCATTTCCGGAGATATAATCTTTTTCCGAAAGAAAACACAACATTTTCCGGGAAAACTCGGGCCGATTTTTCTGGCTAACGAACTTATCCAAGCCACTTGCAAAAGGAAGGTACTCAGCAGATTTGATCAAAATCGGTCCTTTTTTGAGTTATCGGTGTGATACATATATATATATATATATATATATATATATATATATATATATATATATATATATATATATATATATGTATATATATATATATATATATATATATATATATATATATATATATATATATATATATATATATATATATATATATATATATATATATGCTATGGAGATAAGCGCGAAACGAAATCTGTGGTTTTGTAACGTTTCTAGGTTTCCACCGCAGCTTCCACATACACACAGTACAGCAAGAAGGAAGCTATGGGAAGAAACCAGCGAGCTGTACTGTGTGTACGTGGAAGCTGCTGTGACAGATTAGCCTAATTGAACTTATGTGTTTTTATAATGAATTGCGCGATTGTCACTGAAGAACACATTTTTTTATTTTTACTATTTTCTTATCTTAATTGATTTTTGTTTGTGAATACAAAAACTTATTTATTCTAAATTTTTGATTAGTCCTATATATAGTAAATAAATATTTACCTAAAAATTAATTAGACTTTTCTTTGTTTTTCAGCTTTAAGAATTCACCTCAGTGAAACTACAAAACAGATTTTGGATAAATTCGGCACATTTCAGTTAGAACTAAGGGGAGAAGTTGAACTGAAGGGTAAAGGTAGTATGACGACTTACTGGTTATTAGGTAGTACAGAACCTAACCGAAGGCCACCAACTCCACCCTGCGAAATTACCAACGATCAAGAACTGAATAATCTTTATCCGCTTGTTTTTATGGGCATCTAATTTTAAAAAAGTTTCAGCATACCTTGTTTTACTGGAACAGGCGGTCAAGTCAGGCCAACATTCTGAAGTCTCAGAAAATAAAAGACAATTAAAATCAAGTTTCAGCAAAACATAGATTGGGACAACGTGCTGTTTCAGATACTCAAGGAAAAAATATAAAGATTTAAATCAACTTATCTATATTCAGAAATTCCTTCCTTTCAAGATATTATAACATTTCAAAAACCGCCCTGAAATACCTTTTCTAAGTATATTTAAATAAATTAATCTATTTTAAACAATTTACACTTTCCAAAATGTTATAGCACTTCAGAAACTGCCATAAAGAACTTTTTCTAATTAGGTTGAGAACTATTCCTTCTAAAATATAAAGTTGAGTAACTTCAGCACCATTGGCATAGCTAGGGAGGGAGCCAGTGGGGTGTGCCCCCACCCCTGATGGACTTCGGGCCCCCTGAAAGTTTCTAATAAAGAAAATAGTAAACATATTTTTTTAATCGAACGTACACAAGGGGCCACTGCCCCCTGAAAACTGAGGCTAGCTACGCCGATGCTCAGCACATGTCCAAACTAGCAAAATTTTAAATAAATATTTAAATTAAATGAAGGAAAGTAACTATTTAAACGGAACCTGAGACCTTGCGAAACATATTTCATGTAACATTTGTTCTTTACAAACTGGTTCTGCTCCAGAACATTTGTTTAAAAAACGTCAATTTTGAATTATGAAACTGTTGCTTCTTGCCTTATGATTGATCAAGACCTACCGACTCGCCAAATATTTTAAATTTAATGCAATATCGTTTTTAGCTTGTAAAATATTGTTGATAAAAAATTCAAACGCAGTAAGTGCGTTATGGTAGCGATTTATTTTTAAACTCTAATAACCTAATTGTCTATTCACATAAAAACTTTAATTGCTGTATGTGCATAAGTTTCTATTAAAGCCATGTATGTGGCAAATTTCCGCAAAATAGCTGTATTTTTTTTCGAAGATATAATTTTTTTCTCAAAGAAACTTGTTTTTTCTGCGATAAATAGGCGCGATAGGCTGTTTAACGAACTTTCCCAATAAATTTACAAAGGAGACATACCTCCCAGGCTCGCTCAACATACGTTAATTACTTTTTAAGTTATCGCTCGGATCTCGGATACATAGAGAAATATATATTAAAATATGGACGCTAAATATGGGTACTGGTGACTCTAATTTGCGCTCATTTAAATAAAATTTCTGAAAGTCTTATTATCGTTACCTTTTGATTAGTGGTTTCAGGGGCGTGCGGTGACATTTCAAATAAGGGAATTCTCAGAAACTTACCTATTTGTAGTGTAACTCAATTCTTCTGTCGTTTTTGGCAAATTTTAATAATGTCGTCATAAAACTGTGGATTCTGGGACATTTACTGGACGAGTTTATTTTCAACTGACAAAATTGAAATTTGGGAAAGTCTTTCCTGTCCTGTTGAATTCCTAACAAAACTCTTGATACGTTTCAATGTAAAACATTTCGTTCTAAAGATGCACTAGTAGCAGGAATTGTTAATACTAATTCACATAATTTGAACACTTCAGAATATGCATTTTCCAATTTTGGTTGTTTTAAGAAAGTTAAAAGTTCACTCGCGTTAGTTTTTGTGCCTATAACATCGGTTTCATAAATGACTGTAAGTTCTAATCGTAATAAGGCTTTGTCAAAATAATGTCCATAGTGGTGAAATAATGATTTGAATGAATCTTCTGGGAAAAGTATCCCTTTAAATCCTCCAAAATTACACAATTCAAGAAATTTCAGGTCACTAAGATGCAGATTTAATTCTGTTCAAAATAATAGTGACAGCAGCCGAAGTTAAGTCATTCTGAATGCGATTTTACGTCCCGCGAAAAACGTTAGACTGTTCCAAGTGATTTTTTTAAATAAATGTCGTATTTGGCTATTAAAGAAACTAGGTCTTGAAAGTTTACTTTATTTGCAGATGTAGTTGTTTCGTCATGACCCCGGAAGCCCAATTCATGCTGACCAAGCAAACACACAACATCGATAAGTCATTTTAATATGTTTCTGTTTTTATCAACCAGTTCATTGTGTTGGCGTTGACTAATTTCTATCTGCTTGTCAACGGCGTATTCAATTCGCGTTTTTCCAAAGACACTTAATTTTAAAATGGTCTGTAAATGCACTTTAGACATAACATGTCTTTTTACTACTTTACGTATTATTCAAGTCGGAAAACCCACTTTTATTCCACACCCCCTTTTTAGTCACAAATAGACTACCAGGCCAACAAAACAGTTTATTCCTGTTTTCACAACCCGTTAACCATTTATATTGTTTATAAGTTTTTTCCGCGTTGAAATGTCGAGTACATGTTTTAATTCTTGGGTTTAAGTTTTTTACAGCAGGTTTCGGCCTACCTTTATTAATAATAGCAAGTTTTTAAGCAAACGGTAAACCTGAAAATCCTTTGGTTATCAAAAACACACAATACAATCACAGTTATTATTACCACTTGTTTGTAAAGTTTGTAAATCCCCACCCCCACCGACGTCGCTGTTAAAAGCTGATCTACTTGCAGCCATATTAATAATCATAAAATGCCCATGTATTTAACATAGTCAACTGCTTATATCTACGAAATAATCAACGACATTCACTTTGTACGTGCACCGGGTCTTCCTAGTACAACACGTTCTAAAAATACGCGTATATCCGTCGAGCTTGGGTTTCTTATAAAGTTGCCTGCTGACTACGTGTATTTAACCGAAGTCATTGCACCTCGTGCTGTTTGCTGGCGCAATTACTGCGACGACGTTCTTGCTAGGAGCGTATATACAAATACAGTATGATGCATAATAAATAATTATGTGTGTGAACTTGTGAAATAAAATTTTAAATAATTAAATTAGTTTCAGAGTTTAAAATTTAATATTTAAAATACAAAAGGGATTTCAAATAATGCGGTTTAGGTATGTAGTCGTTATTTTAAGGGAAGCAATGCTTCCATGGACCGCACGCCACTAAGTGGTTTTCTGAATGAAAATTTGTGAATTTTTTTGATGAAAATTCACTACAAACTGTGTAGTTGTTGACGATTCCAAAGCTGGTCAACAATTGACAACATTGACAGGCCGAATAGCTCATTTAGCGAGGCGAATAACACATATAATTGGACTAGGAGGTCGCTGGTTTGAGCCCGTATTCAGACAGTCGGCTTATTTAACTCGAATGTGGAAAGGCCGTCTTCTGGTGAGTTATAGGTGTCAGCGCCGGCCTTAACCACCAAGACGCCCCGGGCGAGTCAATCATTTGGCGCCCTTTATTTTATGATAATGATATAATACTTATGTATAATTATATATTAAAATAATAAAATAAGCTAATTGGGTAGCACATTTGTTTTAAATTTAAGATAACTCTAAGCTTGTCTGGCAGTTGGTTGAACTCGAAACATGTTAAAACTTTACTTTTCTAGCTTTTTTGTCAGCAAATTTTCTAGTAAGACAAGCAAAATCTAGGTTTTCTGCAACTTGATTTTCCCTGGATAGTGAGGCCAAACTGGTCAATCTGGTTTGGGACATTGTAGACCGCAAGTAGGTTTTTATCAATTTCAGTTTGAAAAAACTGCGTTCACCACTTGCAACAGTCACTGGTATTGTTAACAGAATACGCAACGATATCCAGGTGTTGATGGTGTTGGGAGATAATTCTTCAAAGTTATGCTTCTTGATAAAGTTAATAATATAGGCTTGCTTGATTGTCTTCAAGATAATGTTGCAGGCCTAAAATTTCATCGCACAACAAATTGCCATCGATATCTGATTTAAAGTTGACAGTTAACTGTTGCTGTACTTTAGCATAATGTTTTAATAATCGGTCTTTATTTTGATTCTTTTTTATACAATATACAAGAAACTCCACGTCGTAGAAAAATCTTGCATGTGTTCAAGTCTTTCTTTTACAGATAGCAGCACGGTATCCAAAAGAGCATTAAAAAATTCGGGGCGCCCCTGTGTTCCGGCGCCCTAGGCGACCGCCCGGGTCGCCCTCCCCTAAAGCCGGCGCTGATAGGTGGTGTCTGTTGCCTATAATATGTGTATGTAAGCCCTCCCACGCAAGTCTAAGACTTCTGGGTGCAAAGTTTGTCTCCTGTAGTTTATTATTATTGTTTAACAATGTTAATCAAATTTTGTGATAAACTGTCGTACTAAAACATAAGCCATTAAGAAGTCAATTGTGTCAATTAAAAAATAGGAGTAAATAGCGGGTTTCAACGGTTTTAGGGGCACTACTGTAACTTTCTCACTTTTTACCAAATAAAATAAAAAAAGCGTACTATCAAGTTTTCCGGAATTGACACCAATTTTAGATTTTTGAATGGAACTGCAGTATATTTTTGGGAAACTAAATTTAAAGTCACTATTTCAAGCTGACAAATTCAAACCAGGAGAATTGGTTGACCACTTGAAGATCCTGGAAGTTATTCCATTGTAGTCACCCGCCACACCGACAAATCAAATGCCAGCTTAACTGGACGTCATAGTTCCATTTGACGTGGTCATAGATGACCGCCAAACATGGGACCGAGACAGTGAAAGACTGACAAATAACTCATCTGTATGGTATACAGACGGGTCTAAACAAATGGGGGGAGCAGGACTGAGACTAAGAGGACCTAACTTTATACTCGAAAGGTCCCTAGGAAAAACTTCCACCATCTTCCAGAGCATAAATGCTTGCTATAAATATCTGTGCACAGGAGTGGTTACAAAGAAGAGAGTCAGGCAATACTAAAGATTCTGAAATATTTCAAAACCGAGTCTAAACTGACCTGCGACTGCAAAAAATCCTTGGAGCAACTGGCTACGAACAACAAAATAGATTTATTGTGAGTACCAAGGCATCAAAGCATTGAAGGAAATGAGCCTCACAAAAGGGGTAGCAACAACACTTCTTCTATGATCTAGAGCCCTATTGTGGACTAACAAAAACCCATGTAAGAAATAATCCTGATACTTGGGAGAGAAACCAAAGTTGTCATACTGGAGGAATACGCCATGCTTAAGGCAGGCAAAAAGATTCATCACCATGTCAACAGAGAAGTCTGAAATTTTTCTTGAATTAAACAGGAAGGACTTGAGAATAATCACAGGACTTTTCACATGGCACTCCCCAGTAAGGTACCACCTTCTGGAGATGGGTAAGGTGGACAATGATACATCACTGAAGCAGCAGAAATAATAGAACGTTTTCTATGCGACTGCATCGCGCAGTTCTGCAAAAGGCACAAATACCTTAGAGGGCGTGATTTTTAACACTCCAGTAAATAGCTCCCAAAAAGATACGAGGACGGGTCAATAAGTCCGTGACTTTTTGAATTTCCCGCTTCTTTCCGTCAACAAGCTAATGTCAGTTGACTCCTGTCAAATTTTGAACAAACTGCGTCATTTAGTTTGTGTTAGATAGCCATTGAAAGCAGACAACCTCTTGAGTTATAACGAAAATGGAAAAAAGTTAATTTCGTGTGCTCATCATTTTCTGCGGAAAAAAACCATCACTCAAACCAAGGCTAAGCTAGATAAATACTATGGGGACTTTGCACATCAATTACCATGGTAAAAAAGTGGTTTACTGAATTTCGTTGCGGCCGTACAAGCACAAATGACGCCGAACATTCTGGACGCCCAGTTGAGGTCGCTACACCCGAAACAATTGAAAAAAATCACGATATGGTGTTGGCCGATCGGAGATTGAAAGTGCGGGAGATTGTGGAAGCCATAGGCATATCACATGGCTCAGTGAACAAGCATCTGTCAGTTGACTCCTGTCAAATTTTGAACAAGCTGCGTCATTTAGTTTGTGTTAGATAGCATTTGAAAGCAGACAACCTCTTGAGTTATAACGAAAATGGAAAAAAAGTGAATTTCGTGTGCTCATCAAACATTATTTTCTGCGGAAAAAAACCATCACTCAAACCAAGGCTAAGCTAGATAATTACCATGGGGACTCTGCACCACCAATTTTCATGGTAAAAAAGTGGTTTACTGAATTTCGTTGCGGCCGTACAAGCACAAATAACACCGAACATTCTGGACGCCCAGTTGAGGTCGCTACACCCAAAACAGTTGAAAATAATCACGATATGGTGTTGGCCAATCAGGGATGGAAAGTGCGGGAGATTTTGGAAGCCATAGGCATATTACATGGGTCAGTGGTTTCGATTTTGCATGATCACTTGGGTATGAGAAAGCTATCCGCAAGATGGGTGCCGCGTTTGCTCACAATCGACCACAAACGCAATCGTGTGACAACTTCGAGAGAGTGTTTGGCGTTGTTCACGCAATAGGGACGAATTTTTGCGCCGTTTCGTAACCGTAGACGAAACATGGATTCACCACAACACACCAGATACCAAGCAGCAGTCAAAACAGTGGGTTTCTCCGTGAGAATCGGCGTCGAAGAAGGCCAAGGTGGGTTTGTCAGCCAATAAAGTGATGGCGACCGCTTTTTTTTGGGATGCACGCGGTATAATCCACATTGATTACCTTTAAGAGGGAAGAACAATCAATGGCGAATATTATACCAACTTATTGGACTGATTCAATGACGATTTGAAACAAAAGCGACCGCATTTGACCAAGAAAAAAGTTATTTTCCACCAAGACAATGCAAGGGTGCACACATGTGTAGTCTCCATGGCAAAATTGCATAAATTGGGCTGCGAATTGCTCCCTTATCCGCCCTATTCTCCGGATTTAGCCCCAAGTGACTATTTTTTGTTTCCAAACTTAAAGAAATGGCTCGGCAGAAAGAGATTTGACTCCAATGATGAAATCATCTTACAAACAAATACCTATTTTGAGGACCTCGACAAATCTAATTTTTTGCAAGGGATAAAAAATTGGAGAAACGTTGGACGAAGTGTGGATAAATAAAATGATTTTTTGTCAAAAAACCTGTTTCATTCAAAAAGTCACGGACTTATTGACCCGCCCTCTAATAGTTGCCCAAAATGTCCAGATTTTTTATATAGTCTACATATAAAAAATCTGGACATTTTGGGCAACTATTAGAAAAAACAGTCATGCACAAAAGACCCACTGGGGTGGCGGCGTGGAGAGGCCAAAGGCCTATACGACTCATTAAACAATCTACAATCTACAAGTCTAAATAATCAACATCTGTTTGTCACTGATTTCTTTAATACATTAATTTATTGGTATTTAGATCAGCAGTATATTTGCAAGTTGAGAATTTTTTTAACAAACTATTGCCAAGTAAAAAAAATCTTAACACCGACCGTCCTTGAAGGTTTGAATCTCTGAAGAAGCGCATTTTAGGATATAAATAACTTAGCCTGATCAAGAAATTGTTTGCATCAGAAATCTGTGCTAAGACGTTGTCCCAACCTTTCAACTTTTTCGTATATATAAGCTTTTGTAGCTAAATTATTTTTGTAATAGCATTTTAACCGAATCAGGTAAATCGAGGTATGAATTGATTAGTTTCTAGTCACATGGTCAAAACTGTATCCAATATTAATGTACCTGTCTGAAATAGTGCATATTTTGTATAACATATTGCATAATATATTTTAGAAAAGCATCATGTATCACCGCTGAAATCTGGAGGTTATATAATATATATATATATATATATATATATATATATATATATATATATATATATATATATATATATATATATATATATATATATATATATATATATATATATATATAAGTATATTTATTTATGTAATACATAAAATGAAATAAATTATTATAAAAATGCTTTGTTTTAACTTTTATTTCACACTAAATAAATACCAAATGATATCGCCTTCGGATGAAAATGCCAAAAGTCTGTATACACAGCAAGTGCATCATGGTAGAGAATTTTCATAAAAATCTTCAATCCCAATAACTAAATTTCATTTCCTATTTATTTAGAATATTGAATTTTGATACATATTAAAAAGCCTATATAAAGTTCGAAAAAAATATAAAAATTTCAATTTAATTTTTTAGTACTATACATTATACATACATATACATACTCATTGTCAATGGTGTATGAAATCGCTCGGTATATTTGATAAGGGTTAGATGGATATTCCAGACAAGCGCAAATCATGGCTGTATTTTTTTTTATCGAAAATACAATTTGATGCCGACTTATAGCGATCGCTGTATAAATAAATAAAAAGTCTGGACGCAGCAAGTGCGTTATGGTTGTGAATTTTCATTAAAATGTTTTTAATAACAAATATGACTTTTTTTAAAGCATGCATGAAATTTGGTTGCCAGTATAAAGTATAACCTATATAGTAGAAACAATGTACCATATTTCATCAAAATGGCTTTATTGTTTGAAAATGTACCAAAATTTTCCGAAAATAAACTTTAAATATTCCCGAAAAACTGGTTCCTGGCCAACGAAGTTGGCTATTGAAATTTGAAACTTTAATGAAAATTCGCTACCATATCGCAATTGCTGCTTAAAATTGAAATCGGTTGCAGAAAATAACATGCACTTGTGAAGCCACGGGAAAAGTCTACGGCTGTATTAAGAATGGAACGGTTTCACTAAGTTAGGGCAATAACAAACAACCAGATGTGCTATTCAAATTGAATTAGGTCTTAAAAGTTTTCATCTCGTCCTAATTGAATTTGTCATACAAAAATTCATCGGAATTACACAATCTGATGAGATAACGGTAAAATGAAATAAGACTAAAAATTTAAGAAAAAGTGAAGTCACTAACTGAGATTAGAACGCGTATTATAGGAGTCCATTATTAAATCAACACTGCTGCCTTCACCTCTCGGCCATTCTCGACATAACAGATGTATCTACTAACAGGTATATACTCTAATATATTACTTTTGTAACGTCTTGATTATTTACACCATACAATTTTTGTTTAAAATTGATTTTTTTCTCATATTTTAACGAAATGAACGGCTGAGACACAGATATAGGAGCTTGTTAGTCATTTCGAGTCGTACTTTTAACTCACAAAGCGCTAATGCGTACTAATGTGCGACTACCAGAATTATCAATTTTGACGTTTCAACTTTTTTTTAATCAGAGGCTTGTAATTTCTTTGTCTTTTAACCTAGAGATCTGAATTTTGGAACAAAGGATACTCTTTATGACAAAAACCAGCGTACGAAAAACCAAAAATTTTCCCGGAAAACCTTATCCAATTTTCCTGGCTGACGAGCTTATTCAAGCCATTTACAAAAGGAAGGTACTCACCAAATTTGATCAAAATCGGCCCATTATTTTTTGAGTTATCGGTGTGATACATATATATATATTATATATATATATATATATATATATATATATATATATATATATATATATATATATATATATATATATATATATATATATATATATATATATAGGGTGGCGCATTGAAAACGAAACAGACCGATTTGCGTCCAGAGAAATTTTTTTAAGAAACGCTGAAACACGTCAATTTTAATATTGAGGGGGACATGTTCCGACATAAAACTCAACTTTGTCACATCAACCCTTATATTTTAAATAGGGAACATGGGTCGAGTGTTACATCATTTGAAAGCTCTTTCTTTTCTGAATTCGGCATAACAAAACATTGACTTATCAGCACATTTCTTATCGGAATGAGGAAATGCGTTTTTGCATCTTTAACTGTGGATAATTTTTAAACGAGTTGATAAAACTTCCAAAATAATTAGTTTGCTGAATTCAGAAAAGAAAGAGCTTTCAAATGATGTAACACTCGACCCATGTTCCCTATTTAAAATATAAGGGTTGTTGTCACCACCCTTAAGATGTTGATGTGACAAAGTTGAGTTTTATGTCAAAACATGTCCCCCTCAATATTAAAATTAACGTGTTTCAGCGTTTCTTAAAAAACATTCTCTGGACGCTAATCATCGGTCTGTTTCGTTTTCAATGCGCCAGCATATATATATATATATATATATATATATATATATATATATATATATATATATATATATATATATATATATATATATATATAATATATATGTTTTATAGGTAGCTGATTTAATAACTATAAACAAGTTTAGGTCTCTAGCTAAAAAAAAATTTTGCAGTTTCGATGTCTACAAAAATTAACAGCTGGGTATATTTAAAATTTATATATGTATTACCTAAAAGAAATTATTTTAAATTTTCACCACTTTTTTATGTACCTAATTTATCGAAATTGAATCTGACAGCAAGAATGAACACTTTTGGATTGCATTCTTAATAATAATAATAATTTTTATATTTTGTAAATTTTTATTTCACACTTAAAATACCATCATTGGGTACCTACTTGTTTGAATAATAATTTTCATGGGCATTGACTTCTAGTCTGCATTCACTAGAGCGTTATCATATGTTACATACTAAATTTTGAGCAATTTACATTCATTTTAGGTACTTTTCAGTAATATGTAAGGGGGCCTCCATACTTTCATTTTATTATGCTTGCTAATCTTTAAATAAAAGCACTGGTGGTCATAAAATGGAGCTTTGAAGATCATTTTTACCAACCATTGTTGTGCGCTGTCCCTAGGTATAAAGCCTGTTCTGTGGTTCATTGTCTTTATGAAGACAGATAATTATTGGCCTTTCAGTCGCTCCTCTTGTGTCATCACTTCATGTTGACCCCTTCCAGTTGACCATCTGATTGGTAGCTGGTAGCTTATCTCAACTTTAATGTGAGACTAGCCTTCTACCCGTTAAGAAGGCTACGTGACTGGTTGGGTGAGTGGTCAAGTTATTTTTATTTCTTTTATTATTTTCTAGTCTTTTTACCTCTCCACCATCGCTTACTATGAAACGGATCAGTGGCCGTCTAACAAATATCTAATTGTCCAGGATATGCTAATTTTCTATTCCTCCACTACCTGCTTACCACAGGTATAAAAAAATGTTTACAAATAATATCAAAAAAATGGCACATTTAGAATTGTTTGAATGCAGCCGTCTTCCAGGATTGGTAAGTACATTTTTAATACAAGAAAAGAAGACATTTTAATGTTTACTATATAAGGACCTAGAAAACTAATATTAGAGATATGGTCCAATATAAAGTATAAATTGAAGAAAGTCGTTACGACCTACAAAATTAGTAGATATGACCGGAAGCGATGTACAGATAAATTGGAAGCACTTAAAACTGTCGATTTTCCTTTGTTTTTGTGATATGTTTGATATCTACTTGTTTGGAAACATTTTGATCTGCGACTTAACTTCACGGTTAAGACGTTTAAATTTTTAAAACAATTTATTTAATACTTTGAACAATCAATACTTAATTACTTAGTTACAAGAAAAATGAATAATATAATAGACTAAAATAAGACGATCAACCTACATGTGATCTAATGTCTATGCACCCGGTGTGCTAATGACTAACTTGGAACAAGAATGAACGGTTCTACCTCTGTGAGTAGCCTCTTTATAGTCTTCCCTCCAGGCGTGGCACTATTGTCTCTGGATAAACAAGGAATCTGCTGATGTAGATTCTCACAGTGATATTCCGTTCTACTTGCACTTTGAATCTGCAAAGTTCTTGGCTCCGTTAAGACGACGGCTGACTCAGCGGTTCTTACCGTGGGAAGGCGACATTGTATTATAACGGGCCATTGTTTGGGCTCCATTTATCTTGCGTATTCCGTTATATTTACTTACATCACTTTTCTGTAATAAAACTCCAGTTTTCTTGTTTAGCACGATGATCTCACACTTAATAAGTATTTGAATAAAAAATAAAAAGGTATTTGCTTTGCCCATCTCTCATCCAGCACATTTGCATACATCAATCTTCGAAAATTTAAATTCTACTCTTTCACCCAAGAATTAGAATACTTCGCACTTGTCACTAGCTCAAAAAATAGAAGAACATCTACGTATTCTTATGCCCCATTTTTTTCTCTCCCCCAGGGCTCGTCCGCGTCTTTGCCGCCCCGATAGCACCACAGCCACCAGCTTATTGTGCATGCCCTTTGTCTTTTCTACTCCACTCTTGTGCATGCCCTTTGTCTTTTCTACTCCATCCATTCCAAAATCACTGTGCCTTAAACTAGTCTGCACAGCAATTGGTAGGGTGAAGTTTTATATTGCTCTGTCTCCGGTCTAGGCTGACCGTAGATCAGTTGTCTTTTGTGGTCCAGAATTTTACACTCGCACAAGATGTGCTGGGCTGATTCCTCCCCCTCGCCGCAGAGTCTGCATGCCAGGTCCCTCTCGAACCGCCTCATTTTATGCAGGTGGTTTTTGCCGGCCATGTGTCCCGTCAAGAGTCCTGTTATGTTTCTGAGCTGTCCTCTGCTAAGATTTAGCAGCTCCACAGCTCTCTTTGGACTGGGTTGCCCAATTAATGACTTCCCGTGCTTGGGCCCTGAACAATCTGCCCAGTATGCCTTTTTTTTTATATTTCAAAAACACACCACGAGGGCTTACAGCCTAAATACTATCGTACCGTCGGTGTTGACAAGGGGGACAGAGGCAACTTGTTAGTTCTGGACTTGAAGGTTTGGAGGTTCGGAGGAGAAGGAAACACATGTGCCGACAAGGAATTCCACAACTTGGAAGTCCTCGTGACAAAATTGCGGGCATAACAAGATGTTATATGTCTGGTGACCTATACAGTAAAAAGGTGCATTCGCTCTGTTCCCCTGGTAGATCTGTTGGGGGAAGCAGGTGGAGGAACTATGGAAGAAAGCTACTCTGAGCAGTGCCCGTGCATATATCTATGTGTGTGTGTGTGTGAGAGAGAGAGAGATGTCACAACGGCACGTCGGTGGGCAAGAGATGGCAGCCTTTGGGTGAGGGTAGGGTCACCGATGAGACGTATAGCTCTCTTCTGAATGGAGTCCAGGATAGCGAGTGTAGAAGCGGCAGCGGCACCCCACATGTGGGAGCAGTATTCGAGGTTTGGCCTTATTTGTAAAGTATGTAAGGTATAGAGATTAGCTGGTGAAAAGTATTGGCGAGCCCGGAAGAGTAAACCTAATTTCTTTGCAGCCGCTTCTGCAATTGATGTGAGTAGGTAATGCGGCACTTTGAGCAGACAGTGACGTCACAGGAAGTGACGTCACGGCGCCGGCGCCACGCCCTGGCGCCACGCCCTGGCGCCTGCCCTGGCGCCGGCGCCACGCCCTGGCGCCTAGCCACGCCCTGGCGCCTGCCCTGGCGCCTGCCCTGGCGCCTGCCCTGGCGCCTGCCCCGGCGCCTGCCCCGGGCCCGGCGCCTAGCCACGCCCCGGCGCCAAGCCCCGGCGCCGGCGCCCAGCCACGCCCTGGGCCAGACAGTCACATCCGTGTTATTCCTAAGGTCATTGACCTGTCTTTGGCCAGACAGTGACGTCACATGACTTGTGCCAGACAATCACATCCAGACAGTCACATTTACATTTAGCCGTGTTATTCCTAAGGCCATTGACCTGTCTAGGAAACTGTGACGTCACACGACTTGGGCCAGACAGTCACATGCAAACATTCCAAAGTGTCTAACCTATTACTTCAAATTATTATATTTTGAAAAAAACCATTTGGAGCAGGTGAGTTTCGAACCCGGGGCATTCAGATGGGAGGCAACGATGCTACCCGTTGAGCTAAGCAGACGCTTATTAATTTATTGTTTTAGGTTGGTATATATATATACGACTACAAACAAACAATACATGTAACATAATTAAAGTTTATTATTAGACAAATGGATGATTTACAAAATAATGTTTAATATTAGAGGCGGAACCAAAACGGAGGAACCAAAATGGCGGAAAATGGCGGAATGAAAGATGGAAGCCTGTGATACCTTAAGCTGACATCCCTGACATTATAAAAATGGCGGCTTTCGCTGATAAAGAATGGCGGCTTTCGTTCTTAAAGATGGTGCCTTTTGTTGATAAAGATGGTTGAAGACTCCATTATTTAAAGATACGTCACCCCAACCTAGCCGACAAATGAGAGTGAGGTTGATAAGCGAGAATAATGGTATTGCCGACAAATGAGAGTGAAGGTTGATAAGCGAGAATAATGGTATTGGTCGAAGACTCGGAAGATCCGTGAGATGTACGCTGGAACCAACACATGCACGGTGTTAAGGAGGCCAAATCAAATTGGAATATACAATAAAATGGCCACTTCCGGTCTAAACTTTAAATCCTTGTATCTTTTCAACGACAAGTGATAGAAATGAACCGACTTTAAAAATATATCGTTTCGTAACAAGGTCTACAAGAAAATGAGATAAAAAACTTTAAACCCTTATCGCGGAAGATCCGTGAGATGTACGAGAGAACCAATACATGCACGGTGTTAAGGAGGCCAAATCAAATTGGAATATACAATAAAATGGCCACTTCCGGTCTAAACTTTAAATCCTTGTATCTTTTCAACGACAAGTGATAGAAATGAACCGACTTTAAAAATATATCGTTTCGTAACAAGGTCTACAAGAAAATGAGATAAAAAACTTTAAACCCTTATCGCGGAAGATCCGTGAGATGTACGCTGGAACCAACACATGCACGGTGTTAAGGAGGCCAAATCAAATTGGAATATACAATAAAATGGCCACTTCCGGTCTAAACTTTAAATCCTTGTATCTTTTCAGCGGAAAGTGATAGAAATGAACTAACTTCAAAAATGTATGTTTCATAACAAGCTCTACAAGAAAATGAGATAAAAAACTTTAAACCCTTATCGCGGAAGATCCGTGAGATGTACGAGAGAACCAACACATGCACGGTGTTAAGGAGGCCAAATCAAATTGGAATATACAATAAAATGGCCACTTCCGGTCTAAACTTTAAATCCTTGTATCTTTTCAACGACAAGTGATAGAAATGAACCGACTTTAAAAATATATCGTTTCGTAACAAGGTCTACAAGAAAATGAGATAAAAAACTTTAAACCCTTATCGCGGAAGATCCGTGAGATGTACGAGAGAATCAACACATGCACGGTGTTAAGGAGGCCAAATCAAATTGGAATATACAATAAAATGGCCACTTCCGGTCTAAACTTTAAATCCTTGTATCTTTTCAACGACAAGTGATAGAAATGAACTGACTTCAAAAATGTATGTTTCATAACAAGCTCTACAAGAAACTGAGATAAAAAACTTTAAACCCTTATCGCGGAAGATCCGTGAGATGTACGATAGAATCAATACATACACGCTGTTCAGCAAAGCAAACTCTATAAGCATATTCAATAAAAATGTTACTTCCGGTAGACACTTCCGGTATAGCTATTCTTAGAGCTACATACATGTGTGACACATCAAAATAATCGTCTTGTTGAACAGAAGAAATATAATATTTAAGTAAGTTAGAACAAGCTGTATTAACACCTAAAACCAACACACACTCTCTTGTACAGGCTGATTACCCTGCCATCCAATTGTTAGTAAGGTTATGTTTGTATTTGTTATTTGAATACAAACAGACATAATAAGAAGAGTGTACTTACATACAGCAAGACACGTCATCCTTGTTTCACGACTTAACACATACTGAACAAGTGTCTCTCTCTCTTGTATTGAGGAAACAAACTGATGTAAGAGAGAGGGGGTCTTACAAAGGATAAACAACGTTTTTTACAGTTGTTAACCTTACAGAAAGGGGTTAATAAAAATGCAACAAAATAAAAATAAAACAACTGATTTACATACAATAAAAATTTATTAGGATTAATTAAGTTGTACATATTGATACATAAATGACATACATAAATGACATACTATTATTACATAATGGCTCTAACGATACCCGTTAGAGGTTTATATTCCATTACACTGTCATGAATAACCAAACAATAAACACGAGTATTTTTTGGGAAGTTGGCGTGACTCATGAACTCCACCTTAATGTCCACCGTTGAAGACTTGATTGACTCGTTCTGGTACTGACAGTCAATCACAAATAGAGCTCTGTCTTTAAACTCGTCATAATTCAAGATAGGCTCCGACATGTTTTTATAACAGAAGTTTTTTTGAAAATCTGTATACATGTTATAGGCTTCTGCATATTTCGATTTCTCAAAATCCATATTCATAGATTCATAAGGGTAGCATTCTGAATTTAGAAACACTCTGAGGTCCAACATACCAATGTTATCGAAATAGTCTGACCTCTTCTTCACGTTATCCTTACGATCTGTTTGAAATGCTATAATCACATATCGAGGTCTTTCCAAGTTGGTTGCAGTTTTAACAGCCCACACATCTCTGTTGATATCTCTGAGTGCTGGTAACTCATATATGTCCCATTTGCGGTATGCGAGAAATATAGAGGTGTCTTTGGCTATTTTATCCATCAGTTCCAATTTCATTTTATCATTGGGAAATACATGTTTTACCTTTAAAAACATATTGGTTACGGTAATTTTTGCTCGTGCCGTACCTGTGCTGTAATAGCCGTTGGAATCGTTTCGACTTCTTGTAAAGCGGAAAGTATGTTTGCCACAGAGAACTCCTTTGAAATGATGAAAGAAACTGAAGAGGAACCAGACAGGTATGAGCATGTGAAACTTGTTATCATTTAAGGTGATGTGCTCCGACGACACATTCAGACCGGCGTTGCTAAGAGATTGGGCTTCATTCTTACTGAACGATAGCAGACTTTTGATGATGGTTGTGGTGTATGGGTCTCGCACTCGTTCCACTTCCTTGTTATTTAACTCATAGGTCATTGATTCAAACAGAGCTGCTCCTCCATTATTTGACAGATAACAAGCACCAGTGGCATTTTGGATTGCTACAGGTTCCAGAGCACCTTCGATTATTAGAGCTGACTCGGCCAGACATACGAACGCATCTTGTTGGTTGATGGCTATTTCAATTTCATCGCTGTTACCAAACGATTTAGTTGGTGAATAGTAAGAACGCAGCTCTTCTCGATCGATGCCATCATCAAACACGGGTTCTTTGAATATTTCTAGTTTTGACGACATGATAACCCAGGCTTTGCAGGAACTCAATATTATCGGGACGAAGCGTACCCTTTGACGTGTCTGACTCAACTGAATTTGATGTGGTAGATGCACTTGATTTTATATCCTTGAAGACCAACATACTAAGCAACTTTTATAAGTTTTAAGCGAACAGACACCTCTTCACCTTGAAAGTTGACAGGAACTGAATCTTGGTCGACGATGTCGATGCTTATATTGGAAATCTCTTGCTTGTTCACCGGCAAGTAAATTAAATTGTTAGGTTCTATGTCGATTGCGTAGCCAGGATCAACCATCGGAGCAAACTCATACAGCGTATGTGAGGGTTGTCCGTTATAATAGGAACCAGACACAATATTGGTTTCGATGCGAATCTGTCTAACATCCACTATATCAACAGGTAAATCAGATTCATAAAAGGTGTCCGGCTGAAGAACTTGTTTTGAAAAGCCCAACATTCGCCCAATCGAACCATCAAATTCAAAACTGACATTTGTATAACACTTTAGTCTACATTTGATGGTGTTCGGATTAGGTCTCAGAAGCAGAGCCTGTTGCTTTTGTTCGTGTGTTGCTGTAGCACCAACAAGTTCATTTTGAAGTAACTCTTCCAAGTGTGTTATTTCATAAGCACCGGTGGGTATCGTGATGGTTCGCCAACCGGTTCCTTCTTTTACATGAAATTTGTTTTTACCTTCATAGATGTTGGGTATGTTGTTGTAGGTGTGAAAGCCTATCAAGGCAACAGCATAATTACCATCCAAAACAATTGGTGGATGGTAGTCTGACGACAGATGGGAGCTGCGGTCTTTCAACACAAAGGTGTGCGCCATGACTGATACACACAGGCTACTGTTTAAGGCTTTTATTTAAAAATTTTAAACATAAGTGACCACAATTATAAGTATTATATTTCTGATACACATCATGATTGTACATTAAAGTAGAGTTTTTAAGGTAACGCTGCAGCTCAACTGGTGGTTTCAAGTTTCCATATGAGTCAAAGTACACGGCTGTGTCACCACGTTTCTTAACTGCAACCCAATGACTGCCAGGTTCCTTGTTTGTTTGCAAATTCATGATAAGTGATTCATTCTTGCGTGGCCCATTCGATGGCAAAGTATCTCGCATGTATACACCTCTAAAATATGGAATTTTCATTTTACCAGCAAATTTCACAAGGTCTTCATTTGTTAGAGGTCTTGCTGGTAAACATCTTACTCGTTTTTTGGTTTCTGCAGATACAACCCATAACCGGAGCGCTGTTTCTTGAGATACATGCCTGTGCCCAGTCTCTTGCATTTTGGCTTAAATTTCAAGCCACTCCCTCTCCTACCCATCGCGATGGCTTCCATTGTTTTGTTGTGCCGTTCTTCCTCCTCTAGTTTCTGTTTCGCAGACTTGGCATCGTTCACGGCTTTGGCAATACCTGCAGCACCACCACCCAGAGCTCCTAGTGCTGACAGCCCACCAAATATCAGAGGCAACAGCGGAAGGAAGCCTCCACTTTTAGGTATTGGAATAACTCGAGGTTTCTGCACATTCTTACGCCCACCAATGTTTCTAACGATTGTATGAGCTATATCAAATACGGCGTTCGCTGTTGGAATAAGATTTCTATCTTTTATAACTTCCTCAATCAGACTTAGTATGTTTTTAAAGGGAACCTTCTTCTTTGGCTTCGAGTTGATTACATAAAACCCCTCATTAAGTTTTCTGTTAACTTTCATGGTGTTTGTAACGCCCCGCAACGTTTCAGCAAAACCTGTATCTGTCTTTGTTAATAACAGCCCTCACTCTGTGACACCAACATGCATACTGACTGGGTGTCTCACTTGCATTCATATATATACACACCCAAATAAAATATAGTTTAGTTTAAGTTAAGATGCGTACCAGCAAACACGCTTCTGCCTTACCCATTACAAATATAGACGATGTTGTTACGGACACAGCTCAACAACAACTGAGGCATGGTCCTCTCTTTCCAAACACCGTTCGCTGTATCATATGTGGTCCCAGTGGGTGTGGTAAAACTAATGTCATGCTGAGTTTGTTGTTTGAAGCAAACGGTTTAAAATTTGATAACGTGTATGTGTATTCAAAGTCTCTGTATCAACCGAAATACAAGATGTTAAAGGAGGTGATGAATGCCACAAAAGGTGTTGGTTACTATCCTTATCGAGAAAACGATGAAATATTAGATCCGGAAGATGCCAAGGACAACTCTGTGTTTATATTTGATGATGTAGCTTGTGACAAACAAGATAAAATAAGAGCATACTTCAGTATGGGCAGACATAAGAATATTGATTCATTCTATCTCTGTCAAACATATACACGAATACCCAAACATCTGGTACGTGACAACACCAATGTTATTGTGTTATTCAAGCAAGATGAAACCAATTTAAAACATGTGTACGACGATCATGTGACCACCGATATGGACTTTAAACAATTTAAAACTATCTGCCACCAATGCTGGAAAGATAATAAGTATGGTGTGTTGGTGATTGTGAAGGAAAACGATGTACACAAAGGTCGATATAGAAAAGGATTCGATAGATATATATTATTCTAACAAACGATGATAGACAGGACAGTCAGCTGTCTAACACAGGTGTCTAACACAGATGTCATACAAGTGTCTAACACAGCTGTCATACAGCTGTCATACAGCTGTCTAACACAGCTGTCTAACACAGCTGTCTAACACAGCTGTCTAACACAGCTGTCTAACACAGCTGTCTAACACAGCTGTCTAACACAGCTGTCTAACACAGCTGTCTAACAAGACAGCCAGACATCGTGATAAATAAGAAGGCATGTACCATGAAGGAGTCAGTATATGTTAAACCACCACACAACCTGTATCGCTCAAACAAATTATTAGACCAGCTGGTAATACCGACCAGTTGTAGCACAATGGAAGTGTTGGGTAAGGAAGAGCGAAAAGTTAAGAAAAGGATTTTACAACTTGCTGACAATATTCGAAAAAAACATTTAATGCTTAAACTTAACAGAGCCGAGAATGATGATGCTCTGCAACGTTTATATAAACCACTTGTTGAGCCCCTAAGTGAAATATCTAAAAACACAGCAGCACAGCAGCAGCAGCAGCCCCAGCAACAACCAAAGGCTGAACAAATCAAAGAAGAAGTGGTACCAGAAACGAAACCCCAAGTACAGTTCCTTAAAGACCATGAAGTTTTTGAAGCTGAACCTAGGGAAGAGGCTGAGGAGACAAGTTCCGATGAGGATATCCCAACATTTGAAGAGCTTGAGGCAGATCTACAAACTGTCACATCCAACCCTGCATATCAAGAATTTTTGGAGCAATATCCTGAACGAGTTCGATATTATGTAGACAAGTATTTTACTGAACCACCAAGGCTCGCTACCATTGATCAAACGTATGGTGCTCGCTACGCTAAAGATACCGGTAGCTGGAGTCTTGGCAATAAACACTTGGATTTTACTGATAATGACATTCGACTAGGTCAACGGAGATATCCGCAAACACAAGGTCTGCTAGAATTGATATTTATGAAAACACCTAGAGGGTATACCTATGACGATCTTCAACACTATAGAGATATTCTAGAAGCAACTAGTGTGCATAAAATGAACTATGATCCTAACGCACGAACCAAGGGTTGTTCCTCTGAAAAGTACCTGACTCTAATAAAACCGGTGATAAATCCACGAGGTCGTAGATCCTCAACTCCTCAAGGTTTTGGTTACGACACACATCATAACGCAGAACAAAAAACTGAACCTAGAGCTCAGAATGTAAGCAGCAACACTAACAACTATATGCTACAAAATAACAAACAAATAGAATATGTCTATTGGGATGACATAAATGAGCTGGTTGATAGACTTAGACTTTTAGTAGCTTCCCAGGCTGCTGGTAATAATGCTCATAACAATGAAATTCAGTCAATCATTGAAGAACTGAAGGAGGTTGGTGTTATCGCCTAGTATACCTACATATATCAAAGATATACCTACCTTAGTGCTTAGTATAAAAATGTCTATCGATAAGTTCGGACGTTCCCAATCCAATAAAGGTTCTAAGTTTAAAATTATTGAAAGAGAGATTTTCCCAAGAACTACTAGTGGTGATTTTGATTTGCAAAGCCATAGATTGTGTAACATAGCTGATCCAGTCGATGCAACAGATGGTGTAAATAAAAAATTTGTTGATGTATGGATAGACGACTATCAGAAGAACAAAGATGAGGTAACACAAAGAATCATTGCCATACTACTTGAAGCTGTACACAAACCTGAGTTGGAAGATTTAAAAAACGAATTTGAAAATAAATTGAAAATTTTAGCTAAGAACATAACTGCTCAAGTTTTAAAAGATGTTGATGTATTAAAGAATAATAAGCTAAAGAATAAGCTGGGAGAAATAGACAGCAAACTAAAAGATTTACATGATAAGTGGATACTTTTAAATCCAACATCGCCATGAAACAAACAGACATCTATCTGGTTGAACGCATCTTGAGGAAGAAAGGCAAGCAGCTCTATGTAAAATGGCTGGGTTTTGATAAATCTCAGAATTCTTGGATAAATTCAGATGATGTTAAATAAGCTTATATATTTAATGTATTAATGTACTTAGAATAAAATAAAAGTCTTTATTAAAATAATGTTATTTTATTTTTTCATCTGGTTACATACAATTAAGCTAAGTGAACAATTACAATTTATATCGTAAATCAATAATATCCTGAATAAACTTCTCCTGAGGTACATCTGCTATCTGTAGATCGTTTCTCTTCGCCTTGAGGTATTCGACTTCGGTCTTTATTCTGTTAAAGAGATTTACAGAATTTGGATCATACAACATGTTTAAAACTACTTCGGAATCAGGGTGTTTATTTTTAAAGTTCTTGACAGCTCTTTTAAAACTTTTCTTCTGAGTCCTTACAGCATGATATGGATAGGTAGTATCCTTCTCATTTCTTGAAAGCAAACCAAAAACACAAAGTTTTCCAGGGTTGCTTGGTTTTGGAGATATATCTTCTAAATGTTCTGTGATTTTAGCATTTGTTTCTCGCATACGCTGCACTTCATCATCTATCTCCATTAATTTCACTTCAATTTCTTTGAGGTTATCCTTGTATTTTTGATTAAATTCACTTACGAAAAAATCAAAAATAATTTGGTTGCACTTTTCATAGAAACTATTGGATATCCAACAAGCCAAATTTAATATCAAATCTTTACAGACATATGTACCAGATATCAAGTTGTTTTCAGTCTGTGTTCCACCAAAGTCCACCAAGTATGTAGCGGTTGTAGGTGTTAGTTGAGATGTTGCTTCCAGCACATCTAGGGGGCCGGAATTCCGGCCCCCTAGATGTGACTCTAAGTGGACATCTTCGGTTGAAATATTAAGGTAATCGGTATTCTGGCTACCTAAATGTTTCTTCGCCTGACCGTTGTAATAGGTAATCAACTCTTTAGTTTTCTTATTTTCCAACCAATGTCTGAATCTTTTCTCACCATCTTTACACAGCTTAGTCGCATTAAAATAACCAGTGTTTTTATCAATAATTAATTGAAAGTCTGCAAATAAACCATACCAGAAGTTGTCTTTAATTTGCTGGTAGCACACATCATTTAATGTAGCCATTTTAAACACACTACTGAGCACTTGGATACGTTAGAGTTAACTGAAGCACGTCTTACCTCTACGATAACTAAATTTTGAATGAGTTTAACAGTGTGTAGTGAACAATTTACATGGATGATGTCATCCTTTCGGTTTGTACTAGACAAGCTCAAACACGAGTAATGGGGGTGATTGAACAGATATAACACAAGATAACATTCACCAAAGTCATCAACTGACACGTTATTTACCCTAAGCGGGCCTCTCTCTTGCGTATATTAAACAGATACACAGACAAGTTCAAACACAAATAATGGGGTGATGTCATTCAACGGAAATTACACTAGATAACAACCGTACAGACAAAACTCAAACAGGTTTGTGGAACAGGTTTGTGGATGATGTCATACTTCTAACGGCTGTATTCTAGACAAGCTCAAACACGAATACCATTTACCCATCAAGGGGCCCCCTACAGTATGTTTCTGAACTTCCTTCTTTTGTTTGCTAACGACCTCTGTGTGTTATTTTTAAATAAGTCTTCAACCATCTTTATCAGCGAAAGGCACCATCTTTAAGAAAGAAAGCCGCCATTTTTTATAATGTCAGCTTAAGGTATCACAGGCTTCCATCTTTCATTCCGCCATTTTGGTTCTTCCGTTTTGGTTCCGCCTCTAATATTAAACATTATTTTGTAAATCATCCATTTGTCTAATAATAAACTTTAATTCTATTACATGTATGGTTTGTAATTAAAAGTCGTATATATATATATATACCAACCTAAAACAATAAATTAACAAGCGTCTGCTTAGCTTAACGGGTAGCATCGTTGCCTCCCATCTGAATGCCCCGGGTTCGAAACTCACCTGCACCAAATGGTTTTTTTCAAAATATAATAATTTGAAGTAATAGGTTAGACACTTATGTGATTGTCTGGCACAAGTCATGTGACGTCACTGTCAAAGACAGGTCAATGACCTTAGAATGTTTACATAACAAGACTAAATGTGACTGTCTGGCCCAGGGCGTGGCTGGGCGCCGGGGCTGGCGCCGGGGCTTGGCGCCGGGGGCCGGGGCGTGGCTAGGCGCCGGGGCCGGGGCAGGCGCCGGGGCAGGCGCCAGGGCAGGCGCCAGTGCAGGCGCCTGCGTCAGGGTAGGCGCCAGGGCGTGGCGCCGGCGCCGGGGCAAGCGCCAGGGCGTGGCTAGGCGCCAGGGCGTGGCGCCGGCGCCAGGGCAGGCGCCAGGGCGTGGCGCCAGGGCGTGGCGCCGGCGCCGTGACGTCACTTCCTGTGACGTCACTGTCTGCTCAAAGTGCCGCATTACCTACTGATGTGACATGTTGGTGTCAATTGAGATTTCGATCCACAGAAATGCCAACAAGTGAAAGGGACCCATTACTTTGAATAACTTGGTTGTTCGTTGTGATAGGTCTAGGGCTGGTTTATCTCTTATGAGATAGAAATCAAGACTGTGATTTGGTGGAGTTGAATTGTACAAGGTTTCTACTTCCCCAGTTTAATATTTTTTGGAGATCCACATTGACAGAACCCTTCATGAATCTGCGATCCTCATCTAATTGGGCTTAAGAGACAGGCTTAGAATATTGTATATTTGAGTGGAGGGTGCTGTCGTCCGCGGAACTGTGAACTGTGTTGGATGTGCTAGAGAGTAGGTCATTCATTTGGAGAAGAAACAAAGTAGGGGCTAAAGCGGAATTTTGAGGGACTCCTGCATTAATTGGATACAGTTTAGAGGAATGGCCATCCACGTCAACAGAAATGTTCCGGTTGGAGCCGAAATTTGCTGTCCAGGTACAGAGTTTTGGTGGTAGGCGATAGGCCGTAAGTTTATTAAGCAGCGTTGCGTGCCAGACCTGGTCAAATGCTTTGGATATGTCTAGAGTGAAAATTTGGGATTCACCGTGTAGTTCCATAGACTTGTTCTAGGAACGGGTGACAAAGGAAATGAGGCCGGAAGTTAACGGAATCCATACTGCCTGTCGTGGATTAGACTGTGTTTTTCAAAAAAATTTAGTAATTCGGTGTTTAGATAGTTTTCCATCACTTTAGAGATGACTGAAAGGAGAAAAATAGGCCTGTAGTTGCTAGGAAGCGCTTTGGATCCTTTCTTGGGGACGGGTTGTACTCGAGCACTTTTCCAGTTACTAGGGCATATGCCTCTATTGTAAGATGTCTGAAACAGACGAGTCATGACAGGAGCAAGTTCTGGTGCAGATTTTTTGAGAATAATTGCTGGGATTTCGTCCAGGCCAGAGGCTTTCCTGGTATTAAGAGAAGAGAGCATCTTTCGTACCTTTTTAGTTTTGAAAATGATATCCGTCATTTTATGCGCGACATTGGGGACTGTTGGTGGTTGAACATTTGGAGGTGGGTTGAGAGTAGAATTGCCGGCGAACAACGAGGCAAAAAGTCCAGCCTTGCCCATGGCGGTAGAAACAATTTCATCCTCTGAAACAAGAGGTGGGAACGTGTTCTTGCAGAAATTATTCTCAATAAATTTAGCAAGAGTCCAGAAGTGTTTGCTGCCGCTGGAGCTTAAGAGGACTTTGTTTTTGATGTGGTTATTGAACGAGTTTTTTGCCTCAGAAAGAATGCGGACATAGAGGTTTCTTGTGTCGTTAAATGCTTGACCGTTTTCTTGACTGGGATTGTGTAGAAGCGTTTTTTGAACTGGCCTTGTTTATTTAATTTTCACAGTATTCTTCTCTTTCTCTCTGAACTTGAATCATGATGTGTCTGACCTAAGCTGCGAAATCCGGAAATCCGCAGGCAAAGATCGCCAATCGAAATGTAAATATAAGAATAATAATATTGTACTGTTAGCTGTCACCTTCGTATTGCCCAGGTTAAAAGTTGTTATTCTTATTTTATGATTTAAATCTATAACCTTAGCTGACACTGCTGATATATATATATATATATATATATATATATATATATATATATATATATATATATATATATATATATATATATATATATATATAATATATATATATATATATATAATATACAGACACTGCCGTTAATTATTTATCGTCCACCAGATGGACGATAAATAATTAACGGCTCTAGCCTCCAACCATACCAATACAGGTCTCCAGAACGACAGCTACTGTCGTGTGAAGTAACCAACCAGCATGCGTATGAAGCTGATGGGTGGTAAGTAGTGATGGGAAAAACTGTTATATTGCTGTAACAGGTCGCAACTGTTACTGTTATTTAGAAATAACAGTTAAATATAACAGGTTGAAAATAACAGTATGAATTATGAATTATTAAGAATTCCACGTAGACGTAGTAACAGTAACAGTAGCTGAACCCGTCCGGTGGTGTAGTTGGGTAATGTTTAAAATAAAAAATATTCCTGTATTATGTTTAAAACAATTAATTAATTTTTTATTAAAAAAATGATGGAGGTTTTTTTTGGGTATTCATCACTAATAATAATTTGGTAAAAAATTCAACAATGCAGAATTTCTTTCGAATTTTCTTAACTAATTAAGTATTAGTTAAGCATTGACCTTGAAAACCTCTATAGCCATCTTTTCCTTGAAAATGAGAGCTATATGAAATAAATGAATTATTGTAAGCAAAAAATAAAATAAATAATTTAAAAAAAATTAAAACTCATTTTTTTCTCTCTACCTATAGGGCGAAGTGTGTCTGGTTTCAACTATACCGGGTACAGGGAATATTTTTATAATTTCATTAAAATTGGTACTGTTTCTGAGATTTCCAAAGTGAAAAGTGAAAAGGAATATTGATTTATTAGTTACATAAGGCAAAGAAGAATGAGCAAAGGAACTACCTAATATAATATAATACCTAAGGACTCATGTTAAAGCATAACTGTACATTTGTATACATATCAGTAACGTAACAGACTTTCGTCGACCAAAGTCAGTCAAATAATGTTCATCAACAAAAACTCAGAACTTTGAAAGTGTTTTGTTAGAAAAGTATTTTTTTTTTTTAGTGTAAGACAATTTTTCTCAAAGAAAAAAAGAAACATCGTTGATTTTATTTACATTTTTCATATTTTGTGTTTGTTTATAAATTGTAAATATATGTGTGTGTTTTGTGTGAATCAACAACCTGTCAAAATTTAACAGTTTCATTGTACCGACGACCCTACGTTCCCAAAGCTGTGAGCACACTAGTATAAAGTAGTATGTTATGAAGTAAAGTCCGCTCTATACTCTATACCCCATTCCCAGTCTCATGTCCATTCATCCTGTTATAACAGTTGCGGATGAAAACAGTATTATGTTATGAAGTAAAGTCCACTCTATACCCCATTCCCAGTCTCATGTCCATTCATCCTGTTATAACAGTTGCGGATGAAAACAGTATTATGTTATGAAGTAAAGTCCACTCTATACCCCATTCCCAGTCTCATGTCCATTCATCCTGTTATAACAGTTGCGGATGAAAACAGTATTATGTTATGAAGTAAAGTCCGCTCTATACCCCATTCCCAGTCTCATGTCCATTCATCCTGTTATAACAGTTGCGGATGAAAACAGTATTATGTTATGAAGTAAAGTCCGCTCTATACCCCATTCCCAGTCTCATGTCCATTCATCCTGTTATAACAGTTGCGGATGAAAACAGTATTATGTTATGAAGTAAAGTCCGCTCTATACCCCATTCCCAGTCTCATGTCCATTCATCCTGTTATAACAGTTGCGGATGAAAACAGTATTATGTTATGAAGTAAAGTCCACTCTATACCCCATTCCCAGTCTCATGTCCATTCATCCTGTTATAACAGTTGCGGATGAAAACAGAAGTTGCTTCATCGTAGCAGTGCAACAGAAACAGATACGACAACAGAAACAGTTACGACTCCGAGTTCTAGTGTAAAGCGCAACATCCCCTCCACTGTACCTGTTATTTGTATATATCCATAACAGGTTGTTACTGTTGCGGCTCGACAACATTTAAAATATAACAGACTGTTAAATAACAACCCATCACTAGTGGTAAGTATTGCGGAACCACTCATCTATGCCTCCTGGCCTGTGATATATTTCTTGAAACATGAAACCAAGCGTGTTGCTACTGAGATGAGATATATTTCTTGAAATCTGAAAACAAGCGTGTTGCTACTGAGATGAGGCAACTTTAGTTTAATCGAGATCGTATCTCTTACCATTCCCGTGATCCCCATGTACTGCATCTAAACTGGAAACACTGCATAATTCAGATAGTTTAATTCTTAAATTGTCTGTACCTATTCCTACGTTAAAATTCATCTACCGGGATTTTTACTTTGTGTTTAAGTCAGTTGAACGTCTGCACGCTTCACCTTACGAAAGGAGAAAAGTTATATGTCTCCATGATGTTGGGAATCTTAAAATCCCTACTCTCCGTAAGTTGGGTTGATACACCTGAGAATAACGAAACTTATTCCTTTTTCTTCATTTAAAATGATATGACTATATGACATTATTATTTAAAATGAACCAAGAGAAATTAGTTTCGCAATTCGCGAGTGTATGAAAGAAAGAATCACGTGCTGCGAAATAACTAGATATGGGAGCAAAACAGCGACGCCATATATGATGACCAAAATAACAGAATCCAAATAAATTGGGCTACCAAAGAAAAGTTACATTATCAGTAATAAAGCATTTTAGATTAATTTAAATTTACTCTTTTTCTTTAAAAAATAGATAAGTATGTGACAATCATAGATCGAATTCATACTTTCTATCGTTCGGTTTTTATTAGTATGATTATAGAGAAATAATTATATTCTGTTGACATACTCTACTGATACTGATATGTTTGTTTGCCTTTTTCTATGGATTTGGCATTTAGTTATTTTAGGTTAGGGCTCTGGCATTTTTGATTTAAAAACTAATATGAATAGAAAATTGAAAGTTAGACATTACTATGATATTCAGAAATATAGAAACAGAGATGAAAATTGCCCCACAGTTTCCTCAGACGAGCAGGTACACCTGAAAGAGATTTAACTTGACTGTGGTACAATTCTAACCTTACTTATAATTTTAGAATGAGGTTGAAGAAATCGTTTCAAAAAAGCTGCGGGAAATATATTTATCTCTGAAAGTAGATTCAAATATACCAGAATTATATAGAAGGCAACACATACAGTATTTAAATAGAAGCCTCAGGTATTTGCCTTCTAATTATGAGGTAAGAATTAAGAACAGCTTCTAGTAATCTAGTACATCTTATGAAAATAAATGCCTTTATTTTCTAAATTGGCTGATACATATTAGTTTTTGTCATATTTTTTACTGACATAGGCTTACTGTTTTTAAAACTCTCATATACTACATTAATCAAAGTATTGTTGTGAAATTTTCAATTATTATTCATCTGGTTCTAGAACAATCTACACTAGGTTTACCTATGCTTATGCTTTTTTCTTATCTAAAATTTTCCAAATAATTTGAATATGTCGTAAAATTTTGAGTGCAGCACATTTCATATTTGTAACATATTTAAGCCAAATATTTGGCTTTCAAGATATGTTGTTGATCGATTTAGATAAAACTTTGTAGATGTCTTCTTTTTGTATGCACTAGTCCGTCTAGGGAAATTCTCTTCAAAAATGCAAAACTTGCTTTGATGAAATTTGGCACACAACTTACCCTTATAGCAACTCTACCCTGTGCCAAATTAAAGTTTTTAAATAAATTAAAAAATTGAGTTATTTCAATTTAAAAACTACTAAGTTTTTAAATAAATTAAAAAATTGAGTTACTTCAATTTAAAAACTACTTCATTAAAATCCACTACTATAATGCAATGGCTGTGCTATGGTTTTTCACTTTCTTGTTAGTACTTAATGTTTGTTTTAATACAACTAGAACTTTAACATTAGGGTGGCCAATTCCACACATAAGTGGCTACAGGTCATTCAACTGTACTTAATTGTTATAAAGTTGAAAAACACAAATAGAAAACAATGTTACTTTAATACAGTGTTATTTCTAAGGGTCAGACCACTGCTGAAGTGGTGATAGATAATGTTAATAGGGGTGCAAATTAACTTTTAGATTTTCTTTAAGGTGTGTAGTTTTTAAGATATAAATGTTTAAATGTGGCCCAGATAAGCAACAGTGCAAGGTTGATAAAACATTGAACCTGCACTTACTAATTTAAAACCATAGATACTCTCTTGTTGATAATGACAACTTTTATTTATAGTTGTATACTCGATTATGGTAACCATAGTTAGACATCAAATTTCTTACCTTATAAAATGCTCAAATTTCAGAAGGTTTTTAGTAAATTTTTATTTAAAACAATGTACTAATAGAGAGGTATTGATGTTGAGATTGAAAACATTTTTTCTAATGAGCGTGAACTAGGACCCCTAGAACCCATATCTGGGGTCAGTTTCACTTTTAACTGATAACTCAAAAAATAATTAACTGATTGGGATAACACCTGACGAATACCTTTCTTTTATTAATAGCTTGGATGAGTTCGTTATCCAGGAAAATCGGATAAAGTTTTTCAAAAAAAATTGAGTTTTCTTTTGAAAAAAAAAAGTGTTATCTCCGAAAATTTTAAAACTATTTTAATGAATTTTGGTGAATATGTTGCCTTGGGAAAGACCCTACTACACACCAAAATTCAACTTTCTAAGTTTATGGAAAATTGAGTTATTCAAAAAAACACTAATGAGGAGATCCCGACTATATATATATATATATATATATATATATATATATATATATATATATATATATATATATATATATATATATATATATATATATATATATATATATATATATATATATATATATATATATATATATATATATATATATATATATATATAACATATAAAAATTGAAACTGACCCCGGATATGGGTTCTAGGGGTCCTAGTTCGCGCTCATTTGAAAAAAATGTTGCAAAGTCTCACCATTGATACCTCTCTATTAGTGAATTCTTTAAAATAAAAATTCCCTGAAATGCCCAGCCCATACTGTTAGTATCACTACATAATGCATTAGTTATTTCCCTTGGTTATACAATAATAGTAATGACTATGCTCCTGTTTTCGTGGCTCAGTTAAGAAACATTAAAAACCGAGTGTTAACACTGCTCTTAGAATATGATTTACTGACATACTGATTTTAATAAAGGTAACTCCCAAATTTGGTCCAAATCAGTGAAGCATTTTTTGAGTTATCCGTTGGATATATATATATATATATATATATATATATATATATATATATATATATATATATATATATATATATATATATATATATATATATATACAGGGTGGCGCATTGAAAACGAAACAGACCGATTTGCGTCTAGAGAATATTTTTTTTAAGAAACACTGAAACACGTCAATTTTAATATTGAGGGGGACATGTTTTGACATAAAACTCAACTTTGTCACATCAACATCGTAAGGGTGGTGACAACAACCCTTATATTTTCAATAGGGAACATGGGTCGAGTGTTACATCATTATATATATATATATATATATATATATATATATATATATATATATATATACAGGGTGGCACATTGAAAACGAAACAGACCGATTTGCGTCCAGAGAATATTTTTTTTAAGAAACACTGAAACGTCAATTTTAATATTGAGGGGGACATGTTTTGACATAAAACTCAACTTTGTCACATCAACATCTTAAGGGTGGTGACAACAACCCTTATATTTTAAATAGGGAACATGGGTCGAGTGTTACATCATTTGAAAGCTCTTTCTTTTCTGAATTCAGCAAACTAATTATTTTGGAAGTTTTATCAACTCGTTTAAAAATTATCCACAGTTAAAGATGCAAAAACGCATTTCCTCATTCCGATAAGAAATGTGCTGATAAGTCAATGTTTTGTTGGTTTGTAAACAAAAAATTGACTATCAGAACATTGCTTATCGGAATGAGAGAAATGTGGTTTATTATTTCAGTTTATCGGTCGTTTTGATACTTGATAGTACTACCGAAAATTAATTTTACAATGGTGTATTCTGTAGAAGAAAGAGTTGAAATAATTACTCTTTTTTTTTCAAAAACAATGACTGTGCCAACCGTACCGCAAATTTGTTTAATAAACGACATCCGAACAGACATGTTAACAGAAAATACATTTTGGAGTTAGTTGCAAAGTTTCGACAAAGTGGTTCAGTAGCCAACAAAAAACGGGATCCTGAACGTGAATTTCCGGTTAGAAATGAGATTACTGAGATTGAAGTTTTAGGAGAAATTGCTGCAGACCCAACTTTGAGCACGAGAAAATTGGCCACTGTTTCAAACATCAAAAGAAGAACTATTCGGCGAATATAGAAGCATCATAAATTTCACCTGTATAAAATTCATCTTGTACAACAACTGAATGAGGATGATTTTGATCAGCGGCTGGAGTTTTGTGAAGTTATGACTACACGAATAGCTGATAACGGGAACTTTCTGTTCAATATCTGTTTTTCAGACGAGTGTACATTTTTATTAAACTTTACAGTCAATCGTCATAATTGTCGTTATTGGGCAGATAATAATCCAAGAAATTTTCACAAAGTCAACACTCAAACTCCACAGAAATTGAATGTCTGGACTGGCATTTTTGGAGACCGTTTAATCGGACCAATTTTTCTTGATTTCAATTTGAGTGGCGAAACGTATTTGGAGTTACTAGAAGATATCGTTTACCCTCTACTAATTGACATTGTTAAAAATGATGATCGCTATCAAGAAAATCAATTAGTGTTTCAACAAGATGGAGCTCCTCCGCATTTTTCACAACGTGTTAGGGAGTTTTTGAACAGAGAGTTTTCAGGACAATGGATTGGGCATAGAGGTGCTATTGGGTGGCCCCCTAGATCACCGGATTTAACTCCTTTAGACTTCTTTCTATGGGACCATCTAAAGAGTAGAATTTACGCAACAGAACCGGAGTCTCTGGAAGAATTACGTCGACGCATTGTTGAAGAATGCCGTCTAATAACTCCACAAATGCTCCAGAATGTCAGAGCTCGTTTTGAACAAAATTTGTACTTTTGTATGGAAGCTGGTGGTCAACAATTTGAACACTTACTTAACTGAATAAACTTGAACGTTTGGTTTAGTTTTTTTAGTTTTTTTTTAACGAAAAATGGACTAATCAGTGCATTTCTCTTCACAGTGAATGAAATATGTTCTTCCAACTCCAACTGTGAATAATTTTTAAACGAGTTGATAAAACTTCCAAAAAAATTAGTGTGCTGAATTCAGAAAAGAAAGAGCTTTCAAATGATGTAACACTAGACCCATGTTCCCTATTTAAAATATAAGGGTTGTTATCACCACCCTTAAGGGGTTGATGTGACAAAGTTGAGTTTTATGTCAAAACATGTCCCCCACAATACTAAAATTGATGTCTTTCAGCGTTTCTTAAAAAAAATAATTCTCTGGACACAAATCGGTCTGTTTCGTTTTCAATGTGCCACCCTATATATATATATATATATATATATATATATATATATATATATATATATATATATATATATATATATATATATATAAACTTTTTGACTTACCATAGAAATGGGTTCCAGAGGCCCTAATTTTCTTAATGAAAATTCACTACAAATCAACATTAAATTATAAGTTTTGTGTGAAGAAAGCTTGTAGAAAATTTTTGATTGTGTTTTAAGAACTTGTTGGTTCTAATCATCACTCGAGTGATGAATCAAAATTCAGATCCACCAAAAGTTTTTGTATGCATATTTTAAATTGTATTGCTGTCACAAGGAGAAGTATATGCGTCTCTGTGTAATACATTGTATAATTAAATTTCCATTATAAATATAATAGTAATAATAATGTAATAGCATATCTCACTTTATTGTATCATGAATACATCAATGGTTATAAAAACACATCAAAACCTTTCTATAATCAGTCATAGTGTACTATGTTATGATAAAAATATTTTTCTAAATTATCTTTTTAACTTTAATTTTGTAGTCTTTAGATGCTAGCAGAACATGGCTGTGCTATTGGATTTTGCATGTATTGTCTCTATTGGATAATAAAGTTCCTGATGACTTTAAAAGTTCAATTGTAAAATTCTTAGCAAAGTAAGTGTTAAATGATGTGCAGTAATAGTGGTAATAATTATGATACTTAATTTTCAAGATGTCAGAGCCCAGAAGGTGGTTTTGGTGGTGGTCCAGGGCACTTTGCACATTTAGCACCCACTTATGCTGCTGTAAATTCCCTAATCATATTAGGAACAAAAGAAGCCTATAAAACGATAAACAGGTACGCTATAAGTTTATAAATCATAAAGACTAAACCTAATTTTAGAAAGTTACGAGGTAAGCGCCAAACTTTCCCGGCCTGGCATAGATCTAGGGTATTTCAGCCTGTCAAATTTTGGTAAGACGTTAGTTCAAGTTGTTACGGATAGCTTTTTAGCTCCCGTACCATTTTTGCTGAATCTATAAAACATCTAGAAAAACTTTATTAATTATTACTTATTTTTAACAATGAATAGCAAATAACTATCGAATTGGAATCTTGTATGAAATTTCGCTTTGATTCGATACCGTAGAGTGTGTCTGACTCTTTACGAATATTTTTTTAATGCGAGCATCAGTCAGTTTTCCTGTGATAATGTTCTACTCAAAGGAGGCATGTTGGGTAAATATCAAGTCAGTTAATAATTCTTATAAGGTTGAGTGATCTAATCCTCTCAGTAGTAAAGTACAAACAACAAGTTCTTTAACGGTTCTGCTAAAGGACTATCGACCTAAGTTAAAGGTAAAATAACGTCGATTTTGAGAAATAGGACTTCTTTTGAATAAGATGTAGTAACAGTCGGTTGGCTCTTGAAGGGCACTGCGATCTTGACAAAGTCAGTTTTTTTATGTGTGTACTTGAGGATTGGTTTGTAAAAATTGATATTGCGCCTCCCGAAATGCGTCGCTGGGTACGTAAACATGTGGAATTCTCAACGGTCTTTTAGTGCATACATCACATTACGGTGCGTCAGAGGAGCTCTAGCCAATAAAAATGAATGTATTTTGCGCCTAGTTTTCTGTCTAAAAACGGGTGAATTGTATTATTGAAGTTGATTGTGCCCTCTTTTTGCTTGTTGACTTCCCATGTAATGTTTTTTATTGATGGTTAATAAATGATATGATATGATATGATATGATATGATATTTGTGTAAAACCAGTTGAGTTAGCCGAGCAGTGCGAAACAAGTTGCGTCTTTTTAGAACATAAATGACTCTCTGTGAATAAACCTGGTGTGGTTGTTTCTAACGCTATATATGTGTGTGTTACTGTTTAACTGAAGTTTTTGAATTTGTGCAAGCCCCGTTGGAATTAAACGGTGATATAGTTTATTTCTTTGGTGTAAATTGCAGAGTTTTGACGGGAATCGTTTCCATTAAATTACAGGGGTCCTGTTCGTGACTGCGGTTTCAAGGAGAGCGACGGGGGGCGAACTTCGTCGGCTACGAGTCCGGCCGGGCCCAAGGACGTGTCCATGGGAGGCGCCGAAGACGAGGAGTCGCGAAGGAAGCGGAAGCGAGGAAGAAAAAGGAAGTGGAGAACCTAGAAAAGGAGGCGAGAGTGGGAGGAGCTGAGGCAGCAGCGTCGTCAGGGGGGTGTTGGCCCTTCAGAGGCGCAGGCTGCTTCGGCAGCGGTGGCCCCGCAAGACGGGCGGCCGCAGCAAATCCCGTTCGCCTCTGCGGCCGCTCGGGCTGCTTCCGAGCCGGGTGAACCCTCAGGGATCGTTAAGGCTGGGAAGCTGCCGGATCAGGCGGCCTGGCGGCAGGTGCGACGACGGCACCGTGAGGAGAGAGGTAAGGAAGTGAAAGAGATTGTCCTGCCGACGGGACCGGGCGAGAGTCGAGGTGTGGGGGAGGGGCCGAAAAGCTCTACCTCTACGGCGCCCCCCGGGCGTTCGGCCGAGAAGCAGGGAAAAAAGAGGTTTAAGGCGCAGCCGAGCCCACAGGGACGGTTGGCGTTGGCCTCCCCACCACTGCTGCTAGTACTACTAACATATAATAGACTGGAGACGAGTTCACCAGCTCTGTGTGTGCCGTTGGTAGATAAAACGTGTTGGGATGCTGCAATTCGCTATGTGGAACGTTAAATTTTATCGACTCAAGTAGAGAGGAACAATCAAGAGCTGCACTGATAATTTTGAAAAGAAACAATATTTATAAACACAATTACAACACAAGAACATAATTATAATTTCAGACTCAAAGGTGACAAAATTATTCAGGCGTTTTAAACAAAAATGATATATTGTTCAAAACGATGAAATCTGTGCACTATTGTTTCTCCAAACGTCCAAATAAAGCATTAAAAAACATACAGTCATCAAGCTGGATTCGATCGCATAACCTTCTGCTTAGGAGACAAGGACGCTGTCCCCGGCACCATCTAAGTATACTTCAACTAACATTTTATTTGCGTGATACCTTAGATCGGCTTCATGTCCGGGATATTATATACAAAGTATACGTAATTAATTACAGAATTAGTAGAATTAATAATGAAACACATCCCACGACTGTTTCGGTCTTATATGACGTCTTATGTTTAAGTTTAAAGATAAAATAAACTATTTTGGAATCATTTTTATAGAGACTTGGATTTTGTTTACATTTCTACTATATTATAAGACAGCATAATATATCTATGCTGCGCTAAAACTGTATTTGAGGCCGTTCATAAAGCTAGTGTCTTTTAATAATTGATTGAATCCCCTAGTTAAATAACAATTGCTTGGCAAATTTTTGATTTCATATTGTCTGTCATTTTCCATAATTGCGGCCAATATTTCACGATTGTTGGTTCGGGTATTATGTTTTATGACTTGTATATATTTAGTTTGGTTATCGTTGATGTATGGTTAATACCTGTTATATGAATCAATCTACGTGTGGCAGTTAACTACTCTGTCTGTCAGGCGTTGGACTTTAACCACTAAGTCGTTTCAATGCATGTCTTTGGGATTTTATTTTTAAGTTGGAAAGAACTTAAAATAATGTGTACCAAATTACTTAAAATTCACAACATAGGTTTATTTGCACTATTTCTAGCCACATGTAAAGTCTCATTCAAGTTACGCTGATACTTACACAAATATAGCGTTTTCAAAAAGTTTTCTCCGTTTTTCCACCGGAAAAACTTGAGTATAAAGGCTGATGAACGAACTCGACCTCGGTTTTCCCCCAAACAATATTTTAGCAAGTTTGATTGAAATCAGTGTAGTATTTTTTGAGTTATTGCTCGGATACATACATATATATATATATATATATATATATATATATATATATATATATATATATATAAATAAACATATAAAAATTTTAATGGACCTTGGTTTTGGGTTCTAGGGAGCCAAATTCGCGATCATCTGAAGAAATTTTTCCGAAAGCTTTTCACAGTGGCCTTCCGAAAGCTTTTCATCGTGACCTTCCGAAAGCTTTTCATCGTGACCTTCCGAAAGCTTTTCATCGCGACCTTTCGAAAGCTTTTCATCGTGACCTCTTTATAAGCGAATTTTGGTTAATGAAAATTCCCTAAAATACAAAACTAGTATTAATTTAGTAAGTTCGTAAACAGATTTAAAAATAAATCCTTTACATAACATATTTTCTCAATAAACATTATAGTCATTATGAGGAAATTTGTTGGATTTCCCCGAACTTTCTGTTGTCATATGTAAGGATATACCTAAATGTCAGTTACTGTTTTAACATTATATATGTAGATACATACATTTCCAACCTGTTCATGTCACTTTTGTTTCTCCAAGAAATCACATCGTGGCAAAACAGTGTAGTAAGTGACAATAATATAGGGTAAATATTATCATTAGGTACAACTCCGTATAATCCAGAACTGGTAATAGAACAACATAATCCATTATGAAAGTATCAAACTGAAGATCCATATAAATTAATTTAATTTTTCCTATTACATTTTCAATTATTTTCTAGGACAAGCCTTTTGAAGTTTTTGTGGAGCATCAGAGAATCAGATGGCTCATTTCGGATGCATAAAGATGGTGAAGTAGATATTAGAGGAGTGTATTGTGCTTTATCTGTGGCACATTTGACCAACATTTTATCGCACGATCTTTGCGAAGGAACTGCAGAATGGATAGTCAGGTTAGCCACATTTGTTTTGCTCTGTATAAGTTGGTTTGTTTTTTCTTTAATTTTAATTTATTTATTTATTTGCTAACAAATACAAATTTACACTTGAACTTGACAACAAAAATGTTAAAGCTGTAACCTTCCTAAGAGAATTTGAAGTCCCTGCCACAGAATGACACGGTAACCGTTCAAAGAAAATTGAAGTCCACCCCTAGTATGACCTAGTGTAACCGTTCAAAAGATTTTAAGGTAAAGAACCAATAAAAGACCGAGAGTATTTATTTGGTTGTTATTCGCGAGGGATATGTCGCGATTGGCCTCAAGTGGATCCAAATCTGGACGATAGTGAGGTCACTATCACCTGCTAAATCCTATCCTAAATGCCCCCATCTTTCAGATTTATTATTTTACAAGATCAAAAACACTCAGTTTGATTTGAAGATGTTAAGATAATCAAATACTTACTCGGCTTTTATGTTGTTCCGCCCAAAGGCCTAGATTTATGAGATCTTCAAGTCAGAACACTGTTACTGGGATACTCACTTAATTTATCGAGATCTAAATAGTAGATATGAAGAATCTTCACCCATGTCGCCAACAGGATTGAGAGGTTTTAGAGAGGAATTGTTGTTCAATTAAACAGATATTAAAAAAGTGTAAATACTTAAATTTATGGATATAAATTGTTGTGGGAGCAACTTACTTTAGTACTCCTGGTAAATTAAAATAAACCTTGCATTTCACACAAAAGAAAACAAATATTAACTATTACAAGAAATAAATTAACTATTGCATATAACAAGAATGAAAAATGGATATTAAGTTACAAGAGAGTAAATATTGCATGTATACAAGAAAGAAATCAAATGTTGCATATGAGAAGCATGAAAATGAACATTAAATGTTAAAGTTTTTGTTTTTCAATCAGATGTACTGATGTTCTCAAATTTTTAACAGCTTAGGTGGAATTCCTAGATATTGTCCTGTCCAGGTTAGGTTTTATTCTTTAAAGATAAATTAATATCTGGGAGAAGCTCAGACAACACAAAGTTAAATTGCTGTTTACTAATTATTAAAAAAGTTTAAAACATTTGAAAGTTAGGAAGTTCATAAACAAAATATTGATCAATTTTAAATTTAGACAGCGATATTTCTGATTTTACATAAGTGACAAATATTAAGAGACAAATACAAAATACAGTTATTATAAATGACAATTTAAAACATTTGAGGATTTAGAAAATTCATAACAGAGAATGTTATTCAATTAAAAAAAAATTTTTTTTTACTGTTTTACATCATTAACAAAATGGTAAGAGAAAAATATAAAATATGTTTATTGTAGTCCGCCAATCTCATTGAGGAATCTTTTAACGTTAACTGAGTCAAAATTTAATTTGCAATTTGAGAGAAATTTCAAATGACATATGAATGCTTGAAAATCACACACAGAAAACTCAAAACGACTTACTTGGGGTGCTCGACCACAAGGGGGGGCTCAACGTGATCTCTAGGGTCCCAATTCATCTGTTGATTGGTTGTGGATACGGCATAATTGGACTCAGCTGTTAGTGCCTGCCACAGGCGCTTAATTTCTCCCAAGGGAAAAGTCAGGAAGTGGTGGAAAACATTTTCTTGGGTCTCGACCAGACAAATCTTACATACCATGTGCTATGGAAAGGTCAGCAGACCTGGGGCTAAACCTTGATATACCTGAATATACTCGGAAGTCTCAGACAAGAGAGCTAATTTTTGTTTCGGAACCTGGGATCGAGAATTTGCTTTCAGAAACAAAGTTATTTGTCCGAAAATACGTTGAACAATTTTTACTGCATAAAACAAAGGACTCACTGTTTGATTTGATTGAACGGAAACTTAGTTTTCACTTAAACCGAGATAAAGTTAGTTGTAACACTTACAAACAGCCATGATAGTCGATATTAATTGCAAAAAGTTAATATTTCAAGTGATTTTGCCTTATTTACCCGACAGAAAGGTCTGCGCCTTACTCGAAATGTTAACAGCCGGGCGGTCGGAACCAGTCTCCCCGTGTGCAGCATTGAACGTTTTCCCTAACGGTCGTTCGTAATCTCCTTCTAGCTTCATTTGTCGGAAGGAGGTAGAGCGAAAGATCTACTTTTAATGCGAAGACTCCGCGACCTACGCTTGGGTTCGTGTTCCTCAACGGTTATTGCCTGACGACGACGCTATTACATCATGATGACGTCAGCTGTACTTTATCGAGAAGCTTCTAGAATAATACGACATTTTTCCTCAATAAAAATATTCCGTCTGATATTTTATTTTCAACGTATATTTAAGGGATACAGTACAAGCATAACGATAGTAATAGTTATTAGCGAATTTTCAACAAATAATTTTGAAACTAAAATTTGAATTGCTTTTCAGAGATAAAGTTACCTGCTGTTATTTAGGCTTCTTGGGGGTTTTCTTTGCGTCAGTAAGGCAGTAATGATGGTGAATAAAAACAGTCATTACAAAGCACATAAGTATACTTACTTATACTTGTGCATGCTTCGCCTTAATTATAAGGCGAATAAAACTGATTATAGTTACCATATTAAAGCATACACCACCAGATTTTTACGTTAGACATCTGACCGTCCTTCACTATTTAAATTGTCAAGCATTCCACCATCCACTGCACACACACTCTCACCTCTATTCCAGCTGAGGTATATCCATTAACAAGAATCGCTCTAAACCGTCTTATCTTCCACTTATCTGCACCAAACACCAGTAGAAGGTTTTGTATTAAATTATGTGATCCAATGTTGTCTCCAATTAATATACAGTCAAAAGCAACTACTCTCGCTTATACGCACATTTTTACTGACACACAGAGACATCCGCTAGTCCCGGCGCTCGCACACACACCCAATAGTCACATGCATATACTTGCACATACATATACCACACGTACTTACACGTTAACGCTACGCCCACACTTGCACACCCACATATACACCACTCTTCCATATCTATTCATTTGTAATAATAATTATAAGCTGTCTTTATGTACAATAGTTTTTTCAAAAATTCTCTATTAAGATTACTAATCTTTCGAAATTTTGCAATACATATTCCTTTACTTTTTTACAAAATTTACAATTCTTATCTATAATCTTAAATTTGGCTGGTAAATTATATAATCTTGGTCCAAGAAAGTCAATAGTTTCCCGAGAAGCATTACTTTCACATCGTCACATGTGCAAATATCACATCGGCGACAAAAATTTCGCTTAAACGTCGTAAAAAGTATTAGAAAAGAGGTTCGGGACGCAGCAAGTGCGTTATAGTAGTGATTTTCATTAAATGCTTCAAATATGTATAACTCAACTTTCTATAAGCTTTGAAAGTTGAATTTTAGTATGTAGTAAGATATTTGCCAAGGCAACATACCCACCAAATTTCATGAAAATAGCTGTAATTTTCTGAGATTTTTTTTTCTTCGAAACAAACTCAAATTTTTTTCAAAAAACCTCGTCAGATTTTCCTGGCCAACGAACTCATCTAAGTCATTAATAAAAGAAAGGAACTTGCCGGGTTTCATCCAAATCGGTTAATTATTTGTTGAGTTATCGGTTGGATATATATATATATATATATATATATATATATATATATATATATATATATATATATATATATATATGTATGTATGTATGTATGTATGTATGTATGTATGTATGTATGTATTGCCGTCAGAGACATATCCATGGTGGTTCCAGTATTTTCGTTAAAGACGAGATTATACAATATTGTAAGCCTCTTAGTTATGTTCGTGTACTTTCTGCAGATTTTGTATTTGAGTGTTCCGGTATCAGTTTTAACAATTATACGGGAATATTTGTAATCTATAGATCAGGTAACAGTGACTATCAGCTATTTAATGACAAACTAGATAAGCTACTGAGGTTTGCTAACAGCAAGTTTACGAATATAGTAATATGTGGCGATTTTAATTTAGACTACAGTAAAAACGAAAGGAACAATAAACTATTTAATGACTTAATTTTCTCAAATCAGTTAGTAAACTTGGTAGTTGAACCTACACGAATATTTAAAAGCAAGTCGGGTGTTAGCTGCAGCATGATTGATTATGTAATAACCAACATAAAAAAAGATGTAAAGTGTAAAGTTATTGATCTGGGACTGTCAGATCACACGGCACAGGCCATGGAGTGGTCTGAACAAATAAAAAATCCCAGCGAGTCAGATTTTCTAACAAGATTATGCCGTCGGTTCACTTATGATGCTTTTACAGAATTTAAAACTATTTTTGGAGCTCAATACATATCTTTCGAGGATACCGACTGTCAAAATATTGATGACTTGTTCGATGTATTTTTTGAGCATTTTTCCTATTGTTACAATGTTGCGTTTCCTGAAAAGCCCCAGAAAATTTATAGTGGACTTTATATATGACTTTAGGGCACCAAATGGGTTGAAAATTGCGTTTAAGAACTTAAAATTCTGTAACTATTATGGAAGATTATATCCTAGTGAGGATAATAATAATAAGTACAAGGTAATGAAAAAAACAACTTGAATTTAAACTTAAACAAGAAAAACATAATTATTATGCTGGTATTATTTCACAGTCTGATAACAAAAATAAAACACTCTGGCAACTTGTAAATGCAAATTTAAATAGAATACCTAAAACCAAAACAGATTAAATTAAAAATAAATAACGAAATAATTACTGACAAGCGTTTAATATCGAATTCATTTGCAAAGTACTTTGCCTGTGGGGTTGAAGAAAAATTGGCTGCTCATTTTGGTGTTCTTAACTAATACTAGTTTTCCCTAATGTGGGGAACTTCCGGGATACGGCTTTCCTACGGGATCATGCTCGAGCGCCAGCGCCTATAGAGTTTTCTTCAGAGAGTAGACGCGCTCTCTCGGGATTCTCGCCCTCTTCCCAAGTCACTGTCAACGTACACACAAGCCCCGGATAGACTTTAGCGGAGACAGGGTCCTCCTAAGTTAAGACAAAGTCCCACGGGACTTCTGGTGATAAAGTTTATTTGGGCGGCCATTCTGGAGTGTTTAAATGAAATGCCGAGTAAATTAAACGAAAATCTATTCACTAATAACTATTTACAAAAGAAAACAACGGGGTCCTCCTACCAGGGAATTAAGCAACTACGAGGAGGCAGAGGTGGTTATTTGGCTTTATTATCAAAGCTACGTGCGAGTTACACGGAGGGGTTAAAGCGGCAGTATTTTTGAACAACCAGGGCTTAGGCTAAGCGGTGCGAGGCGGCGGTAAGTGTAGTGAATGCTAGCGGGTACTCCAAGCTGGCATGCAACATACAGGGTGTGTCGGACACTACATCAAGTTAAGCTATCTGCTTACTAAAATATATTGTACTAAAATATATTATCTACGGCCCACCATCCATACGTTTCATTCACACGTTCGGGGAACCTGGCTTGGTGCAGAAGGCACCCACCCCTGTTCCCGGATTTACACCCCCTCCAAACGGGGCCGTGGACAGCCCAGGAGGCCAGGTGCTGTCTGGCTGCTTCGATCCGGAATAGCGCAGTCGCTACGATACGGATCTACTACAGCCAAGGATTATCCCCGTTACGACCCCTTCCCAGGACTGTCACTGATAGCGCATTCGCTACAACAATGACGAATTACAACACCTTCACGTGGATACAGGAATAGAAATATTTTCTTTGTGGTCAAGTCATGGGCCCTAAATTCATTCCAAGAGAATGTCTTTCTGGAGACAATAAAGACAGCTTCACTTTGCAACACTACTTTTTAGTGAATTTTCTTAAAAAAGAATCACTAATGAGGAGATCCTGACTTTTGAATTTTGAAAAAATTTCTTCAAATGAGCGCTAATTAGGCCCCCCAGAAAACATATCCGGGGTCAGTTTCAATTTTTATATGTTTATATATATATATATATATATATATATATATATATATATATATATATATATATATATATATATATATATATATATATATATATATATATATATATATATATATGTATCACACCGATAACTCAAAAAATAATGGGGCGATTTTGATCCAATTTGGTGAAAAAATTCCCTTTGCAAATGGCTTGGATGAGTTCGTTAGTCAGGAAAATCTGCCCAGGTTTTCCCGGAAAATTTTGTGTTTTCTTTCAAAAAAAAATTATATCTCCGGAATTAACAAAGTAAGGGCAACCAAATTTGGTACGCAGGTTTATATCCTTATAGGTAAGTTACCTTCCAAAATTTAGCTATATAGGTCAAAAGACAAAAAAGTTATATGCATTTAAAAATAAATAAATTGAGGTTTTCCTCAAAACGTCAAAGTGGCGATTTAAAATGTCAAAATTGGCAACATTTAGGCAAATAACTTAAATCTAATACGGGCTATAGAAATAAAATGTCTCAAGAAAGATGTTTTACAAACCCTAAAGTCTTAGTTTCAACCGTCATTGTCCTTCATTTTACTAAAATATTTGCAGAAAATTCATTTCAAATAGACCCTTCATCTGATGCTTGGCAGTAGCCTTAGCTATAGAGTTTATCATTTAATAGTATATAATTTTTGTCAAATTTTCGTAAAAAATTAATAAAGCTCAATATATCTGTTATTATATAAGATATGAAGAAAATTTGTATATATTAATTATAGGGTGTCTTGAGCTACATCTTAAAATAATATTTCTGCAATCACAGGGTGGCCCATAAGTCGTTGGTGATACAAATTTCCTTTTTTTAATCAAACACGCCTTATTGCATTTTGGCATGTTCCATCGAAATATAATGCATATTTGTAAGAAAATAAATTCTGGACGCAGCAAGTGCGTTATGGTAGCGAATTTTAATCAAATGTTTCATATTTTAACAGCTCAATTTGCTATTAACCTATAAGGTTGACCAAGAAACGTGTTTTTTCGGGAACATTTTAAGTTTACTTTTGGAAATTTTGGTACATTTTCACACAATAAAGTTATTTTAATGGAACATGGCACATTGTTTTTACTATATAGGTTATACTGGTAACCAAATTTGATGCCTGCTTTCTTAAAAAAAACACACATATTTGTTATTAAAAAGATTTTTATGAAAATTCACTACCATAACGCATTTGCTGTGTCCAGAATTTTTTACATCTTGATGCTAGTACATTTTTATTTGTCACCTGCTGTGTTACATAGTGATGTTGTGTTCTTGTAATAAGACTTCCTCGTTGGTATACTGTACAGGCACAAGAATATAGCATCCCTTAATAGTCATAACACCTGTATTTGCATTTTATAATATTTTTGTAGAATAATTAATTGTTTTGGTATGAAATTATGTGTTGTGTTATGCAAAACGGTTTTAATGTCGATCTAAAGCTGATCTCCAACAGTATATTGCATAACATCATGTGGACGCTGCCAAACTGTCATAAACGTTAATATATATATATATATATATATATATATATATATATATATATATATATATATATATATATATATATATATATATATATATATATACATACATACATATATATATATATATATATATATATATATATATATATATATATATATATCTCATCACAATCTCCAGCCTTGTCTATTCTTAACACCCAAATGGGCTGCTTTGTTCACCCATTTTTTTCTCCTTTAATTCATATATAAGTTGTTATTCCAGTGACATTTCACTTCAATAAATTTTGAAAGAAGCTGTCTCTATGACATATTTGTTTGGGCAGTTAATATGGAGTTTCGTTCATGCTCTTTTATACTTTGTTTGGTGACTTATATTTTTTTTAAAAATTGCGGTTTGGAGGTCTAACCAGTTGGATAATGATCCATTTAATGTCTGTTTAGATAAAAAAAAATTTTGCATTATCTCAAACCATGCTATTAAATATGTAGGTATATAAAAAAAAGCATGAACTTTATTATTTTCTGAGTTACAAGATTTAAAATGACATTTTTGTTAATAATTACAATTGCATGGTACTTGAAAATAAATATCTGAAACTGTAAATGTTTCATCAAGAAGTAATGATTGTTAACAGCCTAAAAATTATTTCAGTTGTCAGACTTACGAAGGTGGCTTTTCTGGATGTCCTGGAATGGAAGCACATGGAGGTTACGCTTTCTGTGGCCTTGCTTCGCTCGTTTTGCTAGGAAAAAGTCATCTCTGTGATAGCCAGGCACTGTTGGTAAGTAAAAATTATCACTATTATTTTGGCCTATTTTCGTATACCCATAACACCTCTGTTTGCCAAAATTTTATTTAGACCATTTAGGCTACAAAATTGTATACTTTTTATCTGTTATTGGTATGGTACAAGGGTGTAGGATGTAGCCAGTTAAAAATAAAAATATGGTACTCAAAAATGATACCCAGGTGCCCATGGGTAAAAGAAAATTAATTGTCATGGAATTTAAATAATAACATAAGTTATTGGTGTTTTTTATGGTTTGTTACTTTTAAACATTGTTATTGATATATTATATAATAGATTTATATTTTAATATTCACTTACAATAATAATTCAGTGATAATAGTGTCATTTTCAAGTAGCTTCATTCTTGAAAAAGAAACACCAAGCCATTTAATCAAATTACTTCATGCATAACATGAAACAGTGCATGCACACAGAATAATTTTTGTTTCATTTGTTGCCAAACAATAAAATGTTGGGGTTTCCACGCTGGTGAAATAAAATAAAAAATTGTTTTACTATAAGTTTACAAAGATTACTAATGAAATGAAATAAAAATTTTGTGGCAAATATGTTGTTTTTACAAAATAGTGGCAAATAAATAAAACTAATGAATAAATGAAATACATCAAATAAAAAGTAGCTCAGTAACCTGAACAGCTCTGGATAGCTCGAGTCTCATGCCAAGCATGAGCGAGTGCACAACTTTGGGACACACACTACACACTGCAGATTACAAAAATGAATTGTTTGTGTAAAAATTGTATAGATTTTCAAGTTCTAAAATTTTTATATCGACATATTTGTTTCTAAAATATACCAAAATTTAAATATAGTGGTTAAAGCCGTGGTGGTTCACTGGTAAGAACGTATGCCTCTGAACCGAAGGGTAATGGATTCGATCCCAGAATTCTCCTTTCACCTTTTCAGTACATACTGTATAATTAACTTCAACCGAGGTTGTAGCATTGTTTTTGAGCAAGTTGAATTTGTAACCCCAACAGCCGCCATGGAGGTGTTGCTGGATCTGCCCCCCCTACACTTAGGTATCATGGGCGAGGCCAGGCTAGGATTATACAGACTAGCCTGCAATGGTAGACTGAAGATCAACCCAAGGGCATGCACCTCACTCTATATGGTAGGAGCATTCCAATGGCCAGGGAGGTAAAATATCTTGGGGTCATATTGGACTCTAAGCTAACCTGGAATGGTCACATTGGAAAAATACTGCATAAGGCAGTCATAACTTTAGCTGTCACTACTCGGCTATATGGAAAAACGTGAGGACTAAGACCTAGTATGGCCCACTGGCTGTACACAAGGGTGGTCAGACCATCGTTAACATACGCGGCACTGGTCTGGTGGCCTAAGATGACACAATCCAGTGCCAAACAAAAACTAGGCAAGATCCAAAGGATGGCTTGCCTAGGCATCACAGGGGCCATGTCTTCAACCCCAACAGCCGCCATGGAGATGTTATTGTATCTGTGCCCCTCCCCCCTACACTTAGTTATTATGGGAGAGGCCAGGCTAGGACTATACAGACTAGCCTGCAATGGTAGACTGAAAATCAACCCAGGCTCCAGGGGCCACTGCAAAATTCAGGAGATCGTAAAGGAGCCCATGCTTGAAATGAGGTCAGACTTCGCGAACCCGCGAATCTGCAGGGAAAACAACTTTACAATGGAAATCCCCGACGCCGGGCATACACGGAACGCGCGGACGGATCCGGCGGGGAGCGTGCGACGGGGGCAGGTGTTTACTCGGAAGGACCGAGGGTAAGTCATAGTATTTTCCTCGGAGCCCATGCAACTGTGTTTCAGGTCGAAATGTACGCGATCCTCCACTGTGTGCGGGAGAACAATAGGAGGGGCTACACCAACAAGTGGATCCTCATAGCCACAGTCCCTCAGGCAGCCCTTAAGCACTAAGTAGCCCACGGGTAAATTCTTGGCTGGTGAGTGAGCGAGACGAGACGAGCGACCTGACTGGGCAGAAGGAGGTGACCCTCATCTGGGTGCCGGGTCACTCGGGGGTCAAAGGCAATGAAGAAGCTGACAGTCTCGCGAAGAGAGGGTCAGCAGAACCATTTATGGGACCAGAACCGGCTCTGGGCATGACAAAGAGAACTGCCAGGGGAGCCATTAAGTCCTGGGTCAGAAACCAACACAAGGTGTACTGGGCAGACTGTTCAGGGCTCAGACATGGGAAGTTAATAATTGACGAACTCAGTTCAAAGAGAGCTGTGGAGATGATAAATCTTAGCAGAGGACAGCTCAGAAACACAACAGGTCTCTTGACGGGACATATGGCCAACAAGAAACACCTGCATAAAATGGGGAGGTTCGAAGGGGACCTCGCATGCAGACTCTGCTGCGAGGGGGAGGAATCAGCCCAGCACATCTTGTGCGAGTGTAAAGCTCTGGACCGCAAAAGACAACTGATCTATGGTCAGTCTAGACCGGAGACAGAGCAATATAAAACTTCACCCTACCAATTGCTATGCAGACTGGTTCAAGGCACAGTGATTTTGGAATGGGTGGAGTAAGACTAAGGGTATGCACAATCAACCAAAGGTTCCAGTGCTATCGGGGCGGCAAGGCCGCGGACGGGCCCTGAGGGAAAAAAAGCATGCACAATAAGCCAAAGGCTGTCGTGCTATTGGGCCGGCAAAGACACAGAGGAGCCCTAAGGGAAAAAAAGAGCTATTAAAAAAAGTACTTGCCGAGTTTCATCCAAATCAGTTAATTATTTAGAGGTTGGATACATATATGTGTGTATATATATATATATATATATATATATATATATATATATATATATATATATATATATATATATATATATAAATTTAAACTGACCCCAGATATGGGTTCTAGGGGTCCTAGTTCGTGCTCATTTGAAAAAAAAAATTGCAAAGTCTCACTATATATATATATATATATATATATATATATATATATATATATATATATATATATATATATATTTAAACTGACCCCAGATATGGGTTCTAGGGGTCCTAGTTCGCGCTCATTTGAAAAAAAATTGCAAAGTCTCACCATCAATACACCTCTATTGGTGAATTTTTTAAAATAAAAATTCACTAAAAGGGAGTGAATAATATAACGTAGAATGTAGGTGTGTACATATCACATGGGTAAATGAATACTGTTTGTTTCTTAACCCTTTTGCAGTCACAAATATGTACATATGTATGTACGTTATATTGATTCCCAAATGATTCGTTTTACGCTGTTTCACTTAACGTCGCAATTGTTAGGTCCCTAACTAGGACATTAAGCGGGGACTTACTCTACAAAGAACTTGTTTATCTGTTTAATGATTTTTTTCGTTTGTCTTACGATGTAATAGGCAATCAACCAGCTGAATCTATATTTTTTATCGATGAAGTATTGTGTAGCTTTTTTTATTGTCTGTATAAACTATAAAGTTTATAATGAGAACTGTTTGCTACAAATAGAAGCTGATCTTCCATGTTGCAATAAAGTATCATTAACTAAACATATATCACAGGAAAATTTTTAATTTAAAAGTCTTATGCCAGGGTCCTAAAATTATATAAATTAACACCCACTTTATTATTTATTTGCAGAGATGGTTAGTCAACCGACAAATGAGGTTTGAGGGAGGATTTCAAGGTAGAACAAACAAATTAGTAGATGGATGTTATTCTTTCTGGCAAGGTGGATCGTTTCCACTACTTTATACCGTTTTGCAACAAGGTATGTTTAACTTATATATATATATATATATATATATATATATATATATATATATATATATATATATATATATATATATATATATATATATATATATATATATATATATATATATATATATATATATACAGGGTGTTTCTAAATTGATGCGAAAAATTTTACAGGGTGATTCTTTGGCGAAAAATAAGGGGTGTCTTTCTTATAAAGTTTTTCTCGAAACCCCTTCTCCTCCAAGTTACAGCCCTTTGAAATTTTGGCAAAAAAAAAGTTTTCATCAAATTTCTCCGTTATGAAATAATTTTAAAAAACGAAATTTTGCAAATGGATAAGGCTAACAAAATGACAGTTTTAAAAGGATTTTATAACCCTATAATGTTATCACAAGAGGGTGAAAAAACCGACCCTTACATTATTTTTTATCAGTCCTTTTTATTGTGTGTACCGTTTTCTATTTAAAAAAATGATTTAGAAAGAAGGATTCATTTAGCAACTTATTTATGTCTTGACATTTTCTCATAAAATTGTTAGTTTGATCACAAAAAAATAAAATATTACTCAGATCGATGTCACATGTATTCATTGATTGTTGTTGCCCTTACTTGGTGAAACTTGTTCATACTACATACAGACTTGGAGACTACTTCTCTGGCTTCACTGTTGGTTTTTGTATGTGAAGGACGTAGCCAGTGTGTGAGCTAACCGGAGAATTCGAAGGGCCACTTGCTCCAGTTAGCTCACATGCTGGCTACGTCCTTCACCTACAAAAACCAACAGTGAAGCCAGAGAAGTAGTCTCCAAGTGTGTATGTAGTCACATGTATTTACAGAGTGGTTGTTATTTGCTGAAAAAACAAGTACATGGTAGGCTGTCAAATGACGTCATAATTACACTAATATGTTAATATGTATTGTTCTGGCTTTTACTAATTTCCTAAAATTCATAATAAGAAACAACAACTATTGTACTACTATTTTATAATTAATAATTAACAAACTAAGAAACGAAACCAAATATTAACAAAATGTCAGTACATATCATCATAATAAATGTTGAAAATGCCCCCCTTCGGAGATAACGCATGACTCTAGTCTCTTTCTCATTGAACTTCGTATTCTATGAAAAATACCGGGTGCATTTCTTATAATATCACATGATGCGATAATACGATTTCTGAGGTCATCCATGTTTGCAACAGGATGTGAATAAACTAAGGTTTTCAGAAAACTACACAGGCAAAAATCCTACGGATTCAATTCAGGAGATTGGGCAGGCCAATTCTGTGGGCCTCCTCGACCTATCCAACGATATGGGTAAACTTCATTCAAGTAGTTACGAGCGTTGATACTAAAATGAGCCGGAGCCCCGTCGTGCATGTACCACATTTGTTGTCTAATTTGTAAAGGAATATTTTCAAGAAGTAGGGGCAACTCTTTTTCAAGTAGATGACAGTACACTTCTCCATTTAGTCTTATCAGAGGAAAATAAGGTCCAATCACCAATGACAGCAAGCCATACATTTAATGAAAACTGGTGTTGAAAATGAGATTCCGTAATTTCGTGTGGGTTTTATTCAGATCATATGTGGTTATTATGAAAATTTCTAATAGATTCTCATGAAAAGTTGGCCTCATCAGTAAATAAAATACGAGATAAGAACTGTGGAACTTGCGTGATCATTTGAAGCATCCATTGACAAAAGATTAAACGAGGTAAAAATCACGAGGTAAGAGCGCTTGAACTCGTTGGATATGGTAGGGATGCAGTAGTTGTTCTTTTAAAATTCTAAATACCGTGGAATAGCTGACATTTAAGACTTGAGCGATTATTCTTGTACTTGTACCAGGAGATTCTTCAATTAAATTGAGGACAGCCTCTTCAAGTGCTACAGTTCTTACTTCTCTAGAACACCCGCAATCGGCGGCACTTCTTGAAAATTTTACTTGCAGACGTTGATGAATGTGTGTGAAAAACTTTACAAAAAAGACCCCCCCCCCCCTATTTTTCGCCAAAGAATCACCCTGTAAAATTTTTCGCATCAATTTAGAAACACCTGTATATATATCCGACCGATAACTCAAAAAATAATGGACCAATCTTGATCAAATTTGGTGAGTACCTTCCTTTTGCAAGTGGCTTGGATAAGTTCGTTAGCCAGGAAAATCGCACCAGGTTTTCCCGGAAAATCGGACCAGGTTTTCCCGGAAAATTTTGTGTTTTCTTTCTAAAAAAATTCATATCTCCGGAAATAACAAAGTAAGGCCAGCCAAATTTGGTACGCGTGTTTGTATTATAAAGGGTGAACTATGTATCAAAATTTAGGTCTCTAGATTTAAAGACAAAGAAGTTATGGGTAGTTAGAGAAACAAATTTTGTAGTTTTCTTCAAAACGTCAAACTCGCAATTTGAAACGTCAAAATTGCCAATGTTTAGGCAAAGAATGTGAAACAAATACGGATTGTGAAAAGAAAATGTTGCCCTTCATTTTGCTGAAATGTTTACAGGAGATTCATTTCAAATCGACCCTTTCTCTGATGCTTTGGCTGTCGGTTTAGTTCAGTTGATGCTTTCGCTGTTGGTTTAGTGAAGTTTATGGTTTAACGGTCTTATAATTATTTTTTTAGCTTATTTTTGTAGAACAAATTCGTTAATGCATTTTTGCATTTTTTATCGAAATATGATGCGTTTGTAAGAAAAAAGCTAGACGCAGTAAGTGCGTTTTGGTAGCGAATTTTCGGTAAATTTGCAGTTTAGCTCCCGAACGCTTTTCAAAAAACTGTTTTCAGAAACCAGCTTAGGGCCCCCCCTGGATCCACAAACCCCAAGAAAATTTTTTTGTTCACACCCCCCAAAGAAGTGACGTGAGTAGGGGTGTAATTTTTTTTTGTAGCTAATTTTCTTAGAAGAAATTCGTTCATGTATTTTGCATTTTTTATCGAAATATGATGCGTTTGTAAGAAAAAAATCTGGACGCAGTAAGTGCGTTTTGGTAGCGAATTTTTGGTAAATTTGCAGTTTAGCCCCCAAACGCTTTTTGAAAAACTGTTTTCAGAAACTTGCCTAGCCCCCCCCCCCTGGATCCATAAACCCCAAGAAAAATTTCTTGTTCACACCCCCCAAGGAAGTTACGAGACCAGGAGTGAGTAGGGGTGCTGGGCGGGGTAGGTACTAAAAAGGAAATATGAGCAGAAAATTCGAATAAAACGGGCTTGAAAGCTGTCTTTTTCACATCTTGAACCCATATCCCCCTTAAACCCTGCCTACCCCGCAAAGCACCCCTATCTCCCCAGGTGCCTTAACTTCCTTGGCGGGTCGGAACAAGACATTTTTCTTGTGGTTTATGCAGCGAGGGTGGTTGTATGCACGTGACGGGGAAGGAAAATCACCACTACGCTACTGCCGCAAGTCAAACCGAGGGGTCTGCTTCGTCGTAGGCATTTTCCTTCCCCCCTAGTGTGCATACAACCACCCTCGTTGCATAAACCACAAGAACTTCTTTTGTTCATACCCCCCAAGGAAGTTACGTGACCTGGGGCAAATGGGGGTGCTGTGTGGGATAGGCAGGGTTTAATGGGGATATGGCTTCAAATAGACAGCTTTCAAGCAGTTTTCTTCGCATTTTCTGCTCATATTTCCTTTTTACTACCTAGCCCGCCCAGCACCCCTATTCACTCCCAGTCCCGTAACTTCCTTGGGAGGTGTGAACAAGAAATTTTTCTTGCGGTTTGTGCATCCATTTGTTTCTACTACATAGGCTATACCGATAATCAGATTCATGCCTGCTCGCATTTGCTCTTAAAAACATTTTTATGGAAATTTACTACCATTACACACTTGCTGCATCCAGACTTTTGAAAAATGTTTATATATTTTCAAACAATAAAGTTATTTCGATGAAATATGGCACATTGTTTCTACTAGGCAACCAAGTTTGATGTCTGCTTTCATCAAAGAAAGACATTTGCTATTAAAAATATTTTAAAAAAAATTCGCTACCATAACGCATGCTGCGTCCAGACTTTTTTAAATTATTAGCTTTCTATTTACAGAACTACCTTGACAGTCAAAAGAAAATTGAGATTTTTTTTTCCAGAGGGTTCAACTCCAAATGAACATATATTCGATGTTTCTGCCTTACAAGAGTATATTTTAGCGTGTTGCCAGCATCCAGATGGTGGGCTTTTGGACAAACCTGGAAAACCTAGAGATATTTATCACACATGTTATACAGTGAGTGGTCTGTCAGTAGCTCAGCATTTCAAAGAATCAAAATTAATTTTAGGAAGTCCAGAAAATGAAGTGGTATGTGTCTTCTATTTTATTTTCAATTGCAATGAGTAGGTTAACTTCACAGGCATAAATTAATTAATTTTAGCCTAATATACAAATAAAATTAGCTTATTTGACATGACTTTATACTTACCTATATATGTTTCAACCTATAATTTTGGTAGAGAAAATTTCCATCTCGTTGAATATGTACACATTCATAATATACAAAAACAAAATGGTTTGGTTAATTTGAGCGTTTCCAGACCTGCAGTATGTCATAAATGCCCTCATAAAAACAGGTAGGTTGTAGGTTTGTATGTGAGTGGGCCATGTCGGTCCCTCCACCGCGACCATAAGATCTATTGTGGCTCTCGCCTAATGTCTATATTTCACCCAACAAATCCAGCCTCCTACAGAGGTCGACACTCTTTGTGGGCGAAAGTTGATCCAGATCTTCCGGAGCAAGCTTTATCTTGCCAAAGAGCAGGTATCTAGTCCTGTCCGCTGCCAGACAGGAACACAGTACGTGCTCTGCTGTCTCGTCACTCTCCATACACAGCCGGCACTCGGTCTCCTGACCGATCCCAATACGGTGCATGTGGTGCCTCAAGCGGCAGTGTCCTGTATACAGGCGGACTAGAGTACTCAGTTGTTGTCTGTTCATCTCAAGAAGTTTTTTAGCCCTTGACTCAGACAGGCCATTTATGAAGGCCTTAGAGTGAGATAATCCTGGCAGATTTTGCCATTGCTGGCTTGTCATTCTTTCTGTCCAGGTCTTTAAGGTGCGTTTTGCTGTGCAAGATGTTATCCCCAGCACAGGTTCTGGTCAGACAAAGTCTCTCTGGGCACCACACCTGGCAAGCGTGTCGGCCGCAACGTTGTCATCATGGTCCGAGTGACCCAGTATCCAGACCAGCGACACCTCATTACAGCTGCCTAATTCGTTAACGGCAGATTTACAACTCCATACCGTCTTTGAATTACACCGGTAGGAACCAAGAGCCTTTATTGCAGCTTGGCTATCTGTATATATCTTTATCAATTTGTGTGTGAACAGGTTTTTTATGCTTTCCCTTGCACACATCTCGATGGCATACACTTCTGCCTGGTGTATGGTTGCGTACTTGCCGAGGCTAGCTGATAGTCTAGCATCGGTGCTGCCCCCATATGCGCCGGCTCCTACTCACATATTGGTTTTGGAGCTGTCAGAGTACCAGCAGAGGCCCGCTCTCAACAGGGTCGTTTGATCTCGGTCCCAGTCCTCCCTTTCCGGGAGGACGATCTTGAAAGACAGATCTCTGCTGATCTTAGTAGGCATCAAGTCTGAAACCATTCCCAGAATCCTGTGACCATCAATGTCATCAAGGAGACCGGATCCTCCCAGACTGACTTCCTAGGGCATGCTGTCTGCTGTTTGCTTTAGTCTGTATGTTGTCCACCTCGCCACCCTCTCTAACCATATGTGAAGAGGGGGAATATTAAGGAGGACCTCCAGAGCGGCTGATGGTGCGGTGCTTATCGCTCCCGTTATCATCAGACAAGCTTTTCTCTGTAGATGAGCCAGTTTGACCCTCGCGATTCCACGAAATGCCTTAGGCCACCAAACTATGGCTCCATATGTTATCATTGGTCTGATAACCACTACAGTACATCTGTTGGGGGTTTGTCCCCCAGTTGTTACTACAGATTCTCCGGCAGGTCCACAGGGACAGTTTAGCCCTGCGGATAACATTTTCTAACTGTATGTCCCAGTTAAGCTTCTTATCTAGGGTAACTCCCAGATATTTTGCTTGGTCCGAAAATGGAATGGTTTCCCCCATAAGAATAGGTGGTTTTAATTTGTCCAATCTTCTTCTTCTGGTGAATGGAACAATGATTGTTTTGTGGAGGTTCACAGACATCTGTTCCCTCCGGCACCAATCATTGATTACATTTAGTGCATCTTGAAGAGTACTTGCCAGTTCTTCCTCAGATTTGCCTCTAACCATTATGACGAGATCATCAGCATATGCCTGAACCTCAACCTCCCAGAGTCCGAGGATAGCCAGCAGATCATCCACAAAAAGGGACCACAGCAGGGGGGATAGAACGCCCCCCTGAGGGCACCCCTCGCAGCCCTGACGCCGACCACCTCCCCCCGCAACGAGGTAATAATGGTCCGATTGTGCAGCATGTTTCCGATCCAGCCACAGATGGTAGGGTCCACCCCCCTAGCGATAGTGGCCTCGTAGAGGGAGATCGGTAATGCATTATTAAATGCTCCTTCGATGTGAAAAATGCCGCCACCGCAACCTCTCCATTTTCCAGAGAGTGTGATTTTCTCGACGAGGTTATTGAGCGCTAACTCAGTTGATTTGCCAGTTTGGTAGGCATACTGGTGGGTATTTTGGGGGTTGTTGACTAATATGTTCCCCCTAATGTGTCGTCCAGTATTTTTTCCAATCCCTTCAGGAGGAATGATGTAATACTGAGAGGTCTCAGTGATGTGGGTAGGAGGTCCTTACGTCCCAATTTGGGAACGTAAACCCCCCTAACCACCGTCCAGCTGGATGGAATATAGTTCCAGGCCAGACTGGCTCTGTACAGACAGCCTGATCAGGAACGGTAGGAGAATCTCCAGTCCTTTTTGTAGTAGGACCCCAAACAGGTAGTTCCGAGTGGATTTCGCCACTATACCGTTATTAGTTCACCTGAGAAGACAGTAACGTCTCAATTCTTAGAAACGTTCTTTCAACACTGAGTAGATATTTGGAATTTTGGGATCTTACTTTCAATCTGTATTTGACAAAGCTGAGAACAACAGCGAAATTATCATACATACAATATAATAAATAATAGTATAAATCAATTTGTTTGTTTATCAAAGTTTAAAAAAATAGGATATTTTTGACAAATAGGGCTTCTACTTGACACTTCTGATTTTTTATTTTTCGTTTTAAATGTATGTTATATCATGTTTAGGTGATATTTGTATATCTTGGCAAATATTTAATTTGGGTTAAGTTTTGTTTGTTGTGACGACAAGATCATTGTGATGATTATTATGATCAAAAAGTTTAAGTTTTAATAATTAAAAGATAAATGCTTTTCTTCCCATTTCCATCCTTCTCTCATTAAAAATGCATCGTTTAAAAGTCATATTACATAATACATAACTGGCCAAATCTTAAAAATGCGTTTTGTCAATCTTTGAGCACTTAAACATACCAAATCTCTTCTTTATTTCGTTTGAAAAGTAGCCTAAATAATGTTTAAAGTATATTTTAAAGTTTGAACTATTTACTGGTAAATTATAACAAACTTTTCGACTATTATATTTCCTACAATTATTTGCTACGTTTTTTTCATTTCATTAAATTAAATTAGTAAAGTCTAAAGTTAATAAGGTTTTAATTTTCAGGCCGTGACACATCCTATGTTTAATATTCGGATGGATCTAGTTAGGAGAGCTCTTATTTATTTTAGTGATTTACCTGTACCAACATTCATTAAAAACAGTAAGGCTAGCTGTGAAATGACGTGACGAATATTTGTAATTTTAAATATTATTTTTTTTATTTCATTTTCTATACATTTGTACAGTTGTATCTTAAGTTTTATTAAATAAATAATTGTTTTTATTGTTGTTTTTCTTATCTCTTTTCTTTATACAGTAATGTGAAAATCATTACTGTTCGATAACTTTATTAAACACGCAGATGATGTTAAAATAAGTTCTAATTGATAATAAACTTTTTTTTTTGAAACTTTCACTTATCTATACAGGGTGTAACAAAATTGTTCAGACAAACTTCGGGAGGTGATAGAACTAATGAAATTAAGGTGGGTAAGTCACATTAAAAAAATTCAAAAAGCGCTTAATTACCCATATACAGGGTGTTAAAATGTACAAAATTATTACATCCAGTGGCGGAGATCTAGGGGGTCGATAAAATATGTTTTACAACATCCTCGCAAGGCAAGGTAATGTTGAGCTTGAATTTGAATAAATATATGTCCTAGGGAAATGGTGAACTTTTGGGCAAACATTTAAAAACCTTTTTTCTTTAAAATCAATGACATATTAGAAGAAAGCATCAAAGAAGTTAGCAAGCCAGTGGCGTGCAAGTTACATAAAAACATATTGTCAAACCCCCAGATTTCCGCCACTGGATGTAAATCTACTATTAGTAATCCCAGTTGATGAGCAATACTTATTAGAATCCTGGCCACAAGTTTGAAAAAATGTGAATAAACCATTTTTGATCTATCAATTAAAATATTAATTTTCTGTCAATTTTAACAGCCTGTATCTCGGTAATGAAGCGCTTTTCGAATTTTTTTTTGATAGGACTTACCCACCTTAATTTCATGAGTTCTATCACCTCCCGAAGTTTGACCAAACAACTTTGTTACACCCTGTATAAAAAATATATACGAACCAAATTTACCCTACCACATAGACATTGCACAACCCAGTAAAAATTAATATGTTTAATTGATTTTTTTGTGGAATGATCAAAGTAAATAAGTATTGATGAAATTTGCAAACAAATTTATTGAACCTATTCTAAAAAACTAGTAGCAAGTTTCACATCAATGTAAATATTTAGGCTTGGGTTTTCTTCTTCAGGTAGTAAAAGATTCTTTCATGGCACTATTCCAGATGTAGCAGTCTATACTCCTATTGGTCAAAGGCAAAATGAAGCGAGGTTGGTCTGACTTCAATCCATAGTCCAGTAAATAGACTTTGTGGTTTGCTGTCGCCTGTAGTTGCCCACCACTCTTGTCTGATTGCCCTAGCGGGCGAAATTTCACTCTATGTTCTTTAGTTTTTTTGTGGCACTATTCCAGATGTAGCAGTCTATACTTCTATCGACCAAAGGCAAAATAAGCTGAGGTTGGTCTCTAACTGCAATCCATAGTCCAGTAAATAGACTTTGTGGTTTGCTGTCGCTTGTAGTTGCCCACCACTCTTGTCCGATTGCCCTAGCTGACGCGATTCCACTCTAGGTTCCGTTGAGTTCTTTCATGGCACTATTCCAGATGTAGCAGTCTACACTCCTATTGGCCAAAGGCAAAATGAGCCGAGGTTGGTCTGACTGCAATCTATAGTCCAGTAAATAGACTTTGTGGTTTGCTGTCGCTTGTAGTTGCCCACCACTCTTGTCCGATTGCCCTAGCTGATGCGATTTCACTCTAGGTTCCGTTGAGTTCTTTCATGGCACTATTCTAGATGTAGCAGTCTACACTCCTGTTGGCCAAAGTCAAAATGAGCCGAGGTTGGTCTGATTGCAATCCATAGTCCAGTAAATGGACTTTTTGGTTTGCTGTCGCCTGTAGTTGCCAATCACTCTTGTCCGATTGCCCTAGCTGATGCGATTCCACTCTAGGTTTTGTTGAGTTCTTTCATGGCACTATTCTAGATGTAGCAGCCTACACTCCTATTGGCCAAAGGCAAAACGAGCGAGGTTGGTCTGATTGCAATCCATAGTCCAGTAAATGGACTTTTTGGTTTGCTGTCGCCTGTAGGACTTTTTGGTTTGCTGTCGCCTGTAGTTGCCAACCACTCTTGTCCGATTGCCCTAGCTGATGCGATTCCACTCTAGGTTCTGTTGAGTTCTTTCATGGCATTATTCCAGATGTAGCAGTCTACACTCCTATTGGCCAAAGTCAAAACGAGCCGAGGTTGACTGATTGCAATCCATAGTCCAGTAAATTGACTTTTTGGTTTGTTGTCGCCTGTAGTTGCCAAACACTCTTGTCCGATTGCCCTAGCTGATGCGATTCCACTATAGGTTCTGTTGAGTTCTTTCATGGCACTATTCCAGATGTTGCAGTCTACACTCCTATTGGCCAAAGGCAAAATGAGCCGAGGTTGGTCTGACTGCAATCTATAGTCCAGTAAATCGACTTTTTGGTTTGCTGTCCCCTGTAGTTGCCAAACACTCTTGTCTGATTGCCCTAGCGGGTGCGATTCCACTCTAGGTTCTGGTGAGTTCTTTCATGGCACTATTCCAGATCTAGCAGTCTAAACTCCTATTGACCAAAGGCAAAATGAGCCGAGGTTGGTCTGACTGCAATCCATAGTCCAGTAAATTGACTTTGTGGTTTGCTGTAGCCTGTAGTTACCAACCACTCTTGTCCGATTGCCCTAGCTGATGCGATTCCACTCTAGGTTCTGTTGAGTTCTTTCATGGCACTATTCTAGATGTAGAAGTCTACACTCCTATTGGCCAAAGGCAAAATGAGCCGGGAATGGTCTGACTGCAGTCCATAGTCCAGTAAATCGACTTCGTGGTTTGTTGTCGCCTGTAGTTGTCAACCACTCTTGTCCGATTGCCCTAGCTCATGCGATTCCACTCTAGGTTCTGATGAGTTCTTTAATGGCATTATCCCAGATGTAGCAGTCTATACGCCTATTGGCCAAAGGCAAAACGAGCAGAGGTTGGTCTGACTGCAATCCATAGTCCAGTAAATGGACTTCGTGGTTTGCTGTCGCCTGTAGTTACCAACCACTCTTGTCCGATTGCCCTAGCTGATGCGATTCCACTCTAGGTTCTGTTGAGTTCTTTCATGGCACTATTCTAGATGTAGCAGTCTACACTCCTATTGGCCAAAGGCAAAATGAGCCGAGGTTGGTCTGACTGCAATCTATAGTCCAGTAAATCGACTTTTTGGTTTGCTGTCCCCTGTAGTTGCCAAACACTCTTGTCTGATTGCCCTAGCGGGTGCGATTCCACTCTAGGTTCTGGTGAGTTCTTTCATGGCACTATTCCAGATCTAGCAGTCTAAACTCCTATTGACCAAAGGCAAAATGAGCCGAGGTTGGTCTGACTGCAATCCATAGTCCAGTAAATTGACTTTGTGGTTTGCTGTAGCCTGTAGTTACCAACCACTCTTGTCCGATTGCCCTAGCTGATGCGATTCCACTCTAGGTTCTGTTGAGTTCTTTCATGGCACTATTCTAGATGTAGAAGTCTACACTCCTATTGGCCAAAGGCAAAATGAGCCGGGAATGGTCTGACTGCAGTCCATAGTCCAGTAAATCGACTTCGTGGTTTGTTGTCGCCTGTAGTTGTCAACCACTCTTGTCCGATTGCCCTAGCTCATGCGATTCCACTCTAGGTTCTGATGAGTTCTTTAATGGCATTATCCCAGATGTAGCAGTCTATACGCCTATTGGCCAAAGGCAAAACGAGCAGAGGTTGGTCTGACTGCAATCCATAGTCCAGTAAATGGACTTCGTGGTTTGCTGTCGCCTGTAGTTACCAACCACTCTTGTCCGATTGCCCTAGCTGATGCGATTCCACTCTAGGTTCTGTTGAGTTCTTTCATGGCACTATTCTAGATGTAGCAGTCTACACTCCTATTGGCCAAAGGCAAAATGAGCCGAAGTTGGTCTGATTGAAATCCATAGTCCAGTAAATCGACTTTTTGGTTTGCTGTCGCCTGTAGTTGCCAACCACTCTTGTCCGATTGCCCTAGCTGATGCGATTCCACTCTAGGTTCTGGTGAGTTCTTTCATACCACTATTCCAGATCTAGCAGTCTACACTCCTATTGGCCAAAGGCAAAATGAGCCGCATCCATAGTCCACTAAATCGACTCTGTCGTTTGCTGTCATTGCCAACCACTCTTGCCCTAGCTGGGTTAAATAGCCTCCAAGGGCATTAGCTTTTAGTAGACATTCTTCGTAGTCTGGTTTTTCTTACAGCTCCCTCGACTACAGACCATACATCTGACCAATCCATTTGTAATTTCTCAGAACATCCCAGCCTTCTGATAACCTACTATTCCAATAGGTTGACCATAATTAACATGCCTTCCCACAGAAGGTGTTGCTAAATAACGTTCTGAACTCAGCAGAAGTAACAAAACTAAATATATTTGAACTAACTTGCAAAAAAAATGTATCAAAAACTGATAAAACTTTTTTAATTAGCTGAAAAAACTGATAACTATAAAGCGAGTAGTACAAAAATGTGCACTCAATAAGGGAATATCAAATTGATAAAAATATATCTTGAAATATGTAGGGTGTTGCAATTTATATGTAACATGATAACATTTTTTAATCTCCTCGCACAAGGTGGTTTCAGGTTATTTACAATTAAAACAAAAGTAGTAAAATTGAAAAAGTATTATGAATAAACCAAGCTAAATATGTTTATGTCATATAAATATGAAAAGGAAAAAAAATGTCACAAATTAATCCTTTCAAATATTTATTCTACTCATTTTACAACACTCGTGAATAACTTGTTTAGTATCCTAAATAAAAAGATAATCCAGCTAAAATCCATTCATCTTTGTCTTTATTATCACAAGGCACCTGCAGGAATATTACTCTTTTGTCTTTCTTCAAAGAATAATATAACGGGACTTGTAGACTTTTGTCGTCGTCTGTGGTAGAATCCTAAAATAAAAAATAAAAGAATTACCACTTATATTTGTGTGCTATAATAACAAAGTTCTAACCAAATCTAATTGTTTCTTCCAGTAAATATAACAATCAACTGTTGAGTTTATATTGTCAGAGGTAGAGACACAAGATTTCAACTGCATTCCGTCAAATACTGCACCTTCTATAAGTAAATCCGTAAGTGTTATGGTAAATCGCTCTCCTGGTTGCTTCCATGAAGTTTGCAAAACTAGCTGGTCAATTGGAATATCGTTATTTCTAAAAACGAGAAATATTCCATTATCGATTTCATGTCTTTGTGTGTACAGAGTGTCTTATTTTCGCTGTAAATGCGGAGTATCTCAGGTATTATTGAACACAAACGGTTTTCGCAATACTGTGCTCGATTTTTATGAAACGAAAAACGACAGTGACAGAAAAGTCGCCGCCTTCTTAGTTTCGTAGATACAGAGCACTTTTGAAAAGTTTGCAATTTGGGACCCCTACTTGTATTTTCTTTATTTAACAAAATATCGAAAAGGTGAAATCGGATTATGGTAGAACTTTTGCCGTAGAATTAAGTGGTATATTCACATATTTTCAAAACATTTTAATTTTCGGGAAAAAGGTCAAAGTTGTGTTTTTTAAACGGGACACCCTATATATTGTTAGCTTCAGATTCCTACGATATGAGGTTTGACATATTTATCTCTATCTTTTTAATTTTCGAGAAAATGTCAAAGTTGTGTTTTTTTTTAATGTGGCACTCTATATATTGTTAGCTATTTTAATAGCTCTAATTAAGGCGATTCCAACGATATGAGGTTGACATATTTATCTTTTTAATTTTCGAGAAAAATGTCAAAGTTGTGTTTTTTTTAATTGGGCCACTCTATATATTGTTAGCTATTTTAATAGCTCTAATTAAGACGATTCCAGCGATATGAGGTTTGACATATTTATCTTTTTAATTTTTGACAAAAATGTCAGTTGTGTCTTTTAAGTGGGACACCTATATTTTGTTAGTTATTTTAATAGCTCTAATTAAGGTGATTCCAACGATATGAGAGGGGGTTAAGGAGTCGCGGGCCAAAGGACTCCAGGGGGCAAGCTGAGGCAGTGGAAATAACAACATAAGCTTTCGATGAAGCTTTCCCCAAGACTGTCATGCACGGTGAAGAGCCGCATCCTGCACGAGATGACCCTGCTATAACTTAACATGACGGATCTAGATGTGGGGGTTGAAATAAACTCCCCCAATCTACAGTGTCACGTGACCCGTGCCTAGGGATGGATGGCACCAGGGTGATGGTGTCATGAACGGAACCTCTGGAGTACCGAGCAACCACCAAGAGTAACCCGCCTTGCACCACACAGGGGGTTCTGATGGTGTGGACAGTATTTACCCCATTCTCGTGGGAACAACATGAAGATAATAAATACATATAAAACCAAAACCAATGAGGCTCTATGAGTGGCTCCGGCTAGACTTGTGCCTTGAGTCTATTCCGGAAACGGAGACGAGCCAGGGGGCGGCAGCGGACTCTAGAGGTCTCACGACCGACGTAGATACGGGGGATCAGCGGGTAGCTTCGGCCAGAGACCTGTCCCCGACACCCAAGCTGGAGGCTGGGTCCCACTGGAGGGCGGCGAGCTCCGCGGACTTCGGGGGCCCCTCCACCAGTCAGGACCTTAGCACGCCTACTACAGACAGACGTCCCAAAAGGGCCAGGGCACCTGTAAAGGCACAAGAGGAGAGTGCGAGTCAGAAGACGCCGCGCTCTGGCTCTAGCACGCCTACTACTAGACAGACGTCCCAAAAGGACTAAGGCCGGAACACCGGCGCAAACTGGCTCGTATAGGGAGGCTGCGGAGGACCTCGGGATGGCGATGATTGACAGACGCCATCCTAAGGTCACGCTAGACCAGGAAAAGGCGGACCTGATCCAGGTGGACTCTCTTCAGGAAGGGGAGAGCCCACCTCAGTTCCACCGGGCGCGCCTGGTGGGGGCCATCCTCTGGATAAGCTGTGCCGGCCCGCGGCCTCATTATGAGGGCCAGCCTGGCTCTGGGGTACATTCCGAGGGCATGGAGACTGGCTAGGGTTGTATTCATTCCTAAACCTGGGCGCCCAACAGACCAGGCAAAGTCCCTGAGGCCAATAAGTCTCATGTCTCATTCTTGCTAAAAACAGTGGAAAAACTGCTCGACCGGCACATTAGGGGTGGTGTACTGGAAGCATATCCCCTACACTGCGGACAATATGCATACAGAGCAGGATTCTCAACAGAAACAGCACTGCACCAACTGGTGCTGAAACTGGAGAATACGCTGGAGAACAGGCAGGTGGCGCTGGGGGCCTTCCTAGACATAGAGGGGGCCTTCAGCAACACCTGTCCGGAAGCGTGGAATAGAGGAGACCTGCTGCAGGTGGATCGGTTCCATGCTCAGGGACAGGGCGGTGTGCACCTCACTCGCGGGAGGGACCCTGCTGGCGGGGTGTCCGCAGGGAAGCGTTCTGTCTCCCTTGCTCTGGTGCCTAGTCGTGGACGGCCTGCTGGGGAGGCTCTCGGGAGGGGGGTATGAGGTACAGGGCTATGCGGACGACATAGTCATCATAGTCCGAGGAAAGGTCACACAGTCAGTGTTGGAGCGTATGCAGACTGCACTGAAAGTGGTGGAAGGGTGGACAGTTGGTCAAGGGCTCGGGGTGAGCCCTGAGAAAGCAACCGTCGTGCCGTTTACGAGGAGGAGGTAGTGAGACAGCCACAGAACTCTCACTCTATATGGTAGGAGCATTCCAATGGCCAGGGAGGTAAAATCTTGGGGTCGTGTTAGACTCTAAGCTAACCTGGAATGATCACATTGGAAAAATACTGCATAAGGCAGTCATGACCTTAGCCGTCACTAGGCGGCTATATGGAAAAACGTTGGGACTAAGGCCCACTGGCTGTACACAAGGGTGGTCAGACCATCGTTAACATATGCAGCACTGGTCTGGTGGCCTAAGGTGACACAATCCAGTGCCAAACAAAAACTAGGCAAGATCCACAGGATGGCTTGCCTAGGCATCACAGGGGCCATGTCTTCAACCCCAACAGCCGCCATGGAGGTGTTGCTGGATCTGCCCCCCCCCTACACTTAGTTATTATGGGGGAGGCCAAGCTAGGACTATACAGACTAGCCTGCAATGGTAGACTGAAGATCAACCCAGGCTTCAGGGGCCACTGCAAAATTCAGGAGATCGTGAAGGAGCCCATGCTTGAAATGAGGTCAGACTTCGCGAGCCCGTGAATCTGCAGGGAAAACAACTTTACAGTAGAAATCCCCGACTGCAAGGCATGGCCGGAGGAGACGCTGGGCATACCACGGGACGTGCTCGTCTGGTTCACGGACGGATCCGGCGGGGAGCGTAGGACGGGGGCAGGTGTTTACTCGCGTTAACTATAAAAAAACCAACCACCTTTTGTGCACATGCAGAAATAATGGCCGCTAACAGCTTCAAAAACGATGTTTTACTGATGTTTTTCGGGGTTATGAATAGCGCAATCTGTGTATTAGTAGCTAAAAGTCTAGAAGGTTATCGAACTACCTTCGCAACGAAAACTGTATTTTTGATTAAGCTATCAAAATTATCCATAAAAAAATTGCACCCCATTAAAAGGACGTTGGCTGATAATGGGTTAACAGAGTTCAATTTGATCACGGCAATCGAATGCTACATCAAGTTTAAAAAGGGCAAAATTTTCACGAGCGATGCTTTCAGTGTTGAGTAGTTTATTTATTTTTATATTTAATGTTGCTATCAATAACAAAACTATTAAAAAATAACAACTAACAAAGGTAAAATAGAAACATGATATTTAATTTCCAATAGAATGTTCGGTTTGCCCTGAGACTATGGAACACTCTGTATAATTAAAAAATTCTAGAATATGAAGTTTAAAACTGCCTATAATTTTTGTATATAACTTTTTTGACATCTCCCATCATAGCAGACATTATTGGATTTGTCATAATAATGCACCACCCTGTATAAAAAGATAATTTGGTAAGGTGACACTTTAGAGTAAACGGATAAAAAAGGTTAAATTGCAGTCACAAACCTTGAAAACTCTTGCTTAAATGATGAAATAAAAGCTTCCGGGTGGAACAGCAAAGACAATTTAATTGGAGACGTAATAATTTCATTCACTGTCTGTTTATGCCAGTCTGATATCTTTTCTGCTTTATTTAAAACATTCACCATATAGTGTGATGGATTGTCAGGACCTTTCCATAAAGCTATCCACGACATGGGAACCTGAAAGTAAAATTTTTACATGCTTATAAATGTAAATTAACTATAAGTTAAGATTTTGGAAATTTGTCAATGACCGCAGAGGCGGTAACACGTTTCCATCAAGGATGAGTTTAGATGGTGTGGAGGGCGAAGGTGGAGCAGACTGTGTGGAACTTTTTGCTAGTTATTTTTCTACTGTTTACACTAATAATTCAGATGTTGTTGTTCCATCATATAGTTTTAGTAGGACAGTTGATATTGCTATGTGCAGAATAAGTATGGAAAATGTATATGATAAGATTTTGTCAATTAAGCCTAGAAAATGCTCAGGACCGGATGGTATTCCTGCTTATTTCTTGAAGAAGTGTATTCATACGGTTACTCAGCCGTTGCACTATCTTTTTAATTTGTCACTGACTGCTGGTGTCTTTCCTGGGGTGTGGAAGAGTGGTTACCTGAACCCTGTGCATAAAGGTGGTTTGAGAAGTGATATCAGGAATTACAGAGGTATTTCTTTTCCCTCAGATTCCAAAAATTTTTGACAGCCTTGTGTTTGATCGAGTTTCAGCTCTTTGCAGGGGCCTGATGATTGAGCAGCAGCATGGATTCTTGAGTGGAAGATCAGTTGGTACTAATTTGTTCATATACCAGCAGTATATTATTGAAGCTGTTGAGAATTCTCTTCAGGTTGACTCTGTTTATACGGATTTCTCCAAGGCCTTTGACAGGGTTGACCACAGGTTGTTAATTGCCAAAATCTCTGCTTTGGGTTTCCATGGCGTTATGTTGAGATGGATAGAGAGCTTTTTGACGGGTTGTTGTCAATATGTGAAGATTGGTGATAATGTTTCTAATCCTGTTGCGGTAACATCTGGTGTGCCTCAGGGGTCACATTGTGGCCCGCTGCTTTTTTACCTTTTTATAAGAGGTTTTACTGAATTGTGAATTTTTACTTTTTGCGGATGATCTCAAGCTGTTCTTGACGGTGCACTCTCCAGATGAGGCATCCCTAATTCAGGGGGATATTAATCGATTGTCTGCTTGGTTTGCTTCTAACCACCTTTATTCGAATTTAGAGATGTGTGTGACTGTCACGTTCTCCAGACTTCGTCAGACTCATTCATTTGACTATGATATTGATGGTGTTCCATTGTGAAGAGTGGAGGAGGTTTGTTATTTGGGGGTTACCTTTGATGTGAAGCTGACGTTCGTTCGGCACTGTGAGTCTGTTGTTTCTAGAAGTATGAGAATGCTGGGATTTGTGTGTCGGAAGGCTAGCGAATTTTCTGTGGTGGCCATTAGGGCTCTTTATTGTGCTTTAGTCAGACCAATTTTGGAGTATGCTTCCATCATATGGCGGCCATACTATGCCGTTCATATTGAGTCTCTTGAATGTGTGCTGAGAAAGTTCCTTCGGTTTTGTTCATGGAGGATGGGTTTTGCTAGGGGAGGTCATGATTATGTGCAGCTGATGCATACATTAAATTTAACATCATTGGAGTCTCGTAGATGGAATCCTGACATGTGCTTCTTATTTAAAGTTTTGAACTCTGATATTGACTCTGGTATTATTCTTTCAATGATAGGGTTCAGGGTTCCAAGTTATCGAACCCGATCTTGTGAACTGTTTCAGGTGTTTCATCACTCCACAAATTATGGTATATCCAGTCCCCTGAATAGAATGTTGACTTTTGCTAATGCAAATGCTGAGTTGCTGCCTTTTTTCGGTTGCTCGTTTTCTGCTTTCAGGCGGTCTCTTGCATCTGTTCCCCACACCTAGCATATACCTAGCATGTATTTTATTTGATTGTTGTGTAATGTGACTATGTAATGTTTAATATTGTTTTTGTGATGTGACCAGTTGATTGTTGATTGTTGTTTTAATTGTAACTGATTGTGACTATCACTTGCTAATATTGTGCTTATGTTTACAATTGGGGTTGTCCAGTATTTCTGAATAAATAAATAAATAAATAAAGTATTGTATTAGCTAAAATAAATAGTACTGAGATGTAGAGTGCTAGAAATTGTTTTGTGTGATATGCATTAGTTATATTTGGCTTATCTATCATTAGTTGTCATACTAACATTGTGCTGATGTCAAAATCGCCTTGAAAATGGCCCTTACAATGAAAAGCGTGTATACTATAGTACAGAGCTCTACTCACATGGGCGGGAAAATGGCCCAAGTTGATTAACCAAAAAAGATTACAAAAAATCCACGACAACGTTGTTGTCGAAATACATATTGGTTGGTTTTCAGTGATGCATAAAAACGTACAGTGTCCAAAAAGTGTAGTGGATGACATAAACACTGTGGTAAAGGATGATTTCAAAGTCTTCCATATTAATATACAATGCCTGTCCAATAAAATTGACCAATTGTTGTCTTTTATACGTAATAAGCATTATAAAATTGTATGTCTGTCAGAACACTGGCTGCACATAGCACAACTTAAAACTGTCTTACTTCACGGGTTATAAGCTGGCCGCCCCGTTTTGCAGGTCAGTGGCTCCCTCAAAACATCGACGGGGGGCTTTACAAGCTTGGAGGAGGAAACTATGAAAGTCCTACTACGGATGCACTTCCCCGGCTGCAACATAATAAACCAATCACCTCTGGACTGGGAACATTCAGAAATAGAGGCGCCTTACAGGCAAGAATCTAGAGTAGACTGGACAGTCGCTAAAGAGGTGGTTACCTGGAGCAAAGTTAGATGGGCCATTAACAGCTTTAAGCCATTCAAATCCCCGGGATTCGATGGAATAATGCCCATCATGCTCCAATAGGGTATAGATATACTGGCACCGGCACTTACCCTCATTATGAGGTTCAGCCTCGCTCTGGGGTATATTCCGAGGGCATGAAGACTGGCCAGGGTTGTATTCATTCATTCCTAAACCTGGGCGTCCAACAGACCAGACAAAGTCGCTGAGGCCAATAAGTCTCATGTCCTTCTTGCTAAAAACAGTGAAAAAACTGCTCGACCGGCACATTAGGGGCGGTGTATTGGAAGCATATCCCCTACATTGTGAACAATATGCATACAGAGCCGGAATCTCAAAAGAAATAGCACTGCACCAACTGGTGCTGAAACTTGAGAATACGCTGGAGAACAGGGAGGTGGCGCTGGGGGCCTTCCTAGGCATAGAGGGGGGCCTTCGGCAACACCTCATTTGGATCGGTACTGGCAGCTGTCAGGTAGCGGAGACCTGCTGCAGGTGAATCGGTTCCATGCTCAGGGACAGGGCAGTGTTCACCTCACTCACGGAAGGGACTTTGTTGGCGGGGGTCGCGGCGGTGTGTCCGCAGGGGAGTGTTCTGTCTCTCCTGCTCTGGTGCCTAGTGTGGACGGCCTGCTAGGGAGGCTCTCGGGAGGGGGGGTACGAGGCTATGCGGATGACATTGTCATCATAGTCCAAGGAAAGGTTACACAGTCAGTGTGGGAGCACATGCAGACAGCACTGAAAGTGGTGTAAAGGTGGACGGTTGGTCAAGGGCTCGTGGTGAGCCCAGAGAAAGCAACCGTCATACCGTTTACGGGGAGGAGGAAGTGGGAGCGCCACAGAATTTTCACTCTATTCGGTAGGAACATTCCAATGGCCAGGGAGGTAAAATATCTTGGGGTCGTATTGGACTCTAAGCTAACCTGGAATGATCACGTTGAAAAAATACTGCATAAGGCAATCATGACCTTAGCCGTCACTAGGGGGCTATATGGAAAAACGTGGAGACTAAGACCTAGTATGGCCCACTGGCTGTACACAAGGGTCGTCAGACCATCGTTAACATACGCGGGACTGGTCTGGTGGCCTAAGGTGACACAATCCAGTGCCAAACAAAAACTAGGCAAGATCCAAAGGATGGCTTGCCTGGGCATCACAGGGGCCATGTCTTCAACCCCAACAGCCGCCATGGAGGTGTTGCTGGATCTGCCCCCCACTTAGTTATTAGGATCAGCAGCACCTTTTATGGGACCAGAACCGGTCCTGGGCGTATCGAAAGGCAGGTCAGGGGAACCATCAAAGGAACCGTCAGGGAACAGCATAAGGCATACTGGGCAGATTGTCCAGGGCTCAAACACGGGAAGTCATTAACCCATTCCAAAGAGAGCTGTGGAGCTGCTAAATCTTAGCAGTGGACATCTTGTGTGAGTGTAAAGCTCTGGACCACAAAAGACAACTGATCTACGGACAACCTAGACCGGAGACAGAGCAATATAAAACTTCACCCTACCAATTGCTGTGCAGACTAGTTCAAGGCACACTGATTTAGGAATGGGTGGAGTAGAAAAGGCAAAGGGTATGCACAATAAGCCAAAGGCTGCGGTACTATCGGGGCGGCAAAGACGCTGACGAGCCCTTGGGGGAAAAACAGTTATACTTAATACCTTAAATACTATAATGCATGTGAACGCGATGATCGACTTTATGTTTAGTATGTTAATAATGATTAGAACCTGCTTAATCTGTCACAATGTCGTGAAATCGCATTCACATGTTATATTCACAGTGAATAGAAAATCACGTTCACAGTTATAACTGTGAATATCACTTCACGACTTAGTTCATCTCTAATTGAAACTCTTTAGACTAAACAATCTTGTGAACGTTATTATATTAGCCTTACCTCATGATTGAGCAATGTTTTGCCATCGAAAAGATTCTCATCATTAGGGGATGCAACCCCTTTGCATATCTTGTTAAGTGATGTTAAGCATTTATGAATATGTTGTATTATAGTTATGGAACTTCTATACTCCTCATTCATAAATATCTCTATGGGTGACGTTTTTTCTTCCAGATCTGGTGTCTCCAGTCGTACAAAGTCTTTTCCTTGATTAATTTTCTTCCAAAGATTCATATAAGGTGACAGCCTCTTGTACCACTGTTCCTTATCAAAGGAGATCACTGCAATTTTTGACAAGTATAAACCTGAAACAATTATGGTGATTATTGAACAAAGAAATACTAAAAATAGAATAGAAGTAGTAGTTTACTTTTGAGATGAGTCTTGATGTCTGAAGAAATCTGTTTTTGCAAAGCTCTGTCTGTGTTTTCAGGTAAACCAAAGAACGATGGTGAATCTTGATTTGGGAACTGCATTATTGTATTCAGGTAATCCTGAAAATTGACAAATATTTACTAATATATTCCAGGGCAAAGCTTTTTGAACAAAATATATAAATATGTATAGCAAAAGTAATAGATAAAATAATCCTGACTCATCTTCATACTTGAAGCTGCCAAAGTAAAATTAAAATTGGTAAAATGAAACAATGACAATTATACCTGGAATTTGGATGTTGTCGGTAAGTTGATGCTTAATCTAAATGGGGTCCATCTATGACTAAGTACATCATCTTTTAAATACTTCTTCAAGTACACATCCACAATTTTTATATCATCGATATTTTCAATCCTGCCACCATATACAGCATCTCGACATAAACCAGATATAAATTTCCACTGTGTTTGGATTGTGTTACTTTGCCATAAGTCTTCTATTAGTTTAATTATAGTCATGAAATCTGTGTCACTAAAGTCATACCATTTGGACCAACCTAAAAAGTATCAATAATTTTTAAAATATTAACAATAATAATAATAGTAAGATTAACATATAACATTCTGAGAAAAAAAATTCGGGATGCAGCAAGTGCATTATATCTGGGATTAAGGAGTCGCGGGCCAAAGGACTCCAGGGGGCAAGCTGAGGCAGTGGAAATAACAACATAAACTTTCAATGAAGCTTTCCCCAACACCGTCATGTGCGGTGAAAAGCCGCATCCTGCACGAGGTGACCCTGCTAATAACTAAACATGACGGATCTAGACAAGGAGGTCCAACTAAACTCCACCAATCTACGGTGTCACGTGACCCATGCCTAGGGATGGATGGCACCAGGGCGATGGTGTCGTGAACGGAACCTCTGGAGTACCAGGCAACCCTCCAGAGTAACCCGCCTTGCACCACAGGGGGTTCTGATGGTGTGGACAGTATTTACCCCATTCTCGTGGGAACAACATGAAGATAATAAATACATATAAAAGCAAGACCAATGAGGCTCGAGGTGTGGCTCTGGCTACAGACTTGTGCCTTGAGTCTATTCCGGAAACGGAGACGAACCAGGGGGCGGCAACGGACTCTGGAGGTCTCACGACCGACGTAGATACGGGTGATCAGGAGGTAGCTTCGGCCAGAGACCTGTCCCCGACACCCAAGCTGGAGGGTGGGTCCCACCGGAGGGCGGTGAGCTCCGCGGACTCTGGGGGCCCCTCCACCAGTGAGGACTCTACTGTAAGAGAGTCCAAGCGTCTTTCCGGGGCACAAAGAAAGAAGCTCCGGAGGGCGCGGTCTGGTGGCCTAAGGTGACACAATCCAGTGCCAAACAAAAACTAGGCAAGATCCAATGATGGCTTGCCTAGGCATCACAGGGGCCATGTCTTCAACCCCAACAGCCGCCATGAAGGTGTTGCTGGATCTGACCCACCGACCCGAAAGGCAATGAAGAAGCTGACAGTCTCGCAAAGAGAGGGTCAGCAGAACCATTTATGGAACCAAAACCGGCTCTGGGCGTGACAAAGAGCACTGCCAGGGGAGCCATTAAGTCCTGGGTCAGAAACCAACACAAGGTGTACTGAGCGGACTGTCCAGGGCTCAGACATGGGAAGTCAATAATTGACGGACCCAGTTCAAAGAGAGCTGTGGAGCTGCTAAATCTTAGCAGAGGACAGCTCAGAAACACAACAGGTCTCTTGGCAGGACACATGGCCGTCAAAAAACACCTGCATATAATGGGGCGGTTCGAAGGGGACCTCGCATGCAGACTCTGCGGCGAGGGGGAGGAACAGCCCAGCACATCTTGTGCGAGTGTAAAGCTCTGGACCGCAAAAGACAACTGATCTATAGTCAGTCTAGACCGGAGACAAAGCAATATAAAACTTCACCCTACCAATCGCTGTGTAGACTAGTTCAAGGCACAGTGATTTTGGAATGGGTGGAGTAAGACTGAGGGTATGCACAATCAACCAAAGGTTACAGTGCTATCGGGGCGGCAAGGCCGCAGACGAGCCCTGAAGGGAAAAAAAAGTACTTATAGGAAAAACGGAAAAGAATCCTTAGTGTACTGAATAGTGTGTTAAGAAAAGTTAAACTAAAAATTACTATGGTGCAAAGTTAATAAAGAACTGAGAAGGATCGTGAAGGCAAAGCAAGCACTCAACAGACAAAATATTCTTTTCACTAATAAACATTTTAGCATGGACCTGACAAAGACGTGGCATAAATGGATTAACGAGATTCCCACTGGCCCTACCCAGTATCAAGCGAAACCAGTGCCAAGATAACAGGCTTAGAAAAATTACATATAAAGGTGTAATGTATGCGGCAGAAAGCTGAACGCTAGATAAGCAAGACATGAGCAGCATATAAGTGTTTGGAATGTACACATGGAGAAAAATCAGAAACACAAGGTACACAGATAGAAAGGCGAAGAAACGTGTGCTTGAAGACATAAGAGAAGAAAGATGCTTGCTGAAAGAAATGGAATGAAGAAGGAAAGCTAAATTTGTTGGACATATTCTAAGACAATAACTGTCTGACAACATTACTTGAAGGACATATACTTGTTAAAAAAAAGGAACAGCTAGACCAAAAGGAAAACCTGCCCTAAATAATATACTGCGGAAGCTACAATGAAATGAAAAAAGCTGTTGGGAAGAGAGTCATGGTTGCAACGACAACAGGACATCGCCTCTAGAATGTTAATCAGACTACTACAAAAAGTACTATAACTTGAAATAAATCCAAAAATCATACAGTCGCGGAAATAGACTGACATTAAAATAAACAAAATACAAAACTACAAACTATTTTATGAACATCTGATAATAGATTTTTATAAAGTATTTGCCCTCATTATAGAGAATTAAGGCTAACATGTCCTGTGGACCTGATCTGGTTCCTGGTTTTTTGGTGAGAGACTGCTTATATGCTTTCCTGACTCCACTTAAAGAAAATTTTTAAACTGATTCTTAGATCTGGAACATTCCCCGCGATTTGGAAGCTGTCACAGGTTTTCCCTGTCTTCAAGGCGGGGGATAGTGGTGATCCATTAAACTATCCACCAATAGCCATACTATGTGTCTTCTATAAGATTTTCGAGGCCTGCCTTTTTCAGGGAATACTGTTTCACATCAAAAACAGACTCTCTATTTATCAGCATGGTTTCATTCCAGGTAGATCGACTGTAACGAATGTAGTTGACGTTACACAGTTCATTGCGTCCGCTCTTGACCGCTCTTCACAGGTTGATGTTGTGTATACTGATCTATCTAAGGCCTTCGATTGTCTAAATCACTCTGTTCTGATTGACAGGATGAGGGCTATTGGATTCTCCGAGGGCTTGCTTGGCTTGTTCAGATCTTACCTGGATGGAAGGAGGCAATTTGTTGAGGTTGGGGGCTTCAAATCTAACACCTATCACGTAACTTCGGGAGTGCCGCAGGGTTCCATACTCGGTCCATTACTGTTTAATATATTTATTGACCCAGTTAAACATGTTTTACATGTTCCTTTCTTAATGTATGCAGACGATATTAAGATTTCCGCAAATATTTCGAGTGTTGATGACTGTTTGCGGCTCCAGAACTGTCTTCAGATCCTTGATGAATGATGTTGTCGGAGTGGTCTTTCTATGAATGTTTCCAAGTGTTGTGTGATGTCCTTTACTCGAAATAAGCACGCAATCACTTTCGGGTACAATATAAGAGGGCTTCCACTTGATCGCCCCGGGACAGTTAAGGACCTTGAAATGGTTTTTGATGGTACTCTATCTTTTAAACCACACTATGAGCAGACTGTCAGTTCTGCTTACAAAACTCTAGGGTTTCTGATAAGAAACAGCAAAAATTTCCACACAGACTGACACCCTCCTCCTGCTCTTTGGCTGTTTGGTAAGGTCCCGACTTGAATATGGCTCAGTTGTGTGAGCTCCCACTTATGAGATACATGTGGCAAGCCTGGAATCAGTGCAAATGAAATTTCTAAAATTTCTTAGCTTTCGTGAGGACGGTCGATATCCGTCTATTGGTTTTCCTCAGGAAAGTTTACTTCTTCGCTTTAGTCTGCAGAGTCTGTCAATGTGCAGGCAGTGCAGTTTCACTATATTTTTATATAAACTGGTTAATTATGTGTTCGACTGCCCTAGTCTGCTTCAGCAACTTAATTTCAATGTGCCTCGTATTGTAGCACGTTTTCCAGGCACATTCTATCTCCCGACTGCTCGTACACGATTGCTGCGATCGTCTTCAATTTACCAGATGTGCAATGATTACTCTGTACTGCAAGACCGCCTAGATATCTTCTCATGTAATATATCAGAGATAAAAATGTTTTTCAAAGCGATCTAATTTGTGACTCTTTTTTTATATTGTTGTTAGTTATTATGTTTTGTGTATTGGCCCATCCTTAATTTGGCTTTTAAGCTGTCGGATGGTGTATGAATAAATAAATAAATTATAAAGTAATCTTTATAAAGTATTTATTGTATGAAGTAATAGCTAAAAATAAATACCTTGCGGAATATATGTTCTTCTCTCTTGTAAGATAGCATGAATGCATGATAACACAAAGAATATTCTTGCAGCTGTCGAATTAAGTTTATCAAAATATTCACTACCCCATGTTGTGTATGTATGCAGTAAGTTATTTCTAATGCCCTGAGGTGTTTCACAAGCAATTTTCAAACTGTTTTGCGCCAATACAAAGTTGAAGTTATCATGCGGTTCTGTTATTAACCAAAGCCTAAACAAACATAAAACACCAAGTTATTTTTTACACCCCGAGACGACTTATAGTATTTCAAGGAACTTTAAAAGTTACTTACCTAAAATTATCATCATGTTTAACACTTTGTAGCTTTTGACACAGCACTGGTAACCAGTTAATCATCAAATGCAAATTTTTCAAAATTAACCATTGCCCTGTTTGGGAACAATCTTCTAACGCATTCAATGCATTGTTTTCTTGGCCTTCACCCATAGCAATCTAAAAAAATCTCAATAAGTTACCTTTTCTTATGTGAAATGAAAATCAAATTACGCTACTTTTTGTCATGATTTTCTTGTTTAACTTTTTTTAACTTTATTTTACTGGCTGTGACTTCTCAGGCCATTAGCATAATTCAACAATATATATTTATAAATTTTCCAGACAAGGTGAACATCTCATTGGACCGCCCAGGAACGGGACCTCTCACTTTACATTTTTTTATTTTTTTTTATTTCAACAACACACCACGAGGGCTTACAGCCCAAATACTATCGTACCGTGGGTGTCGACAAGGAGGAAAGAGGCAACTTGTTAATTCTGGACTTGAAGGTTTGGAGGTTCGGAAGAGAAGGAAAAACATGCGCCGGCAAGGAATTCCATAACTTGGAAGTCCTCGGGACAAAAGAGCGGGCCTAACAACATGTTCTATGTCTGGTGACCTGGACAGTAAAAGGGTGCATTCGCTCTGTTCCCCTGGTAGATCTGTTGGGGGCAGCAGGTGGAGGAACTATGGAAGAAAGCTCCTCTGAGCACTGCCCGTGCAGATATCTATAAAAGAGAGAGGTCACCAACGGCACGTCGGTGGGCAAGGGATGGCAGCCTTTGGGTGAGGGTAGGGTCACCAATGAGACGTATAGCTCGCTTCTGAATGGAATCCAGGATAGCGAGTGTAGAAGCGGCAGCAGCACCCCGGATGTGGGAGCAGTATTCGAGGTTTGGCCTTATTTGTGAAGTATATAAGGTATAGAGATCAGCTGGTGAAAAGTATTTGCGAGCCCGGAAGAGGAAACCTAATTTCTTACCAGCTGCTTCTGCAATTGATGTGACATGTTGGTGCCAAATGAGATTTCGATCCACAGAAATGCCAACAAGTGAAAAGGACTCATTACTTTGAATAACTTGGTTGTTCATTGTGATGGTTCTAGGGCTGGTGTATCTTTTATGAGAAAGAAAGCAAGACTGAGATTTGGTGGAGTAGAATTGTACAAGATTTCTACTTCCCCAGTCTAGTATTTTTTTGGAAACCACGGAGACAGAACCCTCCATGTGTCTGTGATCCTCATCTAGTTGGGCCAAAGTGACAGGCTTAGAATATTGTATATTTGAGTGGAGGGTGCTGTCGTCCACGTAACTGTGAACTGGGTTGGATGTGCTAGAAAGGTGGTCATTGATGTGGAGAAGAAACAAAGTAGAGGCTAAAGCTGAACCTTGAGGAACTCCTGCATTAATTGAATAGAGTTTAGAGGAATGGCCATGGGCCGGTAGTTTATTAAGCAGCGCTGTGTGCCAGACCTGGTCGAATGCTTTGCATATGTCTAGAGCGACAATCTGGGATTCGCCGTGTAGTTCCATAGACTTGTTCCAAGAATGGGTTACAAAGGAAAGGAGGTCGGCAGTTGATATACGCTGATGGAATCCATACTGCCTGTCGTGGATTAGACTGTGTTTTTCAAGAAATTTTAGTAATTCGGTGTTTATATACTTTTCCATCACTTTAGAGATGACTGAAAGGGGAGAAGTAGGCCTGTAGTTGCTAGGAAGCGCTTTGGATCCTTTCTTGGGGACGGGTTATACTCGAGCAGTTTTCCAGTTACTAGGGAATATACCTCTATTGTAAGATGTCTGAAACAGACGAGTCAGGACAGGAGCAAGTTCCGGTGCGCATTTTTTGAGAACAATTGCTGGGATCTCGTCAAGGCCAGAGGCTTTCCTGGTATTAAGAGAAGGGAGTATCTTTCGTACCTTTTTAGTTTTGAAAATGATATCCGTCATTTTATGTGTGATATTGGGGACTGTTGGTGGTTGAACATTTGGAGGTGGGTTGAGAGTAGAATTGCCAGCGAACAACGAGGCAAAAGGGTCAGCTTTGCCCAGGGCGGTAGTAACAATTTCATCCCCTGAGACAAGAGGTGGGAACGTGCTCTTGCAGAAATTATTCCCAATAGATTTAGCAAGAGTCCAGAAGGGTTTGCTGCTGCTGGAGCTTAAGAGGACTTAGTTTTTGATGTGGTTATTAAACGAGTTTTTTGCCTCAGAAAGAATGCGGACATAGCGGTTTCTTGCGTCATTAAATGCTTGACGGTTTTCTTGACTGGGATTGCGTAGAAGCTTTTTATGAGCTTTGACCTTTTCAAGTCTGGCCTTGTCACAGGATTTAGAGAACCAGGGCTTTTGAGTGGCTGAAGAGGTTTTCTGTGTACGTGGAATAAATAATTCCATGCCAGCTTGGATAATTTCGGTGACGTTTTGTGAGATATCAGAGGGGTCAAGATGAGAGAAGCAGACAGACACCCATGGAAATGAGGAAAAGTAATCTCACATTTCGTCCCAATTCGCGGAGTTGTAGTGCCAAACGATACGTGGGTGTGATGACTGTGACCTCGGGTTGCATTGCGCAGGAAGCAGTGACCATGCCGTGGTCTGAGCGACCCAGGGGGGCGGTGACTGATATCTTATGGCAGTCAGGATTTGTAGTAAGAAGGAGATCCAAGGGATTTGAGCTGTGTGTTGGGATGCGAGGAAAGTAAGTAGGTTGCTGAACCATATTGGCTAAAGAATTGCTGACTGCAAAGGCCTCCGCTGCTCTTCCTCGTGGATCGGTTTTTGAAGACCCTAGCCATTCCTTATTATGGACATTGAAGTCACCAAGAATAGTGACCTCGGAGGAAGGATATTTAGAAATCAGATGGTCGGTTTTTTCAGAAAGGTAGTCAAAGAGCTGGCCAAAGTTGTTGTCAGAAGGTGACCGGTAAATGCAACAGATGAATTTAGTTGCAGCCCTGAGAGAGAGTTTTATCCAAAGTATGTCTATTCTTCCAGCTTTTAAATTGGGGAGTCTGGTGCAGGGTAGATTGCTACGGATGTATGCGCACACGCGCCATGCAATCTAAAGGAAGTAAGGAGCTCATACCCCGGGAAATTAAGGTGATTAGTGGCTGTTTTGGCACTGATTTGGGTTTCGGTGAGGAAGAGGAGTTGAGGCCTATTAGCCTGGAGGAAATGGTGGATGGAGTTCAGGTTAGAATTTAGGCCACATATATTCCAGAAGGATATGTTCAATTTTGATGTTGGCGCCCCCTGTACACCCCTCTCCTGGAGATCCGAATGGAGGGGTATTTTGCCTCCGGAATATTTTATACAAGGAGGAGCCATCATCATTTTTGCTTATAAGGGAAACGGACTCATACACCAGAACCGGAAACGTCCGTTGGGACTTCACTGACCCCTTGATGCATGGGGTGGTACCTCCTCGGGCGTGGAAAACCTTTACTATCACGCAAAGGAAAATTCCACTACCACCTGCGAAATATGTTGAATTCAAAGTTATATGAAAATAATTTTCTTAATACCAAATTCAAATATTTACTTAGAGTTACTACACAATCAATGTCCTTACCTCTATAAATTTTTTATTCAGTTTCTCAGCCAGTAGCCCCAATTTGGGCGAGGGATCATTACCAGATGTTGTAATAAGAAGTATAGGTTCAGTACTTAGAGATTCTTTAGAAATTTCCGAGAAATCAGCAACTGGTGGATCTAATGTCTGGAAACCTAGAATATCAGAGAGAATATATATGATCAACATGATGAATTGTTATTTATTAGTTTTTAGTATTATCAACATTATTTAATGTTTACCTGCTAGATGAAGTATACAAGCTGAAATAGAAGACTGGAGCCTGTCAGGTCGAAGTGCAGCCACAACCAAAACCTTCTGAAATTCTGTAACGTTACAGTGTTTGGGCATATGAGCTTCGCAATCTTTCGTATTCATGAAGTTCTGCCACAATGCTTGTTCATTTAAACGGAGCTGTTCAAACAACGTAGGCAAATTCGACTAAGAAAAATATGTCTCAATTTTACACTGTTTTAACATTTATAAATTTATTAAAATAACTCACTTGAAGATTTTGAACTACACTAGCTGACTGCTTAGGAATCCAAGCAGGTATATCATTTTCACTGGTATTTGAAGGCGACACGCTATCAAGAAATAGATTCCATTCCTATTGAAAAATCACGCGTTTCATTCAAAAAGTCTATTGAAGAGTATTATATGCTCATACAGTAAATAATAATAAACCTCTGTTAACGGAAATAAAGATTAGCTAAAATTTTGGGTAACACATTTACAGAAATACAAAACAGATTAGTTAATACTGAAACAAAAAGAACACCTTCTAGTAATAATAATAAAATAGTAATTTATGTATAAATCATTATTAAATGTATATTACAACATATTTTCTAACTATTTCTTCTGAAAATAGTCTGCCACTCTTTTCTTATGTTTTTTTTTGTCTGCAATATCCATCTCTCTAGTGGAGAAGGTTATTTAACTCACAAAATGTATCATTAAATCAACATAAACCAAAGCCCTAAGCCATGGTTTATAGAAAAAAAAATAGTCCACATGTCCAGATATTATTCTAATATGTGAAGTCAGAATTGTCCAACATTGAAAGACCTACACAAATGATTTAAAAAACAAAATTATTTATATAGTTTTGGAGATAGGAGATCTTAATCATCTGGTATTTAAACACCCAGAGGATATAATAAAGGCTGTAATAATAAAATCACCAAATTCCTACACAAACATCTTCAGTTTCAAGTAAAGGAAACTAGAACCAAAAAAACATTATCACCTTTCATTAATATATTGTATTTGTATTGTATTTTTTTTAACGTGATTCTATTTCCACAACTTAAATTTCCTAGGAAGTTTGCTGAACCCTTGCCTTTCTGTAAGAAGGGTAGGGATATTTAACCATACGGTATACACAATCTTATATCATCTCGGGGATGCATAATGATTTGACAGGTCTAACACTATAAGTTCTCTCAGATTATAATCCAAATAGTCATTTTAATCAAGTAAACGCACATTTTAGAAAATAAACCTAAACAATATTGAAGTATTTTACAATTGAGAAATATAATCCTTTTTTTATTATTGGAACTTGAAAATGTAATATAATACAGTATAATACATAAAAACTAAAGATAGAAAGATTGTTTACTCATTGTATTTGTCTTTAAGTTTATTGGCACAGTTATCACAGATGACAGTGGAATGCCATAACCATAAACAAATGTTCAGGGAACAATAGCTTACCAAAAAGGCATTCCTAAGGTTATATATATATATATATATATATATATATATATATATATATATATATATATATATATATATATATATATATTATAATATTATTTCAAGATAAAAGCAGGGAATTGGGAAATGGATAAACTAGATTAATTATAATTTGATAAGTAGGTTAAATCTGTATTGTAATCATTTGACATAGATTTAGCATCATCATATTTTAAGTGTTTATATAAACAATACACAGTTTGTTAGTAATTGCAAATAGCAATAATAGCATTCATTAGCATTTATTTTGCCATATAGAGGAATGCTGATTAAGTATGTTTACTTAGTTTAGTAATCTAGTTCACATAAATTTATATATGGAAGTGTGTGTAAATATTAAGAGACTTTTTCCATATTTTCATTAAACTTGTTACATCATCACAGTATGTCGGCCTAGTCCATAATTTATAATAGTGTCCCCCTATCCCCCTCAATTATCCTCCAGCTCCTTCAAACGTCACACAATTTGCAACTAAATCTTGTCGTTTTCTCTTGCTTAAAAACCTGACATGATTTCCATTTTTTACGTTTTACGCCCCGTTTTGTTGTGTTAGACAGTGTACATACTTCTTGCCTTGGCCGTAATCCAATTTCTTGGATGTTTATTGTAACAGTATAAATTGGATAGCTAAACAACTAAGCTAGTTTGGACGCATTTGTGGTTCCTCCTCTGCTTGGCAAAAAGAATTATTGGCGACGACCGTGGTTGATTCTTCTGGATATCCCTCGTATAATGAATCGAATTTAGATCTTTCGTTAAATTATTTATATTTGTATTACCCCTGGTATATCGTGCCGGCTTACACGCTTGCGTTGCCGTTGCGGTAGTTCGAAAAGGGTCCGCATGTTGAAGAGGATAGATGGCTGGGGACGTATGTGATGCGAGAGAGAGCGAGGGTGTGGCAGCACCTGTGTTTTCAAGTAAGAGACGTGAAGGCGCCGAAGGTTTCAGGGAGATTTGGTTGGTCATTGTGCAAGTTAACACGTGGTTCGTTCTGAGAGGCAAGTTGGATATTAATTATTCCCCCTTTGGTGGATTTAAATTGCGCTCAGAACACATCTACAGTCTTGTTGGTGATATCGGAAGTTGCGTAATTGACGTTGAAGGCTGTAGATAAACCCGCTGAGGGGATTTAAGGACCACATTGGTGTTGTCACGTGTTGGAATTCGTTTCCCTCTTTGGAGGTAAGAAATCATCCTCTCTCATAACTATAACACCTTTAGCATTCGGTTACTTGTTGTTTTTAGGGTCCTTGTACCGGCTGGAAAATTCCTTGTATCGGCTGGAGCATTTCTCGTACCGACTGGAAGAACTCCTTGTGCAGGATAGATTTTCCTTGTATCGGCTGGAGCAACCCTTGTACCGGATAGCAATCCTAGTGCAGGGTAATTCTCGTACGTTATTGTATTGGGCAGTACCTTTGGCAAAGTCACCTATCGTAATTTTGAGTGGAAGGGTCTCGCATGGATGAGCGAAGTTTTATGTACCGAACAAAGTATATGGCTATTGAATTAAATGGAGTTTATGTGCTAGTCAAGAGCAGTGATAATTCCTGTCAGCTGTGAAACCTGGAATTTATGAATTAAGATCTCAGTGAGCAGGTCTTCCCTTTCGTTGTCACATTGCCGTACCGTTGTTGCATTATTCCCGTGGTTGCAGTCCCGTACCCCTAAAGGCCTTGGGTGGGTTGGAAATTGGTGGTAATTAGATGGCCTAGAAGTCCAGGAATTCAAGTAAGAATTTTCCGTTTTGTGATAACGTATAAAGTGATAAGAGACAATCTTGATAAGGTACATTTTTAAATATTCATCTGTGTTAAATTTACTAAAATCAAATCGAATTTATTTTATTTTAACTTCACTAAATATGGTACAGATTTTTATAAGACCACTATTAATATAATTGCCTCACTTTTGATAGTACCATTAGTTATCATATACTGTTAGCATTAGACCAGCTTATTGATTATTCTTTGGGACTTGATCTTTAATCAGGCCACTTACCGTAATTAACGTGTAATTAAGTAATATTTGGGGAAAATAATTTGTGAGCTTTGCGTGCACGAAAAGTGGAATTTTCCGTAGAACAACTATATTTGTAGTACATTCATAAATATTCAGTAAAGATCTTGTTTATTTGGTAGTAAGCCATTTTTGTGATATTATAGAGACTTATTTATTTTTAGATCAGAATTTTAAAACAACTTTTAATAAATTCTTGTATGCCAAAGAAGCTTAATAAAAGCCCGTATTTTATCATATTTTAGGTGTTTTGGTTTTGTGTGTTTGTGTTTTCTTTTCAGGACTGTTGATAGATTAGATCATTACCGCTATCTTTATTTGTGGGTCTATGAGACCATACCGTTCCGAAATTTAATTTGTGTTATCATAATTATATATCCCTTGTAGCTTCCTGTGCTCGATTGTGGTTGGCTATAGTTGCCAGTGTGATCCAAGAGTTCTTGGTTGTGTTGGATCTGGGCAAGGAAGCAGATTAGTAAACATCTTATTAGAATATCCGGGAGTAGAGGTTAAACAATCAAGTGGCGCCCCTAATTAACATCTTATTTTAACCCACGCCCATCTCCACTGTATAAAAGCTGGCGGCCCTCTAACTTCCCGGTAACTTAGCTTATGCCAATGACAAATTAGATTTGTTGATAGGTCAGGAATTATTTGAGCATTTGTCATCTGGTATAAAAGGAAGCGCGGCGGCGTCATATAAATTTTGGCGCCCAACTTTGGGGGCCCTCGAGTTTTGTGGGAATTTAGGCCCTCGAGTTCTCTGGATTTTGGCCCTCGAGTTGTCTGGAAATTTTGGCCCTCGAGTTTGTAGGAAAATAAATTTTGGCACAACTTTTTCAAATTTTTCAGCAGTCCCTTGGAGTTAGATTATTGAGTGTTGCATGTATTTGGATTTTAGGTGTTTGGTAGTGTATTTTGGGAATAGTTTTTAAGATTACCGTTACCGTTTATTAGTTTTGGGAAATATTACCGTTACCGCTCTACCGTTTATTTTTTTTTTTTGTGGAAAATATTATCGTTGCCATCCTACCGTTTGCTAGTTGAGCACACTTCTCTTATTTTAGTGTCGGCATTTGGTTAACTGTTTCGTGTCACATAATTTTGGATTTCTCTCGTTTTATTTGTAGCCATTTACAACTATGGAAGGAAAATTGGAGGTCAATCGCCTTGAACGTTTCGAATTGCAGTATGAGTTGGAGATTCGTGGATGCTCTCAGGATCTGACTGTGTCTGAGATGAGGAAGAAATTAAGATCATTTATTAGGTTGGAGAGTTCCTCGAAGGTTTCGTATCCTAAGTATCCAATTTCATTTTCCGTGGATCATGGTGTCTTGACCACTAAGTTGGCTGAACTAAAGAGTCTGATTGCTGATTTTTCTGATGTTGAGAGTTCTTCGACTTACCGTAAGATGTTTACTAAGCTTTTACATTATTTTAGAAGAGCAGATAGGTCTGTACCGACTAAGGAGGCAGAGCAAACTATCCGGACAAATTTTCTTGTCGAATTTATGGGGTTACAGACTGAGCTTAAGTCCAAGGCTCGTAAGTTTCGACGATCTCTTGAACAGGGAGCTGCAGGTCCTTTGGACTTGACTATAATTTCGCAGACAGGGCAGTTAGGTGAAACTTCTTCGGAGGAGTCCTCAGATGATGAGTCTGTTCCCGCTGTCGTTAATACATCTGTTGTAGATTCTGCCGTCAGTGCTCAGTTTACTGGGGTACCAGTTTCAAAATGGCATTTTACCAAATTTAGTGGAGATTGTTCGAGAGTCTCGTTGAATGCTTTCTTGGAGGAAATAGAAGAACTTAGGATTTCTCGAAATGTTAGTAAAGACCAGCTACTTCATTCTGCCGCCGATCTTTTTACGGGTAAAGCTTTGGTTTGGTATAGGTCAATGAGATCTAAGGTTTCGTCTTGGTCTGCTTTAGTATCGGAGTTACGGTTGCAGTTTCAGCCTTCAAATTTTAATGATAGGTTGTTTGAGGAGATTAAACATAGAACTCAAGGTCCATCTGAGAATATGGGGATGTTTATTGCAGTAATGCAAAATATGTTTCGTAGATTAACGGTCCCTATTGATGAGAAGACTCGGCTTAAGATTTTGTTGTCTAATATGGCTCCGTTCTATCAAAACCAGTTAGGTTTGGTAAATATCGATTCCGTGGATCAGTTACTTGAGTTGGGTCGTAAGCTTGAGGCACGTAAGGAAAACATTGAGGCTTTTATTCCACCTTCTCGTTCTCGCACAGGGTTATTGGAACCAGATTTGGCTTATGTTTATAGTGATTCCGGTTCGGTTACTAGTTCCGTTAGGTCAGCTTCGCCTAGAGTAGATATCGTTTGTTGGAATTGTAAGCAACCTGGTCATAGGTCTAATGCTTGTGGGCGTCCTCTTAGGAAACATTGTTTTAGGTGTGGCACTCCTGACCACACGGTTGTTTCTTGTCCCAAATGTAACGTGAGTTCCCCAAACGGGAATCGAAGGCAGTAGTCGGCCGCAGCCTGTCTTCGTCGAGCATTTCAGCGGTCAAAGACTGTGATGTTGTCAACATGAAGAACCAAGCTGTCATTGATTTTATTTTGGCTCATGCTGAGAACGATGAGCGTCCGTATTTGGAGGTTAAGGTTCTTGGTCGTACATTATTGGGTTTATTAGATTCAGGGGCCACGCATACTATTTTAGGAGGTCCAGGTTGGAATTTGCTTAAAGATCTTGGGTTGACTGTCGATAAGCGTGATAGTATTATGTGTAGAGTCGCAAGTGGAGATCAGTGTAGAGCATTGGGTTCGATACAGTTGCCATTTCAATTGAGAGATCGGTTAAAGTTAATGTCAGTTTTGGTGGTGCCAGACTTTCCGCATACACTTATTTTGGGTGCAGATTTTTGGAGATTTATGGGTATCGTACCGGATTTGCGTCGTGGCGATTGGAAGTTTTCGAATTGTGAGGTTGATACTTTGGAGGTTGCTCCTATTGATCAGAATCCGTTGACGTCTGCGCAATCTGCTGAGCTTAAGCAGTTAGTGTCTGATTCTTTTGAGGCAATGGGTGATAAGTTGGGTTGCACAAGTCTGGTGGAACATGAAATCAAAACATCTTCCCCACCAATAAAGCAGAGGTATTACCCAGTTAGTCCATTCATCCAGGGTCATATCGATCAGCAGTTGAGGCAATTGTTAGCGGATGATGTAATTGAGAGGTCTTCCAGTCCTTGGGCTAGTCCGATAGTCATGGTGAAGAAGAAGGACAATACTTACAGATTTTGTGTGGACTATCGTAAACTCAATTCCATTACGGAGAAGGATGCATATCCACTTCCTTATATTTCGGCCACTTTGGATAAATTACGGGACGCACAGTTTCTGTCATCCATAGACATTAAGTCTGCGTATTTTCAGGTACCTTTGGCGGAGGCTTCCAGGCCTTTAACCGCATTTATTGTTCCCGGTCGTGGGCTGTATCAGTTTAAGCGTTTGCCCATGGGATTGGCGAATAGTCCAGCGACTTTTCAACGTTTAATCGATAGTGTTCTTGGTCCCGATTTAGAGCCACATTGTTTTGTGTATTTGGACGATATCGTGATAGTGACTCCAACATTTGAGAGACATATGGAGATTTTGTCTGAGGTTTTTAGGCGTTTAATAGCTGCGGGTTTAACTGTTGCGAAAGATAAATGCAATTTTTGTAGGCCCGAATTACGTTTCTTAGGTTATGTTGTGGATCGTAGGGGATTACATGTGGATCCAGAGAAGATTAGTGCGATTTTGAATATTCCGAATCCGTCGAATGTTACTGAGGATAGGCGATTTCTTGGTATGGCTAGTTGGTATCGTAGGTTCCTTCCGAATTTTTCGACTTTGATAGCTCCTTTAACCAATTTGCTTAAGAAGAATAATAGGTTCTGTTGGGATGCAGCATGTGCGGAATCTTTTAGGTTGGCGAAGGAACATCTTGTGAAGGCTCCGGTGTTGTCCTGTCCTGATTTTTCGGTACCATTTTCGATTCAGACAGATGCTTCCGGTTACGGGATTGGTGCGGTCCTCACTCAACAGGTTGATGGAGTTGAGCGAGTAATTTGCTATTTGTCTAGGTCATTGACTCGCAATGAACGCAACTATTCGACAACAGAGCGTGAATGTTTGGCAGTCTTGTGGGCCATAGAAAAGTTAAGGCCATATGTTGAAGGTTCTAGGTTTACCGTTGTTACAGATCATTATAGTTTGGTGTGGTTAAACCGGTTGCAGACACCCAGCGGTAGATTGGCCAGATGGGCTGTAAAACTTCAGCAGTATGATTACGAGATTGTCCACAGGCGTGGTAAAGAACATGTCGTGCCAGATCTGTTGTCACGTTCAGTTCCTGTTGTAGATTCCGCTTCCGTTAGACCACCTATTGAGGAAAATCTTCAGTTATCGGGAGATCCGTGGCTGGATCGTCTTAGGGATAGAGTTATTAGTAGTCCCAGGAAGTTTTCGCAATGGCATGTTGAGGGTAATAAACTTTTCAAGCGCGTTGAGGCAAGATACCCAGAATTAAGTTCTAGTTCCGATTTTTGGCGTGAGGTGGTGCCGAAGTGTGATAGACGAAAGATCATTGAGCAGGCACATATATCTAATTGTCATTTGGGTGTCTACAAAACTTTTCATCGGGTAGCCGCTCAGTATTATTGGCCGAAGATGCGTTGTGATATAGCTTCATTTGTCAGGCGTTGTAGGGTGTGTCAGGCTGTTAAGCCGGAACAGCGTAAGCCTATTGGATTTATGAGAAGTGTACAGCCTACCGTATCCCGTCCGTTTCAGTTGTTGTGTGCCGATATTATGGGTCCTTTGCCCAGGTCTACTTCGGGTCATCAGTACATCTTTGTGGTGGCCGATGTATTTAGCAAGTTTACGTTGATTTATCCTTTGCGTTCCGCTACATCGTCAGCCATTTGTAGGTCACTTAACGATCATGTGTTGTCGGTTTTTGGGTGTCCAGATGCTATTATTGTGGATAATGGGGTTCAGTTCCGTTCTCGCGAGTTTGTTCAGTTGATGAGGTCTCGTGATATTAATGTCAGATATACCGCTAATTACCATGCTCAGGCGAATCCTTGTGAAAGGGTCAATAGGGTTATTAAGACAATGTTGAGGTCTTATGTGTGTGAGAACCATAGAGATTGGGATAAGAATCTGTCGCAAGTAGGTTATGCCATTCGGTCTAGCAAACATGAGGTTACCGAGTTGACACCTAATTTTATCGTCTTTGGTAGAGAAGTCCCGGATCGTAAGTCGTGCACTCTTTCGGATGGTCCCATTGACATTGATCGAGGAGGATCGGAAGGAAGAGAAACAGCATTGCACAAGGTGTATCAAGATGTTCGATCTAGATTGGTTAAGGCATATGAACATAATAAGAAGTATTATGATTTGCGTCGTCGAGACGAAGAGTTCTTGCCTAATCAGTTAGTGTGGCGGAAAAATTATGTCCTTTCAGATGCTAGTAAATATTTCACCGCTAAGTTAGCACCACGTTATGTTGGACCTTTTTCTATTGCTAAGCGTTTGTCACCTTGGACATATGAACTTAGGGATTCTAGTGGGACCAGTAAGGGTGTTTGGCATGCGAAAGATTTGAAGGCCCATCCGCCAGATGATGCATGAATTGAAAGATTTTGGGTAAAATCTTTTAAAGTAGGGGGGGGATTTTGTAACAGTATAAATTGGATAGCTAAACAACTAAGCTAGTTTGGACGCATTTGTGGTTCCTCCTCTGCTTGGCAAAAAGAATTATTGGCGACGACCGTGGTTGATTCTTCTGGATATCCCTCGTATAATGAATCGAATTTAGATCTTTCGTTAAATTATTTATATTTGTATTACCCCTGGTATATCGTGCCGGCTTACACGCTTGCGTTGCCGTTGCGGTAGTTCGAAAAGGGTCCGCATGTTGAAGAGGATAGATGGCTGGGGACGTATGTGATGCGAGAGAGTGTGGCAGCACCTGTGTTTTCAAGTAAGAGACGTGAAGGCGCCGAAGGTTTCAGGGAGATTTGGTTGGTCATTGTGCAAGTTAACACGTGGTTCGTTCTGAGAGGCAAGTTGGATATTAATTATTCCCCCTTTGGTGGATTTAAATTGCGCTCAGAACACATCTACAGTCTTGTTGGTGATATCGGAAGTTGCGTAATTGACGTTGAAGGCTGTAGATAAACCCGCTGAGGGGATTTAAGGACCACATTGGTGTTGTCACGTGTTGGAATTCGTTTCCCTCTTTGGAGGTAAGAAATCATCCTCTCTCATAACTATAACACCTTTAGCATTCGGTTACTTGTTGTTTTTAGGGTCCTTGTACCGGCTGGAAAATTCCTTGTATCGGCTGGAGCATTTCTCGTACCGACTGGAAGAATTCCTTGTGCAGGATAGATTTTCCTTGTATCGGCTGGAGCAACCCTTGTACCGGATAGCAATCCTAGTGCAGGGTAATTCTCGTACGTTATTGTATTGGGCAGTACCTTTGGCAAAGTCACCTATCGTAATTTTGAGTGGAAGGGTCTCGCATGGATGAGCGAAGTTTTATGTACCGAACAAAGTATATGGCTATTGAATTAAATGGAGTTTATGTGCTAGTCAAGAGCAGTGATAATTCCTGTCAGCTGTGAAACCTGGAATTTATGAATTAAGATCTCAGTGAGCAGGTCTTCCCTTTCGTTGTCGCATTGCCGTACCGTTGTTGCATTATTCCCGTGGTTGCAGTCCCGTACCCCTAAAGGCCTTGGTTGGGTTGGAAATTGGTGGTAATTAGATGGCCTAGAAGTCCAGGAATTCAAGTAAGAATTTTCCGTTTTGTGATAACGTATAAAGTGATAAGAGACAATCTTGATAAGGTACATTTTTAAATATTCATCTGTGTTAAATTTACTAAAATCAAATCGAATTTATTTTATTTTAACTTCACTAAATATGGTACAGATTTTTATAAGACCACTATTAATATAATTGCCTCACTTTTGATAGTACCATTAGTTATCATATACTGTTAGCATTAGACCAGCTTATTGATTATTCTTTGGGACTTGATCTTTAATCAGGCCACTTACCGTAATTAACGTGTAATTAAGTAATATTTGGGGAAAATAATTTGTGAGCTTTGCGTGCACGAAAAGTGGAATTTTCCGTAGAACAACTATATTTGTAGTACATTCATAAATATTCAGTAAAGATCTTGTTTATTTGGTAGTAAGCCATTTTTGTGATATTATAGAGACTTATTTATTTTTAGATCAGAATTTTAAAACAACTTTTAATAAATTCTTGTATGCCAAAGAAGCTTAATAAAAGCCCGTATTTTATCATATTTTAGGTGTTTTGGTTTTGTGTGTTTGTGTTTTCTTTTCAGGACTGTTGATAGATTAGATCATTACCGCTATCTTTATTTGTGGGTCTATGAGACCATACCGTTCCGAAATTTAATTTGTGTTATCATAATTATATATCCCTTGTAGCTTCCTGTGCTCGATTGTGGTTGGCTATAGTTGCCAGTGTGATCCAAGAGTTCTTGGTTGTGTTGGATCTGGGCAAGGAAGCAGATTAGTAAACATCTTATTAGAATATCCGGGAGTAGAGGTTAAACAATCAAGTGGCGCCCCTAATTAACATCTTATTTTAACCCACGCCCATCTCCACTGTATAAAAGCTGGCGGCCCTCTAACTTCCCGGTAACTTAGCTTATGCCAATGACAAATTAGATTTGTTGATAGGTCAGGAATTATTTGAGCATTTGTCATCTGGTATAAAAGGAAGCGCGGCGGCGTCATATTATGTCACTGTGAATTTTGATCTCTATCACCTGTAGATATGATATCTTGCTCATTATGTAGATAAATATCAGTGTTAGCTGTTAGTTCGAGTGTGCACGATAGTTTTTCCATTTTATGTTGAAGTGTAAGAGAGATACCCATAGTATTTGACATTCGTTGGTCCAGATGTTTCTGTATCAACTCTTCTCCCAGTTTCCTCAAAAATTCACGTCTTCTCTTGGTATTTATTTTACTTCCGGCAAGAATGACCTGAGATTTCATTCCTGCCATATGCAGCATAGAATAGAATATGATCATCAGCCACCGCCTCGAATTACGAATAACACTGTAGATTTTGCACATCTGATCATTAGTACCAAGTATCAACACCGACCTTGTGTTTATTGTAGTAATTTATTATTTCAGGTGTCTTCTTTTTTCCAATGTCTTCATCTATAGCAGCATCTTGGTGCATACTAGAAATATGACTTTTTCCTGCCTTGGGAACACACGAAACCATAGTTAATTTTTCTCGACACTCAAATATACTTGATTTTACTTCTCGTCCAGTAATATTTTTGAAATCTGTAGGGATTTGAGTTTTTTTTTTTTAACCATCTTACCATACTGAGTTTTTTGTCAGCCAATTATTCCGCTAGAGTTATATCAAAAACCAGTTTTCCATGGTGATATTCCGCCAACTTTTATATAATCGTGCCACAAGTTTCCTTACCACATCAGTTGGACTGTTACCTACAGCAAACGGCGACATCTCAGGTTGTTTACTAGCAAACATTTCTAAATTGTAGGCATAAAATACACTATTGTCGACTGCAGCATAAATCCTTAGATTGTATTTTCGTGGTTTAGAAGGTATATATTGGACAAATGGCCATCTGCTACTATAGCCTTTGAGCTTTTCAGCTACTGTCATGTATGGCCCCGGTGAATAACATTTTTGACAGTTCTGTACAAATTTATCAAACAGCTCTCATACATGGCACAGACGATTGGTTTTGATCCATTCATCTCTTGACAATCTATCGTCAAATCTTAAGCATTTTAAAAGAAGAAAACGTTACCTGCTCATATAATGCAAAAATTTCTGCACTGTGCCCACTGCTATCCCACAGATAAGGTGTGTTGCGGGGATGTGCCAGAAATCCTCCAGCTAGGTATAGTAGACAGATGGTGCCTTTCATCTCGCTCATATCTGTTGTACGGGCGTCTTGTTCTCTCTTGAATTTCGGCCTTGCTACTTGTTCTATATATTGATTTGCATAACTCACAATCATCTCCAACCATTGAATAATCAAAAAAGTTTTCCTATGCTTCTATGGGAGTTTTCACGTTACGAGCAGTACCAATGACAGCCCCAATGTTACTCGAAAGCTTGTTCTGTTTTTCTTATATCAGACAATGCATTCTCCTATCCATTTTCAGCATTTGATACGTCATCACTCTCCTCCGGGCAGTAACTGCTCAGATTCAGAATTACTCTCTTGGTCTTCTACAATCTCTTTCTCTAGTTAACCAGGATATCTCAATCACTTTCATCCTCGTCGAATAATAGACAATGAAGTTCTTCAATATCCACGGGGTTGTCTAGGATATACATCTGCTTTTAAGCCATATTTGTGTAACGAATGAGAGATGAGCTAAATATAACATTGAATCACGCAAGGTATAAGGATTTGCCGTTAGATCGCAGATAAACGATTTAAAAATATTTGTATTCCTATATGAGTTCATATTATATAACCAATTGATGAAATCTACTTGGAAATATAAAAAGAAATTAAAAATAAATAATTTACCTGGAATGCGGAATGGACCAGACAGGTCTTATGAGCTAACAGCTGTGCACCACACACTATACAAGTAGACTAATAAGACTGTGTCGAGAACATAAGGTAAAGTAGGCATAAAACGTAGCCCCACGCCCATCAAGAGATTACGTGATTTGTGAATGCTAGAACACTGTATTTGGCCGGACCTCACAGGTCGTGCGTTCCGCAAGGTTAAATTATAAATGTAGACCAATCTTTTACATCCTTTCAAACCTTAAAAACAGATAGAGAATAGCTAAGATATAAAAGAGGAACTTCCAACAACTCAAATAACTGAATATAAATAAGGAAGGCGTGATTATTATTATTGCTAACACTATGGGAGGAACACATTCCTGAATAGGCAACCTGAAATACAATGCAATTGGCCAGAAACACCCCAAGTCATAGATGGAAAGAAGAGATAAATCTTAATTGGTAATCAAGACATAACAGGCAGAGTTGATGTGGCTGAATCAGCTAATATCGGGTTATCAATTTTGATACCTCTGTTCTGATGTGGGTTCACATCTTTGGCAGAACAAAATTAAGCTTTGTTCTTTGAGAACTACTCAATTATTGTTATTCAGAGCAGGAGATTAAGAGAACTTTTTTGGTTAGGTTCGAGATATAATGACAGTGAGTTGAGAAATGTTTATAAGGAAGAAAGATTAAGTTATATGTTGAAAATTAAAGAGGCAAAAACTACCTATTATCAAAACAGGGTTAATAATTCATTGAATAAGCCGAGGGAGCTATGGAGGATAATAAACTCAAAGCTCAACAGGCACACCAAAAGGAGTGAAGCTTCCCAACTTAAAATTGAGGGCACAACTGTAAACTGTCCTTTGGAAATAGCCAATGAGTTTGGTAGTTACTTCTCGAATGCTGCTCAGATGGCTGTTTCAGATTATTTTGGCGAGAACCTTTCACTTCCAGCGACATGTTCGAAATATTCTTCCAACTCTTTGTATTTTTATCCAGTGACTGAGGCAGAGCTCATTGATGTGATTGGCTCTTTAAACAATAAGCCCTCAACCGGTATAGATGGTATCCAGTCCTCTCTGGTGAAGCAACTGACTGGTTGTTTACTGTCACCCTTGCTTCATATAGTTAATTTGTCATTTGAGAGTGGTTGCTTCCCATAACATCTAAAGGTATCTAGTGTTATTGGTCTACTTAAGCAGGGAGATGAAAGTGATCTAAATAATTATCGTCAAATCCACCTACTGAGTGTCTTCTCGAAAATTTTAGAAAAGGTGGCACACAGCAGAATAATGAATTTTGTCAAGGCAAATAACCTCTTGACAACTTGTCAGCATGGTTTTCAGGAGAAGAGATCTACAGAAACTGCTTGTTTTAGAATGGTGAATTGCGTGTATGAAAACATCGATCGGGGAAAATTTGTGGTCACTGTGTTCTTTGACCTCACCAAGGCTTTTGACACTGTGGATGTCAACATATTGAGTGAGAAATTGTTTGCTTTGGGAATTCGTGCAACATTCTTGGAGTGGATTAAGTCATTTTTGAGTGGCAGGTCATTGAAAGTAAACTTTAAAAATAATATCTCTAATGAGTATGACATAGGCTTAGGTGTTCCACAAGGTTCAGTGCTGGGCCCATTGCTATTCATACTATTTATCAATGATATGCCATTGCATGTGCGGGGGGGGGGGGGGGGGGGGGGGGTTGGTGCTGGTGGCTGTGTTTGCTGGTGACTGTGTTTGCTGGTGACTGTGTTTGCTGATGACACTTGTGTTACTCTGTCTGCGCAGATACTAGGGAGCGGCTTCTTCATGATGTTGGCGCTGTGATAGACCAGTTCTGGGCTTGGTGTGATAGAAACAGACTTATCGTGAATACTGGAAAAACTGCACATGTAGAGTTCATAAACAGGAAGTCCTTGAATAATTTCGGCATTACTCTGGTAGACACTGTAAAGTATTTAGGTGTACATTTAGATACCAGTCTATCATGGCAGAATCAGATTGATATAGTTTGCAAGAACCCGAATAAAGCATATTTTGCAATACTACAGATGAAAAACACTGTTAACTTAAAGAGCATAATAAACATGTATTACTCCTTGGCATACCCTCACATAAGTTATGGTATTATATTCTGGGGTAGGGCGGTGACTGTGAGCAGAGTTTTTGTATCTCAAAAGCGATTACTGAGGTTAATGTTTAATCTAAGGCCAACAGAAACATGTAGAAATGTATTTCTAGATCACAGCCTGCTTACAGTTCCATGTATTTACATCTTAAAATGTGTCTGTTTTGTAAGGGATAACTTGAAACTGTACTCTTATCATGATTATGAGACGTGTCACCAGGCTTCATTAAGAATACCGCTTCACAGAACAACAAAATATAAACATGGCCCCTATTACAACTGTATTGTGTCTTTCAATGCTTTACCAGCTGAGTATAGAAAAATAAGAACCTTTGATACATTTAAGAGGGAAGTTAAACGATTTTTAGTTGAGGGAGCATTTTACAGCCACAAAGAATTCCTGGATTTTACTAGTCGGTGATTCGGGGTTCATTATTTGTGGGATATCTTGATTTGCGTGTGTGAATTTTATCGTTGTTTATATTAAACTGTATGTTTGTATATTTTTAGTGACATATTTGTGAATTTTTGAGTACATATATCTTGTTTTTATTTATATGTATTTAGGTTCTTAACATGCTGTTTTTTATTTATACATATGATTTCTTTATTTTGTTTGTACATGTTTTAGACTTTAACTTGTTCTGTCTTTGTTTACAGACATTTGACTTTTCAATTAGACTTTGTTTTTGTTTTACTTGATCACTTGTTCTGGAGTATATTTTTGTTCATGTATACATATGACCTGTCACATGTACTGCTTGTACCCAAGGTGGCCAATAAAATTATTATTATTATTATTATCACCATTTCACTGCCTACTGTTCAATCATCCGTCCTTCTAAAGGACATATAAATGTCGAACGAGTTCATAAAATAAAAAAAGCTGTACCATCATTTGTGTACTGAACATATATCTGCTAAACTTACCACAGTTGTAATCTCCTTTGGATAAATCTTTTGTATCAAGTGTAAGGCAAATTTAACTCTGTCCTTTTTGAAAATTCCCCGGCACACAAAGTTGTAGATGGTGTGTAAAACATGCCTCTTTAAAAAGTCTGGTTTATTTTCGATACCCTACAATTATATTCCACAATCATAAGAAGTTAATACACTTTATTTTAAAAGATATTTTGAAAACAAGTGTTAGTCTTGATTTGATATGAAACATTACCTGATATGTCGTCAGTGATTTCAAGAATAATCTGGTATATGCTGGTACAGATATAACATACAAAGTATTCAGTTTAGAGAATTCAGCAATACTGAAATATAGTAAGCTTCCGAATGCTGCAATTTCATTGTATATACTGTATTCTTTTAATAATTTCTCCTGTATTTCTTGTGATTCTGAAAGAGCTGAAGAAATGGCTAAAGAGCTTGCTTTGGTTTCATTTAAAGACACCAACAAATTCTAAAAACACCAAAAAATTAGTAAATACATAGTTGTGCCACAATAAATAAATATAAACTCAATAAAAAACAAACTAATCAGCAATGCATTGATTGTGGTTGCCCTCACTTCGTGGAACCATGCCATACTAAATAAAAATATAAAGGCTTTACATCTGTGGTCATAATAGCTTATCTTCCCTGCAACCAGCTTCGCTTTTACAGGATTGTAAGACAAAAGAAAATTCAAAAGAAAATTCAAAGTAATGATTGGCATCCAGGATAACTATGAATAAAAATCGGTATTGTATTTTAATCCAAAATTACTTTGGACAATTAAGTGACAGATCAAGTCACTGATAACACTAACACTTACATAAACTAATAGTGCCGCAAATTGAATCATAGCTTCCACATAGCTGCGATAATTTATTCAGTTCAGAAAGACATTCTCATAAAATGAATTTAAGGTCTGTGACTTGACCATGAAGAAAATATTGGTATTCTTGTACCCGCAAACTTCTGAAACGTTATATTACTCGAGTTTTAAAGAAAAAAGAGTTAATTTTCACCAAATCATTTCATTTATCCCCTAACCCCTGAAGCGATCTTACCCAAAAACAATTTGAAACGTTCCCTTGCTAACTGGATACCAAAGTTGAAGATGATATCTTAATTTGTTTGAAAGTTATTGCGCCTACTAAGAGAGGCTGACAGACGAACCGACTGACAGACAAAAAAATGTTCGTTCGAGAATCAAGTTTTCTATATGTTTTGGGACTTTTTATGCAGTTTTACCAAACAGAAATTCGAAATTTCTGTTACTGATATTACACCCCCACACAGTCAACTCCTAATTTGATATCAGCACAGAATACCAAATTGAAAGTTTTCAAAGAAACAAACCCTAAAATGTTATATTACTCGAGTTTTAACGAAAGAATGACAGCGTTCGCCAACCCCCCCCTAGTCCCGCTTTTTTTTCTCAGGGCTCGTCCGCGGCCTCGTCGGCCCAATAGCACTGCAACGTTTGGTTGATTGTGCATACCCTTAGTCTTACTCCACCCATTCCAAAATCACTGTGCCTTGAACTAGTCTGCACGGCAATTTGTAGGGTGAAGTTTTATATTGCTCTGTCTCTGGTCTAGACTGACCGTAGATCAGTTGTCTTTTGCGGTCCAGAGCTTTACACTCGCGCAAGATGTGCTGGGCTGATTCCTCCCCCTCGCCGCAGAATCTGCATGGGAGGTCCCTTTCGAACCGCCCCATTTTATGCAGGTGTTTCTTGACGGCCATGTGTCCCATTTGAACTGGGTCCGTCAATTATTGACTTCCCATGTCTGAGCCCTGGATAGTCCGCCCAGTACACCTTGTGTTGGTTTCTGACCCAGGACTTAATGGCTCCCCTGGCAGTACTCTTTGTCACGCCCAGAGCCGGTTCTGGTCCCATAAATGGTTCTGCAGACCCTCTCTTCACGAGACTGTCACCTTCTTCACTGCCTTTGACCCCCGAGTGACCTGGCACCCAGATGAGGGTCACCTCATTCTGCCCAGTCAGGTCGCTCGTCTCGTCTCGGCATTCACTCACCAGCCAGGAATTTACCCGTGGGCTACTTAGTGCCTTGAGGGCTGCCTGGCTGTCTGTGGCTATGAGGATCCGCTTGTTGGTGTAGCCCCTCCTCTTGTTCTCCCGCACACAGTGCAGGATGGCGTACATTTCGGCCTGAAACACCGTTGCATGGGCTCCGAGGGAAATGCTATGACTTACCCTCGGTCCTTCCGAGTAAACACCTGTCCCCATCCCACGCTCCCCGCCGGATCCGTCTGTGAACCAGACGAGCGTGTCCCGTGGTATGATCGGCGTCTCCTCCCGCCATGCCTCGCGGTCGGGGATTTCCACTGTGAAGTTGTTTTCCCTGCACATTCGCAGGCTCGCGAAGTCTGACCTCATTTCAAGCATGGGTTCCTTCATGATCTCCTGAATTTTGCAGTGGCCCTTGAAGCCTGGGTTGATCTTCAGTCTACCATTGCAGGCTAGTCTGTATAGTCCTGGCCTGGCCTCCCCCATAATAACTAAGTGTAGGGGGGGCAGATCCAGCAACACCTCCATGGTGGCTGTTGGGGTTGAAGACATGGCCCCTGTGATGCCTAGGCAAGCCATCCTTTGGATCTTGCCTAGTTTTTGTTTGGCACTGGATTGTGTCACCTTGGGCCACCAGACCAGTGCCGCGTATGTTCCCCTAGTCCCTACCGATTGGAGCGATTTTACCCCAAAACAATCTGAACCGTTTGTTTATTGGGTGCTAACAGTATACCAAATTTGAAGCCGATATCTCAATTCCTTCTAAAATTATATGTTTTCTATATATTTTGACAATTTTTATAACATTTACACCTTACATTTATCAATCTTAAGTGGTATAAGGCACACGTATTGACTATGTGGAAGTAATATAAGATTGATAACAATAACAACACCAAATGACAGTTATTTCAATAAAAACAAGTTTGATACAGGGTTGGGAAAAAGTCCGGCAACACCCTGCTTTCTTCGAAACAAATGAAGGTATCATTATAAAATTTAAGGATGATGATTTGGCGTAGGGATTGCATTTTTTAGAGGACACATCACATCTATATGACGTCAGCGTTTAGTGTACCGCCGCCAACTTGAATTTTTTTAAATGCCAACATGGGTCGAGTGATATATCAAAAGAAAGCTTATTTCTTCCTCTTTTTAAACATACTGGTGACGTATCACATTACTGAAGAGATAAGTATGAAATAAATTAACAAAGAAATTATGATTGCAGAACACATACAACATACAAGATTTTTAGTGAATTTATATTTTTTTAAATTCACCAACAGAGAGGTATTGATGGTGAGACTTTGCATACATTTTTTCAAACGAGCGCGAATTTGGGCCCCTAGAACCCATATCCGGGGTCAGTTTTGCATTTTTTATATTTTTATATATACATACATACATATATATATATATATATATATATATATATATATATATATATATATATATATATATATATATATATATATATATATGAATGTATGTATCCAACCGATAACTCAAAAAAAAATTGACCGATTTTGATGACACACAGCAAGTGCCTTTCTTTTATTAATAGCTTGGATGAGTTCGTTAGCCAGGAAAATCGGACAAGTTTTTCTGGGAAAATTTGGAGTTTTCTTTCGAAAAAAAAATTGTTTCTCAGAAAATTACAAAGCTATTTCGATGAAATTTGGTGTACATGTTGCTTTGGGAAAGACCTAAATATGTACCAAAATTCAGCTTTCTAGGTTTACAAAAAATTGAGCTATTCATATTTGAAACATTTATTTTTAATATCACCACGTTCGACAATGGCAAACCTGGCTTATATGAGATCTAGCGTGTCTGAGCGTTGCCTGGCAACGGAACATTTAATATTATTGCACAGGTCTGTTACACGCTGTAACTGACGTTTATCGTATGGTATTAAATTCTTTTATCTGTTTCAGTTAACACATTATTTGTGTTATTTGGTAATTTTTATATACAAGTTATATAATTATTCCTTTATGATTTTATTAATGTTAGTGGGTGGACTAAACAGTGTTTGTTATTTTTTATCAGCACATATAAAGGATTGAAGTTTTACAAAAAGGGCTGATATGCAACAGGTTAGTTATTTACAATCTGATGCTTTGGCGGTAGTTTTAGTTAAGTTTATGGTTTAACGGTCCATAATTTTTAGCTAATTTTCGTACCAAGAATTCGTCAATGAGGAGACCGTGACTTTAGAATTTTAAAAAGATTTCTTCAAATGTGCACAAACTAGGCCCCCTGGAATCCATTTACGGTCAGTTTTGATCTTCTACAGGGTGACGCATTTCTACGGTAAAGCTCAATATAATTATTATTATACAAGAGACGAGAAAAAATTGTATAAGTTAATTATAGGGTGTCTTGAGCTGCATCTTATAAAATTATTTTGACAATCACAGGCTGGCCCATAAGTTGTTGGTGATCCCTACAATTATTTTTTTCGAACAGCCTTATTTTATTGCATTTTTTATTGAAATATGTTTGTAAAAAAAAATCAAGACGCAGTAAGTGCATTTTGGTAGCAAATTTTTATTAAATGCTACAAAATTCAATAACTCAATTTGCTATTAACCTAAGGTTTGTTGGCTAGGAAACCAACATTTAAAGTTTATTGTCGGATAATTTTTGTACATTTTCAAACAATAAGTTATTTTGATAAAACATGGCACATTGTTTCTACTATAAAGGTTATACCGGTAACCAATTTGATGACTGCTTCCATTAAAAAGACATATTTGCTATTCAAAGCATTTTTATAAAAATTCACTACCATACGCACTTGCTGCGTCCAGACTTTTTTTTAAATAAAAACGAACAAATTAACAGATTTTTTATTACAACAAGTGCTCGAAATGTTGGCCATTCGTTTCTTGGCAATAATACAGTCTGTCTTGAAAGCCAAGAATTGAACTGTTGACAATTTCTGGAGGAATCGCCTGCATTTCAAGACAAATTCTCCAAATTGTACTTATCAGTGCACATCACTGGTTTCAACCTTCACTCATTGATTGCAGACAACTATCAAGCTACGGGGGAAGCATTTACATTTGTATTTAATAAACAATGTCTTATGACCAATCAATCAAATATTCAAGTCAATATATTATTCATAAAGAGTTACTGAATACTTACAGCATTCTGTAATATATCACCCTCTGCATTTGCAAGATTTTCTAGAAGTTGATTCTGTAGTTCATACTGTTTCTCTTTTAATTCTTCCTTCTTTTGTAAAAGATCAGATTGTCTTTTTTCAAGTTCTGGATTTTCCTGGCGAACCACTTCAGTTAAAAGATTATCTAAAAAGAAAAGAGGGGAAATTTCATAACATTAAATTCTAGTTTAATTATCTGTGCAGTAAAACTATATATATATATATATATATATATATATATATATATATATATATATATATATATATATATATATATATATATATATATATATAGTGATGGAGAAAAACATACACATAAAAATACAATGATGCCTTTAATGAACATAAATAGTTTTAGTATATTATCATGGCATTATTTTCAACGTCTAACATTTTATATTCTAGTGCTAACAAATAATTAAGAACCTGTTAATCCTGTGGGGGTCACAGTAAAATTCAAAACAGATACGAGCGATTCTACATCAGATGACAATTTCAGTTGTTCATTTCTGCTATGGAGTATCAGCTTAAATTTTTCATTGTAGTCTACTGATTTTCCATTTAGATTGACCAGTTTTCTTTCACCTACAAGATGCAAATTGTTTTTTTTTTAAATTAACTTTGAGAACTGGCTCATTCGGTTAAATGCAAATTGTATATAATAAAGTTTTCAAATATTAATAAAACATTAACTGACCTTGAAAAGTGAATTCATTTCTGAGAAAAGAATATAATACTGGAGGTACAAAATCAAGTTCTTCGATAATCAAAACTTTTCCAAACCTAAAATAAACAAAATCAAAGTAAAATTTGTATATTTAACAATCATTCTAAGGAATACATAAGATATATATATATATATATATATATATATATATATATATATATATATATATATATATATATATATATATATATATATATATATATATATATATATATATATATATATATATATGTATATATATATATATATATATATATATATATATATATATATATATATATATATATATATATACAGTGTGTCCCAAATTGGTGATGCATGTATAGGTCTCAGAAACTATAAGAGCTGGAGAATCGGTTAAATGGGGAAAGTTGTAGGCAATTTTATTCCCAATCCAAAGCTGCTTATCCGACTCCCCTAACTTTTTTGGTTTTTGAAATTTTTTGAAAATAAGAAAAATGGCGCATTTCTTCAAAGTGCTACAACTTTTTTATTTATCCAAATTTTTGAATTATGTAAAAACATTTTTACAGCAACTTTTAACATAGAATTCAATTATGTAGTCAGATCTCATGTATACTGTTAAATAATCGCTAGGCGATTGTCAACTTTTTTTTTTCTTATGGACGCCATATTGCATTTTGACAGTCTAAAAAAGACCATAATTTTTGCTTTTTAATGATGTATCACACATTACAAAAGAATTGTTAGAAATTTGAAAAAAAAAACAGGATTTTAAGATTTATTAATACATACATATGGCAACGTCGCAATCTGTAAAGTAAAAACATACGGCGCTTAATATGATTTCTTTATTATGATCAAGAAAAATAGTAGAACTCTGCAAGTAACATTTTTCAATATTTTTATGCCACTTATAATGACTAGAATATTCCTGACAACTCCAGATATCCATGATTAGAAATTATTCCAGCTGCTTAGCAACTTTTGTGAATTGTTGTGACATTTGTTTAACAACTATTAAATGTTTGAATGTTTGACATTGTTTGAATTCTACTCAAGTCTTATTCAGTTGTTTTTTTTCTGCAAAATTTTAATTGAGTTTTCAAGTGTTTAAATCTAAGTGTTTCAATTAAAAATTAAGTTTGTTTATCACTAAAATGTAGAAATAGCAGCATGCATAATTATTCTAATGTAGAAAAATTTGACATGCTTGTCTGTTACATATCATCTCGCAGAAATGCTAATCGACCGTTACGAAACTACGCTAACAGTTTTCCAAAAAGACGTGAGCCTAATGTTCGATATTTTGCCAAACTGGTAACAAATTTATTAAATTTTGGAAGTTTTCAAACTCCCCGAGCTCGAAATTACGTCTGTAATAAAAATCGCAAAAAAGAAGTTGACGTAGCGATTATTTAACAATAAACTTGAAATCTGACCAGATAATTGAATTCTACGTTAAAAGTCGCAAAAAAATGTTTTTGCAGAATTCAAAAATTTTGATAAATAAAAAAGTTATAGCACTTTGAAGAAATGCGCCATTTTTCTTATTTTCAAAAAATCCCAAAAACCAAAAAAGCTAGGGGAGTCGGATAAGCAGCTTTGGATTGGTAATTAAATTGCCTACAACTTTCCCCATTTAACCGATTCTCTATCTGTTATAGTTTCTGAGATCCCTATACATGCATCACCAATTTGGGGCATCCTATATATTTAAAGACATAACATAAATTTAAAGTAGATAGGAATAATACTGAGACATGCAAAACTAGCCTGATTAAACGTGATTACAAATATTAAAATAACTCTCTGAGGTCGTATTTTACAATAATTTTGATTGCCAAAGTTTTACGAGCAATCCTGCAAAGTTTTCTTGCTGCTATAATCTTAAGCAGTTTTTGAATAATTATTATTTTATCCCCATGGGAGTTTGCATCACTCCAATATTGAAGGACGATATATATATATATATATATATATATATATATATATATATATATATATATATATATATATATATATATATATATATATATATATATATACAAGGCTACTGATTAAAATACAAAGCAATGAAGATGTCCTTATGGAATTCCTTAGTGTACAATTTAAAATAATGGTCGAAGTCAAATTATCTAGATACGAAAATATTATGCTGACCGGTGCAAATTTTAATGTTTCTTCCTGATAATACATTTTTTGTCTTCTAATTCCATTTGTCCATGTAACACAAAAAGCTTTACTTATATATATATATATATATATATATATATATATATATATATATATATATATATATATATATATATATTCCTCGTTCGTCCAAATCAGTCCAAATTAAAACAATTTAAGCAAATAAAGCAATGTTTTGAAGGAAAAATTTGACTTTCTGTCAAACTAAAATGCTAGCTTACCTTATGCATAATTCCAGAGTTGTATTAAACTTGGGTGAATGAGGTGATATTTTTTCAATTTGTTGATCCTTTGAATGCTTTTGTAACCAATTTATTGCAGCTGAGGCAGGATCTATTAACAATGGTACTAACTCTCCCTTAAAAAAATTTCAAACTGTTGAAATAATCTAGTAGACACATACATTGATAATTCCAATAAATAAATATATATATATATATATATATATATATATATATATATATATATATATATATATATATATATATATATATATATATATTACCCTCAGCTAATAAGGGTTTTAAATATTGGACTAGTCGTTGGAAATTAAAAGAAACCTTTAAATAAATTTAACAGTGGATCAGGTAATCTACAGTTTAAAATTATTAGCTGTCATACAGTGTCCCAGTGTCCTTATACACCAAACATACAATTTTTTAAAAGGAACAAGTATATTTTTACACTAAACGATAGCTGAATACAAGGACATAGTTTGGTCTAAATTAAAAAATCACTAAGTTCTTCTAAAGTTTATGAAAAAAAAAAGTCTAGACTCAGCAAGTGCGTTATGGTAGCGAATTTTCATTAAATGCTTCAAATTTGTATAGCGAATTTTTTTAAATAAAAAATGCTAATTTTTTAAAATAAACATTCGTTAATAAGAACAAAGCAGAAATGTCACTACCTAAAAAAAAAGCAACAGCACACAGTGTTACCAGGGGGTCACCTATCGAGACACTGACCACGACAATGACCACGCCCGAGGTTGCTTAACTTCGGAGATCGCACGAGAATCGGTTTTTCTAAAGTGCTATAGCTGTTCGCATGAAATGATTATTCATCCAAGGTATAATAACTTGGAACTAATACGAGTTATGAAAATAAAATGTTGCAAGAAGAGTGTTCTGCAAACCCTTAAGTTTCAGTTTCAGCCGTCATTGTCCTTCATATTACTAAAGTATTTCCATAAAATTCATTTCAAATAGACCCTTTATCTGATGGCCTGGCAGTTTTTTTTTCCTTAGGGCTCGTCCGCGTCTTTGCCGCCCTTATAGCACCGCAGCCTTTGGCTTATTGTTCATGCCTTTGTCTTTTCTACTCGACCCTTTCCAAAATCACTGTGCCTTGAACTTGTCTGCACAGCAATTGGTAGGGTGAAGTTTTATATTGCTCTGTCTCTGGTCTAGGCTGTCCGTAGATCAGTTGTCTTTTGCGGTCCAGAGCTTTACACTTGCATAAGATGTGCTGGGCTGATTCCTCTCCCTTGCGACAGAGTCTGTATGCCAGGTCCCCCTCGAACAGCCTCATTTTATGCAGGTGTTTCTTGACGGCCATGTGTCCCATCAAGATACCTGTTATGTTCCTTAGCTGTCCTCTGCTAAGATTTAGCAGCTCCTGGTCTGGCAGCAGTTTTAGTTAAGTTTATGGTTTAACAGTCTATAATTTTTAGCTAATTTTCGTAGAAAAAAATTCGTTAATGAGGATACTGCTACTTTTGAATTTTAAAAATATTTTTTCCAATGTGTGCAAACTAGGCCCCCTAGAATCCATATCCGGGTTAAGTTTCAGTTTTTATCTGTTTACATATATACAGGGTGACACATTTATATGGTAAAGCTCAATGTAATGGTTATTATACAAAATATGAGAAACAATTGCATATGCTAATTACAGGGTGTCTTGAACTGCATCTTATAAAATTGTTTTGACAATCACAGGGTGACCCACAAGTCATTGGGGATACCTACAATTTTTTTTTCAAACAGCCTTATGTTACTGCATTTTTGCATTTTTTATCGAAATATGATGCAGGTTTGTAAGAAAAAAATCGAGACGCAGTAGATGCGTTTTGGTAGCGAATTAAATGCTTCAAATTTGAATAATTCAATTTGCTATTAACCTTAAGGTTTGTTGGCTAGGAAACCAGTTTTCTCATAAATGTTTAAAGTTTATTTTTGGTAAATTTTTGTACATTTTCAAACAATAAGTTATTTTGATCAAATATGGTAGATTGTTTCTACTATATAGGTTATACCGGTAACCAAATTGATCCCTGCTTGCATTAGAGACAAATTTGCTTTTAAAAACATTTTTATGAAAATTTACTACCATAACTCACTTGCGACCAGACTTTTTTCAAACTGGTTTACTGTTAAAAAAAACACAGAATGCTGTAAAAAAAATGTATTTTACTGCATAATGCAATATGTTTAAAGCTCTGTAAAAATTATAAATAATGCTCTGTACACATTTCTTGTAATGTCTGAGACTTTTTTGTTTCTTTTTGATTGTGAAAAATGTAAAAGGAAGAACACAATGCATTTATAATAAAATTATTGAAAAAAACTTACTTTTAGAATAACAACAGCATTTTGAATGGCCAGTTGATGCGAAGGCAATCCTTCATTTTGCCACTGCAATTGTTCTCTTTCAGAATAAAGCAAATCCTCAATGTCGAAGTGTTCCTTTTTAAACAGTTCCAACCATCTCTTGAAAACATACCTGAAAATAGACCTCGAGTGTTATCATCATCATTTATTCTAAATTAAATCTTATAAAATATTTAAATATATTGACTTATCAATTTCGATTATTGTAAGAAAAACAGTTGTAAATTGAAAAAAACTAAATTTAACTGCCTGCTGATTGCGAATGTTGACTTTTTGAACCATTAACACACAAAACTTAACATAGCATTGCCAGAAGGTAATCAGCAATTATTGCCATCATACATTCTGAAAAAACCCGTTACTGATCTGATCGCTTTCGTGCAACGCCGGTATCTCTTGATAATTTTGTAATAAAATAGTAGTTACGATGCTAGTATACAGGGTCACTCACACTCGATGGTAATTAGACGTTTACGAAGAACAGTACGTAGGATTATTCTGAAAATTTGGTTTTGTGGACAATTAGTTCTGCTCTATCAATCTAAAATATATGTATGCGCTGCGGCCTTGCTGCTTATATTTAAAAACTAGCAACCACTTTGATATTTTAAATGAGTCATAATTATAATAATTTATTAAATAGTGTGTAACTTTGGAAAGTTATAAGTTTGTTTTTACAATTTTGATAATATGTAGTATATACTTGCCTTCTTTCATCCTCACAATCCTTTGACAAATATGTAATAAAAGCTGATGCCAACAAACAGTTTGTAGGCAAATGTTCCAATTCTTCAGTATATTCTTTCAACTAGAAAATGTGTATCATCAATTAGAGAGAAAAAATAATATAAAAACATTTCATAAACAAAAATCAATTTCCATGGAGTCAGTTGTTACAATTTATTATTGTTAAACTTAAAGTTGTGAGAAAGTTACAGTAATGTCAGTTAAATACATTGAAAAACTAGTCTCTGTGCAAAGCATTTTATTATTAAGCAAAATAGCAAAAACATTTTGTGAACTTCATAAATAAATATCATATATTAAGCTCCGGCACAGCGTTTCAAAGTGTATTTCTTGAGCTCATTAATAATGGTTATCAAATAGAAGCACTCTATGTATAAACTTGAGATACACTGTTTGTAAAAAAATTTGTGAGGCTTTTTAGTGAATTCTCTTAAAAAAAATTTACTAATGAGGAGATCGCGACTTTTGAATTTTGAAAAAACTTCTACAAATGGGCGCTATTTAGGACCCCTGGAACCCAAATCCGAGGTCGGCTTGAGACTTTATATGTTTATATAATATATATATATATATATATATATATATATATATATATATATATATATATATATATATATATATATATATATATATATACATATATATTTGTGTGTCACACCGATGCCTCAAAAAAATAATGCGCCCATGACGATCAAATTTAGTGAATAACTTTCTTCTGCAAGTGGCGTGGATAAGTTCGTTGTCCAGAAAAATCTGTTAAGTCCAAATAGATTAAACATTGCTTTGTTTTAATTAGACAGGCGGATTCCCCCATCTGTGCCAGTTCTGCACTGACTTTAAACGTATCTAATTTCGACCACGTTAATTGTAATGCATGTATGTAAGAAAAAAATTCGGGACACAGCAAGTGAGTTATGGTAGCGAATTTTTATTACAATCTGCTCAGTCCAAATAGATTAAACAATGTTTTGTTTAAATTAGATAGTCGGATTCCCCCGGTCCATACTAGTTCTGAGCTGACCTTTAAGGTATCGGATTTCGACCACGTAATGTTAGTGCATGTTTGTAAGAAAAGAAATACGGGACGCAGCAAGTGTGTTATGGTAGCAAATTTTTATTAAAATCTGCTCAGTCCGAATAGATTAAACAATGCTCTATTTTAATTAGATAGTCTGATTCTCTCGGTCTGTGCCTGTTCTGAGCTGACCTTTAATGTATCGAATTTCGACCACGTAAATATAATGCATGTTTGTAAGAAAAGAAATTCGGGACGCAGCAAGTGCGTTATGGTAGCGAATTTTTAATGAACGCTTCAAATTTGAATAGCTCAATTTGCTATTAACTTATAAGGTTCGTTGGCCAGGAAACTAGTTTTTTCTGGAACCGTTTAAGTTTATTTTCGAAACATTTTTGTACATTTTCAAACAATAAAGTTATTTTGATGAAACATGGCACATTGTTTCTACTATATACGTGATACTGGTACCCAAATTTGATGCCTTCTTTCTTTAAAAAAAAGACATATTTGTTATTAAAAACATTTTAATCAAAATTCACTACCATAACACACTTGCTGCGTCCAGACTTTTTATTATTTTAAAGTCAATGTTTCATAAACAATTTAACCTTCCGGATAATCGTGAAACTAAAATCAATTGAATGTTTTTCACCAATTTGGTTTTGAAATCCTAGAATATAGACTTGTGACTTAGTTAAAACCTTAACTCAGGTATGAGGGAGGAGGGTCTCTTCTTCTAAGCAAGGTCTTTATTTCAACTAGTCAGGAAGCAATTATTTTTAATCTTTCCCATCTGACTAACATTTTTACCTTTGTACTGTAGGACAACTCGATCTCATTTTTATTCTAGCTATTTAAATGGAAGCTTCACAACAGATATTAAAGGTCACAGTGACAAAGGCCCAATAGCCAGGTTCAGCCACTAAAGCTAAATCTAGCTAAAACCTGCAATCATTAACTTTAATTGAGCATATATTTTACCTAGATTCCTAATGCATAAATATTCAGTCCCAGTATTCGTTCCATTATAGCAAAAAAACGTTTTACACTTCTTTAAGGTTCAACATAATTTTATCCAGGTTAGGTTTTAAGACGATTTTCTGGTACGTATCTATTTCTAATTGCATATTTACAATCAGTTTTAGCAGATGGGAAGAGATACATGTTAGAAAAAATCAACCCACTTCAAAATTGTGTTGAACATTAAATTATTTGATACAATGGAATACATATGTACATATCTCAAAGTTACCTGCTCTTGCCATCTTTGGTATTCTTCACTCAACTTCGATACCAGTCCTTCAGCAGAAGATAATGTCTCGTTTGCTTTGTTAAGTCCAATCTCGATTTCTGCTGCTTCTTTTGTATATTCGGATAATTGCACTTTTAACTTCTGTACAGTTTTGTCGACATCAGATAATCCAACACTAAGTTCATCCAATTGAGATTCTGCTTCAGTGAGATTTCTTCAAATAAAAAATATAACTGATTAAAATCTACACCATTAAACAATGTTCAAAAGAGAGTTAAAACTTGTTAAATTTTCAACAAAGCCAGCATTGTAAAAATACTGCTAAGCCCACGCCAAGTTCGATCACATGCCAAAGTTTTTCTTAACCTATTTTTTGTCTCTTAGGGCTCGTCCGCGTCTTTGCCGCCCCGACAGCACCACAGCCTTTGGCTTATTGTGCATGCCCTTTGTCTTTTCTACTCCACCCATTCCAAAATCACTGTGCCTTGAACTAGTCTGCAGAGCATTTGGAAGGGTGAAGTTTTATATTGCTCTTCCACCGGTGTTAGGTTAGGTTAGGTTAGTTTGTGAGTGGTCCATATCGGTCCCTCCACCGCGACCATAAGGTCTATTGTGGCTCACGCCGGTGTAGACTGTCCGTAGATCAGTTGTCTTTTGCGGTCCAGAGCTTTACACTCACACAAGATGTCTTCATGCCAGGTCCTCTCGAACCGCCCCATTTTATGCAGCTCTTTCTTGACATTGGATCCCCTGGCAGTGCTCTTCGTCACGCCGAGGACTGGTTCTGGTCCCATAAATGGTTCTGCTGATCCTCTCTTCGCGAGACTGTCAGCTTCTTCATTGCCTTTGACCCCCGAGTGACCTGGCACCCAGATGAGGGTGACCTCATTCTGCCCAGCCAGGCCGCTCGTCTCTTCTCGGCATTCACTAACCAGCCTGGAATTTACCTGTCGGCTACTTAGGGCCTTAAGGACTGTCTGGCTGTCTGTGGCTATGAGGATCCGCTTGTTGGTGTAGCTCCTCCTCTTGTTCTCTCGCACGCAGTGCAAGATGGCATACATTTCAGCCTGAAAGACTGTTGCCTCAGCTCCGAGGGAAATACTGTGACTTACCCTCAGTCCTTCCGAATAAACGCCTGCCCTCGTCCCAAGCTCCGCGCCGGATCCGTCCGTGAACCAGATGAGCATATCCCGTGGTAGGCCCGGCGTCTCCCCCCGCCATGCTTCACGGTCGGGGATTACCACTGTAAACTTGTTTTTCCTGCAAATTCGCGGGCTCGCGAAGTCTCACCTCGTTTCAAGCATGGGCTCCTTCACGATCTCCTCATTGCAGGCTAGTCTGTATAGCCCTACCATGGCCTCCCCCATTATAACTAAATGTGTGTGTGGGGGGGAGTGTAGATCCAGCAACACCTCCATGGCGGCTGTTGGGGTTGAAGTCATGACCTCTGTATGCCGAGGCAAGCCATCCTTTGGATCTTGCCCAGTTTTTGTTTGGCACTGGATTGTGTCACCTAAGGCCACCAAACCAGTGCCGTGTATGTTAACGAGGGTCTCATCACCCTTGTGTACAGCCAGTGGGCCATACTAGGTCTCAGTTCCCATGTTTTTCCATATAGCCGCATAGTGACAGCAAGGTCATAACTGCCTCACACAGTATTTTTTCAATGTGACCATTCCAGGTTAGCTTAGAGTCCAATACGACTCCAAGATATTTTACTTTCCTGGCCATTGGGATGTTTCTACCTTATGGAGTGGGAGTTTTGTGGCTCTCCCACTTCCTCCTTCTCGTAAACGGTATGACGGTTGCTTTCTCAGGGCTCACCCCGAGCCCTTGGCCAATCATCCACCTTTCCACCACTTTCAGTGCTGTCTGCATGCGCTCCCACACTGACTGTGTAACCTTTCCTCGGATTATGATGACAATGTCGTCCTCATAGCCCTGTACCTCATACCTCCCTAGCAGGCTGCCCACGACTAGGCACCAGAGTAGGGGAGACAGAAAGCTTCCCTGCGGAGACCCCGCCGTGACCCCCGTCAGCAGAGTCACTCCCTCCTTACCTTTACTGTTTTCTTCTATTATACAGACATAACCTGTATGAATCTTTACCGCCAGGCAACACAGTCAGTGAGAAGTTTTATCATGAAGTTTTACGCTGTTTGTGTGAGCCAATCCAAATGGTTCCTGGATGTTACACCATATGTAACACATTGGCTTACTTGTTGCTATCAACTCGTTAATTTTTGGCCAAAAACAAAATAACTCTGATACTACAAGCTCCGTATTTATTGGATATAGTTCTGACACATTTTCTCATCACAAAGATGAAAAGAAAATGAAAAGGACAACAGAAGATATAAAGGCAAACTTGTGAGTTGAAGGCCATACCAAAAAGTGTGTTTCATGCACGCTTTACTGACTAAAAACAACATTGACATAAGAGTATTATAGCAGGTGGAAACAACTTTATAGGGGATCCTATCAGTATTGATAAATACATACTTTGTGATAAAAAAGCATATTCTTATTTCTATCTGATTATACCTCACAATTCCTTTTCAAGAGTACAATACAGTTTTCAAGTAATGTACTCTTTAAAAATCTACTGAAATAGTATCTATGTATGTCATTCAACAGTTAACTAAACTTGAACGTTTTAATCCACTCCATAATCAAACTTTGCTCTTAGCATTAAAACATTATTGAAATAGTCTTTGACATTACGACGCCAGTTTTAAACAATATTTTTTGTAAACGTATTAAGTAAATAAAGGCTTCTCTTGTTCCCAGAAATGCAATGGGAACAAGAGAAGCCTTGTTTGCCTTTAATGTGTTGACTCAAAGATGCAAGGACATCAATCAGCCGATGTATGTCTGTTTCCTTGACTACAACAAAGCATTTGATAGAGTCCGACACAACCACCTCATTCAGTTACTTAAAAGTAAAAATATAGACATGAAAGACATTAGAATAATAAATAATTTATACTACAGCCAGACGGCTCATATTAAGGTGCACAATGAACTCTCAGAAGAAGTAAAAATACAAGGTGTGAGGCAAGGATGTGTACTATCGCCGCTATTATTTAATCTTTACTCGGGAGAAATCATTCAGAGAGCGCTGGAAGAAACAACAATAGGAGTAAAGGTCAATGGAATACCCATTAACAATATCCAGTATGCAGACGACACCATACTCATTGCCGAAACAATAGAAGATTTACAGAGCTTAGTAAATCAAGTAGTGACGAGTAGCAAGGAGAGCGGACTTACCTTAAATATCAAAAAGACCAAATTTATGACCATTACAAAATCAGTTCAGCAACAGGAAAACCTATGGATTAACGGAGAACTAGTAGAGAAGGTCAGTAAGTACAGGTACCTGGGAACAACTGTCAATGAAAATGATGAGTACGCTGAAGAAATTAAGTCAAAAATTGGACAAGCCAGAACCATATTTAACAGAATGAGAAGCGTGTTATGCAGTAGAGATCTTAACTTACAACTTAGAGTCAGAATATTGAGATGCTACGTTTTCTCGGTGTTGTTGTATGGGATGGAATCATGGACGTTAAAGAAAGATATGAGTGATCGACTGGAGGCATTTGAGATGTGGTCATATAGAAGGATCTTGAGGATAAGTTGGGTAGACATGGTAACAAATAAGCACGTACTGGGAAGAATGAGAAAAGAAAAAGAAATATTGAACACAATTAAAATAAGGAAGTTGCAATATCTGGGCCACATGATGAGAGGAGAGAAATATGTATTGTTGCAGAATATTATGCAGGGAAAGATATGGTGAAGGAGAAGCAGAGGAAGAAGACGCATTTCCTGACTAAATAACCTGAGAAAATGGTACAACTGTAGTTCCGTTGAGTTGTTCAGAGCTGCAGCATCAAAAGTGAGAATAGCCATGATGATAGCCAACCTTCTAAGAGGAGACGGCACTTGAAAAAGAAGAAGTAAATAAAATCCATTATAAGGATAATGGATACTCTACTACAAGAAACTACAATGTCCAATAAAAATAATTATATTAGTACTTACTGCTGTAATCTACTTTGCTCTCTTTCTAATGGTTTGATTTTATTCAAAACATGGGAGTACTTAACGTTGGCTGCAACCCAAGCAGCCAGTGGTGCTGCTGCAACAGATGCCCTTTTTGCTGACTTGGGATCAAAGGAATCACTTTTAGCTGACATTAGACGCTCAACTGCTTGTCTGTTTTCAGATGTAATTCTGCTTGCATCAAAAGATCTAAAATAAACAGAAAAATTCTATGAATAAAACTTTTCAATGCAATACACTTCTAACAGCCTTCAATTAAACATTTTTATATTACACAGTGTCTTGCATTGGAAACAACTAAGAATTTTTTATGAAACACCTAAGCAACTTGTGGTTTTTTAGTGAATTTTTTTAATTATTATTTTGTTTATTGCTTTATGTACTACCTATTTTAAACGTTTTTTTTTTTCAATAAAATGTAAACAAAATAAAATACAAAAATTTCGAGATGCAGCACGTGTGTTATACTAGTGAATTTTCTTAAGAATTGTACACACATTATTACATGGCATATTAGTAAAATTAATACTTTGAACTTAGACAGACCTTGAAGATCGATTTTAGAGGTCCTAGTACGTGCACATTTAAAGAATTATTTCGAAAGTGTTACCATCGATATCTCTCTATTATCAAAAAAATCTTGTATTTTAACTCCTTTCGAGAAAAATTCACAAAACTCAATTTTCTATGATGTTAAAAAATTCAATTTTGCTATATCTGTAGATAGTGTAAGTCTCTTTAAAAGAAACTTGTATTACAAATTTCATTAAAGTTACAAAAGATTTCCAGAAGAAAACTTAATTCATATTTAGAAAAGTACCTAAAGTATCTGTCAAATTATAAACGTAGCAGTTATTCTCCCTTATTAATCGCCGGAATGATTTCGTTTTAGTCAACCTAATCAAACCGGTTTTTTTAATATCAATAATAACAAAATGTCTGCTGAAAATTATAATTTCAGGCTCAAAGGTGACAAAGTTATTCAGGCGTTTTAAGCAAAAATGAGGCCTTGTTCAAAAACATATGAAATCTGTGCACTACTGTTTCTTAGCGCCGCCTTGGCCATGTTGAAAAGTCGAGTAAAACATCCCAATTTGGAGTCGGGGGACGACGGTTCGAGACTCACCGGCAGCGGATGATTTTTCAAATCATTTCTGTCGTTGAGATCGAGCTTAGGGTGGATGGTAATGCACAATAGGCCAAGGGCTGCAGTGCTATCGGGGCGGGAAGGCCGCCGACGACCCCCGAGGGGGAAAAAACTACTGTTTCTTCAAATGTCAAAAAAAAAACAAAAAAAAACATACATTCATCAAAATGGAATCGATCACGCAACCTTTTGCGTACAAGGCAAGCACGCTACCACTGAGCTATCTAAGGATACATTAACTGAGGTTTTGTTTACATGATACCTTATATTGCCTTCATACCCGGGATATTATATTAAAAGTATACGTAACAATTAATTACAGAATTAGTAGAATTGCTATTATTTCTGAAGTTCGATACGTCTAGGTTTGACATGAATAAAGGAATAATTAAACGGCTTTACTACCAGATAATCGTTTATTTTTCAATCCTACACGTTTTGACCCGTATTGAGCCATCTTTAGGGGTTAAGACTAATTCCTGTCTTTACTTACAGAAAAAATGCTGTATGGAATGTTGCCAAGTTTTGGTTTTTCATCCAGTGTACTAATATTTCCAGACAAAAATAGCATTGAACAAGAAAACACGAACATCAGCAAACTTGAAGTAGCTAGAGAATGAATGTAAAGGACGCCTATTTTTTATTTTATGAAACTTCAAAATTGAGTCTGTGCACCTGTGAAACAAAATCTGAATGGAGACAGATTACTATACACTAGATTTTGTTATTGATACAAAATATTTTTGGTTTCGTGCGTTCCTCTGGTCATCAGTGGGACCCAAAATTTTCTTCTTTAAATCTCTATTACTTTTTTTCTTTTAACCTAGAGGTCTAAATTTTAGTACAGAGTATAATTTTCGGCGACATTTTCGGTCGAAATCTCACGATTGGTGGTTTGGGTAGTATGTTTTATGCCTGTTATTTATTTAGTTTGGTTACCGTTGATGTATGGTTTATACCTGTTGCATGAATCCATCTACGCGTGGCAGTTAAATACTCTGTCTGTCAGGCATTGGACTTTAACCACTAAGTCATTTCAATACATGTCTAAATATTGTGTATCAAATTACTTAAAATTCACAACATAAGTCTATTTACAAGTCTCATTCCAGTTACTCTGATACTTACAAAAATATAGCGTTTTCAAAAATATTGTTGTATATTTTTGGGAGAAAAAATGTCCGTTATAGCTGATATACGAACTCGTCCGGGGTCTTAATACAATGAAGATATATGTCAAGTTTCATTCAAATCAGTTGAGTATTTTTTGGGTTATTGCTCGAATACATACATACATACATACATATATATATATATATATATATATATATATATATATATATATATATATATATATATATATATATATATATATATATATATATATATATATACACACACGACGGCGGGTCAATAAGTCCGTGACTTTTTCAGTTTCCTGCCTCTTCACAGGAAGGGCAACACTGCTCCTGCCAACAAGCATCTGTCAGTTGACTGCTGTCAAATTTTGAACAAGCTGCGTCATTTAGTTTGTGTTAGATAGCCATTGAAAGCAGACAACCTCTTGAGTTATAACGAAAATGGAAAAAAGTGAATTTCGTGTGCTCATCAAACATTATTTTTTGCGAAAAAAAAAAAAACCATCACTCAAACCAAGGCTAAGCTTGATAAATACTATGGGGACTCTGCGCCATCAATTTCCATGGTAAAAAAGTGGTTTACTGAATTCGTTGCGGCCGTACAAGCACAAATGACGCCCAGTTGAAGTCGCTGCACCAGAAAGAATTGAAAAAATTCTTGATGTGGTGTTGGCCGATCGAAGATTGAAAGTGCGGGAGATTGTGGAAGCCATGGGCATATCACATGGCTCAGTTTCAATTTATTTTGCATGATCACTTGGGGATGAGAAAGCTATCCACAAAATGGGTGCCGCGTTTGCTCACAAACGCAATTGTGTGACAACTTCGAAGGAGTGTTTGGCGTTGTTCAACCGCAATAGGGACGAGTTTTTACGCCGTTTCGTAACCGTGGACGAAACATGGATTCACCACAACACACCAGAGACCAAGCAGCAGTCAAAACAACCAACTTATTGGACCGATTCAATGACGATTTGAAGAAAAAACGACCGCATTTGGCCAAGAATAAAGTTATTTTCCATCAAGACAATGCAAGGGTGCACACATGTGTAGTCTCCATGGCGAAATTGCATAAATTGGGCTACGAATTGCTCCCTCGCCCGCCCCTTTCTCCGGATTTAGCCCCGAGTGACTATTTCTTGTTTCCAAACTTAAAGAAATGGCTCGGTGAAAAGAGATTTGACTCCAATGATGAAATCATCTCACAAACAAATACCTATTTTAAGGACCTCGACAACTTTTATTTTTTGGAACGGATAAAAAAATTGGAGAAACGGTGGACGAAGTATATAGAGCTCAAAAGATGTTGAGAAATAGAATGATTTTTTGTCGAAAAAAAACCCTGTGTTTCATTCAAAAAGTCACTGACTTATTGACCTGCCCTCATATATATATATATATATATATATATATATATATATATATATATATATATATATATATATATATATATATATATATATATATATATATATATATATATATATAAACATATAAAAATATAAAAATATAAACGGACCTTGGTTTTGGGTTCTTGGGACCCAAATTCGCACTAGTCTGAGGAATTTTCTCAAAAGCTTTTCATCGTGACCTCGCTAATAGAGAATTTTTCTGAATGAAAATTCGCTAATATTATATTTCAAATGCCACAGCTAATCTAAATCTAACTAACTAATTTAAGACAATACACTTCTAACAGTCTTTAGTTAAACATTATGATATTACATAGTGTCTTGCATTGAAAAGAACTAAACATTTCCTATTAGAAACAAACAATTTTCAGTTGTTTCTTTTTTTTTTCCTGCATAATGTACTTTTAAATGATTTTTACTGACAGTGATAAAGTGAATGGTGTTTTTTCTTAAATTTTTAACTAGTATATAGTTTGCAAATAGTATAGTGGATATACCTTATTTCATCTTTAACACCTCTTTTAGATAAAAATATCTTCATGTTATTCCAAGAAGTATCTTGAATTCCCATAAGTCTTAGAACTCCTTCAAGTATATCTCTGATTATGTCAGGTGGTGCCCTTAACGATCTTATTTCAGATAAAGCTTCAGTTTTTATATTGCCAACAGCAGATCGTGCTTCCTGTATAAGTGGTTCAACATCCGCCAGTTCTTGTTCGATTTCATTTTTCCTAAAAAATAAAACATCTCATTTTATTTGTTTAAGTACAGCATTTTGCTACCAATGAAAAAGCCATTTATAAAGGTTACATACAACACTGTTTCCGGTAATGACAGATGCATATGTAGAGAAGTATAAATGCAAATTAAACAAATTTACATGGGATTAAAATTAGCTATGTACAGTGTTCAATAATAAGATATCAAATGTGTTATGAATTCTAGAGGAAAAATAATAATGAACTACTAGTTTAAAAATAGAATTAAAAGAATAATAACGGTTTTAATCACAATAGTAAGAAACATTACTAGAACGGGGTCGTAACACATCATCAAAAGTCACAATTTTGATGTATAGACATTAATTATTGATGGTAATAAAAGAACTCTATGGAAAAATTTGGAAGTTTTTTGTTATAGTAGATTTTTTTATGAAGAAATGATAATTCACCTGTCAAAATGATTACTTTAAAGCCCGTAGTTTGTGATGTACTAGCCTCAAAGCATCTGATTGGTCAAGGTTTCGTCTTAAAATTCTAAATCTGAATTACCAGCAGAGTTTCTGCAATGCCATCATAAACATCATCAGTCATTCTAATATGTTAATTAAAATTAAAAGGACCACCCACAGCTGTCAGAAGAGCGACTAATCGCAGAAATTAGTCGCAGAACTTTCAGTGACACAAGGAAGTGTGCAAACCGCTCGCCGCCAACGCAAACTATGTGTGTTTTGTGATGTAATTGAAATTTAAATTCATAAACTCACTTATTGCAATATTTGATAATTTTTTCTGCGATATTAGACAACTTTAAAGAAAAATAACTGATGTGTCAGGCTCATATTCATACGAACTTTGGAAATACACAATAAAAAAAATTGTGTTACAACCCCATTGTCTGTCAGGTCTCTACAACAATAAAGAAAAAAGTTCGGGATGCAGCAAATGCGTTATGGTAGCGAATTTTCGTGAAAATGTTTTTAATGGAAAATATGTCTTGTTTTTGCAAGAAGGACATTTGGTTGATAGTATAACCTATATATCACTAATAACGTACCATATTTCATTAAAATAGCTTTGTTTTTTCAAAAAGTACAGGGCTTTCATTAATTCCCGAACCCCATGTGACTGGATTCTGCCTCTCTCTTAGTGGAATATGATTTTATGAGTTGGCAGTCAAAAAGTAACCAAAAAACCACTAGACTAGGGACCCTAAAGTTACTAAATCAATTGACAGTTCAGTCCATTGGCGCTCAATTCCCTTTTGACGGTTATTTTGTATGTATATTGTGCATTCTCCAAGTTCGACCAGTATTTACCTTCTTCAAATAATTTTCTATCTGTTGGACAATAAAAATAAACAGTTTTTATCAAAACTTAACATTTTCATTGCGTTTTTACGTAAGTTAAAAGTGTAGGTATGTTAAGGTTATGTTGTTGACGATATTTGACATCGCATGGAAAGAAGCCCTACCAAATCTGTTTGTCGGTAATCTGCCCAAACAGGTACATATTTGTTACATGTTACACAATACACATCCCTAAAACCGTAAATTAGAAGTTTAAATAATCGCATGTCAATTTGTTTACGTACATTACAAAATTTTGATATTTATACAAAATAAAAGTAATATTGTATTATGTTTTTAATTTATTTTTTTAACAATCAATAACAGTAAACCATACATGAACAGACTAAATAATAAATACATTTAAGACATTTACTGTTTCAACTTATTATAATTTTTATATTTTTTATAAAACCCCAAAGGAAATATAAGACAACACTGGCATCTTAGGGATTTCATTAATTCAGGTTGTACAACCGTGTATGCCGGGTTGCCTAACTTAAGCGGTCACGTGGGGTTCGGGAATTAATGAAAGCCCTGTACAAACATTTTCCAAAAATAAACTTTAAAAGTTTTGGAAAAACTGGTCTGATTTTCCTGGCCAATGAACCTCTTTAAGCTATTTACACACGTGACAAGATATAATTATTCACAAACAGCTTTAGGACGAAAATTGAAAAAAAAAATTATGATAATTTCTTTTACATAAATTGTCTTCAGTAATGTTACCCTAAATTATATTTTTCACAAAAATTCTACAACTTTTTTTTGTACCTTACTAAACAGTTATTATTAATTACCAACATATCACAACAATCTTACAAAAAATGATTTCCACAGAACCACTAAAAACATATCAGTAAAAACTTTTCAAATTCAGCCACTATTTGAGACTACCTGTATATGGCAGCTCGATTTTTTCGACGAGTAATACAAATAAATAGTTCTCTGAATACGTCATTTTCATGGGGCTCCGCTATCTGTTGATAAACAAGCCATATCACAATTTGTGATATGCGTTTGAAATATGTGCCAAAAACGTAAAAAGTTGCAAAACAATTTAAATAACTCAAAAACAATGAACGATTTTTTTTCCTTACAAACATGCATCATAATTTGGTGGAAAACACGAAAATGCAACAGCATAAGGAGTACTAAGTGAGTAGCGAACGTGTCGCCACCTAGTTCGGAACCAAGTACTTGTTGTCACGCCCGCTCCAAATAATACAGAATATTAAAAATAGAGACGGTATACAACTAACTAACAATTTAAAAAATTGTTAGCCCTGGCCCATTTCTACCCCAATATAGGGACAAAGTGTGTAAGACACTTTGTCCCTATATTGGGGTAGAAATGGGCCAGGGCTAACAATTTTTTAAATTGTTAGTTAGTTGTATACCGTCTCTATTTTTAATATTCTGTATTATTTGGAGCGGGCGTGACAACAAGTACTTGGTTCCGAACTAGGTGGCGACACGTTCGCTACTCACTTAGTGTTTTGAGACTGGCTATACGATAGCCGTGTTATTTTTGGTGCATTTTTGCTGCAATTAGTATACCGTACTGAAGAGCTCTAATGAGAGCGAAACCGGTCTACGGTTCTAATTGTTGCGAGAATGCATCTAGTCTTAAGCATAAGGAGTGTTCCATTAAAAAAATAAAGCGTGTATCACCAATGACTTATGGGCATTCTGTAATTGTCAAAATAAGTTGATAAGATACAGCTTGAGACACCCTTTAATTAACGTATATACAGAATGAGGGTCTATTGAAATGGATTTTCTGAAAATATTTTAGTAAAATGAAGGACAGTGATGGTTGAAGCTGAAACTGAAGGCTTTGTGAAACACACTTATTAAGATATTTCTTCGACATAATCCGTATTTGCTTCAAATTCTCTGTCTGAAAATTGCAAATTTTGATGTTTCAAGAAGAAAAATTATAACAAAATATTTTTATCCCTTGTATGTAATATTGAATTGGTTTTGTTGATCACACAAACTATTTTGTTCTTGTGCTTTCCTCTGATCACCAGTGGCACACAATTTTTTTTCTTTAAATGCCTATAATTTTTTTGTGTTCTAACTTGGGGATTTGAATTTTGGTGTGTAGGGTAAGTTTGGTAGTAGAAACATATATGCCAAATTTGGTCGTGATAGCTCTGTTATTTTCGGAGATACAAAAATTCTCCAGTTTACGAAAAATTCGCTAAAAAAAAACGATTCATATAAAGCACATAGAACAGCTGTTTAATATCACTGGCTATGTTAATTTTTTAAAATATAGTAAAGGATATTATCAAACCAGTTCCACTATTTAACGTTATCCTTGTACATTTGTTTTATAGAAAAACTTTGCAAACAGAATTTTTGCTCTTTATTTGCTATAGCTGGAATTTCATCCATAAATATCAAAAAAGTAAAATAAGTTTGCAAGGATGTTAGTTGGTTGACCTACTATTAAGCCAACTAAAATTCACGAGATAAAAATTATGTACTCACCGTTTCATAAGCTGTATATTTTCTTTTTCTGTTTTCATTTTTAGCACCTCCATTTCTTCTTTATGTGAGTTTGCATTTTTCATGGTGTTGCTTATCATCTCCAGAGCCTGATTAGCTTTTGCCTGCTTTTCAGCTAACTTTTCTTGTTGCTTCATTGCGTCTTCCTTCAAAACGGAAACTAAATTTTTTGCTTCTGTTATTTTTGAAACGCCACTCTAAAAACAAACGAATAACAATAATATACACCAGTAATTTTATGATCATTTGAAAAACCACCTTCAGTTTATTTTTAATCGTGCTAATAACATTGAGTTTTTCAGAGTATATATTAAAATACATTCTGACCATCATTATGAAACTGTATGGAGCTGGTATCTTTAGTTTCACAGTGTCAAACAACTTAATGAATCCATCAGTAACTGGTATTTGGTTAGCTTTGTCAGCATTTTGATTCATCCTGTAAAAAGGAGTTGTACATGTAAATCTCTTAATTAAATTTAATTGAAATAATAAGAAATACAAAAGCCTCAAAAAATGCACCGGTCAAAAATGCCCGTAAAACGGAAAACGTTTATTTTAGCTTTTGGGGATTTGAAATAATTGTGAAGTTTTTTAATTGTGAAATATCGGCCGCAGTTATGGAAAATGACAGACATTAAATTAAAAATATGCCAAGTGATTGCTATTTAACTGGGGATTGTAACGTTTGCGTTTGTTACTGCTTTAAATATCCAAAATAAAACCGTAAGAGACCTAACTAATGGCCGACAATCCAATATCTGTAAGGCAATTCATGTTTTGATTTCAAAAATTATTTGATGAAAAGTCGCCAATGTTTAACTACCCTGAACACCATACTGCATTTTAAATGTGTACGTTAAAATTCAATATATGTTTGCCATGGAAAACTACCTCGCATTATTACTGAACGAATATTTCCAAGAAATAAACATCATTGCTACTGGCTCTAAAATTTTCCGATCTGTGATGTCACCCAATGACCATTTTAAAACCGTTGAACAAGTTGCCGGCAAGACCTTCAACTCTAGACACGGGGGGTGAGACGTCAGGAAAGCATGGCGAGAGCGGAACGACACAGATGTTACCTCGCGAACTTTCTGCCTGGCGCCTGTCGAATAAACACCTTTTAGTTTCGGTGGCTATTAAATTATCTTAAAACGGGGTGATAATATTCTTTCTGTTATCGGTACTACCTAGTAATTGTTGTCAATGATTATTCAAAGTAATTTAAATGATTTTCGAGTTTAAATAAACATCGTATTCAGCATGAAAACGCGAGCTAACCTGTGGTTCTTTGTTTCTTCCTGTTGATTTCTTGCCTAAATCAGAAACGTTCCTGATTATTGCCGAACTGTAAGTCAATTGGTGGTGAATTTCACTTAAGCAAATTCACCTTTTAATTGGGATTTGCAAAGTTTCCATCAAGCAAATTCAGAACATCGACATAGGTGTCAAATGGTCTTATAGTATCGGAGCAATCAATCCACCGGCTCAACAACTGCTAGTGGGAAGTACTACTCATTTTCCCTAGTTTCTTCTCTCTTATTGGAGTCTGGGATCTGTGTCAGGCACTCATGATTGACCCCACCTGGAAAGCATCTTCACAGTGTCATCGGGTAACTTAATTCAGGAAGACTGGTGAGTCTAAACAAATCTTTTCTCTGAATCAGCAGAATTTTCATGCCGAAATGTAACATCTGAAGTTTTAATAACCCGAACTTTCAAAATCACGCAATCGGGTTTGAGCTCAAACAATGTCAGGGAGGTGCTGTCAGCATAACTATATATTTCCTGTTTAATCTCTAAGTTTTGTGAATTTAAACACATAGTTTTTTTTTAATTGTAATTAATTTTGTCTGTAAAATATCTAACCTATACATTCTCTTTAATATCTCTTATTTTTCATAATTAATGTAGAAATTTCACGTAGGAATATATTAAATAAATTTCTTTTATGAGTCTCACTCAAAGAACTGGCCAGTTAATTCACTAGAAAACCTAGCAATTGATTGACAAACGTCAAGTAATTTACCTAATCATTTGTGTTTATTTTTGAGTGATACCCTAAGTGATTAACAGTAACATTTTAGTAATATGCAACTATCCTTATCTTATTGTTTTGGCATATGTATGTAAATTAATAATTTCTTGTTCTTGAAATTCTTGCTGTTTATTTGATTTCTATTTGTGTGCAATCAATGTTTATTTGAGATTTATCAATCATTTTATTTCATTGTATTCGCTATTCCAAATTTAATTTATATGAATAAATTCAATATTTTGTTACATTAACATATCTGTTTAATTGAAGAGAAATTCCTCCCTAGTATCTACTTTCTTTTTGACGTCGGCACAAACAATTTATTCTTACTATTATCTAGATATCTAAATTTTTATGTAACCTGGCACTAGTCTGGAGAGACCAGAAATATAGGACTCCAGGCAGTGTGAAGCAAACAAAGGAAGAAAACGTGAGTATCAAACTACATCCAGATCTGTCAACCTTCTAAAAAGTGCTGCTAATCTTAATAAATTTGATAATCTGATAGATAACTACTTTAGGGTAGGATGTTATAGGCAATTGTGACCTCACCATTGAGCAGATCGGTATCCACCTGAGGTCAATCACAATATACCAAGGTTCTTGTACTTAAAGCTTTTCTTTGAATGAGGTAACAAGATTCAATAAATTATTAAAATACACTATATTTGTAGCTTTATGAACGGGCCCCAAATACAGTTTTAGCGCAGCATAGATATATTATGCTGTCGCATAATATAGTAGAAATGAACACAAAATCAAGCCAAGTCTCTATAAAAATGATTCTAAAATAGTCTATTTTATCTTTAAACTTAAACATAATACGTCATAAAAGACCGAAACAGTCATGGGATGTGTTTCAATGGTAATTCTACTAATTCTGTAATTAATTGTTACGTATACTTTTCATATACTACCCCGGACATGAAGCCTGTGTCAAGTATCATGTAAACGAAACCTTAGTTGACGTATTACCAGATAGCTCAGTGGAGCATGCTAATCTAGTACGCAGAAGGTTGCCTGAATGTGTTTTTTTATATTTTATTTTGACATTTGGAGAAATAATAATGCACCGATTTTATACAATTTTGAACAAGATCTCATTTTTGTTTAAAAAGCCTAAATAAGTTTGTCACCTTTGAGTCTGAAATTATAATTTTGTTATTGTTGATATTGAAAAAATCGGTTTGATTAGGTGGACTAAAACGAAATCATACTGGCGATTAATAAGGAAAAATAACTACCACATTTATAAATTGGCAGATACTTTACTTTTCTAAATTGAATTAAGTTTCCTTCTGGAAATGTTTTGTATAACTTTAATGAAATTTGTAATACCATTTTCTTTTAAAGAGACTTACACCATCTACAGATATAGCAAAATTTAGTTCTTTAGCTTCATAGAAAATTGAGTTTTGGGCATTTTTCTCAAAAGGAGTTGGAATGCAAGATTTTCTTGATAATAAGAGATAATATTGATGGTAACACTTTCGATAGAATTCTTTAAATGTGCACAACCACCAACAGTCCCCAACGTCGCGCATAAAATGACTGATATCATTTTCAAAACTAAAAAGGTACAAAAGATGCTCTCTTCTCTTAATACCAGGAAAGCCTCTGGCCTTGACGAGATCCCAGCAATTGTTCTCAAAAAATGCGCACCAGAACTTGCTCCTGTCCTGACTCGTCTGTTTCAGATATCTTACAATAAAGGCATATTCCCTAGTAACTGGAAAACTGCTTGAGTACAACCCATCCCCAAGAAAGGATCCAAAGCGCTTCCTAGCAACTACAGGCCTATTTCTCTCCTTTCAGTCATCTCTAAAGTGATGGAAAAGTATATAAACACCGAACTACTAAAGTTCCTTGAAAAACACAGTCTAATCCACGACAGGCAGTATGGATTCCGTCAGCGCAGATCGACTGCCGACCTCCTTTCCTTTGTCACCCATCCTTGGAACAAGTCTATGGAACAACACGGTGAATCCCAGATTGTTGCTCTAGACATATCCAAAGCATTCGACCAGGTCTGGCACGCAGCGCTGCTTAATAAACTTCCGGCCTATGGCCTACCACCAAAACTTTGTACCTGGACAGCAAATTTCCTCTCCAACAGGAGCATATCTGTTGTTGTGGATGGCCATTCCTCTAAACTGTATCCAATTAATGCAGGAGTTCCTCAAGGTTCAGCTTTAGCCCCCTTTTTTTTTTGTTCCCTCAGGGCTCGTCCGCGGTCTTGCCGCCCCGATAGCACCGCAACCCTTGGTTGATTGTGCATACCCCTAGTCTTACTCCACCCATTCCAAAATCACTGTGCCTTGAACTAGTCTGCACAGCGATTGGTAGGGTGAAGTTTTATATTGCTCTGTCTCCAGTCTAGAGTGACCGTAGATCAGTTGTCTTTTCCGGTCCAGAGCTATACACTCGCACAAGATGTGCTGGGCTGATTCCTCCCCCTCGCCGCAGAGTCTGCATGCGAGGTCCCCTTCGAACCGCCCCATTTTATGTAGGTGTTTCTTGACGGCCATGTGTCCCGTCAAGAGACCTGTTGTGTTTCTGAGCTGTCCTCTGCTAAGGTTTAGCAGCTCCACAGTTCTCTTTGAACTGGGTCCGTCAATTATTGACTTCCCATGTCTGAGCTCTGGACAGTCCGCCCAGTAAACCTTGTGTTGGTTTCTGACCCAGGACTTAATGGCTCCCCTGGCAGTGCTCTTTGACACGCCCAGAGCCGGTTCTGGTCCCATAAATGGTTCTGCTGACCCTCTCTTCGCGAGACTCTCAGCTTCTTCATTGCCTTTGACCCCCGAGTGACCCGGCACCCAGATGAGGGTCACCTCATTCTGCCCAGCCAGGTCGCTCGTCTCGTCTCGGCACTCACTCACCAGCCAGGAATTTACCCGTGGGCTACTTAGTGCCTTAAGGGCTGCCTGGCTGTCTGTGGCTATGAGGATCCGCTTGTTGGTGTAGCCCCTCCTCTTGTTCTCCCGCACACAGTGCAGGATGACGTACATCTCGGCCTGAAACACCGTTGCATGGGCTCCGAGGGAAATACTGTGACTTACCCTCGGTCCTTCCGAGTAAACACCTGCCCCCGTCCCACGCTCCCCGCCAGATCCGTCCGTGAACCAGACGAGCGCGTCCCGTGGTATGCCCGGCGTCTCCTCCCGCCATGCCCCGCGATCAGGGATTTCCACTGTGAAGCTTTAGCCCCTACTTTGTTTCTTCTCCACATCAATGACCTCCTCTCTAGCACATCCAACCCAGTTCACAGTTACGCGGACGACAGCACCCTCCACTCAAACATACAATATTCTAAGCCTGTCTCTTTAGCCCAATTAGATGAGGATCGCAGACTCATGGAGGGTTCTGTCTCCGTAGACCTCCAAAAAATATTAGACTGGGGAAGTAGAAATCTTGTACAATTCAACCCCACCAAAACTAAGTCTTGCTTTCTTTCTCACAAGATATACTGCAGCCCTAGACCCATCACAATGAACAACCAAGTTATTCAAAGTAATGAGTCCTTTTCTCTTGTTGGCATTTCTGTGGATCGAAATCTTAATGTTACATCAATTGCAGAAGCGGCTGCTAAGAAATTGGGTTTCCTCTTCCGGGCTCGCAAATACTTTTCACCAGCTAATCTCTATACCTTATACACTTCACAAATAAGGCCAAACCTCGAATACTGCTCCCACATCTGGGGTGCAGCAGCCGCTTCTACACTCGCTATCCTGGACTCCATTCAAAAGAGAGCTATACGTCTCATCGGTGACCCTACCCTCACCCAAAGGCTTCCATCCCTTGCCCACCGACGTGCCGTTGGTGACCTCTCTCTCTTTTATAGATATCTGCACGGGCACTGCTCAGAGGAGCTTTCCCCCATAATTCCCCCACCTGCTGCCCCCAGCAGATCTACCAGAGGAACAGAGCGAATGCACCCTTTTACTGTCCAGGTCACCAGACATAGAACATCTTGTTATGCCCGCTCTTTTGTCCCGAGGACTTCCAAGTTGTGGAATTCCTTGCCGGCACATGTTTTTCCTTCTCCTCCGAACCTCCAAACCTTCAAGTCCAGAATTAACAAGTTGCCTCTTTCCTCCTTGTCAACACCCACGGTACGATAGTATTTAGGCTGTAAGCCCTCGTGGTGTTGTTGACATAAAAAAAAAAAAACGTACTAGGATCTCTAAAATCGATCTTCAAGGTCTGTGTAAGTTTAAAGTATTAACTTTACTAAAATGCCGTATATGTGGGGTTAAGGAGTCGCAAGCCAAAGGACTCCAGGGGGCAAGCTGAGGAAGTGGAAATAACAACATAAACTTTCGATGAAGCTTTCCCCAAGACCGTCATGCGCGGTGAAAAGCTGCATCCTGCATGAGGTGACCCTGCTAATAACTAAACATGACGGATCTAGACAAGGAGGTCGAACTAAACTCCCCTAATCTACGGTGTCACGTGACCCGTGCCTAGGGATGGATGGCACCAGGGCGATGATGTCGTGAACGGAACCTCTGGAGTACCGGGCAACCCTCCAGAGTAACCCACCTTGCACAATGAAGAAGCTGACAGTCTCGCGAAGAGAGGGTCAGCAGAACCATTTATGGAACCAGAACCGGCTCTGGGCGTGTCAAAGAGCACTGCCAGCGGAGCCATTAAGTCCTGGGTCAGAAACCAACACAAGGTGTACTGGGCGGACTGTCCAGGGCTCAGACATGGGAAGTCAATAATTGACGGACCCAGTTCAAAGAGAGCTGTGGAGCTGCTAAATCTTAGCAGAGGACAGCTCAGAAACACAACAGGTCTCTTGACGGGACACATGGCCGTCAAGAAACACCTGCATAAAATGGAGCGGTTCGAAGGGGACCTCGCATGCAGACTCTGCGGCGAGGGGGAGGAATCAGCCCAGCACATCTTGTGTGAGTGTATAGCTCTGGACCAGAAAAGACAACTGATCTACGGTCAGCCTAGACCGGAGACAGAGCAATATAAACCATCACCCTACCAATCGCTGTGCAGACTAGTTCAAGGCACAGTGATTTTGGAATGGGTGGAGTAAGACTAAGGGTATGCACAATCAATCAAAGGTTGCAGTGCTATCGGGGCGGCAAGGCCGCGGACGAGCCATGAGGGAAAAAATATATGCCGTATAATAATAGTGTACAATTCTTGTGAAAATTCGCTACTATAATGCACTTGCTGCGTCACGAATATTTTATTTTACTGCAGTCTTGTGCAATTGCAGCAGATTATTTCATTAGGCTTTTTCTTACACATATTTTTTGTTATACAGACTGTCAATGTGAAGCAACTTACTTGTCAATTAGAAGATTCGGAATTTTTGTAAATGTCGATTCACTCCAGGAAGATTTCCATAAGATTGTACATGTTTGTAACAGCACTGGGCAGCCCTCAAAGATGGCCCATAGATTTTCATTATCAGCATCCAAACAAACAATTACATGCAGGTTAAGTTTCACTCCTGAAATTGACCGAGCATTATCACGAATTTATTTTAAATAAATATACCGTACTTGCTGCAAAAAACTGCAACAAATCCCCTTCAAAGTTTTCTCTTGCAGCTTCTTCTTTAAGACCCATCACTAAAGAATCTATTTCTGTTGTTGTAAATAAGCTCGGTACCTGGAAACATCCCAAATGTATAACATAAGAATTATTGTATTAGCATATTTGCTGTATCTTTTAAATATTACAAAATTAATTTTGTATTAAAATGTAAAAAAAATTAAACTAATTTTTCCCCACACTGTGAGTCAAAATAAATAAAGTATAGTGATGAGAAAAACAGAGAAAATAATTACAATTACATTATTCAATGTGCTGAAGGCTGGAGGGTGTGTTAAGAAAAAGCAAACTAAAAGTTAATACAGGGTCGCCACTTACAAACAAAACAGGAAAAAATCGCTCAGAGGTAAATTTTGCTTTCAAGGGGGAAGACGTTTAGACCTATTTTCAACATGGTAACACCAACCTGTAAGTGGTGGTGCAATCCAACCCTAAAATATGAAACGACACATCATTTGAGAGCTGGTGTTAATCTCTTTTCAAAGATGTCTTAGTTTTTAAAGCTGAAGCAGTTGGTTCGAAAAAATTGACTCCCAAAGATAAGAAAGGGTTTTCTTTAAATTGCGACAAATATCGTCGCGTTTTGATCATTGCTTTATCTGCTTATCACTTACGAAGAAGTAAGTTAACAATTTTTATAATAAACAATTTGCATGGATTTTCTATTACATGAATTTAATATTTACCTAATGGTTTTTCATACATAGAACATTATTACATGCATGAAAATACCCAAAAACATATATAGTGGTCACAAAAATACTTTTAAAATCAAAAAATTGTTCCAAAATGGAAGGAAGGAAATTGAGAACGGTAAAGAGAAGAAAGGAAACAAGGACTTCATCAAATCAAAGAATATTTATGAGCTGGGAAGAGGAGAATCAGAAAGTGACACCGATAGTGAGAAGTTTTTTGTGAATTTGTTGCATCGTGTTAGATCTGTGAACAAGTGCAGAAAAGCTGAAAGCGTCTGGAAACAAACAATCAGGTTGTGAAATCATCAGGTCGATTTTAAACTTGACACAAGAGCTGACGTAAGTGTCTTACCAATGTCAGTGGTAAAAAATTTAAGCTAGAAGGGTTTTTGAGGCCCACTAGAATCACACTTGTTTCATATGGGAATAAAAATTTCAAGATCAAACCATTTGATGAACTTAATTTAATGTGTGAAGTCAACAGTGTCAAATCCCAGATTAGGTTCCTTGTGGTGGACGCAGCGAATCAAGTACCTTTACTGGGATTGCCGGGATGTCTGGCCTTAAAGTTAATCAAGCGATTAGCCAGCATTAATCAGAGCTTAGGTAAAAATTTTGGAATCTCTTGATACAGTTAAAAAATATTAGCGCTCTGTTTTTGATGGAGTAGGAGAATTTCCGACGTCACACTATTTGACTCTTAGAAGTGAAGCTATACCACGTATTCAGCCCCAGAAGGGTTCCTCGAACACTGCATGAGAGATTTAAATCAAAACTTGATCAGCTAGAAAAAGACCAGATCATTAAAAAAGTAGAGAAACCTACTGAGTGGCTGAATCCGTTGGTAATAGTTGAAAAAAAAGGGTGATTTGAGACTGTGTTTAGACCCTAAACATCTGAACAAAGCTATACAACGTGAATATTTTCTAATTCCTAATGCGGAAGAAATAGCTGTTAAATTGTGTGATAAGGAGTATTTCATTGTTTTAGATATGAAAGATGGATACTTTCAGGTCAAAATTGATAGTTGTAGTTCAGATTATACGACTTTGGTACGCCATTTGGGCATTATCAACTTTTGAGGCTACCATTTGGCATAACATCAGCCCCAGAAGTCTTTGCGAGGAAGAACTTATATTTGGTGATTTAGAAGGCGCAGGACCTTATTTTGATGACCTAATTGTAACTGGAAAAGACGAGAAAGAACATGATCAAAATTTACAAATTGTACTTGAACGTGCGCTAAAGTACAACATTAAATTTAATAGCTCCAAAATACGGTGTGTGAAATTTATGGGGCAAATTTTCTCGAAAGAAGGGGTAGAACCGAACAATGCATCTGTCAAAGCAATTTTAGAATTACCTACCCCAAGAACTAAAAATTAACTTCTTAGAATCTTTGGTATGGCCAAATATTTCGGCAAATTTGTGCCTAATTTGTCAAAGGTGTCTGCTCCACTAAGAAACCTGACCCAACAAGATACTAAGTGGGAATGGAATAATAGTAATCAGCAATCTCTTTCCCATCTGAAATATTTGCTGACAAAAGTACCTGTACTCAAGTTTTTTCATTCTAAGAAAGATATAGAAATAGAAACTGTGCATCTAAAGAAGGACTGGGTGCATGTTTACTTCAGGAAGGTCATCCAGGGGCTTTTGCAGCTCAAAGTTTGACTTCTACCAAACAAAAATAGCACAGATTGGAAAATAAATATTGGTAATTGTATTTGCGCTGCAGAAAATTCATTATTTTGTATATGGTCTGAAAGTGCAGGTTCACTCGGATCACAAACCAATGGAAGCTATATTCAAAAAAGACTTAGCATGCATTTCACCAAAACTGCAAAGAATGAGATTGCGATTACTACATTACGACATAGCTGTGTTACAAGCCAGGAAAGTACCTGTTCATTGCAGACACATTTTCTAGGGCATTTCTGCTGGAAAGGGCATTGAAATCAGATGATGAATTCAATTTTGCCGTACAATCACTAATAAAAAGCATTCCAATGGCGGACAAGAGGAAAGCACAATTCAGAATGGAATTAGACAGAACGACCTGCAGATTTTTGTATTGAAGGCTGGCCAGAAAAGGGATTTAATGTACCGCAGTTTGTAAGACATTATTTCAAAATTAAAGAAGACCTCACCTTTATGGAGGGATTATTGGTGTTTTCCAATAAAGTAGTAGTCCCAAATCGCCTTGGTTTTGAATGTTAAAACTGCTTAATGAAGGACATATTGCATCGAAAAAACAAAATCCCGAGCATGTCAGATACTCTACTGGCCAGGTATGAATGATGATATCGCATCTTATACAAAGAAATGCAAAATTTGTAAGCGAAATGCCAGACAACAAAATACAGCGGTTGGGCATCAATATCTTTTCTTTGGCAGGCAAAAGTTATCTTGTCATCTTTGATGCGTACTCAAATTGGCTCGAACTTCGGCCAATGAAATACAAGTCAATCACTTCAGTCATTACAAATTTAAAGAATGTACTTTCTAATTTTGGTTTAAAAGGAATTATAACATGTGACAATGTTCCCTTTAATAGCTTCCATTTCAAAAACTTGCAAACGATTGTAATTTTGAAATCATTACCCGAAGCCCTAACTATCCACAATCCAACAGCCTTGCAGAAAAGGGAGTAGTAATTGGTAAAAATATAGTAAAAAAATCATTGAGGGATGAGAATGAGGATATTGATACAGCTTTGTTGCAATACCAAAATAGCCCTCTGAAAAAGATTGCATATTCTTCATCTCAGCTTTTAATGGGCCGAATTTTCAACTCAAAAATACCTGTTAGTGCTGAGTGATTGAAACCCAGATTGTGTCAAAAGATCAATGAAAAACAGAAATGAGCAGGAATTATATAAGAAATTTTACAACAGGATAAGTGTCGACTTAAAACCATTAGCCGAAGGAATGGATATTACACTGTATGATCATATTCAGAGGAAGTGGGGACCAGGAAATATTATTAATCATTAGCCTTCACCACGTTCGTATATGATACAGAATAAATATGGTGATATTGTCAGGCGTAATAGAATTGACTTGCAACAGTCATCAAATAAGTTCCAACCTGAACTCACTCCCTCTGAAATCCTACCAGAGTCTCCTAAGTATAGGACCACGGAGGACCAGCCCCCTACCTCTTTCAATAGTCAAAGTGACACTGTTACTGGTCCTGAAATATTACGTAAAAATGATAAGACTTCAGAGCCAGTAGACGATTGTATGAGGTCTGGTCGTCCAATATGGGCTCCTGATATACTAAATCTATAAGAGGAAATATGTAATATATGTATGAAGGCTCCATCTGTTCTGCATCTGATGCCAGTCTCCTAAGTATAGGACCATGGAGGACCAGCCCCCTACCTCTTTCAATAGTCAAAGTGACACTGAAACTGGTCCTGAAATAGTACGTAACAGTGATAAGACTTCAGAGCCAGTAGACAATTGTACAAGGTCTGGTCGTCCAATAAGGGCTCCTGATATACTAAATCTATAAGAGGAAAGATGTAATATATGTATGAAGGCTCCATCTGTTCTGCATATGATGCAGTCGATCTAATCTATAGAGAAACATGCATTAATGTACTTTTATCTATTATCTAATTATTAGTTCATGAGAACACGGATGACAGGACACATCATACACAGAACAGACGCCAGAGTTGAGGATAGAAATGGACGGGCGTTGACCCCAGTACTAAGTTGTAAGTTAGATATAATATACGTTAATTACAAGTGTAGTGTTGTTTTAATTAGTATATTCGACCATATAATACAACATATAACAGTCTTTTGTTACTTTGTAAGCTTACATTACCTCTCCAGAGAAGATCAAGGTGTTGACTACATTCATTATCATATCTGCATTCATTATATGGTCTTCTAATAAGAGATACACTTGCTGGGAATCAAAACCTGCAGCTTGCATTGCCTGCAAACAAAAATCATATTCCATAAGATAATTTTATAACAATTATTATTTAAAGAATATGATTATAAAATAAAATAGAATTGTTGATGAACTTCAGACTTGACTTCTGTGGCCAAACTCGCTTGACGATACATTCCACCAAGTAAATTTTGCTACAGCAGAATAGTATAATCGACATGGTCCATCTGTACCAAATCTGAATGTCTAATATATAGAAATGCATTTTAGCACTTTTTAAACACATTGCACGAACAGAGCAGTATGACATTTGGCATAGTTAAAATTTATATGGAGGAGTGTAGATAAAATTTATGTACAACTAGATTAAACAATGTTTTGTTTTAATTAGATAGTCAGATTCTAGTCCCGTCCCAGCCAGTTCTGAGCTGACCCTTAATATCTGACCTGTCAATGTTAAACACATAAGAGTCTGTGGTTAAACAGTCGCACTGAGATTATAGAAATATAGAATTACGGTCGAATTTTGAACAATGCACAGGTCCACTATAGTATCCGTTATCATACAAAATAAAAGAAAAAATAGGATAGGTTAATTATAGGGTGTCTTGAGCTGCATCTTAAACAACCTTAAGTCATTGGTGATACAAATTTTCTTTTAAACGTTATATTACTCGAGTTTTAACAAAAAAATTTCATTTTCACCAAATCATCCACCGTTCATCTGCCTACCCCCTGGACCGATTTTACCCAAAAACAATCCGAACCGTTCATTTGTCAGGTGCTAACTGTATACCAAATTTGAAGATGATATCTATATTCGTTCTAAAGTTATCGTGGCTACAAACAGACTGACAGACACAAAACATTCTGGGCCCAAAATTTTAAACTATTTATATAATATTAGCTTTTGGATCTCACACATTTTTTCCCCTCAGGGCTCGTCCGCGGCCCTGCCGCCCCGATAGCACTGCAAACTTTGGTTGATTGTGCATACCCTTAGTCTTACTCCACCCATTCCAAAATCACTGTGCCATGAACTAGTCTGCACAGCGATTGGTAGGGTGAAGTTTTATATTGCTCTGTCTCTGGTCTAGACTGACCGTAGATCAGTTGTCTTTGGCAGTCCAGAGCTTTACACTCACACAAGATGTGCTGGGCTGATTCCTCCCCCTCGCCGCAGAGTCTACATGCGAGGTCCCCTTCGAACCGCCCCATTTTATGCAGGTGTTTCTTGACGGCCATGTGTCCCGTCAAGGGACCTGTTGTGTTTCTGAGCTGTCCTCTGCTAAGATTTAGCAGCTCCACAGCTCTCTTTGAACTGGGTCCGTCAATTATTGACTTCCCATGTCTGAGCCCAGGACAGTCCGCCCAGTACACCTTGTGTTAGTTTCTGACCCAGTACTTAATGGCTCCCCTGGCAGTGTTCTTTGTCATGCCCAGAGCCGTTTCTGGTTCCATAAATGGATCTGCTGACCCTCTCTTCGCGAGACTGTCAGCTTCTTCATTGCCCTTGACCCCCGAGTGACCCTGCACCCAGATGAGGGTCACCTCATTCTGCCCAGCCAGGTCGCTCGTCTCGGCACTCACTCACCAGCCAGGAATTTACCTGTGGGCTACTTAGTGCCTTAAGCGTTGCCTGGCTGTCTGTGGCTATGAGGATCCGCTTGTTGGTGTAACCCCTCCTCTTGTTCTCCCGCACACAGTGCAGGATGGCGTACATCTCGGCCTGAAAAACCGTTGCATGGGCTCTGAGGGAAATACTATGACTTATTCTCGGTCCTTCCGAATAAAAATCTGCTCCCGTCCCACGCTTCCCGCCGGATCCGTCCGTGAACCAGACGAGCGCGTCCCGTGGTGGCCCGGCGTCTCCTCGCCATGCCTCGCGGTCGGGGATTTCCACTGTAAAGTTGTTTTCCCTGCACATTCGCGGGCTCGCGAAGTCTGACCTCATTTCAAGCTCCTTCACGATCTCCTGAATTTTGCAGTGGCCCCTAAGGCCTGGATCTCACACATTACAAATACTTTTAAAACTATTCCAACAAAATTAAACACTTTCAATCATCTTGTTTCTGTTAAAACTTATTCAAGTGCCGAGGTGGCTCAGTGAGCAAACTAGCTGACATTAGCTTGTTAACTCTGACATGTCCATTCCCATCTGGGCCAGGTCAAACATAACAAATAAATTTGTTCTATTTGAGAGCTAACTTAAAATATCATGCCATTCCATATTGTTCCAATATTTATCCCTTTAATGAATTAAGCAGTTGAAGCAGTTCATCAAATTAAAAAAAAACTTGTTTACAAACAATTATAATTTTATTTAATAATGACTTACCAATTTTAATTCATTGTTAAACTGTTGACGCTGATTTGAAGAAGGAATAATTAATTTTGCATGTTGTCTTGCAGCAGTTATTCGAACAGCTGATCTTCTTCCAACACCAGTTCGACCTACCAAAACTAAATTGCCTTCTCCAGCAGAAACAGCTCTTAATATATTTGCACAAAGTTCAAGTAGCTCTTTTGATATCAGCACATCTAAGTAATATCCCTCTCTACCTGTTTAAAGTGGGAAAAAATTGTTTTAAACATTGATATGAAGTTTAGAATCTTTAATGAGTAAACCAGCAAAAATAGTAACTTCATCTTCAGCAAGTCTGTCATTGGCCTTCATCAACAGCTGTTGATATAATCTGATGTTGAATCAAAACATCAATTTTTGCCCCACACTATTCTTAAGATTTGCTCAACATTACGGTCTGGTGTTAAAATTTTTTGATCAGCAACTTATTAAAACTATGTGAAAACTGGAACCTGTGATTAGCACTAATAAGTACACTTGGAGAAACCCAAATCACCACAACACTTATTTCAGAGACCTTACGATCGTTTAGTTGGCAATGACAACATCTTCAGAGGAAGAAAAATTCTATTCTAGAACTGAAGATGTTGACATTGTCAACGAAACGATCGTAAGGTCTCTGAAATAAATATTGTGGTGATTTGGGTTTCTCCAAGTGTACTTATTTATTAAAATTTAATTTTGTTCCTTATAGCTTAGCTATTCTCAAATGATTTGTATATTTTTGCATAAACTGTTTGTCTAATTACTGACAATTATAATATTAAAGATGTATTGTATGTTATGAGTCTTATATTCTTTGTCGTAATATTTTTTTCATATAAAAATTCATTAAAATTAATGCAAACCTTTTAATACATTATAAAAATAACTTAAGGTAGGTGAGACAGACACATTGCAATGTATAAACAATAAAATTCTATAGGCAGCTTAAAATAATTTTCATAGTATGAGGGCTGGTTAATAAGTCTGTCACTTTTTGAATTTCCCGCCTCTTCACAGGAAGGGCAACACTGCTCCTGTCAACAAGCACCTGTCAGTTGACTCCTGTCAAATTTTGAACAAGCTGCGTCATTTAGTTTGTGTTAGATAGCCATTGAAAGCAGACAACCTCTTGAGTTATAACGAAAATTGAAAAAAATGAATTTCGTGTGCTCATTATTTTTTGTGGAAAAAAACCATCACTCAAACCAAGGCTAAGCTTGATAAATACTATGGGCACCATAAATTTCCACGGTAAAAGAGTGGTTTACTGAATTTTCTTTCGGCAGTACAAGCACAAGTGACGTAGAACATTCTGGACGCCCAGTTGAGCTCGCTACACCCGAAACAATTGAAAAAATTCACGATATGGTGTTGGCCGATCGAAGATTGAAAGTGCGGGAGATTGTGGAAGCCATAGGCATATCACATGGCTCAATGGTTTCGATTTCGCATGATCACTTGGGTATGAGAAAGCTATCCGCAAGATGGGTGCCGCGTTTGCTCACAATCGACCACAAACACAATCTTGTGACAACGTCCAAGGAGTGTTTGGCGTTGTTCAACCGCAATAGGGACGAGTTTTTGCGCCATTTCGTAACCGTAGACAAAACATGGATTCACTGCAACACACCAGAGACCAAGCAGCAGTCAAAACAGTGGGTTTCTCCGTGCAAATCAGCGCCGAAGAAGGCCAAGGTGGGTTTGTCAGCCAATAAAGTCATGGCGACCGCTTTTTGGGTTGCACGCGGTATAATCCACATTGATTACCTTTAAAAGAGAAGAACAATCAATGGCGAATATTATACCAACTTATTGGACCGATTCAATTACGTTTTGAAGAAAAAACGACCGCATTTGGGCAAGAAAAAAGTTATTTTCCACCAAGACAATGCAAGAGTGCACACATGTGCAGTCTTCATGGCGAAATTGCATAAATTTGGCTACGAATTGCTCCCTCATCCACCCTATTCTCCGGATTTAACCCCGAGTGACTATTTCTTGTTTCCAAACTTAAAGAAATTGCTCGGCAGAAAGAGATTTGACTCCAATGATGAAATCATCTCACAAACAAATACCTATTTTGAGGACCTCGATGAATCTTATTTTTTGGAAGGGATACAAAATTGGAGAAACGTTGGACGACGTGTATAGAACTAAAAGGAGACTATGTTGAAAAAATAATAATTTTTTTTGTGAAAAAAAGTGTTTCGTTCAAAAAGTCACGGATTTATTGACCCGCCCTCGTATATAAAGTGTATAAATTTTTAAGTTTGGTTTTGACAAACTGGAATCAACCATTTGGTACTTCACACTGTTTATTTACAGAAACACTTTTTAACCAGTTTAGCTCAAATAAGTCATCTGGGGGAAAATTTTTGTGAGGGATTTCTAAACTCTTCATTTAGAAGCATCTTTTTTTCCAGGCGCTATGGCAAATGTGTTGTATGTGTAGTAGAATAATATTCAAAGTAATAAAAAGTCTGTGGCCAATGGAATGTAAGTTCCGAAGTCATATTTACCGATACCACCACCAACCAGAAGCATCTTCTGCATGCTAGTTGAGAAGACGTGATACCCCCAAAAAAAAAAAGTGAGAACGTCTCTAAAAGTAATAATTTTAACAACTTTCATGCTACATAACATCGGTTGAAAGGCAAGTCAGGTGAGAAAGACGCTTTAAGCACACAAATGTATAATTCCCTTACAAAATGAATCATTTGAGTTGAAACAAATCTGAAAATATATTTTTTTTTGTTAAAAAAGTGTTAAGTACAAACAGGATTCCAATTTGTCAAACAAAAACTCAAATAAGGGGCTTCATTCCTCCAGTTATAACAATCAAAACTGTATAAATGACACTTACTAGCTTCATTAATGTTCTTTTGTACCATTTCTGTCCACTCATTTTCACTAACTCTATGAAATGAAGTTTGGGTCGAAGTATTAATGTTCTGCGACAATGGAACAAAATACAAGTCGGAAACTTCTTTTATAATGTTTGTTTTTATAGAAGATGCTTGTAAGCTATCATATATTATTGAATGTAGCTTATTGAAATCTGCTTCATTCACTAGCTTATCTCCAAATCTCCTTAAGGCATCATAGCAAATAACCTGTAAAACAAATATTAAAAAAAATACTTATATGTAACAAAAACACAAGCAGTGCGAATTGTCCATGAAACAAATTATAAGTTCTTCTCTATGCGTTAAATATTATATAAAATAGACTTAAAGTTTATCTTTTAGCAGTTTGTACAGCAGAGCTACATTTTGGTATTTTTGGAGAACTTTTACAGGAAGGACACTATTTAATATTTCACTACAGGGGCCTAGGAAGCTGTAAAATATATGAAGTGGTTTAAATCAGACAAAAGTTGTAGATTAAAGATACCTAATTAAAGATAGTGGCAATTTGGTGATGCCAGATTTGAAATTAATCTTAAATAGTTTCATCATCAGACCCTCTGGAATGGAAGCATAGTCCATTTATTTTAACTCATTTTCTTTTAGACTCTATGAATATAAATATAGTGATAATGAACAACTTTTTTTTCTTTAGAACTCGTCCGCGTCTTTGCCGCCCCGATAGCACCCGCATCCTTTGGCTTTTCTACACCACCCATTCCAAAATCACTGTGCCTTGAACCAGTCTGCACAGCAATTGGTGGTGAAGTTTTATATTGCTCTGTCTCTGGTCTAGGCTGACCGTAGATCAGTCGTCTTTTGCAGTCCTAAGCTTTACACTCGCACAAGATGTGCTGGGCTGATTCCTCCCCCTGGCCGCAGAGTCTGCATGCCAGGTCCCCCTTGAACCGCCCCATTTTATGCAGGTGTTTCTTGACGACCATGTGTCCCGTCAAGAGTCCTGTTATGTTCCACAGCTGTCCTCTGCTAAGATTTATCAGCTCCACAGCTCTCTTTGAACTGGGTTTCTCAACTACTGACTTCCCATGTCGGAGCCCTGGACAGTTTTCCCAGTACACCTTGTGTTCGTTTCTGACCCAGGCCAGGATGGATCCCCTGGCAGTGCTCTTCGTCACGCCCAGGACCGGTTCTGGTCCCATAAATGGTTCTGTTGACCCTCTCGTCGCGAGACTGTCAGCTTCTTCATTACCTTTGACCCTCGAGTGACCCGGCACTCAGATGAGGGTGACCTCATTCTGCCCAGCCAGGTCGTTCATCTCGGCATTCACTTACCAGCCTGGAATTTACCCGTGGGCCACTTAACTGCCTCGCTGTCTGTGGCTATGAGGATCTGCTTGTTGGTGTAGCCCATCCTCTTGTTCTCTCGCACGCAGTGCAGGATGGCGGACATTTCGGCCTGAAAGACCGTTTCATGAGCTCCGAGGAAAATACGTGACTTACCCTCGGTCATTCTGAATAAACGCCTGCCCCCGTCCCACGCTCCCCACCGGATCCGTCCGTGAACCAGACTAGCGGGTCCCGTGGTAGGTCCGGCGTCTCCCTCCACCATGCCTCGCAGTCGGGGATTTCCACCGTAAAATTGTTTTTCCTGCAGATTCGCGGGCTCGCGAAATCTGACCTCATTTCAAGCATGGGCTCCTTCACGGTCTCCTGAATTTTGCAGTGGCCCCTGGAACCTGGGTTGATCTTCAGTCTATCATTGCAGGCTAGTGTGTATAGTCCTAGCCTGGCCTCCCCATGATAACTAAGTGTAGAGGAGGGGCAGATCCAGCAACACCTCCATGGCAGTTGTTGGCGTTGAAGCCATGGCCCCTGTGATGCCTAGGCAATCCATCCTTTGGATATTGCCTAGTTTTTGTTTGGCACTGGATTGTGCCACCTTAGGCCACCAGACCAGTGCCGCGTATGTTAACAATGGCCTGACCACCCTTGTGTACAGCCAGTGGGCCATCCTAGGTCTTAGTCCCCATGTTTTTCCATATAGCCGTGTAGTAACGGCTACGGTCATAAATGCATTACACAGTATTTTTTTCAACGTGACCATTCCAGGTTAGCTTACTTACGACCCCAAGATATTTTACCTCCCTGGCCATTGGGATGTTTCTACCATATAGAGTGAGAGTTCTGCGGCTCTCCCACTTCCTCCCCCTCGTAAACGGTTGCTTTCTCGGGGCCTACCCCGAGCCCTTGGCCAACCGTCCACCTTCCCACCACTTTCAGTGTTGTCTGCATGTGCTCCCACACTGACTGTAAGCTTTCCTTTTTTTTTTTTTTTTGTTCCCTCAGGGCTCGTCCGCGGCCTTGCCGCCCCGATAGCACCGCAACCCTTGGTTGATTGTGCATACCCCTAGTCTTACTCCACCCATTCCAAAATCACTGTGCCTTGAACTAGTCTGCACAGCGATTGGTAGGGTGAAGTTTTATATTGCTCGGTCTAGAGTGACCGTAGATCAGTTGTCTTTTCCGGTCCAGAGCTATACACTCGCACAAGATGTGCTGGGCTGATTCCTCCCCCTCGCCGCAGAGTCTGCATGCGAGGTCCCCTTCGAACCGCCCCATTTTATGTAGGTGTTTCTTGACGGCCATGTGTCCCGTCAAGAGACCTGTTGTGTTTCTGAGCTGTCCTCTGCTAAGGTTTAGCAGCTCCACAGCTCTCTTTGAACTGGGTCCGTCAATTATTGACTTCCCATGTCTGAGCCCTGGACAGTCCGCCCAGTACACCTTGTGTTGGTTTCTGACCCAAGACTTAATGGCTCCCCTGGCAGTGCTCTTTGACACGCCCAGAGCCGGTTCTGGTCCCATAAATGGTTCTGCTGACCCCCTCTTTGCGAGACTGTCAGCTTCTTCATTGCCTTTGACCCCCGAGTGACCCGGCACCCAGATGAGGGTCACCTCATTCTGCCCAGCCAGGTCGCTCGTCTCGTCTCGGCACTCACTCACCAGCCAGGAATTTACCCGTGGGCTACTTAGTGCCTTAAGGGCTGCCTGGCTGTCTGTGGCTATGAGGATCCGCTTGTTGGTGTAGCCCCTCCTCTTGTTCTCCCGCACACAGTGCAGGATGGCGTACATCTCGGCCTGAAACACCGTTGCATGGGCTCCGAGGGAAATACTGTGACTTACCCTTGGTCCTTCCGAGTAAACACCTGCCCCCGTCCCACGCTCCCCGCCAGATCCGTCCGTAAACCAGACGAGCGCGTCCCGTGGTATGCCCGGTGTCTCCTCCCGCCATGCCCCGCGATCAGGGATTTCCACTGTGAAGTTGTTTTCCCTGCACATTCGCGGGCTCGCGAAGTCTGACCTCATTTCAAGCATGGGTTCCTTCACGATCTCCTGAATTTTGCAGTGGCCCCTGAAGCCTGGGTTGATCTTCAGTCTACCATTGCAGGCTAGTCTGTATAGTCCTAGCCTGGCCTCTCCCATAATAACGAAGTGTAGGGGGGGTAGATCCAGCAACACCTCCATGGCGGCTGTTGGGGTTGAAGACATGTAAGCTTTCCTTGGACTATGATGAAATGTCATCCGCATAGCCCTGTACCTTGTACCCCCCTCCCGAAATAAAGATATTTTTTATTCTAACTTTAATTTCCTAACGGTCGATATTTATTAACCTGCTTTAATTGTTGCCTAGATTGAAAATTTAGTTCTCTTCATTACATGTAATTTTTATCACATTCATATTATCATATTGTTTTTCCAAGTTTACAAACTTAAAAAAGGTATCGCCTCTTAAGTAATTTTTCTCTTCTTCTCCTCACTGCTTCTTTAGCTGCTCGACAATAACATATTGATACTTTTTTCTCTGTTTAATTAAAAGAAAAATCCATCATTACAGTTTGAAAATTTCAAAAGATACTGAAATTTTAACTTTACCATCAGGAACAATATTTCAGATTTTTCAAATCTTGCATCAGCAAATAATTAGCCTCTTCTTACACAACTTTTGTACAATTTAACTAACTTACATGTCCTATAATAACTTAGCTAAGGTGTTTGAAAAATGTTTAAAAAGAAGGTTGAACTCTTACCTGAGTAAATATGCATTGCTTTCTGAAAATCAGTAGGAAATGTAAGACACGCTACTTGCTTTAGCTTTCGGTGTGCTGGAAAGTTTTAATATGAATAAAAAAACCGTGACAGTGTTCCTTGATTTGCAAAAGGTATATTATATGGTGTCGTGTGAAATTTTGCTTTGAAAACTAGAGTATATTGGTGTCAAGGGTAGAAAGCACGATCTCTTTCATAATTATCTCAATGAGCGTACACAAGCAGTAAAAATTAGTGAAACACTTGGGAAATCAATGTTCATTGAAACAGGTGTTCCGCATGGTTCTGTCTTGGGGCCGTACTAGTTTAATTCTACATAAATGACATATTAGAGGATAACAACCTGGAGTGTACGCCAATAGCTTATGCGCATGATAGAGTGCTACTATTTAGCAGATAAACTAGAGATGACGTTTCTTAAAAGGCAAAAGTATAATTTCCATGAAACTCCTTTTAAATTGTAACCTAATGTCCCTGAATGTCAGCAAAACTAATATATGAGATTTTCTTCAACCAGTAATATATATGTATATATAAATATATATATATATATATATATATATATATATATATATATATATATATATATATATATATATATATATATATATTACTACTACATACCTGAGCAAGAAAATTCTCTGAGTCTTCTTTACTTTCATTTGCATATCTCATTACAGAGGAACACCAATTAATTACATCATGGGAACTAAATATATAGTGTTTATGCTGAATGTAGTTGAAAGAATGCCTAATCTAAAAATATTATTAGTTTAATACTGACGTAAGAAAATAATAAAAAGAGTTACTTACTCTGTTGTATATTGAAATAATCAATCCAGATAATTTTGTCACTTTAGACTTGGTAAGGGCATTGTTATTTGTGTAATATTTTCTCAGTAATGCATCCAGATACGCTATCACAATTAAAGACAAATCATTCTGTTCCAAAGGCCTAAAAGAACACAAAAGAATTGTAAATACATCTTTTTTAAGAAGCATATCGTTTTAAGTAATCAGTGAGATGAATCACAAATAGTAACATCTCTGTACCTACTAGAAACTAGGTTCTCGTCACGGTTGTGATGGGCGCAAAGTGCTAACTACACAGGCTGAGAAGAACTAACCAAAGATTGTTAAATTATTGGCCTCACAGTAAACAAAGGCCTAAAAGAACATAAAAGAATTGTAAATACATTTTTTTAAGATGCATATGTTTTTAAGTACTCAGTGAGATGAATCACAAATAGTAACATCTCTGTACCTCCTAGAAACTAGGTTCTCATCACGGTTGTGATGGGTGCAAAGTGCTAACTACACAGGCTGAGAAGAACTAACCAAAGATTGTTAAATTATTGGCCTCACAGTAAACAAAGGCCTAAAAGAACATAAAAGAATTGTAAATACATCTTTTTTAAGAAGCATATGTTTTTAAGTACTCAGTGAGATTAACACAAATAGTAACATCTCTGTACCTCCTAGAAACTAGGTTCTCATCACGGTTGTGATGGGTGCAAAGTGCTAACTACACAGGCTGAGAAGAACTAACCAAAGATAGATTGTTAAATTATTGGCCTCACAGTAAACAAAGGCCTAAAAGAACATAAAAGAATTGTAAATACATCTTTTTTAGGAATCATATGTTTTTAAGTACTCAGTGAGATGAATCACAAATAGTAACATCTCTGTACCCACTAGAAACTAGGTTCTCAACACGGTTGTGATGGGCGCAAAGTGTTAACTACACAGACTGAGAAGAACTAACCAAAGATTGTTAAATTATTGGCCTTACAGTAAACAAAGGCCTAAAAGAACATAAAATAATTGTAAATACATCTTTTTTAAGAAGCATATGTTTTTAAGTACTCAGTGAGATGAATCACAAATAGTAACATCTCTGTACCTCCTAGAAACTAGGTTCTCATCACGGTTGTGATGGGCGCAAAATGCTAACTACACAGGCTGAGAAGAACTAACCAAAGATAGATTGTTAAATTATTGGCCTCACAGTAAACAAAGGCCTAAAAGAACATAAAAGAATTGTAAATACATCTCACAGTAAACATACACCGGTATGACAGGTAGACTGCAGGTTTTAATCTGTAGGTGCACAATTTATTTATTGGTGATTAAAATGCCTGGTTGTGTGGATGTTTCTCGCAAAAAAAATGGAAACAAAGGAAACTGATTAAATTAGATGATATTAGATCAGCCAAGAAATTATATAAGTGTAGATTGTTGGACAATCAGGGTTCCCACTAAAAACAGTATATCAATTTCCCTGACTTTTCCCTGATTTTCCTGAGGTGCCAAAACATATTTTCCTGGCTTTATTAATATTCTACAATCTACCCTCAAAATGTGTAACATACTACCGCAGAATACAGTAGGTCTTCGCCTCATGGCGGAAAACACTTCCCCAAAATTCCATTTATAAAACATACACAATTTTCCTTACAAATAAACAAAAACGCTACTTTATACAAATATGAAGCTATCATTATGTTTGAATTATTTATCATAAAATGAAAATAAATAATTTTTCCCTGACACGGGCAAAAATGTCCCAACTCTTAGTCAATTTTCAAAATTTTTCTCGATTTCCTTGACAAAATTTTTCCTTCTACAAATTCCCTGACTTTCCCCGGTTTTCCAAACGACTGTGCACCCTAGGAATCCAAATCTTTATTCTTATATTAGAAACAAGCCATCCTCCTGTGTATCTAACCGCTCTTGTCAGAACACCCGCTGGATCCACAGCTAATAGCACAAAGACTGCGGCTAGTGTATTTCCTGAACACTTCTCTGGCATCCGTCCTGGCACCAACACCGTAAATGCACCACCACCTTTAGCTCATCGTATGCAAGATTCTTTGTTGGACATGGTGATAACCCTGGCACTTGTAGAAGCAGAATTGAAGAACCTGAAGGCTGAGTCTTCACCCAGTCCTGACTGTATCTCGCCTAAAGTTCGGAGAACTTTTGCACCACAGCTTTCTTATCCAATTTCAATTATATTAAGAGCATCACTTCGACTGAGTGCTGTGCCTAATGAATGGCGTCCATTACACCTGTACATACGGGTGGAGACAAGATAACCTATTAGTCTCACCTATATAGTGTGCAGAGTTATTCAATGCATTGGGGCCAAATACTTATTCCCCTTCCTCATCCAGCAAAAAATCATGCCTACAACACAGCTGGGTAGATCTGTCATCACGAATCTGCTAGCCGCTATCAACAAGTGGACTCGATTACTTGACTCTAAGCTTCCTGTGTTGATATTCTCTACCTGGACTTTAGTAAGGCTTTCGACAGAGTATCACACCACTTACTGCTATACAAACTCAGACAAAGGGGAATTCGTGGCTGACTGCTTGGGTGGGTGCTAGCAGTTCTGACTGGTAGCAGATTCTCTGTTAGGGTGGGGGCGAGTCATTTGGATGGATTACTGTTGCTAGTGGAGTGCTTCAGGGTGCGGTCCTAGGGTCGATCCTATTCTTGATTTACACTGCAGATTTACTTGGTTCACTCTGCAGTACTCATGGTGCCTATGCTGAAGACTGTAAGCTGTTTGGGTGTCCGACTACACCGGGTGATATGCTCCAGCAGAATCTGGATGCGGTCATGACCTGGACGGGATTTTGCCAAATCCCCCCTGAATGTTGCAGAATGTACGATGTTGCATGTTAGCGGCAATAATCCTCGAGGTGTTTGCCGTCCGGGATCGGATGTCGTCGCCCGGGTTAGGTTAGGTTTGTTTGTGAGTGGGCCATACCAGTCCCTCCACCACGACTATAAGGTCTATTGTGGATCACGCCTAATAGTTTATATTTCGCCCGACAAAGCCAGCCTCCCGCAGAGGTCGATAATCTTCATGGGCGAAAGTTGATCCAGATCCTCCGGAGCAAGCTTTATCTTGCCAAAAAGCAGGTATCTAGTCCAGTCCGTTGCCGGACAGGAACACAGTATGTGCGCTGCTGTCTCGTCACTCTCCATACACAGCCGGCACTCGGTCTCCTGACCGACCCCAATACGGTGCATGTGGTGACGCAAGCGGCAGTGTCCTGTATACAGGCCGACTAGAGTACTCAGTTGTTGTCTGTTTAACTCTAGAAGTTTTTTAGCACTTGACTCAAACAGGCCATTTATGAAGGCCTTAGAGTGAGCTAATCCTGGAAGATTTTGCCAATACTGGATTGTCATTCTTTCTGTCCAGGTCTTTAAGGTGCGTTTTGCTGTGCATGATGTTATCCCCAGCACCGGTTCTGGTCCGATAAAGTCCCTCTGGGCACCACTCCTGTCAAGCGTGTCGGCAGCATAATTGCCATCATGGTCGGAGTGACCCGGTATCCAGACCAGCGACACCTCATTACAGCTGCCCAGTTCGTTAAGGGCAGATTTACAACTCCATATCGTTTTTCAATTACACCGGTAGGAACCAAGGGTCTTTATTGCAGCTTGGCTATCTGTATATATCTTTATCGATTTGTGTTTGCACTGGTTTTTTATACTTTCCCTTGCACACATCTCGATGGAATACACTTCTGCCTGGTGTATGGTTGCGTAATTGCCAAGGCTAGCTGATAGTCTAGCATCGGTGCTGCCCCCATATGCGCCGGCTCCTACTCCCATGTTGGTATTGGAGCCGTCAGAGTACCAGCAGAGATCAGCTCTCAATAGGGTCGCCCGGGTTAAGTCGCACACCAACCTGGGTGTTGCTGTGACGTTGGAACTGGCATGGATCATCCACGTGACTGCAGAGGCAAAGAAGGCTAACAGTATCCTGTACATGTTCAAGAAGTCATTTCCTCGTCCATCGCCTGACTTCGCTAGCAGCTTTAAGTCACATATATCCGCCCGCATTTGGAGTACGGGATACCTGCTTGGTCTCCAGCTCTGGTTAGGGACAGGGATATCTTAGAACGATCTCAATGCGCTGCAAAACGATAGCCGCAGCAGATTAGGCATTTGACCTACCAGCAACGGCTTTCTCAGCTGAAACTGCCTTCCCTTTCTGCCAGACGCAGGAGGTCCGATCGTGAGTATATGTATGAACTAACATATAGTCTATGTCATGGACCTAGTTCTGCATTTGTGACCCTGGACAGTGATTCAAGACTTCAAGGACACCGCTTCAAGCTGGGGAAAAAACTGTTCCATACCTCCTAGTGGAAGAGCTTCTTTGCCAGTCGGTCTTTTGATGCTCTTGGAACAATCTGCCTGAGGACATTGCTGCTGCCCCGAGTATAGACAGCTTCAAGAATCCGCTGGGTACTTGTCTGGGACCGGTCTGGGGGGACTGAGTACTGTGTGTTTTTTTGTGTGTGTAACAATCAGTTGCACTGTGCAAATGCTTTATGTTACAATATAGGCTCTGCCTTTGTAAATAATCTGAATAAAAAATAAAATGAAGATCAAAATACATATAACAAACACTTTTATATAATATGTTTTTTCTTACTCAATATAATATATGTGAATAATGGAAGTGAATCTTTCTGATACAGTGTTGGCAACTTCCATGGTACCAGTTACTGTGATTTGTTCCAAACCAACAAATTCCAAATTTGAATCAAAGAATCCCTTATATGTAATCACCTGGAAGATAAAAACCTAATTAAAACAACATGAACATGAATGATGCAGACTTTTACCTGATGAAGAAACTGTATCAGTATATTGGTTCCCCATTTATCGTTTTTAAGAAGATGTAGATTTTTAAAATGGAGAACTAAATGACCTTTTTTAGGTTTATACACTTTGCCTTTGTTTGTATTTACCAAAATGCAATGCTACAATCAGATGTAAAATGAGTATTATTTATTGTTTTATTAATACTTTTTTATATTCCTAGTGTGACTTAGCTAGAACATTTTACCCCGTAAACATGAAACATGAATAAAATGATTTAAAATTAAAAAATAAACGCAATTTTGAAGCACTAGAAACTAGTATGCAACTTTTCAGGAATGTACCATTTGAAAATTATTTAGATTAGATTAGATTCGATGTGATTGGAGTATTCCAGTCCCTCCACCGCGACCTTCTAGGTGCATTGTGGCTCACGTCTAATTGCCTAAATTTCACCCATCAAATCCAGCTCACTGTGGGTGTCGAAAGTTGGTTTAAGAGGTGTATTGCCATCGAAGTTTCACCTCGATAACCTGGAAACTTTGGCAAATAACTGCCTTTTAACAGTGTCTATAAGTTGGGTACTACTTTATGAGGATGGGGGAGGGGGCTGGGGGTAGGTGGTAGGAGCCATTGGCACAGTTTGATACTAGTAACATTATGTAGTTTCCTCTAGTAATATTCCGACCCTAAAGGATCAATGCAGTTCAGAGCACTGTCTTATCAGACTGTTAAAATAGGCTAAACACATATCTGAGGCACTTAAAATGCTATATGAATGCGTTCGTCATATAGTTCACGTGAATTTTGAGATAAGAAGAATTTCTCCAAAATGAATCACCAAATGTGTGAATGCGGATTAGAAGGAAGCAATTGCTGAAGAATCTCGCTCAATTTGTGCCTGGCTTGAACAAAATGCTGACTTCTTGAACCCTATCATTACTATGGATGAAAATTGGGTACATTTTCATGAAACAAAACAAAGCAGCAATCACTATAATGGGACACTTTGGCACTCCAAGGCCTAAGAATTATCTGCTAAAAAAGTTATTTTGAGATTAGCACAGAATAATCACGTTTGACCTTCTTGGTCAGGGTAGAACATTGGGACATTACAGACCACTCTACGAGAATAATTAAGACGGAAAGGTGCAGAACGCTTTCCAAAGGTGTTGTATTTGTGCAACACAACACTGCTGCAAAGATTACATATTGTCATGGAAACAATTCGTGATTTAGGCTTCCAAATACTTAACCACCCCCTCCACTCCCCCCTCCCCCTCCCATAAAACAGATCTACCTCTGTTCGATTACATTCCTTCCCAGCTAAGAAAATTTACAATGTTTACTTACCTGTGCAATTTTACTGATAACAAACTTTGGCATTAAGCTGGTACCACAATGTATAATCACCATTTCTACGTCAGCTCTTTCTTTGACAAGATATTTCAAAATCAATCTGGAAAATAAGCAATAAAATTATCAACATGTCAATATAAAGTAATAGTATATTATACAACAAGCGGTGATATAGGCAAAGATACACAAGAATGATAACCAGAGTTAAGTACTAAGTGAGTGGTGAATGTGTCGCCATCTCATTGTGGAACCAAGTAGTATGTTGTCACGGCAGCTCCAAATAACACAGAATGTTAAAAAAATAGAGACTGTATACAACCAACTAACAATTTTAGTTAATTGTCAGCTCTGGCCCATTTCTACCCCAATATAGGGATAAAGTATGTAAGGCTAGATGCATTCTCAAAACAATTAGAACCATAGACCGATTTCGCTCTAATTAGAGCTCGTCCGTACGGCATACTAATTGCTGCGAAAATACACCTATAAAGTAATACGGCTATGGTAGCCAACCTTCCAACACTAAGTGAATGGTGAACGTGACTTTTTACCCCATTTTAACAACAACAAAAATTCGAAATTTCTGTCTCCGATATTCCACCCCTACAAATTCCACAGAATACCAGATGTTTTATGAAATTGAAAGTTTTCTAATAAACAAACTTGAAAACGTTATATTACTCGAGTTTTAACAACAACAACAAAAAATTCACCAAATCTCCCCCCTTCATTTCCTACCCTCTGGAGCGATTTAACCCAAAAACAATCTGAACCGTTAGTTTGTCGGGTGCTAACTGTATACAAAATTTGAAGACAACAGACAAAAACAAAATTTCGTTCCCAAATTATCTTTCAAGAACACACCACGAGGGCTTACAGCCTAAATACTATCATACCGTGGGTGTCGACAAGGAGGAAGGAGACAACTTGTTAATTCTGGACTTGAAGGTTTGGAGTTTCAGAGAAGGAAAAACATGTGCCGGCAAGGAATTTCACAACTTGGAAGTCTTCGGGACAAAAGAGCGGGCATAACAAGATGTTCTATGTCTGGTGACCTGGACAGTAAAAGGGTGCATTCGCTCTGTCCCCTGGTAGAACTGTTGGGGGCAGCAGGTGGAGGAACTATGGAAGGAAGCTCCTCTGAGCAGTGCCCGTGCAGATATCTATAAAAGAGAAAGAGGTCACCAACGGCACGTCGGTAAGCAAGGGATGGCAGCCTTTGGGTGAGGGTAGGGTCACCGATGAGACGTATAGCTCTCTTCTGAATGGAGTCCAGGATAGCGAGTGCAGAAGCGGCGGTGGCACCCCAGATTTGGAATGCAGTATTCGAGGTTTGGCCTTATTTGTGAAGTATATAAAGTATAGAGATTAGCTGGTGAAAAGTATTTGCGAGCCTGTACGAGGAAACCTAATTTCTTAGCAGCCGCTTCTGCAATTGATGTACCAAATGATGTTTTCTATACGTTTTCACCGTTTTTACGACGTTTAAGCGAAAAAAAAAATTGTTTATGAAATTTTTGTCGCCGATGTCATACTTCCACACGTGACGATGTGAAAGTAATACTTCACTACCATTAATAATAATTCACTTAGGGGTGAAGACGCCTTGACGAGTGTGGAGAGTTTCTGCCCGAGCTAAGCGAACAGAAACTAAATCACTATTTTGATAACAGGTAAGATGAGATCATATCGTATGATATATCATTGTAATCGAAAAGAAAATACTTTTAAAAATTCGCTACAAATGCAAAAGTCCAATATGGCGCCTGTAAGAAAAATCAAAGTTTTGAGAGTCTTGTAACTCTTGTATCAAGAAGACCTTGGAAAATATAATGACAGATTTAGATTGTCCATAAAAAAACGTTCTAACAACGTCATGGTTAAAAAAAAGTCTAACTCTTTCGGCATTAGCTTGAAAATTTCCGTCTTTTTCGAATAACTAAATACGACACCTCAAATTTTCTTTCAGATAATTGGTCAACACAGAAACGCGTAGCTTTGTAGAAATTCAACCATCCTTGTATCACTTACGGTTTACAAGATCCCAATGGTGAGGTTCGAATTTGAACTACCCTGTATAACCTAAACTGGTATGAGTAAAGAGACAACATTGAATTCTTTATAGTTTGTAGATGTAAGTAGTAAAGCAAGTTCATGATCATTAAATGCAGATAAAAAGGACTTACGTTTTTGCTGAACCGTGTTCACCAACTAGCAGAAAATGTTGCTCATTGCCTGGTTCCAACCATATTCGTGTGGTCGCTAGAGCCTGGAGAACAGTTCCAGTCATGACTAGCGGCAGGCCAGTAATCACTTCGTCACTGTCTAATGAAATATTTGGGCTTGTAAAGTATGATTCTATCAAATCACGACTGTTATCGTATTTGCACTTTAACACTGAAGGAGGTACAGCTTCATGAGTCCATTCAAATATCTAAAATATTTAATTGACTATGGATATTTCGCTAATCAGATAAATTCCTCACATACCTAAATTAATTTTTTATATAAATAGTAGTTTTTACATGAACTAAGTGAAGATTGAAACATGTGATGAGTACAGTTGGAGAAACCCAAATCACCACAACATATATTTTAAAGACCTGACGATCGTTTCACTAACAACACAACACTAGGTGATTCTAGAATTTTTCATCCTCTGATGACGTTAACTTTGTTAGTGATATGATCATCCGGTCTTTAAAAGATGTGTTTTGGTGTCCAAGTGTACTTATTTTTACATAAAGATCTTGTGTGTAAAGTTTTATCAAATTTCTTTCACTAGATTTAAAGATATATAACATTTTCAAGCAGAACATCTGAAGGAGGTGTCATGAGGCGAGCTCGATGAGTTCACATATATAAACTCAATGATGGAATGTTTTTACTCAAAACTTTATAATACATTTGAACTGTTTGTTCATAAGACAACTCTTGAGAGCTGGAGATCGATTTCCTAAGGTAACAAAACGTAACATTAAACCAAAATATAACTATTGGCGTAAATTCAAAAAATATGGTAACTCTGAATATTTCGAGAAATTCAAAGATTTGCGAACTAAAATCATATCATATCATATTTATTCACCATCAAAATTACATGGTCAGTCAAAAAAATAAAATGAACACCATGAACAAAACAAACATACAAAACCACAACAATAAAATTCAATGTATACAAACTCACACTTCTTAAACACAAAAAGCACAAAAATGTATAAAATATAAAATATCACTACACCGCAAGCCAAAAGCAGCCACACAATAATACAGGAAAATTAACTCAAACACCCTGACTATAATCAAAATATCCAACAATGCTATAAAAAGGCCCATTCAGCAAATAGTCCTTAACTCTATTATAAAAAATATTTCTAACTTTGAGTGTCTTTAAAAAAGGAGGCAGTGCATTAAAAAACTTCACTCCCAGATGATTTGTTCCATGCTGCGAGGCTCCTATTCGGTGCAGTGGAATGGACAATTCATTACCATATCGTGTATTATATGAATGATGTTGGTTATTTCTTCCCATTTTGTTCTTATTGTCCCATATATACAAAATGCAGGTAAGTCTATAAGCACTTACTATCGTCAAAATACCATGTTGTCTAAACAGCTCCCTGCAACTCCTCAGTGGTCCCACATTACTCACCGCTCGAATAGCTTTTTTTGTTCCAGTAGGACCTTCGCTAACTGAAGTGAAGAGCCCCATATGAGGATCCCATACGTTGCCAAAGAGTGAAAGCTTGCAAAGTACGCTGTCCTCACTGCCCAGTAAGTTGCAACCCTCATCAGTCTCTTCACAACATACACCATACTCGACAGCCGTCCACACAAACAGTCGATGTGCACATACCACTTAAGAGAGGTATCCAGAACAATGCCAAGAAACTTAGCTGTTTCAGGATTACCATTAGATTTTACATCAAATTTCATTATCTGAGTTTTACTTTCGTTTAGCTTCAGTGGATTAGGCTCGAACCAGCTCCTAGCATAGCATATATAATTTTGCATAATTAACCCTGCTTCCTGAGTACTGCTTGCCCCTGGTCATAAAACTCGTATCATCTGCATATAAATACGAACCATATGCATTAACACTATGTGTTAGATCATTTATATATATATATATATATATATATATATATATATATATATATATATATATATATATATATATATATAATAATAATAAATAGTATTGGACCAAGAACTGAACCCTGTGGTACTCCCACTTTCAGTTGAACTGCTAGATGTTTTGCTGTCCCAATCTACTATTTGTCTCCTGTTTGTCAGATACGATTGCAAGATGTCCAGGGCAACACCTCTCACACCACAGTAGTATAGTTTACCAAGCAAGATCTGGTGATTAACAGTATCAAATGCTCTGCTCAAGTCGAAGATCGTCATTTGCATTTTATTTTTGGTCTCAAAACCTTCCAGTATGCCTTCGACTACACTAACTAGAGCAGATACAGTGGACCTATTCTTTCTATACGCATACTGGTTTTGATTAAACAACTCATTTTTTTCAAAGAAATACACAATTCTGTTTTTTAGTAGTCTTTCCAGAATTTTTGATATTGCAGGCAGAATACAAATGGGTCTATAGTTGCTACACAAATCTGGATTACCTTTTTTAAAAAGTGGAATTGCCCTTGCCAGTTTCAAAAGGTCTGGGAACACACCCGCACTGAAACATTTATTTATGACTTCCGTTAATGGCTTTAAAATTACTTCGATAACAGCCTTCAGCTGTTTAGTTGAAAAACCATACACGTCTCGGGATTCTTTACTTTTGATGTCTCTGACTATTTGCATCACCTCTTCTTCAGTTACTGGGTCTAGGAATAGTGAACTTCCACTGGATCTGCCTTTCTGAATTAACACTGACGCGTTCAGTGTGTTGTTTGAAGCATCTGTTGAGCTGTCGTCATTACTTGAAAAATATTCGCTAAAGTCTTCCACAGATAAACGAGAGTTACTAGCTTTGTTAGTTCTATGTTTTAAGTTTGTCTCTTGATGTATAATTCTCCATGTAGCCTTGGATTTTTTTCCGACCTATTTATAAGTTCTTCATTTGTTCTTCTTTATATTTCTTCAAGTTAAGTACTGTAGACATTCTTCAGATATTTATGACAGACCTCTGATTCCTTATCCCCTCTCACTTTATTTACTGTTTGAAAAGCATCAAGAATGTTTTTCAGTCTTCTAATTTCATTGCTTTTATAAGGTACTTTGCTTTTGCAGTCACGTTTTACTTTCATAACTTCTTCTGGAAAACATACATCAAATTCTCTTTTATTAATGTCATGAAATCTGACAAGGGCAGGGCCTGCCTTTGACAGTACCTTAGCCTTACCTTATCAGTTCTAATCATTATTTTTTAGAGTAGCCTAGCCTTACTATAATAACTGTGCTGGATTTCTCTGAGATGTTTGTTTGGGGAAAATGTTAATACTGTCTATGTAAAAGGGAATTTCCGTTAATAAATGTTATTATTATTATTATTATTATTATTATTAATATTATTATTATTACTATGTGCAAATAGTTTTAAGAACCACATAGAACTTACCTTTTTTGCGAATTCTTCTTGATAAGCTGGATGAATTTGTCTTGCAAGACCGGATATTAATTTCACAACAAAATTTGATCTACTATTTATATTTTCCAATTGTGACAAACCTGTTTTGACAACAGAAAGCATTGACCTCACTACCAACAATTCAGCTTCTTTTTCAATCCAATTCACAGCTATAAAAAAGAGTGATATATAACTTATTACAAACAAAACATTATCAGACAGTGTTACCTTTAATGAAATACTCATCAACCAAATTCTGTAACATTTCACTAAATTTATCAGAATGCTGAGAGAAATAATTCTTGATGTAGTCTTTCAAATTCAAATCATTTTCGCTGAGAAATACAATTCCCATCCTAGATATGGTAGCAGGAGAGGAATTTTTCAAAGTATGAGTTTCAAATAAGAAATTGACATTCGTTCCAAACTGTATTCGCCATCCCGATGGGAGTGTAAGCAGGCGGTTATCGTCCAGCACTGAGTTAAGTGATTCAACCCAGTCGGGATCTATATCACCATCACATATGATACATGATCTTGTTTCTGAATAAACAAACAAGTTTTCAAATTAACCAAAAAAAAAACATATTAAAATCTATATTACCTGATGGGGCTGAAGCAACTTGCAAGCTATAAAGCGTCAAGACACCGTCACTCCATTGTCTTGTATCAACATTGATTTGTCCCAATAACTGCTGTCTTGTAATGGACTTGGGGTTCAAATAATACTGCTTGATAGTCTTTCCTGTTTTCTTCAATGCCTATAAAAATAAACATAAGCAGCGATTTAGATCCTGGTATAAAATTCCATTCCCTCATCACTATGAGTTGGTTTCTTTGGCGGATATTTGAAGAAAAATTAAACAAAGTAAATTATTAATTGGACACTGATAAGACATTTATACTATGAAGACATGCAGACTTGGAGACTACTTCTCTGGCTTCACTGTTGGGTTTCATTTCTGTAGGTGAAGGGCATAGCCAGCGTGTAAGCTAACTGGAGGAAAAGGCCCTTATGAATTCTAGATGTTCTCGGATGTTCTTCAACGTTTCTGTGACTAGTTTAGCTGCTTGACAGCATTCTCAAGCAGCGGAACTAGTCACAGAAACGTTGAAGAACATCCGAGAACATCTAGAATTCATAAGGGCCTCTTGCTCCAGTTAGCTTATGCGCTGGCTATGCCCTTCACCTACAGAAACGAAACCCAGGTTAGGTTAGGTTTGATTGTGAGTGGGCCATACCGGTCCCTCCACCGCGACATAAGGTCTATTGTGACACGCCAAAAGTCTATATTTCGCCCAACAAAGCCAGCCTCCTGCAGAGGTCGATAATCTTTCTGTGCGAAAGTTGATCCAGATCTTCTGGGGCAAGCTTTGTCTTGTCCTGTCTGCAACCGGACAGGAACACAGCCTGTGCTCTCCTGTTTCGTCACTCTCCATACACAGCCGGCATGCAGTTTCCTGACAGACACCAATTCGGTGCATGTGGTGATGCAAGCGGCAGTGTCCTGTATACAGGCCGACTAGAATACTCAGTTGTTGTCTATTTAGCTCTAGAAGTTTTTTTAGCCCTTGATTCAGACAGACCATTTATGAAGGCCTTAGAGTGAGCTAATCCTGACAGATTTTGCCATTGCTGGATTGTCATTCTTTCTGTCCAGGTCTTTAAGATGCGTTTTGCTGTGCATGATGTTATCCCCAGCACAGGTTCTGGACCAATGAAGTCCCTCTGGGCTCCACTCCCTGCAAGCGTGTCGGCCGCAACATTGCCATCATGGTCTGAGTGACCCGGTATCCAGACCAGCGACACCTCATTACAGCTGCTCAGTTCGTTGAGGGCAGATTTACAACTCCAAACCGTTTTTGAATTGCAACGGTAGGAACCAAGAGCCTTTATTCCAGCTTGGCTATCTGAATATATCTTTATCGATTTGTGTGTGCACTGGTTGTCTATACTTTCCCTTGCACACATCTTGATAGCATTATGGTTGTGTACTTTCCGATAGTTTAGCATCGGTGTTGCTCCCATATGCTCCGTCTCCTACCCCCCTATTGGTTTTGGGCCGTCAGTATACCAGCAGAGATCAGCCCTCAATAGGGTCGTTTGATTTCGTTCCCAGTCCTCCCTTTCCGGGAGGACAGTCTTGAAAAACAGATCTCTACTGATCTTTGTAGGCATCAAGTCTGAACACATTCCCAGAATCCCATGACCCTCAATGTCATCAAGGAGTCCAGGCCCTCCCAGACTGATTTCCTTCGGCATGATATCGGCCATTTGTTTTAATCTGTATGTTGTCCACCTCGCCACCCTCTCCAGCCAAAAGTGAAGAGGTGGAATATTAAGGAGGACCTCCAGAGCGGCTGATGGTGCGGTGCTTATCGCTCCCGTTATCATCAGACAAGCTCGTCTCTGTAGATGAGCCAGTTTGGCCCTCGCGATATAACAAAGGGCCTTGGGCCACCAAACTATGGCTCCATATGTTATCATTGGTCTGATAACCACTACATAGAGCCAGTACATCTGTTGGGGGTTTGTCCCCAGTTATTTCCACAGATTCTACGGCATGTCCACAGGGACAGTTTAGCCCTGCCGATTACTGTACGTCCCAGTTGAGCTTCTTATCTAGGGTAACCCCCAAATATTTGCTTGTTCCGTAAATAGAATCGTTTCCCCCATAAGAATTAGTGGTTTTAATTTGTCCAACCTTCTTCTTTTGGTAAATGGAACAATGATCGTTTTGCGGGGGTTCACAGACATCTGTTCCCTCCGACACCAAGCATTCACTACCTTTAGTGCCTCTTAAAGAGTACTTGCAAGTTCCTCCTCAGATTTGTCTCTAACCATTATGACAAGATCATCAGCATACGCCTGGACCTCAACCTCCAACCGCCCCAGGATAACCAGCAAATCGTCCACAAAGAGCGATCACAGCAGGGTGGATAAAACTCCCCCTGAGGGCACCCCTCGCAGTCCTGAAGCTGCCCACCTTCCCCCTGCATCGAGGTAATAATGGTCCGATTGTGAAGCATGCTTCCGATCCAGTCACAAATGGTAGGTTCCACCCCTCTAGCGATCGTGGCTTCGTGAAGGGAGATAGGTAATGCATTATTAAATGCTACTTCAATGTCGAGAAATGCAGCCACTGCCACCTCCCTGTTATCCAGGAAGTGTGTGATTTTCTCGACAAGGTTATTGAGTGTTAACTCAGTAGATTTGCCAGTTTGGTAGGCATACTAGTGGGTATTAAGGGGGTTGTTGACTAAAATGTTCCCCCTAATGTGTCCGTCCAGTATTTTTTCCAATCCCTTCAGGAGGAATGAGGTTACACAAAGGTCTCCGTGATTTGGGTAGGTCATTATGTCCCAGTTTGGGAGTATACCCCCCTAATCACTGTCCAGCTGGATGGAATATAGTTCCAAGCCAGACTGGCTCTATACAGCCTGATTAGGAATGGGAGGAGAATCTCCAGTCATATATAATCTGTTGATAAAAACTCAAATTAATGTTACATTAAAAATTCTATCTCACAAAATAACAATGTATTCAAATATTAAGATTGGCAACATAGCTTCAAGTAAATGTAGGCCATTTTAAAATAAATGAGGTCTTAAGAGGCCATGAAAAATGCAATTTATGTTGGAAATATACCGTTCAGTGATTTTTGATCCTTCGAGTTGTCAAACATATTTCTTCAGATATGTCTCATATCCTATTTTAAAATAAATGAAGCCCTTAACATGCCATGGAAAATGCAATTTAAGTTGTCAACAGACCATTCAGTGATAAGTACAGCTGTAGAACCCAAATCACTACAACACATCTTTTTAAAGACCTGCCGATTGTTTCACTAACAAGGTTAGCATTATCAGTTTAATTCCACAAACCTAAAACTTTTGCTAAACCCGCGGTTTTTTTTTGTAAACAGGAAATATATATTTTATGTCTCCAACATTATAAGGTACAAGGGAGCGACGAGTTAACGCCCATTCCAAAGAGCGGAACGTGCAGGCATTCAACTTTCTGAAACACAGTCCCATGGCCTTAGCAGTTACGATTTTTCAGCATGAACCTAATTAAATAATCAGTACTTTTGAAAAAGTGATCAACAGGCTGTGGTAATATGCGAATCCAGAACCCCTGCACAACAACCTGACGTTCCATCTGCTGCGCTAAGTGAGACTGCCTTCCAAAATAGTGATATGACACTCACAAGAAAAAAAACATGACTAATGTAAAACACAAAAACGCTGAAATGAAAAAAAATGCAACATTTAAGATAACTTCAAAAATCCTAAAAATGAGAAAAGGTAAAAAAAAAAATGTAACGAGGGCTTGGTTCACAGGGTGAATTATTTAGTGGAACAAATCAACGGGTTTACGGGAACGGTCTCGGGCGCCAGATTTTGAAAGGGTTTACTCCCTGCGAGGATGTCTGCGACCTCGTCACAAGACTCTGCCCACGATGGTGGTCAGAGTGCCTGGATAGCTCTGTGGAGAGGGTCCGGTAGCCTATGATATAACAGGCCGTATAGATAGCTTCGAGGTTGCGGGCTTTAATCGCTCCCCCGGTATTTCCCTGACCTTCCAAAAGTTTGTATGGGTGCAGCAGATTTATTTGCGGTTATAATATAGACTGAATATACTTTCCACACTGTTTATTACCTCATGATACGTTACAATTCACTGATTGTTTTACAATCAGAATGGTATTTATCACGTTAATTTATCCTAAAACAATTTATATCACTGATGACGGGCCAACAAAATTAATTATTCCCCACGGAGAAGAAATACGGAAGACACGCGGGCAGAAACTCCAATTACTGGGGTTTACGACTCGTAGATGCAGCCGTTAAGTGGGTCGATTGGAGAAACGCTCCTCAAATAACTAAATGGCGTCTATCCGTCGAAGCCGGTATCGCGAGATGAAGCGCCTCGACGTCAGGGCGTCGATAAGGAACGGGAACACCCTGTAGAAGGATATTGCCGCGTACTAACTCGACCTAAGCCTGCTTGTGTACTTACAGCGTCCAGACCAGAGTCGAATCAGAACGGTCGTACGTAATACACTCGAAAAATCTGTGTTAGCTACAGCATCACCTTCCGAATGTTTTACGAGACGCCAACAATAATAGGATATGGGAACGGAAGGAGATTACGCTCGATCCCATGATCTCGACGTCACCGGAGACACACAGATCTGAGAAAATATTCGAAAATTCGCTATATATAAATACAATAAGAGAAACTTAAAAGGTTCTTACCTAGACTGTATTCGGAAGAATTACTGGAGTAAAAATTGTTCTATGTCACAATGGGCCAGACGGTACTGTATCCTAATACTTTGTTATACTATAAACAAACGGACTTTCAGTGATGCGAAACTTAAACTATAAGCTTAACCACGCTACGGCAAACGATGAACTCTCTCTGCCCCTCGTCGTTATTTTCTCTCCAGTCACTGGCTGAAAAATCCTAATCGGTAGTAGATACCTTATCCTTATCTTCTGCAGATATGTTTTTACTCTGCCGCGATAATTCGAAATGCGTACTTGTTGAGAAATACTAATGATAAAATAAATATTTTAACTGCGTAGAATTGTTACCCGTGTGATTTATATTGTTTATTTTCGAACAGTCGCTTTTAACCCATTCCGGACGGGCGCTGGAAGGAGACGCGTGCAACTGTCGGCCGAGCGCGGGAAAACAGGTTTCGCGGCTGTGCAGCAGGCGGCCGGCATGTCGCACGTTGTTACTCGTGTTTCAATCGCCGTAGCTTACGTTAGATACCGAAGCCGGCGTGGCTAGCTTGTTGTTGTGTAACATTGTGTAATTCTGCTAAAGCGAAAACAATGTCAAAACCAAATAGAAAAATAAGCCTAACCGATAAAGAATTGGAGGCATTATTGTATGAAAGTGATAGTGATTATATTCCACAAGACGATGAAGATAATAATAATTATTCTAGTGATTCCGACGAGGAGGTTATAATTATTGCTGGTAAAGAAAATACGGATAACAGTGATCCCGAAGATGAAGTAACAAGACCAGGTCCCTCAAACCGTCCTACAAATACGTCTAGTACTAAAAAAACGACAACTCCAAGTATTCCATGGAGATTTGATGATAATTTTGTCCCGAAACAATTCAATTTTGACCAAAGCAATTCAGGTATTCAAAATAACGTTGTCATTGAAGAAAGTTCCCCCGAGTTGGCTTATTTTGAGCACTTTGTCAATGAAATTTTAGTGGCTACAATAACAAACGAAACAAACAGGTATGGCAACTTTTTAAAAAATCAAAACAAACCTTCTTTCAAAAACTGGTCAGATAGAAGTATTCCGGAAATGTATAACTTTTTGGGACTTTGTATATTGATGGGGTTAGTAGAAAAACCTACACTAAAAGATTATTGGTCAAGGAACCCTGTTATAGAAACCCCATTTTTTAGAAATGTTTGTACGCGCGATACATTTCTACACACCCTGTATGCATTACATTTTGTCGATAATGACAATTTAGATAAAGACGATCCACTGAGAAAGATAAGGCCTATTGTGACAGCTACAAATAAGACATTTTGTGAAAGCTTTTACCCTTTTCAAGATCTGGCAATCGATGAAAGCCTTATACTTTGGAAGGGAAGACTTGCTTTCAAACAGTATATACCTTCAAAAAGGCATAGGTTTGGTGTGAAACTATTTGAGATTTGCGATGTAGAAACTGGCTATGTTCAAGGATATATTATTTACACCGGTGGATCAACTAGTATTGAAAGAACCGACAACTTGGGTATTTCTGGAGACATCGTTGCGACACTTATGAAAAATTATCTAAAAAAAGGACACATACTTTATGTCGATAACTGGTATAGTAGCCCTATACTTTTTCAATACCTTTTTGAAAATAATACAGGAACATGCGGAACAGTAAGGCCGAATAGAAAAGGTATGCCAATTTTTGGGCCAGTGGAAAAGGGCCATTGTGAGTCAGCACATACCGATGAATTGTTGGCTTTGAAATGGTGTGATAAGAGAAATGTTCACATGTTGACATCTGTGTACACAGGAAACCAAAAAGAAACTGGCAACAAACATTTTCAAACAGGCGAACCCATAATAAAACCTGAGTGTATCATTCAATATAATGATAAAGTTGATATGCAAGTGAGCTTCGTGGAATGTGCCAGAAAAAGCCTAAAATGGTACAAAAAGGTGTTTTTCCACATAATTGATTTAGCCCTCTACAATGCCCTAATTTTATATCAGGTAAAAACAGGCAACAAACCATCGTTTTCTGATTTTCGCCTGAAATTGGTTACCCAACTGATTGAAAAATATAGTATCAGACCTACAGCCGCATCAAGCTATCCTCCAACGGTGGACAATCCCTTGCGCCTTTCAGGAAGACACTTTCCAACATTGGTAACACAAACCGCCGCTCAAGGGGCTCGAACTCAACGCAGATGCCATGTTTGTGCCAACACCAAACTTCAAAAACGCAAACGGAAAGACGTGAAATATATGTGCGAAGAATGTAATGTGCCACTTTGTGTTGTTCCTTGTTTTCAAGAATACCACACTAAAAAGAAGTACTGATATGTAGCTCATCTTCTTTACTTGTACGTACTTATTACTTTGTTTATTTTTCATCCACCATAATGTGGTTTTCTGTTTTACTTTTTCAATAAATAATACACATTTTTTTACATTCATAATTCATATTGTTTTATTTACATTACACATTTATGGTAATGAGATAAGTTTGCTCGAGGACACAAACTGTCAAAATAATATACAAGCACTCCTATCTATCAACCTAAATGTGTACAAAAGATGGTAATAAAGAGAAAAAAACCTAATTACGTCTATCGTACATGTACGGCGTCAGTCTCACCATAGCAAAACGTACATGTACGGCGCCAGGTCTGTGGCATTACAAACATAAACGTACATGTAAGTCTCGTGGCATGAAAATAGTCGAAACAAGCCGTAAATGTACGGCGTCCGTCTTTCTAAAGGGCATTTCTTCTAGTACATGTACGTCGGTCGGTTTGTGATAGAAAACTTTAAAACGTAAAAGTACGGCGTCAGGTCTGCGAAATGGGGAATGCAAAGTCGTACCAGTACGGCAGCCGTCCTGAATGGGTTAATATCTACAGATGTTCTGAAAATATCTACTTCATTACAAAAAATGAAATGTATTAAATCAAAATTAATAAGAATCATTTAACTTACATGAAAAAGTAAATCCTTCAAAGTTGTTTTACCAGAGCTTGGTGGCCCCACAACTGCCACCCCCATTCTTTGCTTCATCTGTTCATACAACTCCAAACACTTATTGATCTATAAAACCAATTGAAAAATCAATTATTTAGGTTATTCATTATAATTTCAAGTCACATTCACCTGTCTCTTATTCGAGGTCAATCCAAGATCAACAAAGCTGGCTTCTAATGCTTCAACGAGAACAGTGTTACCCATATTTTCAAATGCGACACCTTTAAAAACATCGCTAATGAGAGCATCAAACTTAACACTATCAGTAAATGTCAGTTTTGATAACGTATCAATCCTCAACATTCTAACTACCAATTTTAGCTCAATGTCTAGCATGTTGTTTCCAGTTATTTCAGGTTTTTGTCGGTGTGCTTTCATTACTCTACCGCATCCCATAACTACTGTTCTGATTGCACGGAGTCCCCAGTCATAATGCTGCTGCTTACTTAATAGCTTGCTACAAAATATGAAATAGTTTTAGCTAGAGTACACCACATAATGTGCCAGAAAAGGGAAGTTTTATCAACAAATCTTGAAAATTATATTAAAATATTGAAAGTTGCAACAAAAAACAACAGTATGTAGCCCCAAAATTTAAATACAATAAACATTACCTTACTACATACAGACTTTGAGACTACTTCTCTGGCTTCACTGTAGTCTCCAAGTATGTATGTAGTATGGACAAGTTTCACCAAGTAAGGGCAACAACAATCAATAAACATTATCTTGTCTGGTTTAATAAAAGTATATAGTTCACAGTTGAATAAGGCTTTTAATTCCAGACAAAAATGTATTTTAAACTCCGAATCTGTTTTGGCTTCTAAGAAGCCATCTTCAGGGAATCAATATGTTCTGCTTTTACGAGAACTGCACTATACATATAAGAAGTGGTTAGAGTTAAAATTTCATCTATTGTAGTAATTGGCAGAAGCATTCATTTCAGTGAGTCAACTCACATGAGACAACTTACTAAAATAATAAGTCGATTCACTGAGTCGCCTCACAGACTCATCTCGACTCACTGACTCTTGATTCATTTCACAACTCATTTATTTATTTTTATTTGTTTTTATTCATTTTTATTTATCCATTCAGTCCCATTAATACAGCTGCTGTACATAGGACATGTCAAACGTATACATACAGTGTAATAGATGTCTTAAAATTAAAGTCAACATTCTATAGAGGCAAATTTACACTAAAAATAATCATATAAAAAAGAACATAGTAAAAACATAAACAAAATAAGCTGTATAAATAAAACAAATTGTATAAACAAAAACACAACAAAAAAGACAGGAATACTATTCATTAATTACACAAACGATAAGTATAAATAAAATGACACAAACATAGAACAAACAGAAAGTAAAATGAAAAGACAAGAAATGTATTTAGTAAGTAAACACACACTGCCTATGCGTGTCTACTGAGGTCTTCCACCGAATAAGTTTTTTCCTCAACATCATAGAAACACCTTTCCAGTAGGAACACTTTAAGGTACTTTTTTAGTTTATTTATATTTAGTTCAAAAAGATTTGGTGGCAAATGGTTACAAATTTGGATAATTTTTGCTTTTACACTTTGTTACACCAAAGAGAATCTTGTTGAATCTTGCCGCATCAGATATTTGCTTCTAGTATTATGGTAATGTTCTGTGTGTTGATTCTCAAAGAACTCTGGGTATTTTTTCCTGAAAACCACACATTCTAACAGGTAGATTGATGTCAAAGTTAATATACCATATTCTCTGAATGCCGGTCTACATGACTCATACCCCAGACCAAATAAAGTTCTGATGCATCTTTTCTGCAATATATTGATTCTTTGAATATCAGTGGAATCTCCCCAGAAAATTATGCCATATTTTATAATTGATTGTACATAGGCATTGTATGCTAAAATGGCGGTCTCTATGCCAACTTCATGTTTCAGTGTACGCAGCTGGAAGCAAAGAGCACTCAAATTTGATGCCAGGCAACTTACTTGTTGCTTTCAGGTAAGCCTTGAGTCTAAACAAACCCCACGAAATCTTGCTGATTCAGTGCTTCTGAGTGACATGTTATCGAACAATGTAATTTCCACATTCTCACCAAGGTATGATGTATGAAATAAGGTGACTTCTGTTTTATTTATATTAAGAAAAAGGAAATTCTCATCAAACCACTTTTTTAGTGTGGATATACCATCTTTAATTTCACACTTTAGACCTTCCAAGCATTCTGATAGGACTGCCACTGATGTATCATCTGCATAGCACGTTATACCAGTTCTGATCTGTGGCAGGTCATTCACAAACAGTATGAACAATACAGGTCCTAAGATAGACCTCTGTGGTACCCCTCGCTTGATGGGAAGATAGCCAGAGGTACATACTTTTTTGTTTCCCAACTGAACTTTTTGTAATCTATTGTTTAGGTATGATGTTAGCAGGTTATGTGAGTTTCCCCTAATTCCTAATTTGTAAAGTTTGTCCAATAAGTTTAAGTGTTCTATGGTGTCAAATGCCCTGGATAGGTCTACAAATATCCCAGCTGTTTTGTTTTTGTGGTTTATTGAATCAATGATTTCCCCCAACAGCTGATATATTGCCCTGTCAGTTGAGCGCATTTTTAAATACGCATTTTGTTTGGTAGATAACACACCATTCTTGGTCATAAATTCCAGGATACGTTCAGCCAATAGCTTCTCTATTATCTTAGAAATGTTACTGAGAAGGTTGATTGGTCTGTAGCTGTCTGGATAGTTCTTTTTTACCCTTTTTATATATGAGGGTAACTATGGATTTCTTCATATCTGGAAATGTGCCAGTTGACAAGCAGATGTTAAAAATGTAGACAATTGGTAGTGCTATACAAGTTGCCAAAAGTTTCAGCAGTTTTAAGTTTTAACATGTATGCCATCAGGTCCAGTAGAGTTGGTGTTCTTAAGTTGTTTTATAATATTAATTACCTCATTTTCTGAAGCTGGATTCATGAAAATAGTTTTGTCCACAGTACTTATTTGCGAAGAGTTTGACAACATGCCTGAGTTAGACTTACAAGAACCCGCAAAGTGACCGTTAATTATGTTCAATGTATTTTCCTCAGTTTCATACTGTTCTTGAAAGTCTTCCACTCCAATGCCTCTGTTCATGTGTTTTCTGTCAGTAATCTTATTTACAAGGTTCCAAGCTGACTTACATTTATTATGTGATTTCTGTATATAAGCATTATTATACATAAGTTTAACTTTCTTAAATACTTTCCTAAGAATGTAACAATAAAATTTATAATGACTTCCTCCTATAAGCCCATTTTTATACAGATCATATAGACTTCTTTTATTGTTGCAAGACATTCTTATGCCAGGTGTGATCCATGGCTTTTCACAATAGCACTTTTTACTTCTGAATAGAAAGTATTTATCTTGAAAAAAATGCAACATTCCAACAAATGTATCACAAGCACTATTCACATCATTACAGGCAGTCACATGCCTGTCTATGACTGAATCGGAGTAGCAAAAGTTGTATTCTGCCACTGTCAAATCTTGGACCACTGCATGAATCTATGTTTAATGTTAAATGAGTCACCAAATGCTTTTTAAACCACTCTTCTTTTTGAGGGATCTTAGCCTAAAAGCCAAATTTGCTTTCGAAAAAAAAAACAATTAAAAAATCATGTACTCCTGAAAATAATACAGTTACTTATAGAAATTTGGTAAGCAGGCTATCCTTAAAAGGGCTTTACTATTAAAGCTAAAGTTTTCAGGGTAATTAAAAATGGAGTTAGTAAAATAGGTAATAGGTAATAGTGTATTTCCCATCAAGATTTACATGAGCCGTCAAACAAAACTAAAGTTTTTACATTCAAATGTAAAATGTAGATAATATAACACTGTCAACATATAAAAATGCTTAAACTACCTAATAACCTAGGCACATGTAAACATAAGCAACAAAGCCAATTAAAAAAAAATACGTACAAAAAAAGACAAATATAAACTAACAAAGTTAAACATGTTCGCTATAAAACAAACCCTGATAAAATATGTATAGAGCTGACATATCATTATAGTCCAAAACAGTAAATAACACATAAAACAAATATATGTTAAAAGTCAAAGAAAAAATAAAAAAAGTTAAAATTAACTATCACAGTTTTAAGGGTTTTATCTTTTTAGGGCAACATGGCACAACAAATAACATTATTCAGATGATATATCCGCGAAATATACTCCTTAAATTGTCAAAGTGATCATGCAAATGATAAGAAAATTATCGAGGATTGATATATCAAAACAGAAACAAAAACATGGTCCCCTCATTCACTCTGAATCATGAACTCTTTCAATGTGTAAACTGGTGTTTTCAGTAGGCTCTGTTTCAGTGCCTTATGAAATTGCTGCATTGATTTGTTCTTTAGTTCAGCCGGCATTCTATTATACAGTTTAGGATTCCAATAGTCCACTCCCTGCTATGTCTGAGAGAGTCTATGAAGTGGTGTTCTTAGACTATCCTTACTTCGGATGTCCAAATGGTGCTTTTGATTGTTCGTTGGAAATCTGTCCAGGTTATTATGCACATACCTCACACTGAAACAGATACAGTGCCGGAAGTGTCAAAATTCCTTCAACCTTAAAAGCCTCCCTACAACTGTCGTTAGGCTTCAAGCCCACCAGTTCCCTCTTGCCTCACAGAAGTATCCCACATGCAAGTACACTATGACAGTGTGCAAAGTATGCTGCTTTTGAAGCCTCCTTTGTACTAAACTGCTTCACCATTCTGTGTATATCCCCGTTGCCAGTTTCCCTATTATACATTCGACATGTATGTTCCAGGTAAGTCGGCTATCATAATTAATGCCCAAAAATCTAAGATGTTGCTGCTCACTAGTTCTCTTAAAGTTTAAATAGTGTGTCTTCTTTTCATTCATTTTCAATTTATCACTGAACCACTTTTTAGATTTCTCTAGTGGATAACATTTTATTTTTTCTAGTTCGTCTTCCTCAGAGGATTTGACAAAAAACGAGGCATAATCCGCACAAAGGTGGGTAGAGACTGTCTCACTAAATATATTTAAGTCATTGGTATATATTATGAACAAAATCGGTCCCAATACAGATCCTTGTGGTACTCCATTGATAATAGTTGTTTCATCAGATAACCTGCCCCCCAACAAAACAGATTGAACTGTTGCTTTTGAACTACTAATCTGTCACGCTATCACATTAACCACTTATCCTACCCATAGCCAAAATTTTATGCTTCCCAATGTTTTTTTTTCCCCTAGGGGCTCGTCCGCGGCCTTGCCGCCCCGATAGCACTGTTCCCAATGGTTAGCATATTATTCTAAGTCGAGTTATAAAAAATGTGAATAGAGTGACAATATTGTGGTGTTTCCAATACAAAATTTGAAAGACTAGAAATAACTTCATAATTTATACTGTTTTTGTAGTTTTGACCTTCCCATTAACAACAACTTATTAGAGGGGCTTTGGGTTGGGTTATACATTAAGAATTTTACCAGACTTAGATAAGATCCCAAACCAGTTACTTATCCAGGAGATTGATGTATCCGATCTTCCAAGTTGTCAAAATCCATGCTTCACCAATGGTTACAATGTATTATTCTAAGTCGAGCTATAAAAAATATGAATGAAGTAACAATAGTGTGGTGTTTCCAATAAAAAATTTGTAAGTCTACAAATAACTTCATTATTTATAAACTGTTTTTGCTGTTTTGACCTTCCCATTAACAACTACTTATTAGAGGCGGTGGGAGTTGGGTTATATATTGAGAATTTTACCATACTTAGACGAGATTCCAGTCACTTATCCAGGAGCTTGATGTATCCGATGTTGCAAGTTAAATAAATTATGTTAACATGTGTCCGAATTGCAACACCAAACTACCATGAACCAATTTTTTAAACTTAAAGGATTGATTTTATTTAGGCTTCTATTTTTACCAACAGTAAAAAAATAAACTCTTAAGGTAAGCAAACTTTTAAAATGTAGTTATTAGTTGGCTAGATATCGCAGTACGGGTAGGTTTTTAAGTGCTACTTACCCAGCAACATCTCAAATATGTTGGATATATTTACATAAAACTGGGTAATGTATATTTACAGATTGAACATATCATTTAAGGTTTTTTTTGTACATTGTCAATCTACTTTTATAAAGTATTAAGATGGGGATTCAAAAGCAATAGTTGTAGAAATTTCCATGTAAAGGATTAGATAGTGTACCTATCAGTCCTTGAATATTGTTCATATTAGCATAATGCAGAATATTTGAATGAAGGCTATTTTACATGTAATATTGAACGAATGTGTGTGTGTGTGTGTGTGTGAAGCTTGCCATTTATGAAAAAAAAACAATATAAATTACCTGGACAAAAGAAATATTTCAATTAGTTTCTTTGCAATATAATCTGCATTTTGATATCCATCGCAGTGCAGCAAATTTTTTGCAATAATTTCATGATCTGGATGTGTCATCACAACAGGCCTGAAGAGCTGCTTCAAATTATCTGGTAGTTTGTTTCGACCACCATAATTTCCACCTGCAGGATTCAACGTAACGAAAATCCCACAATGTTTGTTTACATCCATCTGAAAAATTAGTAATTCATTATTTTAACATTTACATATAGAATGTTCACTGAAATATATACTTAAAGTTAGCCATGATATCAAGTCGTAAGGCACAGCTCACATTCTCGGTAATTCTTGGCAAATGTAGCATTAACCAAATTAAATATGAATTCGAATGCTAAGCTCACAATTGATAGATAAGAAATATGTGATTCAAAACAAACTCCATATATTGTCATAAAAGTCTGCAAAATATTTCTTAATCAATGACTTTAAATTTTCTCAATTTATACAGCATTTCACATATAACCTCCCACTAGAAAACCCTTGCGCTACGCAGTAAATAAACAAACCCCCAATCACTGTACAAGCCAAGTGAACTTATTTGAAATTTCAAAGCTGAAATGTGTAACGATTGCCTTTTTATTCACCACCGTTACTACGTTACTGACATAAAGAAAACCCCAAGAAGCTTATAATAATAGCAGGTAACTTTGTCTCTGAAAAGCAATTCAAATTTTAGTTTCAAAATTATTTGTTGAAAATTCGGTAATATCTATAACCATTGTAATGCCTGTACTGTGTTCCTTTTATGTACGTTGAAATTGAAAGATCTGAAACGGAATATTTTTATTGAGGAAAAATATTATGTTGTTCTAGAAGCTTCTCGATAAAGCATGATGTCATCATGATGCAATGAAAACGACTGTTGGAAACCGCCAGGCTGGCAGAAATCGGGCCGCGTCCATTCGATATTAAGGGGAGTTGAAACACTAGTCTGATTCGTGATAATCACCAAGGTATCAAAAATAACCTTTTCATGAGTGAAAAGGCACACTTTTATCTCAGCGGCGATGTAAATAAGCAAAACTGCCGTTATTGGGCTTTAAAAAATCCTCGGGAAATTCATAAGCGACCTCTAGATTGCCCTAAAGTAACGGTGGGATGTGCCACTTCGCCCTCTAGAACTACTGGGCCTTATTTTTTGAAGAGAATCACTGATCAGACGAAACCGTTACCGCTGCACGCTATGTTCAAATGCTGCAGACATTCTTTTTACCTCAAATTGAGAAGAAATAGGACATTACTGATTTCAGCAAGACGGGGCAACAAGTCATACGGCGAAAATAAGCGTGGACATTTTAAGTGAATCCTTTCCAAACAGACTCATCTCAAGAAATGGTACAATTCCATGGCCAGCAAGATCCCTAGACCTTTTGGCTCCGGATTATTTTCTTTGGGGCTATTTAAAGCATAAAGTGTGTGTGAATAAACCAAGAAGTTTAAAAGATTTAAAATTAAACATTAGAAATAGCATCAATGCTATTTCACGCCACGTTCTTTACAATGTTATGCAAAAATTTGCTAATCAATTAGAAGAGTGCATTGAGAACAATGGCAATGATTTACGAAGCACTATATTTAAATCATAGAAATCTCCCATGTTTCTAGGTTAAAAATATGTATTAATTCGTTGTATTATCTAAGGTTTTTCAATGCCGGTTTTTGCCCCTCACTCTGGAAGTTGTCTACTCTGATCCCCATTCACAAATCAGGTGATAAGACACAAGTTGTCAATTATAGAGGTGTTTCAACTTAACCTGTAATACCGAAACTATTTGAATCTATCATTGCGGATGAGATTTCCAATACCTTGAAACACAGTATTGTTGGTGAGCAACATGGTTTTTGTAGTGGAAGGTCAACGGTCACTAATCTCGACATTTTTCAATCTTACGTGACTGATGCATTGGAGGCTGGTAAACAAGTTGATGTTGTATACACTGATGTATCAAAGGCTTTTGACAGTGTGTGTCATACCCTTCTTCTGCAAAAATTGTTTGCAATGGGCATCTGTGGTTGTTATCTTTCGTGGATTCGATCTTACCTGTCTGACAGAAAACAATTTGTTAGCATTGGTGGTGCTCTATCAGATGAGGTCCTCGTCTTGTCTGGGGTACCACAGGGATCACATATAGGTCCGGTTCTCTTCAATCTTTTTATTATTGATGTTGTGAGGTGTTTTGAGTCATCGAAATATTTATTGTATGCAGATGACTTGAAGTTTTTTTCTGAAGTTGTCCATGGTGTCAACACTTTGCAACATGATCTCGACAACTTGATTCGCTGGTGCAGTTCAAACTTGTCGCTTAATGTGGGTGAATGTAAGGTTGTGGGCTATTTTAGGGGTCAGAATCGGATTGTTCATAGCTATACCATTTATAACACGGTGTTGGACGTTGTCACTTCAGTTGCAGATCTTAGTGTAATTTTCAAAAATGATTTGTCATTTAATCTGCATATTGATGCTGTGGTTATGAAATGTTGCAGACTTTTGGGGTTTGTTAAAAGACACACTAAACATATGACTGACACAAGGGCAATCACTAGTTTGTATACATCCTTGGTTCGAAGTAATATTGAGTATTGTTGTGTTGTATGGTTTCCATCCTATGCTTGCCACATTAATTGTATTGAAAGGGTACAAAACAAATTTGTTAAGTACCTTCTTTATAAGCATCATTTTCCTTGCCAAGATATTGGGTATGATGTCAGATTGCTTCTTTGTGGTATGGTCAGTCTCAAAGCGTGACATGAGTATCTTTCATTGATGTTTATATAAAGTTAATTAATGGTATCATTGACTGTAATAATCTGCTCGAGTTGGTCCTTTTCCATGTTCCACCACGCTCAACTCGCCAACAGCAACTTTTTTTAGAGTGAACACACAGGACCAACTATGGATGTAACAGTTTCATGGACAGATTGTTGCATTATTATAACGCTAATTTTTCTAATTGTGATATCTTTTACATTGCTATGTCTAGGATGAAAACTGTCTTAAGACAGTGACTTTGTTACTTTGACTTATTTTTTTTTTAAGTACCATTTGGAATTGTTTAATTCTGTAGGTGCAAATTTAAATAAATAATAAATAAATCAATAAATTAATAAATTTTCAAAAGCTGTTTAAATTAGGTAGTTTATTTTGCTGAACTCTGTATAAGTTATACGCACCTCCTGATCCATAAATTTAACTCTACTTTTATTCATTCTCAATGCTTCTTGAATCGGTTGGATGTACATGGAAATGGTTGATAAAGTAGTTTCATCAAGGCGGTTAAATTCATCAAAACATCCCCAAGCACCAGTTTTTACTAAACCTGCAAGTATTCTCCCCATAGATGATGCATCAATACCCTAAAATGGAAATAATGTTGCTCAGGTTTTTAAATCTGATTTATATAAGATACCTCATCACAGTTAAAGACCAGGACTTGTCTGCCTAACAATGCACCTAAGGCTTTAACAGATTCAGTTTTCCCTGTACCAGCTGGACCATATGGATTACCGCCCATGCCAAGGTGAATGCCCTTAAAAATAAATAAATAAAATAAATATGAAAATACCAAAGTTATGAAAATTAAGTTATACAGGTGACCGACAGGAATCTGATGTTTTTGGGACAGCCATTATTCTGTCGGTAAGAGGCGTAGGGAGCCGAATTACCGAGCATTAATCTCGCCATTCGATGCCATTTCAGTAGTTATGGTTGAACATCGCGTGTTTGCGTATGATGCATTTGTGCAGAATGGTGGGTCTGTTATTACCATGCAGCGACTTTTTCGTGTGCGTTGGGGTGTCGCCGGCGTCGTGGTAACGTTCTCAGCCGCAACACGATTCTCAATTAGGTTAATAATCAATCTACGGACAACAGGATCTATTGTGAAAAAGAAGCCATCAGGTCATACATTGTTCGTACAGATTCACGGCTCATTATTAGTTCCCGCACGCGTGTACAGACAGAACGACCAGGGCTACGAGTCAGCGCGGCTCTCACACGCTCGATGTTGTCTGGTGTTCTTGCTGTCCTAGTCTGACCTGGTGGCTTCTTTTTCACAATAGATCCTGTTGTCCATAAATCATTAACCCAACTGAGAATCGTGTTGCGGCTGAGAACGTTACCACGACGCCCATGATACCCCAACGCAGACGAAAAATTCGGTGCACGGTAATAACAGACCCAAAATTCTGCACAAATGTGTCATACACAAACATGCGATGTTCAACCGTCCACTGCTCCATAGCTACTGAAATGGCATCGAATGGCGAGATTAATGCTCGGTAATTCAGCTCCCTACGCACCTTACCGGCAGAATAATAGCCGTCCCTAAAACGTCAGATTCCCGTCGGTCACCCTGTATTATATAACAGAACGCTTTTATTTTTAAATCCATCTAAATCCACACTATTAATGTATTAATGTTTGTAAATAAATCAGCAACAGCTGAAATAGGTGAGAATTTTGTGGTACAAACTAATGAAGCCATAATGAGCACTAGTAATTTGGGTGTTGCTTTTGACAATACTTTTAGTGTATTATTTGAATACCAAAGTACTCAAAAAATCGTACGCTACTTGAAGTTAATTTACCCACACAGTGTTACCCTCCACTTTTACAGCTGGATTAATTGCCTGAAATTGTATCAAATCTCATCTAAATATGTTAATAAGTTCCTAAAATTAAATTCCCTAATGAAAATTACAGTAATTAAGTTTATGAAAATTCGCTATCAGTTCGGTCGGTTTAAAATTTTTTATTTTTAAAGGAGAGAACGTAGTGTTTCGGTGATGTGTGTGTTTTGTTTCTTTAACGTCGGCCTATTTCCGCGACTATGGCCAATCACCGACGCCAGGGAGCAGTTTCACCTCACTATCCTGGAAATTTTGCTGAACCCCTGTCTTTCTGTAAGGAGGGTAGGGATCTTTAACGTGCCCAACATCGCATGGACACGGGACCGACGGCTCTACGCCCCATCCGAAGGGCGGAACGTGCAGACATTCAACTTGCTCAAATACAATGCCAGAACCTCGGTTGATGTTAATTGTACAGTATGTACTGAAAAAGTGAAAGGAGTACGCCGGGATCGAACCCAGTACCCTTCGGTTCAAAGGCACACGTTCTTACCTCTGAACCACTGAGGTTCACAGTTTCGGTGATAAACCGTTGATAAATTTACTTGATCGTTAAAATACGCGGTAAATAAATTGCTACAAGCTAAACTCTTAAACTAGTAAAGGAAGCTCTGCGTGAGACAGAACCATAGTTCCTCCACCTGCTGCCCCCAACAGATCCACCAGGGGAACATAGCGAATGCACCCTTTTACTGTCCAGGTCACCAGACAGAACATCTTGTTATGCCCAGTCTTTTGTCCCGAGGACTTCCAAGTTGTGGAATTCCTTACCGGCACATGTTTTTCCTTCTCCTCCGAACCTCCAAGTCCAGAATTAACAAGTTTCCTATTTCCTCCTTGTCGACACCCATGGTACGATAGTATTTAGGCTGTAAGCCCTCGTGGTGGACGCGCTCGTCTGGTTCACGGACGGATCCGGCGAGGAGCGTGGGACAGGGGCAGGTGTTTACTCGGAAGGACCGAGGGTAAGTCATAGTATTTCCCTCGGAGCCCATACAACGGTCTTTCAGGTCGAAATGCACGTCATCCTGCACTGTGTGCGGGAGAACAAGAGGAGGGGCTACACCAACAAGCAGATCCTCATAGCCACAGACAGCCCTTAAGGCATTAAGTAGCCCACAGGTAAATTCCTGGCTGGTGAGTGAGTGCCGAGACGAGACGAGCGACCTGGCTGGACAGAATGAGGTGACCCTCATCTGGGTGCCGGGTCACTCGGAGGTCAAAGGCAATGAAGAAGCTGCCAGTCTCACGAAGAGAGAGTCAGCAGAACCATTTATGGGACCAGAACCGGCTATGGGCGTGACAAAGAGCACTGCCAGCGGAGCCATTAAGTCCTGGGTCAGAAACCAACACAAGGTGTACTGGGCAGACTGTCCAGGGCTCAGACATGGGAAGTCAATAATTGATGAACCCAGTTCAAAGAGAGCTGTGGAGCTGCTAAATCTTAGCAGAGGACAGCACAGAAACACAACAGGTCTCTTGACGGGATACATGGCCGTCAAAAAACACCTGCATAAAATGGGGCGGTTCGAAGGGGACCTCGCATGCAGAATCTGCGGCGATGGGGAGGAATCAGCCCAGCACATCTTGTGCGAGTGTAAAGCTCTGGACCGCAAAAGACAACTGATCTACGGTCAGTCTAGACTGGAGACAGAGCAATATAAAACTTCACCCTACCAATCGCTGTGCAGACTAGTTCAAGACACAGTGATTTTGGAATGGGTGGAGTAAGAGTAAGGGTATGCAGAATCAAGCAAAGGTTGCAGTAGTATCGAGGCGGCAAGGCCGCGGACGAGCCCTGAGGGAGAAAAAAAAGCCCTCGTGATGTGTTGTTGAAATATATATTTAAAAAAAAGAACCAGCTTCGGGCAAACACACCGAGCTGAGCTCATTCGATGGTAAAATACCAATGTGACTACCACACATTGTTGTTGTGCTGTAGAGGTACTCAATCGTCAGCTGTAATAGACAGTGGGTGCAAGGTCATAAATCACAGTCTTGGCGGTCAAGAGAATGATGGGAAGCTTCTTGAGTGGTTAATGTAAGGTAAGAAATCACACTATTATGATCGTGACTCTCCCTAACACATTGTTTAATCAAAAGAGTCTTACTTTATTTTTATTTATTTATTAAACACAATACCCAACGGGGAAATCCCCAAATAAAAAGATTGAACAAACAGTAAAAATTACAACAATAATCAGGGATCAACAAATTAACTAAACACAACATAGAAAAGAGCTACAGCCAGATCACAAGTCAATCAGCCCACAAACAAATCTGAGAGTGGACTTGTTGCACTTGAAGATGCCAATGCAGCGATTTACACAGTTATATATAGAACACATTCTTTGTACTGGCGAATTAAGTCTTACATTTGTCCTAGGACAGGCGATGTGAAACAGGACCTGAGATCTGGAGTTAACTCTGGGCGTGTGGAAACACAACAATCCTAAAATATGTGGACATTCCATGATATTATGTAACAGACATAATAAAAATAATAAAGCGAAGTAGTTTCGCCTGCTTTGCAGCGTCTCCAAAGAGAAGCGCAAAAACAGACAGCTCTGCAGTGTGCCAATAGCTGGGTAGATATTATCAGCTCTATAGGCCAGCATCTTGAGACGCCAACGCTGAACATCCTCGAGTGCATCCCTATAAATGTCATAATAGGGCGCCCAAACTACTGCAGCACACTCCAAATGCGATCTAACGTAGGCACAGTAGAGAGTTTTTAAAGTGTCTATTCATGAACATTTTTTTGAGTTTCTGATGATATAGCCCAAGGTTTTTGAAGCTTTAGCATTCTCAATATGATTCACAAACGATAGTTTGCTATCAAAACGAACGCCCAAGTCGGCAATATTTTTAGGTCTATTAAGTATTGAATCACATAATTGATGCGGAAAACTGATTATTAGCTTATTGAGGGTATAAGTCAAATTTTCACATTTTCTGACATTCAGCGGCTCATTTTGGTAGGTCCAGAAATATATTCTACACAAAGTTTCCTGCAGTCTAATGTTATCATCACGGTTGTTAATGTTATGAAAAATTTTCAATTCATCGGCGTAGAGCGAGTGAGGAACCTCAAGGACATTAGTGATGTCATTGATGAATAAATTAAAAAACAGAGGCCCCAAAACAGATCCTTGCGGCACACCTGACACAGCCAAAATCTCGACAGACCGAGATCCATGGTAAAAAAACAGAGTAGACTCTATCAATAAGGTATGAGCTAAAAATCTAAACAGCTTCGGCGAGAACCAGTACCAGCCAAGCTTCTGAAGTAGAATATTGTGGTTCAGTCTGTCAAAAGCCTTAGAGAAACCCAAGTATATAACGTCAGTTTGAGATCCCCTGTCCAGTGCTGCACTTACGTAGTCTGTAAAGCAGACTAAATTGGTAGATGTAGAGCGCCCCTCATAACACCAATGCTTAGTCTCTGAAATTAAATGTTTGACATTAAAAATGATAAAATTGTTCAGAACAAATTCAAACACCTTTGCAAAATTATTGATGATGATTTGTTTATGGTTTTCAACCTGGGTTTGATCACTTTTTTTAGGGACTGGAATAGAACGACCTGTTTTCCATATGGTAGGAAACTTTGATGTTTTAAGTAAGATGTTAAAGATGGAAGTTAAAGGATACATAAATACGTGAGCACAGTCCCTAACCAAGAAAGCTGTATTCTCATCAGGGCCCTGACCTCAAGTGCCTCTCCATGGCCTCCTCAGTCGACCTATCTAGGACGTCGGAGACCACCCTCCTACTTATGCCTATAGCAGGCTCCGAGTCACAGAACGGCCGCCGGGAACCAAGCCTTGCGAGATCATTCGCCACTTCAATCCCCGCCACGCCACAGTGTCCCGGAACCCACACAAGTTGCACCTCCTTTGTCCTGAACAGTCCTGTAAGGGTGTCAGCGCACTCCTGAACCAGCGTTGACCTAATTCTGGTAGCGCAGGCTGCTTGGAGGACCGCCTGACTATCTGAGCAAGTGTATACACATTTCTCAGGGCTCATCCTCGCATCCTGTCGATTAGCTACAGACAGGATAGCGTACACCTCCGTTTCGAGAGCCGTGGTGTATGCGCTCAGAGCCTGTCGGCACCCCCAGGCCATCATGTATATTCCCGCCCCGGAGAATTGCTGCTCCTCCAGCCGCGATCCGTCGGTAAAACAGACCAGGCTTGCGGGCATGCATCCTCATTTTCCCTCCACTGATCCCTACTGGGGATTCTGAAGTGTATGACCTAGTCAGCCTAATATTATCCTCTGCATTCCGTACCTCGATGGTGGAAATTTGGATTTCCTTTTCCACCTCCTTGGCATCTCTTGCATGTCCTGTTATTGCCGCCTCTCCACACCAGTTTCCAGAGTGTCGCACTCTGAGATGCGACGCCATAGCCTCCCATCTGATGCAGATGGGAAGCGGTGGCAGCATCAGCAAGACGTCTAACGCGGCTGAGGGTGTCGTCCTCATAGCGTGGGTGATGCCCAGACTTGCCAGCATTTGAAGTTTGGCCAGCTTCCAGGTAGCAGTGTGGTTCACACCGCACCACCAGACCACTGCCCCATACAGGTCTCTCAGCCTGCAATCGCAGTGTGCATCCAGTGAATGATCCGAGGATTGAGTCCCTGCTGCCAGAGGGTCGCTACTCCCTTCCTCGCTACTCATTCTATTTGCGACATGATAGTTTGGAGTCCAGGACCACCCCCAGATATTTGACCTCCCACACTAAAGCTAAAGGTTTTCCAAACATCACGGGCACCCTGAACCCATCCAGATCCCTCTTCTTAGTGAGCAGGACCATCTACTTCTCCGGATTTATGGAGAATCCCTGCTCACCACACCACCTTTCAATTATGCTACAGGCTGTTTACATGCATGCAGACGCTAAGGAATTTGCCGGTGACTAAGACCAGCCCATCATCAGCCTACGCTTGTATCTGAGCAAGTCGAATGTCTGCGCGTTCCAACCTTCAGAGAGGGCGTCGGTCCCGTATCCATGCTATGTTGGGTACGTTAAAGATCCCTACTCTCCTTATAGAAAGACAGGGGTTCGGCAAAATTTCCAAGGTAGTGAGGTGAAACTGCTCCCTGGCGTCGGTGATTGGACGTAGTCGCAGAAATAGACTGAGGTTAAAGTACAAAAAAAAATCAATATAAACTGAAGAAAATATCTGTATCTGGAATTTCTTAGAAACTTGCTCTAATTAGGTATTGAACTTACCTGGGTTAAAGTTAAGAAACAACGATCAGTCAGTGGAGTCCTAACTAATTTTTGGGCATTCCCCAAGTATTCATATGCATATTCCATTCTAGAATTTGCCATTTTCACTGTTACCTCACCTGTTGAATTGGCATAAAACCTAAAGGAACGAAAAAGATTTATATCACCAATTTTCAGAAGAGTACACTTATTTCTATTTTATTCTATAACAAGTCACGTTCAGAAGATGATATACCTTAACTGTCTCTGCCAGTTCCAGTCGTTAACTTTGGTAACATTGTTATCCAGAAGATCCTCCAAAACAGAGATATGATGGATTGTATCAAGGATCAAAGCCTTCAATTTTAATTCTAGTATGTTGATTTCTTGTCCTTCAGACACAGTTGTTGATGTAAGAGATTTGTTATCTTCATCTGATGATAATTCCAGTGAACTGTAGTGAGATAATTGCGCCTTGAAATAATAAAAAATTACTTTCTTACAAGAAATTAAATTATTTCAAAAATAACATATTTTACTGAATCATAAGTTAAGTTTCCATAACCAAAGTTTAAGATTTATAGTCGTGATGGAAAGCATTAAGTATGTCATGGTTTTAATATAGCAAGTATAAACAAACGTAAACTTCGGTTTTTGTAATATATTTAAATAATCAGTACAAGTTGTTAGAGGAATTCATAATAAGTGGAATTCATATTTGTTCCTTCATGTGGGGGATGAGAGAGCTCGACCCAGTTCACCCGAGAAGACATCAGTCAGCACTAAAAGACGACGATAGACGGTTAGGGGGTTGATTTAGTGTCACTTGTAACCATTTTTTTTTTTTTTTTTTGTATTATCGTGTAATATAGTGTTGTGTTAAATAGCCAATTTTATTAACAAGAACCAGTCTATGAGAACAAAATACAGTCCACTCTATCGACAAAACACAAGTTGTTTGTAAGATTTGTAACGATTACGTTTTGTTACTGCTTTAATTATTCAAAAGAAACCCGTAAGACTTAATTAATAGCCGACAATCCAGTATCTGTAAGACAATTCATGTTTTAATTTCAAAATTATCTTCATGAAAAGTCGCTAAATCTTGAAGCATTTAAAATATACGTTAGGAATATTCGAGAACAAAATATTGTTTATCTGTAATTTTCCGGTGATGTCACCCAAGAAAGACCGTTGGAAATGTTGCAGAGAATTGCCGGCAAAACCTTCAACTGTGGACACGGGAGGTGAGACGTCGTGACTTTACCATTGATTGGAGGTCTCGTTTTATCTCATTCGAAGAATGGAGGCCAGCAATGGTCACGGTAAGAATTTTTGCGTGCAGCGAGTAGCAGTTGCAGAACCCGACACATTATCGAGGACTCTCTGCTGAGCGTTCATAGAGTGAACACCCCTCAGTTTCGGTGGCTATTAAATTATCTTAAAACGGGGTTGTAATGTTCTTTCTGTTATCTGTACTATCTAATAATTATTGTCAGTGATTGTACGGAGTAATTCAAGTGATTTTCGAGTTTAATTAAACATCGTATTCAGCATAAAAACGCGAGCTAAGTCGTGGCTCTTTGTTCCGAACTGTTGATTTCTTGCCGTAATCAGAAAGAATTCCTGGTTATTATCGAACCTTAACTCAACTGGTAGTGAATTTTACTTAAGCAAATTCACGTTTTAATTGCGATTCCCAAAGTTCCCATCAGGCGAATTCAGAACATCGACATAGGGGTCAAATGGTCTTGTAGTATTGGAGCAATAACATCCAGCGGCCCAATAATCTCTGATGAGAAGTCCCAGTCGTTTTCTCCAGCTTTTCCTCTCTTATTGGAGTCTGGAATCAGTGTCAGGCACTCATAATTGATCTCACCTGGAAAGCATCTTCACAGGGTCATCAGGTAACCTAATACCGGAATACTGGTGTGTCTAAACAAATCTTTTCGCTGAGTTAGCAGAATTTTCATGCCGAAATCTAACATCTGAAGTTTTAATAACCTGAACTTTCAAAATCACGTAGTTAAGTTTGAGCTTAAACAATGTCAGGGAGGTGCTATCAGCATAACTATGTATTTCCTGTTTAATCTCTAAAATTTTGTAAATTTAAACACATAGTTTTTTTTTTTAATTATAATTAGCAAACTTTGTCTGTAAAATATCTAATCTATACACTCTCTTTAATCTCTTTCATAATTAATGTAGAAATTTCATATATTCTTTTTTTTCGGAGCCTCACTCAAAGAACTGGCCAGTTAATTCACTAGAAAACCTAGCAATTGATTGACAAACATCAAGTAATTTACCTAATCATTTGTGTTTATTTTTGAGCGATACCCTAAGTGATTAACAGTAACATTTTGGTAATATGCAACTATCTTTATCTTATTTTTTGGCATATGTATGTACATTAATAATTTCTTGTTCTTGAAATTCTTGCTGTTCATTTGATTTCTATTTGTGTGCAATTAATGTTTATTTGAGATTTATCAATCATTTTATTTCATTGTATTCGCTATTCCAAATTTAATTTATATAAATAAATTCAATATTTTGTTACATTAACATATCTGTTTAATTGAAAAGAAATTCCTCCCTAGTGCCTACTTTCCTTTTGACGTCGGCACAAACAACTTATTCTTACTAACTATTATCTATCTATATATATATATATATATATATATATATATATATATATATATATATATATATATATATATATATATATATATATATATATATATATAAATTTCTATGTAACCTGGCACTAGTCTGGAGAGCCCACAAATATAGGACTCTGGGCAGTGCGAAGCAAACAAAGGAAGAGAATGTGAGTATTAAACTACATCCAGATCTGTCAACCTCCTAAAAAGTGCTGCTAATCTTAAAGAATTTGATAATCTGATAGATAGCTACTGTAGGGTAGGGTGTTATAGGCAATTGTGACCTCACCATTGAGCAGATCTATATCCACCTGAGGTCAATCACTATATACCACAGTTCTTGTACTTAAAGCTAATTTTTGAAGGAGGTAACAGATTTAGAAACGCAAAGGTAATTCTGACAGTTTATTGTATTTTCACAAGAAACATGATTAAGTTACGACACACGAGGCACATATATAATTAAATTTTACACACAAAAAATGGAAATAATTACATGTAAAATAAGTGTTGTCCAACAAATCGGAAAGTAGTGTAGTTAGACTTAAATATAGACTGTGACATATAAATTACCACAGTCTGTATATGACCAGGTATCTTTATAATTTTTTTCTGGTGATTTGTCTTTTTTTTTATATTTCAACAACACACCACGAGAGCTTACAGCCTAAATACTATGGTACTGTGGGTGTCGACAAGGAGGAAAGAGACAACTTGTTAATTCTGGACTTGAACGTCTGGAGGTTTGGAGGAGAAGGAAAAACATGTGCCGGCAAGGAATTCCACAACTTGGAAGTCTTTGGGGCAAAAGAGCGGGAATAACAAGATGTTCTATGTCTGGTGACCTGAACAGTAAAATGGTGCATTAGCTCTGTTCCCCTGGTAAATCTGTTGGAGGCAGCAGGTGGAGGAACTATGGAAGAAAGCTCATCTGAGCAGTGCCCGTGCAGATATCTATAAAAGAGAGAGAGAGGTCACCAACGGCACGTCGGTGGGCAAGGGATGGCAGCCTTTGTGTGAGGGTAGGGTCACCGTGTGGGCGTCTAGCACTCTTCTGAATGGAGTCCAGGATAGCGAGTGTAGAAGCGACACCGGCACCCCAGATGTGGGAGCAGTATTCGAGGTTTGGCCTTATTTGTGAAATATATAAGGTATAGAGATTAGCTGGTGAAAAGTATTTGTGAGCACGGAAGAGGAAACCTAATTTCTTAGCAGCTGCTTCTGCAATTGATGTGACATGTTGGTGCCAATTGATATTTCGATCCACAGAAATGCCAACAAGTGAAAAGGACTCATTACTTTGAATAACTTGGTTGTTCATTGTGATGGGTCTAGGGCTGGTGTATCTCTTATGAGAAAGAAAGCAAGACTGAGATTTGGTGGGGTCTAATATTTTTTGTCATATCACATGTAGGAATATAATATTTTTGTACCATTGCTTTACAACTATTGGTTTTTTTTTTTAAGTTGTGATGAACTTTGGCTAAGCAGACACCTGACGGTTATTAACAATCCGTCCTTCGATCGTGACTTTAAATTGTCGCTCACAATCAGACGCAGAGATATTACTTTATCTAATTACATTCTCTTGGGCGCCATCTTTATTCTCTACAAAGAGGACGAGGTTAGATTCCCGTGAAGACTTCTGGTAAGGCCCTCGTAGAACACCACAAATTAGTGTTTAAAAACAGCCTTGTCCTAGGGTAGCTTAGTGGAGAAAACTATAGCCAGCGATCAATCGTTATATAATAAATATTATTCCATGGATTGAAAGATCAATTGACCTATCACCCCTTAAACATGTATGGAATATATTAAGCAGAATGTTAAGTTTTATTGTATAATAAAAATCTTGAAACCTGTGGTGAGTACTATAATGATTTTATACAGTGAGCTAATAAACAATGTAATTTTTGGTTGAAACTACTTACCTTATATGAGGCCATTAATGGAGGTAATGTCATGCTAGAAATTGCCTGTTCGCATTTTGCTGTAAAATTTATGTTATCAGCTAAACAAAGAATCTGTGATGGATAATTCATCGGATCTGCTACTTGAGTATCACGGCACTGAACCAACAGATCTTTCAGTGTAACTTGCATCTCTTTAACTAACATATTCAGCCAAACCTGGAGAAGTATAAAATTGGTTAACCTGAATACAAATACAACTGTTTTCCAATAAACATTTAATCGTGTCATTAAAATTTCCTTCGCATATAGTTTCCTCCAACTTTTATATAGATTTGTTTTATATAAAATGTTAGTTTCTTTGATGACAATTAAACAAAAGGTTTCCTTAATTCAAAATTATGACAATAAATCTGATAAAGTTCTGTCTATGTCACACTTAAATTCTCAACTCTAATAACTGAAATTCTAGTTTTAATTGAACATCAATGTATCAAAGATTTTCCTACATTTCAGGCACAACTGATACCGGTGAAGACTGGTTCAGTATCTAGTCTGTCAATTACTCCCCCGGTATAATATTTCTGAGTTTAATAATTAACTCCTTTTTAGCTTAACTATAGCACTCAAATTTATCTAACTTCCTTTCTTTAAGTTCCCAACTAAACCCTTATGGTTCCAAGCCATATCTATCCCTTCGTATATTTAATCTAACAAAAATCTCCCTCTAAAATAACATCTACATTTTAATTTAGATCCAATTTATTTTCATTCTATTCTAAAGTCCTTTCGACTCAAATATCTATACTAATATTCTATCTTAGAGCCCCTACACCTCAAATATCTATACAAATATTATATACAGATTATTTCAGTTCTCGAGACAGCTATCCCTTAAAATAAAAGTCGCTTGAACATTGTAAGTTATGGAACATACTCACTGGACAAATGGGGAGAAGAAGAAAACCTAAATTCTTTTTAGCTCCCTAGTTCGGACACTAATTCACTCCCGTAAATTCCACGCAAACCTCTAATTCATTTCAACATTATTCCAAAACCTCATTATACCGTCACGACGACCCGCCGATGTTTTCCTAGTGCCGCGGGGCACCCTAGCCTAGACCGAGGCTGGGAGCCCACTAACTCTGAATTTTTCTCTGTCCCCTGGTGAAACCCTACTCCCTATCGTTAATCATTATTGTCTTTCAATTAAAATTCGTATTTTAAGATCATGTCATTCTAACCAATAAGAGATTACCCTCAAGACACGTACTTCTGCGGTCGACACATCATGACCTCTGAGTTTGCTGTTTTCGTCTTTTTCTGTTGAACTAACGCGACCTCTTTTCAGGTTGTCTACTTGTGTAAAATCACCAACTTTGCAAGTTTAAAGTTACTTGCCACAATGTACCAGCTTGAGTCGATTTAAATGCAACATAATTTCAACCTACCCATTGCCTACATATTTTATGCTGTAGCGATTAATTAAAAGATCCCCTAGAGCATTTGTTTATGGCAAATTTTCATGAAATTTTAGAGGTCCAACCAATGTAATTCATTTACATCTGCCCAAACGTTTATGAATGGAGAAACGAGTTATTGTCACCAGAATTGTGGAACATCTTGAAGATAGAATATAATTAGTGATTTGCAGAATGCTTACATAAGAGAAATAAGCATGACAAGAGCAATTTACCAATTCACTTCAGAGGTTCTTCAAGCTATGACTCTTGGAGAAGGGGTTGTTGGTGTTTTCGCAGATCTGTGCAAGGCCTTTGACAGCAAAGACTGTCAGATACTTTATGAAAAGTTGGAGATGATTGGTGTAAGGGGAACGGTGCTGGAGTTGATGAAATATATTTGACTACAGAAAACAGTGTATCCGTAGTAAACGCACTACAGGTAAAAGCATCTATTCTTCAGTAGAGACAGTTAAGAGAGGAGAACCACAGGGGTCAGTGCTGGGCCCACTGCTGTTTATAATTTACATTAATGACTTGCCACAAAACACTCTTATATGCAGATGACACTTCAATCATCCTACGCATGTGACAGATAGATGAACTTGAATATCAGATGATTTGTCATGAGAGACCTTGACGCTTGGTTTAGTGCAAATCAAATGAAGATGAATGCTGAAAAACAGCTAATTAAATTTTCTGCTGTTGGAGTAGAATCAATGACGATAAATTGTGGTAACACTCAGTTGCAGACTTCACAAAGCTACAAGTTTCTTGGCCTGATCATAGACAATAATGTGGATTGGAGGAAACACATACAGTATATTGCTCCCAAGATGTCTAGTTCTTCATATGCCTTAAGAGTGCTGCAAAGAAGTGTGGATGAGGGCACATGTCTTATGGTCTATTATGCGTAGGTGTATGTAATACTTAAGTATGGCATAGTGTTCTGGGGAAACTCTGTGGATGTGGACAGCATATTCATACTGCAGAAGTCTTGTGTCAGGTCCATGTATGGGTTGAAACCTAGAGAATCCTGCAGGTGGTATTTCATAGAGAAGAAGATACTGACTCTTCATTGTGTATACATATTGGAATGCGTCCTGTAGTTTTTCTCAAAATACCTGCCTGAGCATGAGCATCATACAAGGTTCAGATTGAATCAGAAACTCCTACTTCCAAAAACACCATTAACAAAAGTGCAGAGAAATGTAGAATATCAGATGATAAAAATATTCAATCACCTACCTCTTTGTTGGAAAAATAAGGACGTAAAAACATTGAAAAAAGAACTAAAGGATATTCTACTCAGAAAGTGTTACTATTCCTGCAATGAATTCCTCAGAGACGGAGACATATGGCCACCACTCCAAGATCAAGATTCATAGCTGTCACTTTGGCATGGCAACGTTCACCATTGCATGCTTTCTCTGAGGGGGTCAATACAATATTTGTGGGGTGTATATGCGTGTGTGTGGTTGCTTTTTTAAGTCTGTAAGTTTTATATTGTCGAAGTAATAATACTGCTGCATTGACAGTGTTTTATTTTATAGTTAGATTTGTGTATATATTTGTTATTATTTATTATATGATTATATATGTGTGTATATATTAGAGATGCACCGGGAACAGATTTTATGCAAAGCCGAGTACCGAGTACCCGGCTCGATTAGTATATCGGGTAACAGGTACCCGACGGCCGGGTACAAAAAATAACAAGGTTACGATCAATCTAAACAATTTTCAAGCAGCCACACCCGAGAAAACATTTGTAATGCATTATTTGAGATTTTAAATGAGTGGAATATTAGACCGGAAAAATTGCAGTTACTTCTTTGTGACAGTGGAGCAAACATAGCAAAAGGCTGCAAAAGACATGAAAATTGATCATGAATCTTGTTTTATTCACACCCAACAATTGATTGTACTTGATGCAATTCGGTCACAAACAAGCATATCTGATTTAATAGCAGTTGCTCAAAACATAGTAACTCATTTTAACCATTCTTCTGTTTCACATGAAAAACTTGAAACTATTCAGCTGGAATTAAATATGCCCCCTAAAAAATTAATACAAGACGTCCAGACACGTTGGAACTCAACTTATTATTTATTAGAAAGGTTGTTTGAACCAAAAAGACCTATTAGTTTATTTATAGCCGATAATAATGTAATCGGGTCTTTATCACAAAATCAATGGCAGTTGACTGAAAATATTTTACTATTGCTTAAACTGTTTGAGGAAATTACAAGACGCTTCAGCTCAACTGACTCCATCATATCTGAAGTTATTCCAACACTGCTGTCTCTCTCTCTCTCTCTCTCTCTCTCTCTCTCTCTCTCTCTCTCTCTCTCTCTCTCTCTCTCTCTCCAAAAGTATCTTTTGCAAATCACTGTTCATGGTTTAGGAACAATGAAAGATGCGCTTATATCTAATATAGAACAAAGATACCTTGGAATTGAATCTAATCCGCATTATTCATATGCAATTTTTTTAGACCCATGGTTTAAATTGATTTTTATTTCTGTCCCAAATTACTGCTCAGAATTTGGGAATAACCGAGGAAAATAATGAATTAAATCAACAAATCGATAGTTCTGATTCTGACGATTTGACTTTAGTAACAATGATTAGTTCACCTAAAAGAGAAAGGATCAGTACAGATAATACATCTGTGTTTGATATAACGTCAGAAATAGCGTCAACTTCACATCTCATTCAGTTGAGTCATCAAATAAGAAAGATATGAAATTAGAAATTGACTCTTATTAAAAGCAAAACATTATCGACAGAAACTCAGCACCATTTGAATGGTGGAGAATCCATCAAAACACCTTTCACAATTTAGCTGTGATTGCTAAACGATACTTATCTTCACCAGCCACAACCATCTTTAGTGAAAGGTTATTTTCTGAAGCCGGTAATGTTTTTGAAATGCAGACAAACAGGCTGTTAGCCGAAAACCGTGAACAATTAATTTTTCTGCACCACAATTTAAATTTACATAATTAACCTTATATGTATAATTAAAAACAATTTAATAAAGTTTACTTAAATGTATTAAATTTCTAGTTATTTATTGGTACTACCCGGCGCCGGGTACTGTAATACAGGGTCTTAACGGGTACCCGGCGAAACAGGCCGGGTAGGCAGGGTACCGGGTACATACCGGGTACCCGGTGCATCCCTAGTATATATGTTTATATTTATATTTATATTTATTTTATATTTACAAATTACGTGTTCTACATCCAATAGGGTATTTATGGAACGAATAAAGTATTATTATTATTACTTCACAAAAATTTATGTACATAAACAGACACCTTACCTTCTGGATAAATCTGCAACCTGTCTTGCTTAGTAGCAACAGTAACATTAAAAGTATCAGTGTCTAGCACTGACGCCACAAATTACCAAAACTGTGTTCTCCCACTACGACTATGTGTGCATTGCATTACATACAGTTATTTTTATTAACTTTATGCTCAACAATAAAACTAATGATTTAAAACTTAAAATCGCAAACAACTTACTTCAATTGGCCTGTCGATAGGCACTGGATTAATCAAAGGAACAACTTCACCTTCCAGAGAGCACATGCTTGTAATTTTTTTACCACCATCATCAAGTCTTATGCTGTTAATGCCAGCAAAAATTTTCTTCATGTGTGCTTGTATTACGTGTTCCTTTGACGACTGTCCAACAACTTCAAGCAGATCATCATCACTTAAAAAGAGGAATCGTGGAAAAGCATTCCTTTTCTCCTACAACAAATTTTAAATGATAAAAATATGATTTAAAAAATCGTTTTGATGTGACAATTACTACCTTTAAGAAGTTATCCAGACTATTTTGGCATCTTCCAAGTTGATTCTGTATATTTTCTAGTATTGAACGCAGATTTGTAAATCTGCATAAAGCAGAAACTCTCGTGTCCTTTTCTATGTAGGTCATTATGTATCGAAAATCTCTGTCCAATTTTTCAAATCGCGACTTTTCTTGAGCTAATGTACCACTGCCAAAAATCGGTTCTAAATAAACCCATCTAACCAGTAAAATAAGAAACAAATATTAAAAATTTAACATTTTTATTAAGACTTATCTTATTAACTAAAAACACAAAAACAACAGTGAATTACTTGGTAACAAATAAAAAAATTGCTACCAAATAAATTATAGTTAAGAACAAAAGTACTAATAAATACACAGCTAGAAAACATTAATCAAAAATATATAATAATAATTATTTGGATGTCAGACATCAGAGACGTCACTGGAGGATGCCAGGCGTTTGCTGCAACAGAGTACAAAGAGAGGCAATATACATCAAGAACTGGCTTTGAGAATGGGATTTTTAAATCTTAGTAAGTTGCCCAGGGTGTTCCAAATCGGTGGACAGGAACAGGAAGCTTCTTTCCATGGCCACCCACATCACCTGATTTGACTTGCTTAGGTTTTTATTTATGGGGGGAGAGTGAAAGATTTGGTATATCAAACTCGACAAGTAACTAGAGAAAATATGATGGAAAGGATGCAAGTTGCTGTTAATAGCATATCGACAGCTGACGTTCGAATGGCGGTAGCCTCTACTTGTCAGAGATTAGTCAAATGCATACCTAAAAACGGAAAGCAGTTTGAACATTTGTAAATAATAAAATGGTAGTTAAATTTTAGATTTATCACATTTATATAGTTTTGTTTTCATAATATAATCACTTAATTTACGAATACAAGCTTAAATTCGATTCTTGGCTCTTGTATCTTAGTTTTATGATAAGGTAATAAATTTATTTCATATTAAAGTGATTAATTGTGATTGGTAACTATGCTAATTTGTATAACGATGCCTGAAAACAAATATTCTATAGAGATTTTTCTATATTCATATCCAATTGTGAGAAATGGCATAATAAGCACTAAAATACATAAAATTCGAGTTTTCTCCAAAACAGAAAAACACATTCATTTTAGGTTTTCACTGAGTTCTTTCTAACTTCATCCACTTTTTGATAGTTATATTATAATACTATGCTGCTATTTGAAAATTTTCATAAAATTTAATAAAATTAGACTCCTCTTCTCTAATGCCCTCCTTATTTTGTGCATGTGTGACTCTGGATTTAAAATACTCATAAGTCGAATTTCTTATGGAATCCCTTTCCAACAAGCCAAAATTCTTGAAATTATGTCTACTCGTTATCAAGTTATAGGCATTTGTTTATTAAAAAAATCCTCGCTATCTACCTCCGCCTCTGGTCTATAAGGAATTTTTTTTAACAAAAGTTGCACGTTGATTACAAATTATCTAAAACCAGTTTATATTATGCATCAAGATTTTCGAGAAATTAAAGATTTTAGGTAAGCCATGGCATTTTCGCCACCTAGCCGTAGATTTAGAAAGCTGAAAATAATTTCCAGAATTTTCTCATGGCCACTTTACTTATACTAATTTTTTTCCAGAAGCTGCAGCTGTGATGGTTTTCGAAATATAGCTGCTCCGTGTCCTTGTTTGAACACCCTGTATATACACTCCTCCGCCTGTTCTAGAGAACTTCAGATGCGGGTTATACTGGGATTAGGCTTAGAAACCAATGAGTTGCCCACAACAGGCCACATATAATAATAGTGGCCAAGTCCTTGCAGGCAATTGATGCTGGTAATTCTGAATACCAATAATTTGGAGACCAGGTATTAACAGAGCAATTTCTGAGGACCAATATTGATAGTATCTCCAACATTTCTCCAGTGATCTAGCAATGTAGTAGTAGTAGTAGTAGCAGCAGTGGTGGGGAGGCCAACGCCAAGCACATAGGCCACCATGGGCCCCTTTTGCCAACCCCAGCAACCCAGCAACCATGCTCTACTCCTCCTCAGTTCCGTTGCCAAATCACCTCGTCCTCGAGATGAAGGCCGTGACAGTCTTCAATTGGACGGTACTTACCTGATTCCTCTGCAGAGTCCTCGATCCGAACAATTCTGCTCGAAGACTCCCAAAAGCCTCGCATTCGCACTGGCAAATGGGATCACTCTCTACGCCTATGAAAGTGAGGTGTCTTCTAAGGACGCAGTGGCCTGTGAGCACCCCAAGGATGCGGCGAAGCGTAGGTCGACTTCTTCCGATTAGCCAGACAGCTTTATCTCTGCCTGGCCCCTCCACGAAGTCCCTCGCCTGCCTGAAGCCACCAACCGACCCCCAGTGCCTCTTTATTTCTTCCTTGGTCCACCTGTCTAAGGCGACGGAGACCGACTTCCTACTTATACCTATGGCCAGCTCCGGGCCACAGAACAGCCGCCGGGAACCAAGCCTTGCGAGATTATTCGCGACCTCATTCCCCACCATACCACAGTGTCCCGGAACCCACACTAGTTGTACCTCCTTTGTCCTGGCTAGCCCTCTGAGGGCGTCAGCGCACTACTGAACCAGTGTAGACCTGATTCTGGCCGCACAGACTGCCTGTCTGTCCGAGCAGATGTACACACATTTCTCGGGACTCCTCTTCACATCCTTTCTGTTGGCCAGAGACAGGATAGCGTACACCTCTGTTTCGAATGCCGTGGTATATGCGCCAAGGGCATAGCTCTCGCGCACCCCCAGGCCCTCGATGTATATTCCTGCTCCGGAGGATTGTTGGTCCTCCAGCCGCGATCCGTCGGTGAAATAGACCAGGCTTGCAGGCTGGAATTCAACCTCATTTTCCCTCCACTGATCCCTACTGGGGACTCTGAGGGCGTATGGCCTAGTCAACCTAATATCATCCTCGGCATCCCGCACCTTTATGGCAGAAATCGAAACTTTCTTTTCCACCTCCTTGGCGACTCTTGCATGCCCTATTACTGCTCCCTCTCCGCAACAGTTAACTGCGTCTCGCATTTGAGATGCGATGCCATCGTCTCCCTCCTGACACAGATGGGAAGCGGTGGCAGCATCAACAGGACCTCTAGCGCGGCTGAGGGTGTCGTCCTCATAGCGCCTGTGATACCCAGGATTGCCAGCCTTTGGAGTTTGTCCAACTTCCTGCTGGTAGTTGAGTTCACACTGCACCACCAGACCAACGCCCCATAGAGGATTATCGGCCTGGCGATCGAAGTGTAGATCCAGTGAAGGATCCGAGGATTAACTCCCCAGGTCCTCCCTATCACTCGACGCAGCTACCAGAGGGTCGCTACTCCCTTCCTTACAACCTGTTCTATTTGCGACCCCCATGTTAGTTTGGAGTCCAGGATCACCCCCAGATATTTGACCCCCCGCCCTAAAGCTAAAGGTTTTCCAAACATCACGGGTGCCCTGAGGGCAGCCGCCCGTCACCCCGACGTCCAGCCGCCGGCCCCCCAAGGTCAGCGAAACTCTCCTGTCCTCCAGCATGCTCGCCACCCAGCTTATTAGAGACCTCGGTGTTCCCCTTTTCTGTAGGGCGGTACAAACCGTATCCGTCCTTGCCTTATCAAAGGCCCCCTCCACATCGAAGAACACAGCTAATGTGCTCTCCGCTTAGTGTAGGGCCCTTTCCACCTTCTGTGTCACAGCATAGAGCGCCGTTTCCGTCGACTTCCCCCGCTGGTACGCGTGCTGACCTTTATGGAAGTGGTGATCCTTTAGGATCTCTCCCAACAAAACCTATCTACTATCTTTTCTAATGCCTTAAGCAGGAATGATGTAAGGCTGATTAGCCTGTAATGAGCAATGTAACTTGACTGTGATAGCTATGAACCTCATATTATGCGAACAGCCCATTTTTGAATTTAATCTAAGTGGGGCAACGTTGTCTTTGGCGCAATACTGCAGATGTGAGAACAATATTTCAAATGTGAGAATATCTGTGATTTACAGCATAACAAGCTGCTGTGATGAAAATGAACTTTTAATCCAAAACGGCAACCCAAGCTTTTTGGTTTCAATATTGAAAACATGTAAACGTAATCAAAGAACCTCTGCAATTGTTATACCAGATGTAGAGATGGATTTTTTGGACAGTATTTTCCCAACCATCTGAACATCTGGGCCTTTACCTAGGAAATATGCAATACTGTGTTTTTGATGCATCAAACATAAGTAGATTTATCGAGCCTAAGAATCTAAGACAGGTCATCACTTCGGTAATTAGTTAATCTCACTTTTGTTGATCATGAGCTCAAAGCAGATATTGGGCGAATCGACGAGAACATACTGTGAAGAGTGCTAGGATCAGTGAAGTCGTGGATCAGATTGTTGGTTGTTAGCAGAAGGTAATTTATATGCAAAAGAAAAAGTATGGGAGTCAAAACGGAACCCTGGGGGATACTCTCATTCATTTCTAATTTATCTGATGAAACATCATCGACAACCTATAGGGCACGCTGCTTCAGAAAACCAGATATCCATCGCAAGTAATTATGAAACCTAATCATTTCATACTTACTTTCTCTGTATTTGTGCAAGTGTGGAGATGTATAGATCCAAATCAACTAATTTGTTCTCCCAAGTGTTTACTCTTTCTGCAAAAGCATCATAATCAGATGAATTCTTAAGACTCTGTAATAAACTTTGATTGTCACCTATCTGTAAATAAAAATGCATAACGAAATTTAGCAATGTTTACCGCAGTCATGTTTGTTGAATAAGTGACTAGGGATGTACCTGTTTATTTGTACAATTCATTTATTAACCCAAAAAAAGATAAAAGAATTTATAACAGGTGATGTTTTTTTTCCCTCAGGGCTCGCCCGCGGCCTTGCCACCCCGATAGCACTGCAACCTTTGGTTGATTGTGCATACCCAACAGGTGATGTTACAATGTAAAAAATAAAATAACTACAAATTATGCAAACAACTGATAACAGTCAAAACCTATTCTAAACATAATTCAAACAAAAAAATCCATTTTTTTTTGTCAGCATATTTTTTATTTATTTTTTATTTCAACAACACACCACGAGGGCTTACAGCCTAAATACTATCGTACCGTGGGTGTAGACAAGGAGGAAAGAGGCATCTTGTTAATTCTGGACTTGAAGGTTTGGAGGTTCGGGGGAGAAGGAAAAACATGTGCCGGCAAGGAATTCCACAACTTGGAAGTCCTCGGGACAAAAGTTCTATGTCTGGTGACCTGGACAGTAAAAGGGTGCATTCGCTCTGTTCCCCTGGTAGATCTGTTGGGGGCAGCAGATGGAGGAACTATGGAAGAAAGCTCCTCTGAGCAGTGCCCGTGCAGATATCTATAAAATAGAGAGAGGTCACCAACGGCACGTCGGTGGGCAAGAGATGGCAGCCTTTGGGTGAGGGTAGGGTCACCGATGAGACGTACAGCTCTCTTCTGAATGGAGTCAAGGATAGCGAGCGTAGAAGCTGTGGGAGCAGTATTCGAGGTTTGGTCTTATTTGTGAAGTATATAAAGTATAGAGATTAGCTGGGGAAAAGTATTTGAGAGCCCGGAAGAGGAAACCTAATTTCTTAGCAGCCGCTTCTGCAATTGATGTGACATGTTGGTGCCAATTGAGATTTCGATCCACAGAGATGCCAACAAGTGAAAAGGACTCATTACTTTGAATAACTTGGTTGTTTATTGTGATGGGTCTAGAGCTGATGTATCTCTTATGAGAAAGAAAGCAAGACTGTGATTTAGTGGGGTTGAATTGTACAAGATTTCTACTTTCCCAGTCTAATATTTTTTGAAGATCCACGGAGATAGAACCCTCCATGTGTCTGCGATCCTCATCTAATTGGGCTAAAGAGACAGGCTTAGAATATTGTATATTTAAGTGGAGGGTGGTGCTGTCGTCTGCGTAACTGTGAACTGAGTTGGATGTGCTAGAGAGGAGGTCATTGATGTGGAGAAGAAACAAAGTAGGGGCTTAAGCTGAACCTTGAGTAACTCCTGCATTAATTGGATACAGTTTAGAGTAATGGCCATCCACGACAACAGAAATGCTCCGGTTGGAGAGGAAATTTGCTGTCCACGTACAGAGTTTTGGTGGTAGGCCATAGGCCGGTAGTGTATTAAGCAGCGCTGCGTGCCAGACCTGGTCGAATGCTTTGGATATGTCTAGAGCGACAATCTGGGATTCGCCGTGTAGTTCCATAGACTTGTTCCAAGAATGGGTGACAAAGAAAAGGAGGTCGGCAGTTGGTCTGCGCTGACGGAACCCATACTGCCTGTCGTGGATTAGACTGTGTTTTTCAAGAAATTTTAGTAATTCGGTGTTTATATACTTTTTCATCACTTTAGAGATGACTGACTGAAAGGAGAGAAATAGGCCTGTAGTTGCTAGGAAGCGCTTTGGATCCTTTCTTGGGGACGGGTTGTACTCGAGCAGTTTTCCAGTTACTAGGGAATATGCCTTTATTATAAGATGTCTGAAACAGACGAGTCAGGACAGGAACAAGTTCTGGTGCGCATTTTTTGAGAACAGTTGCTGGGATCTCGTCAAGGCCAGAAACTTTCCTGGTATTAAGAGAAGAGAGCATCTTTCGTACCTTTTTAGTTTTGGAAATGATATCCGTCATTTTATGGACGACATTGGGGACTGTTGGTGGTTGAACATTTGGAGGTGGGTTGAGAGTAGAATTGCCGGCGAACAACGAGGCAACAATTTCATCCCCTGAAACAACAGGTGGGAACGTGCTCTTGCAGAAATTATTCCCAATAGATTTAGCAAGAGTCCAGAAGGATTTGCTGCCGTTGGAGCTTGAGAGGACTTTGTTTTTGATGTGGTTATTAAACGAGTTTTTTGCCTTAGAAAGAATGCGGACATAGCGGTTTCTTGCGTCGTTAAATGCTTGACGGTTTTCTTGACTTGGATTGTGTAGAAGCTTTTTGTGAGCTTTGACCTTTTCAAGTCTGGCCTTGTCGCAGAGGTTTTCTGTGTACGTGGAATAAATAATTCCATGCCAGCTTGGATAATTGCGGTGTTGTTTTGTGATATATCAGAGGGGTCAGGATGAGAGAAGCAGACAGACGCCCATGGAAATGAGGAGAAGTAATCTCGCATTTCGTCCCAGTTCGCGGAGTTTTAGTGCCAAACAATACGTGGGTGTGATGACTGTGTGACCTCGGGTTGCATTGCACAGGAAGCAGTGACCATGCCGTGGTCTGAGCGACCCAGGGGGGTGGTGACTGATATCTTATAGCAGTCAGTATTTGTAGTAAGGAGGAGATCCAAGGGATTTGAGCTGTGTGTTGGGATGCGAGGAAAGTAAGTAGGTTGCAGAACCATATTGGCTAAAGAATTGCTGACTGCAAAGGCTTCGGCTGCTCTTCCTTGTGGATCGGTTTTTGAAGATCCTAGCCATTCCTTATTATGGACATTGAAGTCACCAAGAATAGTGACCTCGAAGGAAGGATATTCAGAAATCAGATGGTCGGTTTTTTCAGAAAGGTAGTCAAAGAGCTGGACAAAGTTTTTGTCAGAAGGTGACCGGTAAATGCAACAGATGAATTTAGTTGCAGTCCTGAAAGATAGTTTTATACATAGTATATATTTTCTTCCAGCTTCTAAATTGGGGAGTCTGGTGCAGGGTAGATTGCTACGGACATATGCACACACACCTCCATGCAATCTAAAAGAAGTAAGGAGCTCATACCCCGGGAAATTAAGGTGATTAGTGGCTGTTTTGGCACTGATTTGGGTTTCGGTCAGGAAGAGGAGTTGGGGTCTATTAGCCTGGACAAAATGGTGGACAGAGTTCAGGTTAGAATTTAGGCCACATATATTTGTGAAGGATATTGTAAATCTCGATGCTGGCGCCCCCTGTACACCCCTCTCCCGGAGATCCGAATGGACGTGTATTTTGCCTCCGGAATCTTTTGTACAAGGAGGAGCCATCATCATTTTTGTTTATAAGGGAAACTGTCAACTTTGTACAATTTAATGTTCGCTAATTCCTCTCCTCTCACAAAGTTAGTGAAACGATCCTCAGGTCTTTAAAAAGATCTGTTGTGGTGATTTGGGTTCTCCAAGTGCACTTATCAGTGCTCATTACAAGTTCAAATCTTCACTTAGTGTCCTATTCCTAATATTGAGAATGATGGGCTATCTCTCCAATCCAGTATAATTGTCTTCATTTTATGAAACAACATCTTCCAATCCACATTATCAAATGCTTTTTCCAGGTCTACAAATGCATTAAACGTAGGTTTCTATATTTTTCTCAAGAATGCTTTCTCCTATTGTCTCGAGTGCTAACCCTGGCTCTCTAATTTCTGGGTGACATCTAAACCAGAGCTGATCTTCAACCAGATAGTTCTCAATTTTGCTTCTTTTTCTATTTTTACAATGCGTAATAAAATCCTCATCTCATGAATCTTCATAAACTCGATTTGAATACTAAACACTAAATGCAGATGTAGAGATGTCTTCTCTTGCTTCTCAAGTGTTTGTTTTCTTTTCTCTAAGTAGCTTCGCCATTTCACCATAAAAGGCAAAACCGCTTACGGAGAAGAAAATAACACTTGTGAAGCCAGAGAAGTATCTATATCTGTATTTGATATGGAACAGTTTTACCAAGCCAGGGCAGCAACAATTAATTAATTGGTTTGGATAGTTGCTTTTTTTTCCCACCAGAATATTACAAAATTAAGTTGTTATTTTGTGTAAAACAAGTATTTTTCCTTGTCTAAGTACTTTCAGGGCTTTCTCGAATTCTTCTATCAACCTGGGTGGGCCTAGATCATCTGGGTGTACTATATTTCCAATGAATTTTCTTTTTTATAAATCGTGCTAAAAACCTGCTGAAAACGTGTTAAAATCAGAATGCTTTAACATGGGCATTTTGAAGAGAAAACTTCATGATGTGATCATTCACCGCTCCTCCTTGGTCGCTCAGACCACAGCATGGTCACTGCTTCCTGTGCAATGCAACCCGAGGTCACACAGTCATCACACTCACGTATCGTTTGGCACTACAACTCCGGTAACTAGGACGAAATGCGGGATTACTTTTCATCCCTCTGATATCTCACAAAACGTCACCGAAATCATCCAAGCTGGCATGGAATTATTTATTCCACGTACACAGAAAACCTCTTCAGCCACTCAAAAGCCCTGGTTCTCTAAATCTTCTGACAAAGCCAGACTTGAAAAGGTCAAAGCTCACAAAATGCATCTACACAATCCCAGTCAAGAAAACCGTCAGGCATTTAACAACGTAAGAAACTGCTATGTCCGCATTCTTTCTGAAGCAAAAAACTCGTTTAATAACCACATCAAAAACAAAGTCCTCTCGAGCTCCAAAGGCAGCAAACCCTTCTGGACTCTTGCTAAATCTATTGGGAATATTTTCTGCAAGAGCACGTTCCCATCTCTTGTTTCAGGGGATGAAATTGTTTCTACCACCCTGGGCAAGGCTGAACTTCTTGCCTTGTTGTTTGCCGGCAATTCTACTCTCAACCCACCTCCAAATGTTCAACCACTAACAGTCCCCAATGTCGCGCATAAAATGACGGATATCATTTTCAAAACTACAAAGGTAGGAAAGATGCTCTCTTCTCTTAATATCAGGAAAGCCTCTGGCCTTGACGAGATCTCAGCAACTGTTCTCAAAACCAAAACTTACTCCTCTCCTGACTCGTCTGTTTTAGACATCTTACAATAAGACATATTCCCTAGTAACTGGAAAACTGCTCGAGTACAACCCGTCCCCAAGAAAGGATCCAAAGCGCTTCCTAGCAACTACAGGCCTATTTCTCTAAAGTCGTGTCTAAAGTGATGGAAAAGTATATAAACACTGAATTACTAAAATTTCTTGAAAAACACAGTCTATTCAACGACAGGCAGTATGGATTCCGTCAGCGCAGATCAACTGCCGACCTCCTTTCCTTTGTCACCCATTCTTGGAACAAGTCTATGGAACTACACGGTGAATCCCAAATTGCCGCTCTAGACATATCCAAAGCATTCTACCAGGTCTGGCACGCAGCGCTGCTTGATAAACTTTCGGCTCATGGCCCACCCCCAAAAGTCTGTACCTGGACAGCAAATTTCCTCTCCAACCGGAGCATTTCTGTTGTCGTGGAAGGCCATTCCTCTAAACTGTATCCAATTAATGCAGGAGTCCCTCAAGGTTCAGCTTTAGCCCCTACTTTGTTTCTTCTCCACATCAATGACCTCCTCTCTAGCACATCCAACCCAGTTCACAGTTAGGCGGATGACAGCACCCTCCACTCAAATATACAATATTCTAAGCCTGTCTCTTTAGCCCAATTAGATGGGGATCGCAGACTCATGGAGGGTTCTGTCTCTGTGGATCTCCAAAAAATATTAGACTGGGAAAGTAGAAATCTTGTTCAATTTAACTCCACCAAATCTCAGACTTGCTTTCTAACTCATAAGAGATACACCAGCCCTAGACCCATCACAATGAACAACCAAGTTATTTAAAGTAATGAGTCCTTTTCACTTATTGGCATTGCTGTGAATCGAAATCTCAATTGGCACCAACATGTCACATCAATTGCAGAAGTGGCTGCTAAGTTTCCTCTTCTGGGCTCGCAAATACTTTTCACCAGCTAATCTCTAACCTTATGCTCCCCCATCTGGGGTGCCACTGCCGCTTCTACACTCGCGATCCTGGAACTCATTCAGAAGAGAGCTATATGTCTCATCGGTGACCCTACCCTCACCCAAAGGCTGCCATCCCTTGCCCACCGACGTGCCGTTGGTGACCTCTCTCTCTTTTATAGATATCTGCACGGGCACTGCTAGAGGAGCTTTCTTTCATAGTTCCTCCACCTGCTGCCCCCAACAGATCTACCAGGGGAACATAGCGAATGCACCCTTTTATTGTCCAGGTCACCAAACATAGAACATCTTGTTATGCCCACTCTTTTGTCCCGAGGACTTCCAAGTTGTGGAATTCCTTGCCGGCACATGTTTTTCCTTCTCCTCCAACCTTCAAGTCCAGAATTAACAAGTTGCCTCTTTCCTCCTTGTCGACACCCACGGTATGATAGTATTTAGGCTGTGAGCCCTCGTGGTGTTTTGTTGAAATAAAAAATAGTAAATATATATATATATATATATATATATATATATATATATATATATATATATATATATATATATATATATATATATATAAAGTGTAAATGATGTACATAGTTATAATACAATACTGAGAATATTTATGTAAATAAGGCTAGGAAAAAAAGAACAGAAAATTCATTGTTTTATAAAGGCTTAAATATTTATAATAAGTTACTAATAAATGTAAAGAAAAGGAGATATTTGCAGGTATTTAGAAGAGAAATAGTAGTTTATATTAAAGAAAATTTTTATTAAGGCAAAGAGTATGTAAAGTATATTTTAAATTTGAAAATAGTTTTAGGTTTGACGTAGTGATAAGAATATTTGTATAGCTTGTTATAGCATGTTAGTGAAATAAAGATAATCTGGCAACGCTGTTGGATGTAACCGTTGTGAGAATGACAGATGACGAGAGACGGCACACGGTGTTGAACAGAACAAAAGGCACACATGTGTTTCATTAATAACGCTCCCTAAATCCTAATTAATAAGTAATATAATTAAACAGATTGCTAATAAAGATTATTATTATTATTGGCAATGTTCTTTTTCTTACCGAGACACAGTCTTAGAATATACTAAAAAGTTAAGTAAAATTACCTTGTTTAATATATCTTTAAAATCTTTGACTAAATGGATTGTCTTATCATGTGAATCTGTATGAGGTACTAGTGCAAACTTCTCTTGGAAATCCCAACTGTCAAGTTCAGCTAATGCTTGTCGCACAACTATTTCGCTTGCTGCTTTTTTACAGATCGCCTGCAAAATAATTTGTAAATTAAAGTGACAGCAACTATTCTAAATGTTAATAACAAACCTGTACGTCTTTTGCGTGATCTATTATTTCTGTTGAATGATCAAGGAAATCCTTGAGTATCAGTATTTCAATTGGTTTAGGTGTCATTCCCAACACACTAAAAACTTCCATCCAATGTTTATCGGTAAAATCTTCCCCTCTGACATATTTCAAAATGGGTACCAAAGCCTGAGAAAAAAAATCATATGACAGTGAAAGAAACTCAGATTGGTTATATTCCTACATATTTTTGATATATCTAAGCCATTGTGATACAACTGTGTGCATATTGCGCGAGGAAATTAAGAAATAAGTTAATCTATTTTTTACATACCTAAGCACTACACTGTGGACAAATTGTGTGCAGGTGCAAAGAAGAAAACTAAAGCTGATGAATGCAATACGAAACATTTTTCTTTGTGCAGTTGCTTTACCTCATATTTATTCACTTCCTGTAATATTTTCACCAAAAGATCAGATCTTTCAGCTTTTTTTAGTTTTCCTTCCCAGTTTGACATCAATTCCTCAAATATGTATATTTTCTTACGGAATACAATCCATTCTTCTTTTTGAACATTATCTAAATCTGTTGAGTAAGATGTAAATACAAAATTAATGAAAAAACAAATATATATATATATATATATATATATATATATATATATATATATATATATATATATATATATATATACACAGTGTGGACCTAAAGTCCCCCCCCCCCTATAATTTCTGAACTGTCCGGTGTATTGTGATGAAATTTGGAATGATGATATATCCGAATAGTATGCATTTTTTGACATATCAATGACAGCTTTAAATGTCAAGGTGACAGCTGTGGGCGCTTTCGGAATATTTTTTTAATGGAAACGGGGGTCGAGTGATACCTCATTTTGAAAGTCTTTTTATGCTCAAAACATTCTCCAGTTTTGAAAACACTTGGTTCAATATTTTCCAAATGAGAATAAATAATATCGGTTTCTGCATTATGACTACCCTTGTTTATAACACAATTTTTTTACCTATTAGATGTCATTATCATAGTTCCTGTCGTACTGTTTCCCCAGTAAAGTACACATAGATAATTTTAAATTATTTATGTTTCAAAATAAAACACAATTTAACATTAACAAATAACAACTAATTACCCTTTACTAGGAAAATTGATAAACATTTCAAATTAAATCTAAAGGCACAAACTGTTGAAGTGGTTACTTCTACAGATGTTGAAAATGACCACCATGGACCTCCTGACAGATAGATATTCTACGGGTAAATTCTTCTCTGACATTATGAAGCATCTGTGGCATTATTCTTGAACAAACATCTGTAATTCGTTTCTAGGTTCTAAGTTCATTTAATAAGCCGGGAGCCGTTTTATAAGCCTCAGATTTAACGTACCCCCAAAGAAAAAATCTAGAGGCGTGAGGTCTGAGGATCGAACTGGCCATTCCGTAGGACCTCGACGACCAATCCATCTATTTTCATAACCCTCACCCAGGTAATTTCTGACTTGTCTTCTTCCGTCTTGTTGAAATATAACCTCTTGAAACTCATGGGGGTTTTGGGCAACAACATCATTAATAAGTGGAGTAATTGTATTTTTGATATTAAACAAGGGTAGTCATAACGTAGAAATCGATATTATTGATTCTAATTTGGAAAATACTGCACCAAACGTTTTCAAAACTGGAGAATGTTCTGAGCATAAAAAGACCTTCAAAATGAGGTATCACTCGACCCCCATTTCCATTTAAAAAAACATTCCAAAAGCGCGCGCAGCTGTCACCTTGACATTTAAAGCTGCCATTGATATGTCAAAAAATGCAGACCTTTCTCATATATCATCGTTCCCTATTTAAAATATAAGGGTTGTTATCACCACCCTTAAGGGGTTGATGTGACAAAGTTGAGTTTTATGTCAAAACATGTCCCCCTCAATATTAAAATTGACGTGTTTCAGCGTTTCTTAAAAAAAAAATGTCTCTGGATGTAAATCGGTCTGTTTCGTTTTCAATGTGGCACCCTATATATATATATATATATATATATATATATATATATATATATATATATATATATATATATATATATATATATATATATATATACAGGGTGAGCCACGGTGGATGGAGTATTAAAAGTATATAGAGAACGAATCAACCGATTGCTTTGAAATTTTGTTTACGGATGTAACGGAGTATGATCTCTCGACCTAAAATATTTTTGAAAATGCAGTGTTGCCACATATACGTAAAACTGGCAACATCTTCGTAATTTTAAATGGAACACCCTATATATTTTTGCATTTTTTGAATTGTCGTCTTTTTTTGAGTAACTTTTGTTGATATTTTCCTATACCTATCTCAAGTCGTTTTCGAGATAATAATTATTTTCTGAATTTATTACCAAAAATTTGACTTTCATTAAATCGTGTTTTCTCCTACCGACGAAGCGATTTAAAGATAATTTTTTAGCTACGGTTAGGCAAGGTCCAGGGGCATCTCCTCCATTAATCAAATCTTTAGAATATCATACAGGGTGAGTTAGAGAACGCTTTCTATAAGTGACTCGGAGAAATGCACGAAAGTCATTTTTTTTAAATAGAACGCCCTGTATATTTTCACACTTTTTGGATCGTCTTCTCTTTTTGAGTAACTTTTGTTAATATTTCCCTATACCTATCTCAAGGCGTTTTCGATTTATGGTCACTTTTCTCTAACCTATCCAAGATTATTGGTCTTTTTGTATATCATAATGGGTGGGCCATGAAATTTCTATTTTGTCACTTTGTCATGACAACAGACATGCTGTTTATCTAAATAAATTTGACGTTAGTGATATTTACATTCAATTTGAATAGCTATAGCACAAACATGACATAAAATAATTATACACACACAGTTTTAATGGATTTGTTTTTTATTCATGAACAGTGCAATAAGATTATCAGCAGAACTTGTAGAAGATTTAATGAGAAATATCCGAATTGGCCGCAGATGAATAACAGAAAGTTTCTACGAATTCATAGGAATTTTATAAATTTTGGTTCGTCGTTATGAGAACAATAACACTATCAGTATTTGGAAAAACTAATACCTAATCAGCGATAATAGTAAAAAAGGCCAAGTAGCAATAACAAATAATACCAATGACAGTAATAAATATGTATAAAAATCTTAAAACTATAATAATTGTTCGAAATGTTGACCGTTAACTTCCAGACACTTTTGTATACGATGATGCACGGCGTTTGTTGTAGCAGCTCTTATTTCAGCGGGGTCCAAGTTTTCAATCTCTTGAATCACTCGACGTTCTAATTCTGCCCTGTTGTGGACTGGAGTTTTATAAACTCGATCTTTAAGAATACCCCAAAGATAAAAATCTAACGGGGTAAGGTCAGGGGACCTCGCAGGCCAGTTACACGGTCCCAAACGTCTGATCCAACGGTCATCGAAAAGCCGGTCCAACTCCATACTAATTTCGGATGTACAATGTGCAGGAGCCCCGTCGAGTTGATACCAACAAGTTCTATATCAAGGAAGCCTTTCACAATTGTTCTAATTATATCTAAATATTTTCTGGAATTAAATTTTTCGTCATATATGTAATATTTTATTTTGTCATCCAATAACATACAAAAAACATTTAAACTAAATTTGACTTGAAAACCAGCCTCTCTAGTAACGTGGGGGTTGTCTGTGGCCCAATAGTGACGATTTCGTGTGTTACAAATCCCCTCCCTAGAAAATTTGGATTCATCAGTCCATATCATTTTCTTTAAAAAATTGGGGTCCTCTTGCATACGCACAACTAACATTTCACACAACTCTATTCTCTGTAGATAATCCTGAGGCGTGAGAAATTGAACTCTTGTAAATTTATAATTATGCATTTTATGATTTACTAGTATTCTTCGAATGGATGAATATGGCAATCCTAAATCCTGTTCAGCACAACGTATGGAATACTGGGGATTCGCATGAAAATACGCTAGCACATTGATTTCATTTACCTCGTCAGATGTCACAGGTTTGGGTAGATTTCTTGCATCTCTTAACGACGCACCAGATTTTATAAAATTCCTATGAATTCGTAGAAACTTTCTGTTATTCATCTGCGGCAAATTCGGATATTTATCATTAAATCTTCTACAAGTTCTGCTGATAATCTTATTGCACTGTCCATGAATAATAAACAAATCCATTAAAACTGTGTTTGTATAATTATTTTCTGCCATATTTGTGCTATAGCTATTCAAATTGAATGTAAATATAACTAAAGTCAAATTTATTTAGATAAACAGCATGTCTGTTGTCATGTCAAATTGACAAAATAGAAATTTCATGGCCCACCCATTATGATATACAAAAAGACCAATAATCTTGGATAGGTTAGAGAAAAGTGACCATAAATCGAAAACGCCTTGAGATAGGTATAGGGAAATATTAACAAAAGTTACTCAAAAAGAGAAGACGATCCAAAAAATTTGAAAATATACAGGGCGTTCTATTTAAAAAAAATGACTTTCGTGCATTTCTCCGAGTCACTTATAGAAAACGTTCTCTAACTCACCCTGTATGATATTCTAAACATTTGATTATTGGAGGAGATGCCCCTAGACCTTGCCTAACCGTAGCTAAAACATTATCTTTAAATCGCTTCGTCGGTAGGAGAAAACACGATTTAATGAAAGTCAAATTTTTGGTAATAAATTCAGAAAATAATTATTATCTCGAAAACGACTTGAGATAGGTATAGGAAAATATCAACAAAAGTTACTCAAAAAGAGACTACAATTCAAAAAAAGCAAAAATATATAGGGTGTTCCATTTAAAATTACGAAGATGTTGCCAGTTTTACGTATATGTGGCAACACTGCATTTTCAAAAATATTTTAGGTCGAGAGATCATACACCATTACATCCGTAACCAAAATTTCAGAGCAATCGGTTGATTCATTCTCTATATACTTTTAATACTCCATCCACCGTGGCTCACCCTGTATATATATATATATATATATATATATATATATATATATATATATATATATATAGAGAGAGAGAGAGAGAGAGAGAAAGAGAGAGATACTGACCAGCTTCAAATTCCGCAAATAGTTGCCAATTTTGTTGTTCTTTTTCAAGTTCGCTAGTTATTTCTGCAGCTGTGGAAAATTCTGGGAATTCAAGACCATATTTTTCGTAATCCGAGCTACAAAATATGTTAAAAAAAATCAAACTTAATTTATTATATCTTAAATACCAACCCATTGGTCTGTTAGTCATTTAATTTGCAGATGTAAAACATTATGATTGAAAAATAAGTTTGTATTTTTCCTTTGCGTTATAACAATACGGCATTAGAAATGTAATCCATATGTTTAAATTAACTGTTAGTTCCACATCGTCAATACGTGTGGAGGTATGACACCGACAACAAAAATTTCAATATTTTTTTTCGCTTCAGCATTGTAAAAAGTGTTAAAACATATAGAAAACATGATTTGGAAACGAACATTTTTTGTGTCTGTAAGTTTGTCTGTTTTTAGCCACGATAATTTTAAAACGAATTGAGATATCGCCTGCAATTTGGTGTACAGTACAACACCCAACAAACGATCAGTTCGGATTGTGTTCGGGTAAAATTGCACCAGGGGGTAGGGGACGAATTGGAGATGATTTGGTGAAAATTTACATTTTTTCATCAAAACTCGAGTAATAGAGCATTTTAGGGTTTGTTTATTAGAAAACTTTCAATTTCATCTAACATCTGGTATTCCGTGCTGAAATTAAATTAAGGGTTGAATGTGTGGGAGTGAAATATTGGTGACAGAAATTTCGAAAAAGTCTCAAAACATATAGAAAAATTGATTCTGGAAAGAAAATTTATTCCTCTGTTGGTCGGTCTGTCGACGTCTACGTCAGTTTGTTAGTGGGCGCAATAACTTTCGAACAAGTTGAGATATTATCTTCGAATTTTGTATGCAGTTAGCACCCAACAAAGGAACGCTTTGAATTGTTTTTTGGTAAGATCGCTTCATGGGGTAGGGGATAAATGAGGGGTGATTTTGTGAAAATTAACATTTTTTCGTTAGAACTCGAGTAATATGACGTTTCAGAAGTTTATGGGTAGAGGAATACGAATATTTTCTTTGTGGTCAAGTCATGGACCCTAAATTCGTTTCATGAGAACATCTTTCTGAGGAGAGTACATTATCACAGCTATGTGGAAGTTACGATTCAATTTACAGCACTATTTTTAAAACGTATGGACCGAAGAGAAACGGGAAAAAATATAGATGTTCTCTACTTACATTAACTTCTTCTCTTTCTCTAAAATTTCATCCCACTGTTGTTTCTTCTCATTAATACCATTCAGCAGTTTGCTCAATTCTGTTAGTGAACTGTCCATAACTTCTGCAGAATTTAATTTTGGTCTCATTTGTTCCCATTTTGCAGAAAACTTTTCCATTTCTCTCCTCAAATTTTCATCTTCAATCTGTAACGTTGTCTTAACCATTTCAATCTGAAAACAATGTGTGCTGAGATAATTTTCTGAAATTAAAATTACTAATGTATATATAATCAGTGTTAGTCATTTATCGGTTTCATTTGACTTAAAATTTGATAAAGAAATTTGTCTTGGATATGAGGAGTATTTTTATGAATAGAGGAAGTAATTATGTTAGGCTAAATTATTTCTTGGTTAATATAAATTGGAAGGTTACACTTGATAAATATGATGCCAATTAAGCCACATAACCGTTTTATATTACCTGTGGCTAATAGACTTGTCTGAAGCCATAACAAACCTGTTTTCACACACACACGCAACAGTTTTATAACATCCTATACTCAGGAATCAATATGTTTGTGCCCCTAAAAAGATCCAAAACATCAAACTTTCCATTTTCCGAAAATACACTTAAAATGTTGGTTTGCAAGCCAACAAACCTTATGTTAAAAGTACATTGAGTTATTGAAATTTGAAGGATTTAATGAAGAATCGCTAACAAAACGCACTTACTGTGTCTCGATTTTTTTTCTTACAAACATGCATCATATATCCATAAAAAATGCAAAAATGAAATAATATAAGGGTGTTCGAAAAAACAATTGTAGGGATCACAAACGACTTATGGACAGCCCTGTGATTGTCAAAATATTTTTATAAGATGCAGCTTAAGACACCCTATAATTAACATATAACATTTTTTGTCGTATCTTGTATAATAACAATTATAATGGGCTTTCCCGTAGAAATGCGTCACCCTATATACAGTGTGTCCCAAACTGGATGGGAACGTATTGCTATGTCCCTAATTAATAGAGATAGGAAGACGCTTAAAATTAGCAATGTTTTGTAGAATTTCATACTATTTTGCTGTTTTGCTCATGTGATAGCCTGTTAAAAGAGCTTTCCAATGATGTACAACATGCTTGAGAAATCTTGTTATTGCAGTGATAATTTTGAGAAAAACCATTTTGAGGAAAGTAGGCTATGAAATCCAATACCAGAAAACAAATGACAAAAAAAATGTTTAAACTTCTACTTTTAACATAATTTTGTGTAATGATTCACGATAAAAAAATATGAACTTTCAGCACACCAATGAATCGGCCCATTATTACAAATGATATTTTACATTACAACATTATCCTAAAAAATTGTTATAATTTAATAAAATAGCTCAACTTAGTAAATAACCAAATTTACTAATAGAACTCAATAAAAAGCAGATTAATGATTTACGAAGACGCCTTTGAAAAACTGAAAAACAACAGAAGAAAGGTTGCTATGGATATAACACTATCGCGACAATTAAGAATACTGTCATTCTTAATTATCTGAACAATGCGAGGTATATTTAACACGTTGCTTAAAATGTTGTACTAAATAGGTTGTTTCCTGTTTATTTTAAATATTATTCAACAATATGTTCAGTAATGAAGAATATTTTGACATCTTGGAATGTTATATTCGTTCTAACCGAAATACTGAGGCAACTGCAAATTCATATCAAAACAACTACCCACAAAGACGACAACCAAACACCAAAATATTTCGCAGGATAGTGACCAATCTATTGAACGATGGTAGCTTCTACGCAAAGAAACTACCAATGCCTAGAAATGAAGAAAGAACTAAGTGAAGATTGGAACCTGTGATGAGCACTGATAAGTAGACTTGGAGAACCCAAATCACCACAACACATTTTAAAAGACCTGACGATCGTCAGGTCAGGTCAGGTCAGGTCAGGACGATCGTCAGGTCTTTTAAAATGTGTTGTGGTGATTTGGGTTCTCCAAGTGTACTTATGATGAAAGAAATAATGACGTTTTACAGGTTTCAAACGAAAACCCTCCGCAATCCGCAGGCATGTTTCAAAAAGGTGTATAAAGTGCATTGAACAAAACGGTGGCCATATTGAACAATTTTCTATTTAGTGTATTTTTAAGTTTCTATTTTATTATTTGTTGAGTTCCGTATCTTATTGTGTTGTTTTGTGCAGTTTAAGTTTCTATTTGTTATTGCCGGGTTTCGTAATTAAACTGTTTCACATAATATTACCTAGCATTATTACCTAATTAAGTATTGTAAATTAAATCACAATATTTTTTTATCGTGAATCATTACGGAAAATTATGTTAAAAGTAGAAGTCTATTGTTAGACTCCATGGCCTACTGCTTTTTTAACACTTTTTTTGTCATTTGTTTTCTGCTATTGGATTTCATAGCCTACTATCCTCAAAAGGGTTTCTCTCAAAATTGTCAGTGCAATTACAAGATTTCTCAAGCATGTTGTACATCATTGGAAAGCTCTTTTCACAGGCTATCACATGAGCAAAAAATCCAATATGGCTGCCATAAGAAAAACAAACGTTGATACCTGTAGCTCAAAAACAAATGACAATCCAAAGTGGAGAACAGCACAAAAAGATTACTCTGTAAAAAGTGTCGTGATAATGTATCATTATATCATATAATTTGAAATTTACCCCGGATATGTGTTCTAGAGGGCTTAATTAGGGCTCATTTGAAGACATTTTTTCAAAATTCAAAAGTCGGCATCTCCTCAATAGTGACTTTTTTTAAAGACAATTCACTAAGAAGGTACAATAACTAAATCAGTTATAACAATACTCTAAAAATAAATAATCAGACGGATTAACAACTAAGACTTATTCATTACTTCTACAATTTCATAAATTCACCAAAAAAAAGAGTGTGTTCAGAGAACAATAAGGTTTGCAGAAGGGCAGTCGTAGGCGTGGAAATATAATTGTTAAGATCATCCAATTTATAATTAAAAGTTAGTTATAGGAAAATGTTCTACAACAAGTAATATAAATATTGCATATAGTAGTAGGTCACAAATGTATCAATAACATTGACATTGAAATTATTACATATGTATCTAAATAATAAACAAGGTGAAATTGCAGCGTACAGTACAAGGAATGCTGACTGCTGAGGTCTGCAATTATGTATGATGTAAACCAATTAAAAACTATAAGTAGTATTGTTGATAAACATTAGCGAGACTTTTCAATTAAGATTCAGTATGTAAAGATTTCGGCTTTAAAATTCATTCAGTTAATTTAGTTTGTAAGCATTGTTAAAGTTCAGTGATTTTATTAAAGTTTTATTACATCGTTACTAAATCTACAAACGCCTAGTTCGACAAGTTATTCCACATTTATCCTCCACTCCTTAAACAGAGTGTAATATTATACTAAAATTCATTTGCAGAAGTGGTGCTAAGGAATATGTTTTTACCTGTTTTGCAATTATATGTTGATGGTTATCTAAGAGATTCTGGAGTCGCTCCCAGGCACCTTTTAATCTAGCAACAGAATCAACTTGCTCTCTTGTCCAGTTAGCCAAAGTTTGTGTCTTTCTCACCATACTCTCAAACACTTCTTTCATCTAAAATAAACAGTTTTCAATCAAGATAGCGAAATGTTTGTATAAATAAATGTCTTGTGAATTGTTTAATTCACCAAATTCAAAATAACACTTAATAAACATCAGCAGTTTATTCAGATATAAAGAATTGATTCTATATGAACCGCACTGGTCACAGTATATCCATTGAAGTGTTAACTGAAGTATGCTTTTTAAAACTAGACAAACTATATAATAGCATGATAGCTATAAACAAACAATAATGAAATAAGATTTAATTTATTGTTAAATAATACTAGTTTGATTGAAGTTACAATCCAATTAAAAATGTACCATGTTGAAGAAGCCTTCGTAAACAACTAGTATCTTGTTTTCTAACGGCCAGTCCCTTTTCAAGTCTACCACTGCATAAATTATGTAATAGCTCAATGAAGCTGGCTGGTTTTTATGCAAGTCTCTTAAAAGGTATCTTTAACGACAAAAATAAATGCAAGATTTAGATTACAGCCTAACCAGATGAATAATCGAACTTAAAAGGATTGAGTGTTACTTTTGGAGATACATACCTCCTGTGCTTGCCTAAGTATGTTAGCATGAGAAGCACCAACTTCACTTATTTCTTCCACAGTCACTGGTTGTTTTGTAAGAGCTGCTGTAGCTGGATCAATATAGTTCTGTAATTTGACAACATCTTGAGCGATTGAATCTTTTAAAGACTGCACCAGCTGATCCCAGTAACTCCGATTGTATGAGTCAAGTCCAGCTTTAAGTCTAGATAGTCCAACCAAAAAGCAGCCAACTTTTTCTTCATCACTAGACAAAACAGAAAAAAATATGAGAGACATCAGAACCTATAAATATATTCGTATTTCATATATAAACTTATTCTATGTCAAAAAATTACCTGGTTAGTCAGATACTCGCATAAGTCAACATAAAAAACACGTTAAAGAACTACAACCAGCGACGAAATTTAATTTTTTAAAACTTTTCTATGGGTGTACGGGTCCCTATATGCTCTGTCACTGATATATTATACAAACATACAAACACACACATTCACACACACATATATATATATATATATATATATATATATATATATATATATATATATATATATATATATATATATATATATATATATATAATGACTACAGACTGTTTCCAAAACTCAAGGAATAAAGGAATAATTGACGACGGAGAAGATAATTTCAAGGAGTTAAAGTGACTGTAAATGGATGATTTGATGAAGTTGAGGAGGCATTTTATTTATGTTATATAAATAATGAAAGGCTAAGAAAAATGAATTATTTTCATTTTTAAACATCGCATGTAACTCTAACACTTTCCCTAACAACTTTTACAGCTTCTAAATAAAATGTCTTCTCAACTTCATCAAACCATCCATTTACAGTCATTTTAACTCCTTGAAATTCTCTTCTCCGTCGTCAATTATTTCTGGAGTCTTGGAAACAGTCTGAAGTCATTTGGTTGACGAGATCCCAGCAATTGTTCTCAAAAAAATGCGCACCAGAACTTGCTCCTGTCCTGACTCGCCTGTTTCAGACATCTTACAATAGAGGCATATTCCCTAGTAACTGGAAAACTGCTCGAATACAACCCGTCCCCAAGAAAGGATCCAGAGCGCTTCCTAGCAACTACAGACCTATTTTTCTCCTTTCAGTCACTTCTAAAGTGATGGAAAAGTATATAAACACCGAATTACTAAATTTTTTTAAAAAACACAGTCTAATCCACGACAGGCAGTATGGAGTCCGTCAGCGCAGATCAACTGCCGACCTCCTTTTCCTTGTCACCCATTCTTGGAACAACTCTATGGAACTACACGGTGAATCTCAGATTAATAAAATTCTGGCCTTTGGCGTACCACCAAAGCTCTATACCTGGACAGCAAATCTCCTCTCCAACCGGAGCATTTCTGTTGTCGTGGATGGCCATTCCGCTAAACTGTATCCAATTAATGCAGGAGTCCCTCAAGGTTAAGTTTTAGCCCCTACTTTGTTTCTTCTCCACATCAACGACCTCCTCTTTAGCACATCCAACCCAGTTCACAGTTACACGGATGACAGCAACCTCCACTCAAATATACAATATTCTAAGCCTGTCTCTTTAGCCCAATTAGATAAGGATCGCACACTCATGTAGGGTTCTGTCTCTGTTGATCTCCAAAAAATATTGGAATGGGGAAGTAGAAATCTTGTACAATTCATCTCCACCAAATCTCAGTCTTGCCTTCTATCTCATAAGAGGTACACCAGCCCTAGACCCATCACAATGAACAACCAAGTTATTCAAAGTAATGAGTCCTTTTCACTTGTTGGCATTTCCGTGGATTGAAATCTCAACATGTCACATCAATTGCAGAAGCTGCTGCTAAGAAATTAGGTTTCCTCTTCCTAGCTCGCAAATACTTTTCACCAGCTAATCTATATATCTTATATACTTCACAAATAAGGCCGAACCTCGAATACTGCTCCCACATCTGGGATGCCGCTGCCGTAAATTTCTTATACTATGAGGGAGTTTGTTATAAAATTTCATTCCATAGTGGTTGGTTCCGTTCTTTGTTCTTTTTAAGCGCGTGAAATCGACTGTGAAATTATCTTTACTGCGCTGAAGATGGTTGTGAATGGTACTGTGCCTATTGAAGTCTGATTCGTGACACTTAACATATAAAACACACTGCAAAATACAGACACAAGGCATTTTAAGTATCTGAAAGCTTCTGAAGTGGCTACGACAGTCATCTCTATACCCCAAACCACCCAGGATTCGAAATGCCTTACGTTGGGTTACAAAAACCAATTCAGAGTGTGGTGAGTATCTCCATACCAGAATGGCATAAGTTAAGATAATATGCCCACAGCCATAGTATGCACTTTTAAAGGTGGGAGTAGAGACTTGGGCCGAAAGACTCTGCAGGAGAAACATCCCACGGGATGCCCTCTGACATGCATAGATGCAATGTGAGTCCAAAATTAGCTTGCTGTTGACCATAACTCTAAGGAATTTTACAGGCTCGGTGTTAGCGCCATTGAAAAGATTGTGCTTTAGCGTAAACAGTAAAGACTCAGATTTTAGGCTCTTCAAGCTAAGTTGATTTGCTGAGAACGACAAACATCTTTAATTCTGCTAATGGTAGAGAGTACTGTATTGTTGTTTGGATCTAAGAAAACAAAATTCGCATTACCAGCAAACAGAACAAAATTACCTACATCTGTTGATTTTGGTAGGTATAGCAAGAATAAAATAGGCCCAAGGACCGAACCCTGTGGTACACCGTATTTTAGATCTAATGTAGGTGAATTTTCACCATTAGCTGACACAAACTGTAATCAGTCTTTCAGGTATGATTTTCAAAAAGTGATAAAGTCGGTATTGAAGCTGTAGAACTGAAGCGTGTTAATTAAAATATCATGAGAAACACAGTCAAATGCCTTAGACAGGTTGAGAAATTATGCATAGGTATGCTCCACCCCTCTCGAAGCCCATGTAAACATCATCCACCAGGCTACTTACTGCTAGAGATGTAGATCGATTTTTCCTAAAACCAAATTGTGAGTGTGACAGTAAGTTGTTATCCTCTAGATATGAACTAATTTGGTTGTACAACACAACTTCAAATATTTTGTAAAAAAAAAATGGAATTATAGAAATTGATCTGTAATTTTCCACTGAGTCCCAATCTCCCTTTTTGAAAACTGGGAACGGAAAACTGGGAAAACGGAACCTATAAGAATCAAGACCACAACTATTTCCATTCTTTCGTCAGATACAAAGAGCATCTATTTGTTCCTTCGTTTTGAAGCCTTTTGCACCGAGTGCAACAATCCATAAAGTTATAATTATTTACCAATGATTGAATATTTGTAACACGATACACTCCACTTCAATAATTGCACTAACTACAATACACAAATCAGAAATAACAAACAACATGTATTGTAGCTATCATCATGATCAGGTTGCATCTAACATTCTTAAAAGACTATCTCAAATATTTAGTAAAAAAAAACTACTCAACAATGTTTATTCATTACTGCATTATGCTAAAAAAAATTCTAGAAGATTAGTAACATGTTATTCATCATCACTAAACACGCATATTTGCTGAAAGAGCTCTATTTTTAATGAAAATTAGATCGACCATAAAACAGGCTGCTTTCTTTCTTCAATAAAACTTAACTTAGCCCCTCTCTGTCTACAGAAAAATAAAAAACCTGTATACCTTGGTAACTTTGCAACTTCCTGTCCAAAAGTCTTGGATGCCCTGAAATGGAGATCCCAGTGTTGCCAGGTGGATAACTTTGCTACATCTAAAGGTTCAAGTTGCAACCAAGCTTCCCAATGTTTTTGTGTGTCTTGAAGTTGTTTAAATAATTCATCTGTGTTTTTGTTTACTTTATCCAGCTCCGGTTTATTTCTGAAAAAATGTGTATTTAATAATAATAATGATATTCAACTAAGTGAAGATTGGAACCTGTGATGAGCACTGATAAGCACACTTGGAGAACCCAAATCACCACAACACATTTTAAAAGACCTGACGATCGTTTCACTAACCAAGTTAGCGTCATCAGAGGATGAACAATTCTAAATATCTTATGTCCGCCACTTTATATTCTTCTGCAATTATGCAGGCAGTCGGTCACTAGCGATTTAGGGAGGTTCAACGACACCTAAATTAACATATTTTCGTTTGGCGGAAATCTCTGTAATCTTTTATTATCGCTCTGACGTGCTTTTGCCGGCATTTATTTTATAAAGCAATCTCTCAGGTGACTGCTCATAGGTGACGGAGCGAGGTTCATACATTTGTTATTACTATATTTAGCAATATATATATATATATATATATATATATATATATATATATATATATATATATATATATATATATATATATATATATATATATATACTCTCGAAGGCATTTAGCTGTCCTGGTAGTCTAACATTTTTTATTAATTTTAGATAGGTGGTAAGTGGTAGTGGACTTTCCCTTTACGTGATAGTAAAGGATTTTTTCACGCCCGACGAGGTACCACCCCCTACATTAAGTTGCTGGTGAAGTCCCAACGGACCTTTCCTGTTCTGCTGTATGAGTTAGTTTTCCTTACAAACAAAAATAATGATGACTCCTCCTTGTACAAAAGATTCCGGAGATAAAATACCCCTCCATTCAAACCTCCAGGAGGGGGGTGTGCAGAGGGCTCCGGCATCAAGATTTAACATATCCTTCTCGAATACATGTGGCCTTAATTCTAACCTGAACTCCGTCCACCATTCCCTCCAGGCTAATAGGCCCCAACACCTCTTCCTCACCGAAACCCAAATCAGTGCCAAAACAGCCACTAAACAGCTTAATTTACCAGGGTATGAGCTTCTTACTTCCTTTAGATTGCATGGAGGCATGTGTGCATACGTCCGTAACAATCTACCCTGCACCAGACTTCCCAATTTAGAAGCTGGAAGAAAATACATACTTTGAATGAAACTCTCCCTCAGGGCTGCAACTAAATTCATCTGTTGCATTTACCGGTCACCTTCTGACAACTTTGCCCAGCTCTTCGACTACCTTTCGGTAAACCGACCATCTGATTTCTGAATATCCTTCCTCCGAGGTCACTATTCTTGGTGACTTCAATGTTTATAATAAGGAAGAGCAGCGGAGGCCTTTGCAGTCAGCAATTCTAGCCAATATGGTTCAGCAACCTACTTACTTTCCTCGCATCCCAACACACAGCTCAAATCCCTTGGATCTCCTTCTTACTACAAAACCTGAATGCTATAAGACATCAGTCACTGCCCCCCTTGGTCGCACAGACCACGGCATGGTCACTGTTTCCTACGCAATGCAACCCGAGGTCACACAGTCATCACACCCAAGTATCGTTTGGCACTACAACTCCCCGAACTGGGACGAAATGCGGGATTACTTTTCCTCATTTCCATGGGCGTCTGTCTGCTTCTCTCATCCTGACCCCCCTGATATCTCACAAAACGTCAGCGAAATTATCCAAGCTGGCATGGAATTATTTATTCCGTGTAGACAGAAAACCTCTTCAGCCACTCAAAAGCCGTGGTTCTCTAAATCCTGTGACAAGGCCAGACTTGAAAAGGTCAAAGCTCACAAAACGCTTCTACACAATCCCAGTCAAGAAAACCGTCAAGCATTTAACGACACAAGAAACAACTATGCCCACATTCTTTCTAAGGCAAAAAACTCGTTTAATAACCACATCAAAAACAAAGTCCTCTCAAGCTCCAACGGCAGCAAACCCTTCTGGACTCTTGCTAAATCTACTGGGAATAATTTCTGCAAGACCACGTTCCCACCTATTGTTTCAGGGGATGAAATTGATTCTACCACCCTGGGCAAGGCTGAACTTTTTGCGTTGTTCGTCAGCAGTTATACTCTCAACCCACCTCCAAATGTTCAACCACCAACAGTCCCCAATGTCACGCATAAAATTACGGATATCATTTTCAAAAGTAAAAAGGTACGAAATATGCTCTTCTCTTAATACCAGGAAAGCCTCTGGTCTTGAGGAGATCCCAGCAATTGTTCTCAAACAATGCGCACCAGAACTTGCTCCTGTCCTGACTCGTCTGTTTCAGACATCTTACAATAGAGGCATAGTCCTTTTTTTTGTTTTTTGTTCCCTCAGGGCTCGTCCGCAGCCTTGCCGCCCCGATAGCACCGCAACCCTTGGTTGATTGTGCATAGTTAGGCATAGTCCTTAGTAACTGGAAAACTGCTCGGGGTCTAGATAGCATTTTAAAGCCAACTTGCAACTAACATTTTTGACAAAAAAAAAATACTTTAAAAAGATTGCTAGGTAACCCAAAAGACAAGGATAGTACGGCCAAAATGTTGGGCATTTATGAAATACGTTGTAAAGATTGTGATCTTAAATACGTCGGACAAACAAAAACATCTGTTGAAATTAGATTCAAAGAGCATTTAGCACAATTAAGATACGGTACTATAGATATATCTTCTGTCGCTCGACATATTTGGGATAATAATTACCACATTAATGAGGAGAATCTAAAAATAATTTAAAATGTTAGACAACCAGGACAATTTAATGCCTTTGAGAGTATATATATTGCTAAATATAGTAATAACATAAAATGTATGAACCTCGCTCCTCCGCTTATGAGCAGTCACCTGATAGATTGCTTTATAAAATAAATGCCGGGAGAAGCACGTCCGAGAGATTATAAAAGAATATAGATATTTCCCTCAAATGAAAATATGTTAATTTAGGTGTCGTTGAACCTCCCCAAGTTGCTAGTGACTGACTACCTGTAGAATTGCAGAAGAATGTAAATATAGTTATGAATATAAGATATTTAGAATTATCCATCCTCTGATGACGCTAACTTGGTTAGTGAAACGATCGTCACGTCTTTTAAAATGCGTTGTGGTGATTTAGATTCTCTGAGTATGCTTATTATAATAATATTCAACTCCAATATGTATCCCATTAATCAAAATAACGTTCACTGGGGTTTTAAAACCCAATATAATTTTATTGCAGGTTAGGGTTTCCTAGGTTTTTCTAGTAAGTATCCATTTGCAAAGACATTAATGTGCAAGTGTGAATAGATGCATTCTAGAAAAGTAACCTAGATAAATGTCATGTTGAACCTTTTGGTACAATGGGACACAGTTGAGCTGAATATATAATTTTTAACACCATACCTTTCAACAATATCTGCATACATATTTTTGTCTTGGGTATCAGCAATTCCACGGAAATTTTTTGGTATGTCTAAAAATCTCTTGAGTTGTTGCTGATATTTCTCCTTTAGATCCTTTTCACTGGGTGAAAAATACAATTTGGAGTCACGAAAGATCAAGTCTGTATAAATTTCAGGTAGATAAAGATGCAAAGTGTTGAAACTTTTGATGTACTGTTTTTCAAGCACTTTACACAATTGTTGATCAATATCAATCTTCCAGGACTGCATATTTCTGAAACCCTTCTCTTCTACTGTGGACGTTATATTTCTGATGTCTCTAACTATGTCCTTCCATTTGCTATAATCTTTTATTAAATCTACATCTTCCAGCTGCTTTATCTAAAGACAGTATTTTAATTTGTTATCAGAACAGTTTTAATAATTCAAAATGTTTGTGCTATAAACGTTGTAGTAATTTTTTTGCAACATTCCTCATATTAACACCTCATGAGAATTATTATTTATATTGTAAGTTAGTAGATTCTTGGAAAAAACATAAATGTTTTCTTTTTTTTTTTGGATTAAATGAAAATATTGGTTTATTGAAGTAACGATCTATTGGTTTAATCATTAGTAGTGTTCAGAGAACAATAAGGTTTGCAGAAGGGCAGTAGTAGGCGTGGAAACATAATTGTTAAGAACATTCAATTTATAAGTAAAGTTAGTTATAGGAAAATTCTCTACACCAAGTAATGTAAATATTGCATATAATTGTAGGTTATGTAAATAAAAACTATAAGTAGTATTTGTTGATAAACATTAGCGAGACTGTCCAATTAAGATTCACTATGTAAAGAGTTCGGGTTTAAAATTCATTCAGTTAAGTTAGATCGTAAGCATTGTTAAGTTTAGTGAATTTATTAAAGTTTATTAAATCGTTACTATGTCTACAAACGCCTAGTTTTACAAGTTTATTCCTCAGTTATCCTCCGCTCCTTAAACAAGTAGCTAGATTGAGAAATGATACAAAATTGGTTGTAAATTATATCTACACTTGTCAATTCACTGCAAACAATGAATACAATTGGTTTTGAATAAATGATACAAAATTGGTTGTAAATTATATCTACACTTGTCAATTCACTGCAAACAATGAATACAATTGGTTTTGAATTGCACAATTAGCACCATCAGACATTTATTCATTTGCAAGACTCAAAAACCATTGGAAAGGTAAATTAATTTCGACAACAGTGGCAGTGTTAAGGAGTGGTTTAAATACCAAGATAAAGAACTTACTTTTTAAGGTATTAGAATTTCTTTATGAACGTTGAAATGTACGCCATCCTGCACTGTGTGCGGGAGAACAAGAGGAGGGGCTACACCAACAAGCGGATCCTCATAGCCACAAACAGCCAGGCAGCCCTTAAGGCTCTAAGTAATCCACAGGTATATTCCTGGCTGGTGAGTGAGTGCCGAGACGAGACGAGCGACCTGGCTGGGCAGAATGAGGTCACCCTCATCTGGGTGCCGGGTCACTCGGGGGTCAAAGGCAATGAAGAAGCTGACAGTCTCGCGAAGAGAGGGTCAGCAGAACCATTTATGGGACCAGAACCGGCTCTAGCCGTGACAAAGAGCACTGCCAGGGGAGCCATTAAGTCCTGGGTCAGAAACCAACACAAGGTGTACTGGGAAGAATGTCCAGGGCTCAGACATGGGAAGTCAATAATTGACGAACCCAGTTCAAAGATAGCTGTGGAGCTGCTAAATCTTAGCAGAGGACAGATCAGAAACATAACGGGTCTCTTGACGGGTAACACTTTCGAAAGAATTCTTCACATGTACACGTACGAGGACCTATAAAATCGATCTTTAAGGTCTGTGTAAGTTTAAAGTATTAACTTTACTAATATACTGTATAATAGTGTACAATTCTTATGAAAATTCGCTACTATAACACACTTGCTGCTTCCCGAATTTTTTTTATTTATAGACATACGATGTCAGTTTTCTAAAAACTAACGTGTATATTTACTATTTTATAGCAAACACCCTGTATTAAATCAACAGTTTATAGAATTGTTTACTATTCAGCCCTAAGGCTCACAATCTTCTACATCTTACCTTATTCACAATTTGATAGTGATAAGATGCTAACAAATTATTTTGTTTTGATAACTTATCAACAGCAGTTTTTAGTGTTTCAATGTAGTTTTCAACAGATTTTGCTTCTCCCCATGAAACGACTTCCTCTTCTTGGACTAGCTTAGATAAGTTAAGGGCACTATCTAACATCATAGGTCGTTGAGAAATTATCATTCTTTCACCAACAGTGTTGTGAAAATTGGCCATCTATAATTATAATACAATCTTGAAATATTTATAAATCAGATTACCAGAAAATTGATTCTCAAAAAAGGTTAAACAATTCATTCAATTGAAACAATACCCTTAAAGGTTAAGGTAATGCTGTGTTTGAGATTCCTAAAGTAAAATGTAGTACAGTCGACTCTAAATCATGCGGGGAGCACACCTCAGATAACAAAATACTCAGATTAATCAGAATAAATGTACAATTAAAATGTATACTACATTATTTTAAATTGCATTCTACTTTATATGTACCAATTACATATGTATAGGTTAATGTACAATTTATACAGGGCTTTCATTAATTCCCAAACCCCACACGACCGCTTAAGTTAGGCAACCCGGCATACACTATTGTACAACCTGAATTAATGAAATCCCTAAGTTGCCAGTGTCGTCTCATATTTCCTTTGGGGTTTAAAAATTATAATAACGTGAAACAGTAAATGTCTTAAATGAATTTATTATTTAGTATTTTTAACAGCAGGTCTGTTCATGTATGGTTTACTGTTATTGATTGTTAAAAAAATAAATTAAAAACATAATAAAATATTACTTTTATTCTGTATAGACATCAAAATGTTGTAATATACGTAAACAAATTGAATGTGTATTGTGTAACATGTAACAAATATGTACCTGTTTGGGCAGATTACAGATGTACAGATTTGGTAGGGCTTCGTTACATGCGATGTCGAATATCGTCAACAACATAACCTTAACATACCTACACTTTTAACTTACGTAAAAACGCAATGAAAATGCTAAGTTTTGATAAAAACTGTTTATTTTTATTGTCCAACAGATAGAAAATTATTTGAAGAAGGTAAATACTGGTCGAACTTGGAAAATGCACAATATACATACAAAATAACCGTCAAAAGGGAATTGAGCGCCAATGGACTGAACTGTCAATTGTCAATTGATTTAGTAACTTTAGGGTCTAGTGGTTTTTTTGGTTACTTTTTGACTGCCAACTCATAAAATCATATTCCACTAAGAGAGAGACATAATCCGGTCACGTGGGGTTCGGGAATTAATGAAAGCCCTGTACATATCATGCTATATAGTATAGTTGTCTGAATATATAAATTTATTTACTCTAAGTAATAACGTAAACATTGAAAACATTAATTAAAAAACGTTTATTGGAGGCTAGGAAAGAAGAAAATGTATAATAAATAACATAACCTATAATTCTTGGTAAATTTTATTGTTAAAATAAATCCCATTCCATGCACCACTGTTTATATAATAAATTACGGAAGAACAATAAAACTCAATTTACAGTTGTCGTAAGGTATCATATCGGCTGCCATCGTTTCAGGCTTTTGTTCTACCTATGATAAGGCTGTCTCTTATGAATTGTATCTTGATTCGTTATTATTTTATCCACCACATATCAGATGGCGATGTCTCCTGACTCCTCTTCCATGTGTTCACTTTGTCCAATGATTTCAACAATTTAATCCTTACATAGTTCTCGTTCAATGTCATCATTCAAAATCAATTCATCAACTTCATGCATTACACTCTCACACAGTTTTATTTTTTCATCAAACCAAATAAACTTATTTGATCATCCTCGTCATCATTTCAATTTGATGTAACAGCACTTTAGACCATAACTTTATTACAGTCGAAGCCTGCAGATTCTCACAAGTCTGACTCACCTAATAGACCACATTTTTTAAATTCAGTTTTTGCATGGGACAGCGAAAATCATCTCTCTCATTCCCCAATAAGCAACAGAAAACGTCTGTAACTTTTTAGCATTCTCTGGCATACCCTGCCCCATAGGCTGAAGTATACTAGTCAACATTGTCCACAATGGAGTGGAATGGGCGAACAGCCAACAGCGGAAATGAAATAAGCAACTTATTTGCCTTCTTCTGTGAGAGTATCAATGTGTCAAACCCCAGTCCAAATATTCCATCTGCTCAAACTGATACTGAAGAAAAAAACAATGTAGATCTCTCCAACCCCACCGTGACTTTTGGAGATGTTTTCAGGGAAATTCTACAACTAGATGCGAAGAAGGGTGCCGGCCCAGATGGCATACCCAATCTATTCCTTAAAAACTGTGCATTGGGTCTGTGCAATCCTATCACCCACATATTTAGTCTTTTACTACAAACTGGCTGCTTTCCCTCTGCATGGAAACTCTCTTATGTAAGCGCAATTCATAAGTGTGGAAGTAGAACCAATGCAACTAACTATCGTCCAATATGTCTTGTGTTCAGCCTGCAATGTCCAAGCTTTTCGAGAAGATCGTGTTGCTGCAGCTTGCATTTGTCTTCAAGAATGTGATAACTACCAGACAGCATGGTTTCTTCGGTTGCGGGTCCACGGCCATGAACCTTTTCCTATACACAGACTATATACTCAAATCTCTAAACAGGGGTGACAGTGTCCATGCTATTTATACGGACTTTAGCAAAGCATTTGATACGGTTGACCACGAGATTGTAGTCAACAAACTGCAAAAATATGGGGTTAGTGGAATGGCACTCAGGTGGTTGGGGTAGTATCTGGCATGTAGACGGCTGCAGGTGAGAGTCGGTGGCCATGTTTCCAGGGGATACGATGTTTCCTTGGGAGTCCCGCAGGGTTCTCACTTGGGTCCCATACTTTTCAACATCTTCATCCACGACATTGGCGACAACTTTGAGTCAGAATTTCTCCTCTACGCTGATGACCTAAAAAGCTACAGATGTATCGGAAACCCAAGTGACGCCGATTCACTCCAGCGGGATATCGACAGGTTGAGCAGCTGGTGTATCAAAAATAAGCTCAGCCTCAACATAGAGAAGTATACATGTATGTCCTTTTCACGTTCACGCGACCGAAATCCTATTACTTATTTCCTGAATGCAATTGAGCATACACCCCCTCCAGAACATTTGTCTCTTGAAAGTGCCCAATGTGTGTAACATCGCAATATGCTATAAATTTTAGACCTGTTTACATGTCGCAATCTACGGATTCCCGACACTCTTCTATTGTATATACCTTTTACCTTTTATAACTCTCTCTCTCTCTCTCTCTAAGTGGATGAAATAAAATGGTTCATGGGCGAACTCTACTTGAGAAAGTCGACTGTAATCTACATAACTGTATAAGAAATGCTTTTAAGCTACAGCCGAAGTCACCCTAATATTGAAAAGCATACACTCTCCACCCGGTATGTGATATCGATTTGAGTCTGGTTAAAGCTGCTCGTACCGGATAACATTATATACTAATGCCCGCCGAATTGACAGCATTCTGCCATAGGAAAGTCAAACTCTTAACGTGACATCACATCTGACAAGGTCCAGGCTTTCTGCATTATGGTGGCTTCGCTATAGCTCATCATAGAGGGAGTAAGTTCAAACATTTTATTCTAAATTAGTTAAAAATTGTTGTAAAATGCTTACCTGCTCCAATGTTTTTGCATACTTCATGAATTTTTTTGCATGCTCGCTAATTTGTTGTATGTGATTTGGTATGTGGTAACCTAAAGCAAGCAAATGACGGACTTCTGATACCAATGTAACCAGCTCAGGGGAATAGTTTACTTTCATCAGTTTATTTTTAGAAAACTGTATTACAGGATCAGATTCTTTTAAACTGAAAGTTTGAAACAAAACGTAATTTTTATAAACAGTTTTTAAACAAGAGTCTCAAAAATTATGTCAAATCTAGCCATAAAATGAAAAATGTTTATCTAAGCTTCTAGGCATCATCATTTTAAAATAACTCTCTTATTTAAGAATTGTACTCAAAAACTGATCAAATATAAATACTGCCTCTACTCTCATATTAGCGAATTTTCATTAAGAAAAATTCGCTAATAGAGAGGTCACGATGAAAATCCAAAGAACCCAAAACCAAGGTCCATTAATTTATATATATATATATATATATATATATATATATATATATATATATATATATATATATATATATGTGTGTGTGTGTGTGTGTATGTATCTATGTATCCGAGCGATAAAGCGATAACTCAAAAACTACTAAACGGATTTTAATCAAACTTGGCAAATTTCTTTTTAGGGCGAAAACCGAGGTCTAATTTGTTAATCCGCCTTTATGCTCCAGTTTTTCTGGTGGAAAATCGGGGAAAACTTTTTGAAAACGCTATATTTTTGTAAGTAACAGAGTAACTGGAATGAGACTTTACATGTGGCTAGAAATAGTGCAAATAAACCTATGTTGTGAATTTTAAGTAATTTGGTACACAATATTTAGAGTTTTTTCCAAATTAAAAATAAAATCCCAAAGACATGCGCTGAAACGACTTAGTGGTTAAAGTCCAATGCCTGACAGACAGAGTAGTTAACTGCCACGTGTAGGTTAATTCATACAACAGGTAAAAACCACACATCAACGGTAACCAAACTAAAGATATACCAGGCAGAAAACATACTACCCTAACCAACAATCGTTGCCAAGTGATTGTAATTTAACTGGGAGATTCAATCAATTATTAAAATACACTATATTTGTAGCTTTATTAACGGCCCCAAATACAGTTTTAGCGCAGCATAGATATATTATGCTGTCGCATAACATAGCAGAAATTTAAACAAAATCAAGCCAAGTCTTTATAAAAATGATTCTAAAATAGTTTTTTTTTTATCTTAAAACTTAAACATAAGACGTCATATAAGACCAAAACAGTCGTGAGATGTATTTCAACGGTAATTCTACTAATTTGTAATTAATAATTGTTACGTATACTTTGAATATAAGATCCCGGGGATGAAGCCGATCTAAAGTATGACGCAAATAAAAAGTTTGTTGATATGTGCCTAGATGGCACAGGGAGCATCGCCCTTGCCTCGTAAGCAGAAGGTTACGCGATCAAATACAGCTCGATGAATGTATGTTTTTTTTATGGTTTATTGTGACATTTGGAGAAACAATAGTGCACAGATTTCATACGTTTTGAACAAGATCTCATTTTGGTTTAAAACGCCTAACTAAGTTTGTCACCTTTGAGTTTGAAATTATAATTTTGTTATTGTTGATATTGAAAAAACCGATTTGATTAGGTTGACTAAAATGAAATCATACTGGCGATTAATAAGGAAATTAACTACTACGTTTATAATTTGGCAGATATTTTAGTTTTCTAAATATGAATTAAGTTTCCTTCTGGAAATCTTCTGTATAACTTTAATGAAGTTATACCTTCTAGATCTATTGTGACGCTCTCTAGAGCACCCTGGCCAGTTTTTATCATTTATTAGAGTCCACAGCCAAGACAGAGGCTTAGTGTAGCTTTGAGCCTTTGAAGAAGGGACACCATTGTACATTCTCTAGTTCCTTCATGGAGAAAATACACAGTTGCCCCCTGCCAGCTGAAACAATTCCTACTGCTAGCTACAGCCTTGCCTGTAAACCTTTGTTGCTTACCCCTAATCTGGCCAGCACTCTATTGCAGCCTTCTCCCATCTTGTACATATCCAGCCGTGGTACCCCATCCCATGTCAGTGCTCTAAGGCCTGTACGTTTTCATGGTCGGAATGGGGGAACAGTCTCCCAAAACTAACCTACACTTGCTGCATCAGCAGTAGCAGTAGCAGTGGTGGAGAGGCCAACGCCAAGCAAGTAGGCCACAATGGGCCCTTTTTGCCAACCCCAGCAACCCAGCAACCATGCTACACTCCTCCTCGGTTCTGTCGCCAAACCGCCTCAACCTCGAAATGAAGGCCGTGACGGTCTTCAATTGGACGGTACTTACCTGATTCCTCTGCAGAGTCCTCCATCCGAACAATTCTGCTCGAAGACTCCCAAAACCCTCGCATTCACACAGGTAGTGGTAGGACGTTTCTTCATCCTCGCCGCATTCCTGGCAAATAGGATCCCTCTCTACCCCAATCAATGTGAGGTGTCTTCTAAGGGTGCAGTGGCCTGTCAGCACCCTAAGGATGCGGCGAAGAGTAGGTCGACTCCTATCGAGTAGCCAGACAGCTTTATCTCTGTCCGGCCCCTCCACGAAGTCCCCCGCCTGCCTACAGCCACCAACTGACCCCCAGTGCCTCTCCATTACTTCCTCTGTCCACCTGTCTAAGGTGACAGAGACCGTCTTCCTGCTTATGCATATCGCAGGCTCCGGGCCACAGAACGGCCGCCGGGAACCAAGCCTAGCGAGATTATTTGCCACCTCATTCCCCGCTACGCCACAGTGTCCACACCAGTTGCACCTCCTTTGTTCTGGCTAGTCCTTTGAGTGTGTCAGCGCACTCCTGAACCAGTGTTGACCTGATTCTGGACGCGCAGACTGCCCAGAGGACCGCCTGGCTATCCGAGCAAATGTACACACATTTTTCGGGGCTCCTCCTCACATCCTGTCTATTGGCCACAGACAGGATAGCGTACACCTCTGTTTCGAATACTGTGGTATATGCGCCAAGTGCATAACTGTATATTAGGTACTCAAAACTTACCTCAACTGTTTCCCTTTTATCTTAAGAGATATTTCTTCTGTCCAGGCTTCAAACAATTCATTGTGCTGCTGTTTCAAACTCTTAAGTGACTCAGAAACAATTTGTTCCAAGTTGGTGTAACCTTGCAGATCATCTAAAAGGGCGTGAGATGTCTTCTGAACTTCAGCCATCTTGTTTTCCAACTGTCTTATATGAACTATTTCCTTAACAACTTGAGGGGTATCGTATTTACTGGAAAACCTTGTGATTTCTGAAGTCACTTGTGACTGTAGATACTGCACATAATCAAATAATGAATGTAGCAACTGCTGTCTCTCCGTTGATAAAATGTGTTTCATTGTTGGTCTGCTGATCAGTTCAGAATACCGACTCGCTTCTTGCAAAAACTGGAAATTTTTATATATACATATAAGTATGTGACGAAAAATAAATAAATGATAACAAATGATGATGATACATTTAACTACCTTTATTGCCACCAACACAGCTACATGGGGGGTGAAAAACATATTCAAAAACATATCATACACAAAACCAGTATCAATAAAATATGCAGTATAATTAACAGTCTCAATATATAACAAATACAAATTAAATTAATATAATAATAGCATTCTGGAGCATTCCAATGGCCAGGGAGGTAAAATAGCTTCGGGTCGTATTGGACTCTAAGCTAACCTCGAATGGTCACATTGGAAAAATACTGCATAAGGCAGTCATGACCTCAGCCGTCACTAGGCGGCTATATGGAAAAACGTGGGGACTAAGACCTAGTATGGCCCACTGGCTGTACACAAGGGTAGTCAGACCATCGTTAACGTACGCGGCACTGGTCTGGTGGCCTAAGGTGACACAATCCAGTGCCAAACAAAAACTAGGCAAGATCCAAAGGATGGCTTGCCTAGGCATCACAGGGGCCATGTTTTCAACCCCAACAGCCTCCATGGAGGTGTTGCTGGATCTGCCCTCCCTACACTTAGTTATTATGGGGGAGGCCAGGCTAGGACTATACAGACTAGCCTGCAATCGTAGACTGAAGATCAACCCAGGCTTTAGGGGCCACTGCAAAATTCAGGAGATCGTGAAGGAGCCCATGCTTGAAATGAGGTCAAACGGATCCGGCGCGGAGCGTGGGACAGGGGCAGGTGTTTACTCGGAAGGACCGAGGGTAAGTCATAATATTTCCCTCAGAGCACATGCAAGTGTTTCAGGCCGAAATCTACACCATACAGCACTGTGTGCGGGAGAACAAGAGGAGGGGCTACACCAACAAGCGGATCCTCATAGCCACAGACAGCCAGGCAGCCCTTGAGGCACTAAGTAGCCCACGGGTAAATTCCTGGCTGGTGAGTGAGTGCCGAGACGAGACGCCGACCTGGCTGGGCAGAATGAGCTGACCCTCATCTGGGTGCCGGGTCACTCGGGGGTCAAAGGCAATGAAGAAGCTGACAGTCTCGAGAAGAGAAGGTCAGCAGAACCATTTATGGGACCAGAACCGGCTCTGGGCATGACAAAGAGCCCTGGCAGGGGAGCCATTAAGTCCTGAGTCAGAAACCAACACAAGGTGTACTGGGCAGACTGTCCAGGGCTCAGACATGGGAAGTCAATAATTGACAAACCCAGTTCAAAGAGAGATGTGGAGCTGCTAAATGTTAGCAGAGGACAGCTCAGAAACACAACAGGTCTCTTGACGGGACACATGGCCGTCAAGAAACACCTGCATAAAATGGGGCGGTTCGAGGGGGACCTCGCATGCAGACTCTGCGGCGAGGGGGAGGAATCAGCCCAGCACATCTTGTGCGAGTGTAAAGCTCTGGACCGCAAAAGACAACTGATCTACGGTCAGTCTAGACTGGAGACAGAGCCATATAAAACTTCACCCTACCAATCGCTGTGCAGACTAGTTCAAGGCACAGTGATTTTGGAATGGGTGGAGTAAGACTAAGGGTATGCACAATCAACCAAAGGTTGCAGTGCTATCGGGGCGGCAAGGCCGCGGACAAGCCATGGGAAAAAAAAGAAACAATCGTGAAATCTCGGCCACAATTATGGAAAATGGCAGACGACATAAAATTAAAAATATAATAAATTTTCATACCTGTCTTGCATTTGAAGTCATTCCCGCTAACTGTTTCTTTAATTTAAAAGCTACTTGTTGTTCAGCAGGCTGCAGTAATTCTTCAAATTGTTTGTATCCTTTCAGCCAGCGATGCAACATGAACTGACTACAGTCAAATATGTCAATTCCTACAGCAAAAAACACAGACAGAAATAGTCTTAAGTAAATACAAACTCAAGTTAATATAATTGTATAGTGAATTAAAAGAGATTTCAAAAGAGAAATCGTGTGACACACCAGCTTATTAAAGACGAAACTAGTTGCAGTGAAAATGACAAACTGTTGTAAAGACAGAAAGGTAGACCTGGTTACAGGAAAGAAAACTGGCACATGTGGATCTAGACAAGATGTCTCTACATCTATACTTTTAATGAAACTTGTTGAATAATAGATCATTATAAACACAATTGTTTTATCCTATCTTGTATTAGTGAATTTTCTTTAAAAAAAGTTCACAAATGAGATCCCGACCTTTGAATTAAAAAAAATATTCTTCAAATATATGCCTGACTAGGCCCACTAGAACCCATATCCAGGGTCAATTCAAATTCAAATCAACACTTTCATCTCAACAAACAAATGCAAGAAACTGAACGAAAACCCAACGAAAAAATTCCAAAATCAAATATTAAACATCATAAAAAAACACAAGACAATATTCAACCAAAAAACAACACATTATTATAACAACAACCCTAAAGCACCACCAATGACAGGAATAATAAAAATACACAAAACGGGATACCCAATAAGACCACTCATCAACTTCAAAGATGCACCTTCATACAAAATAGCAAAAGAAATGGACCAAGTACTAAAACAAGAAATACAACTAGAAAACAAATTTAACATAAAAAACTCCATAGAATTAGTGGATAAACTAGAAAATATAAACATAAACAAAAACACAAGACTTGTCTCATTTGACATAACAAATATGTACACCAATATACCAATTAACAAAACTACAAATATAATCGAAAATAAAATGCAAAATAACAACAAAAAACAACAAATCAGCGAAATATTAAACATCTTATTAAAACAAAATTACTTTGAGTTCAACGGAGAATACTACATCCAAGAAGATGGACTACCAATGGGATCTCCACTATCAAGCATTATGGCAGAAATATACATACAACAGTTAGAAGATAAAATCAACACCATCATAAAAGAGACAGACCCAAACATCAAATGGATAAGATACGTCGATGATATATTAATAATATACGACAATCAAAAAACCAACATAGACAATACCCTCAAAAAAATAAACCAAATTAACAGAAACATAAAATTTACAATAGAAAAAGAATCAAACAACACCATAAACTTCCTAGACTTAACACTAATCAGAAAAGAAAACCAGATTGAATACAAAATATACAAAAAACCCACACAAACAGACATCACTATACCTAAACACTCACTACACCCACATACACACAAAATGGCCGCATACAGATACTTAATAAACAGAATGCTAAATGTACCACTTCATAACGACGAACGAAAAAAGGAGTACATCATAATACAAATAGCAGAAAGAAATGGATACAACAAAAAAACAATATAAAAGCTAGTAAAACAAATCAAAAACAAACAAATCAACAAAACCGAAAACAAAACATCAGAAACAAACACAAAATACACAACATTCACTTATAACCACCACATCAAAAAAATAACACAAACACTCAAACAATATGACTTAAAAATGAGCTACAAAACCAATAACAAAATAATAAACAAAATAAATAAAAAACAAGAACACAACCCACATGAATTAAATGGAATATATCAAATAGAGTGTAACACATGCAATAAAAAATATATAGGAATGACAAAGAAATCAATAGAAACAAGATTCAAGGAACATATAACAGCATTGGATAAAATCCACATACCTAGCTACAAATCAAACGTAGCTACACACATTCACGACACAAAACACCAAAAACCAGACATCACCCAATTAAAACTAATGAAACATGTTAAAGACCACAAAAAAATGGAAATCTGGGAACAATACTACATTCAACAAACAAACAATAGAAAACAATTAATGCCAGAACAAATCCAAGTACGAACATTTAAACAAAACTTAATAAAGGCCATACAAATAGACAAATTATCAAACCACAGTGATCAAGACAGGAGACCGATACACATACCGACCAATAACAGCTCACGGCGCAGGCGCCACCTACAATCTCCGACGTAGACCACACATGAGCGATAACAGTCAGTAGCGTGTTGATGATGAACCGGGACGGTTCAAAACTGCAGTCCACGCAAACCAATAAGAAATCACAAACGTACAGCAGACAAATAAAGTTTATATATATATATATATATATATATATATATATATATATATATATATATATATATATATATATATATATATATATATATATTATCACTCAAAAAATAATGGGCCGATTTTGATCATTTTCTGAGTACCTTCCCTTTGCAAGTGGCTTGGATAAGTTCGTTAGCCAGGAAAATCTGCCTAGGTTTTGTCAGAAAATGTTGCGTTTTCTTTCGGAAGAAATTTATATCTTCGGAAATAACAAAGTAAGGGCAGCCAAATTTGGTACAAAAAAGTTATCGACATTAAAAAAAAATGGGGTTTTCCTCAAAAGGTCAAAGTCGCGATTTGTTATTATTATTATTATTATTATTATTATTATTATTATTATTATTATTATTATTATTATTATTATTATTATTATATATATATATATATATATATATATATATATATATATATATATATATATATATATATATATATATATATATATATTGCATTTTTTAACGAAATATGATAAATTTTTGTAAGAAAAAATTGTTTGGAATGCTGCAAGTGCATTATAGTAGTGAATTTTCATAAGAATTGTACACTATTAGTAAGATATATTATTAAAACTAATTCTAAATTTAAAAGGACCTGTGAGACCAGTTTTAGAGGTCCCAGTTAGCGATTATTTGAATAAGTTTCAATTTTCTATGGAGCTAGAAAGTTATAGTTTGGTAGAGATATATGTAAGTACTGAAGGTCTCTTTAAAAAACTGTGTTACAAATTTCATTAAAGTCACAAAAGTTTTCTAGAAAAAGGTTATGATTTACAAAAGGAATGTACCTGCCAAATCATAAATATGGCAGGTATTTTTCCTTTAAATTGCTTGGATGATTTTGCCGTAGTCAACCCAATTGAACTAGTTTTTGCAAACAAGACAACAAAAAATGTTTTTTAAAACCAACTTGTAGTTATACGCGAAGCTCATTATGTTATCTTTCTTTAATTTAGTACCCAAGCTGTGTTTACATAGGTGTTACTATGGTTCAAGATTGAAGACTCTAGCTTAATAGAAAATTGAGTTATCGGATTTCAAATATTTTTGCAGAAACTCTCCACCATAATGTGTTTGCTGCACCCAGACCTTTTTCAACACTTAGATTTTAGTCCACTCAATCGAAACAGTTTCTGCAAACAAAATAACAAAAATGGTTTTCTAAAACAAATTTATTGTTGCCTGTGAAACTCATTGTGTTATTTTTTAAATTTAGTACCCACGATGCTTTTATATAGGTTTTAGTATGTATCAAAATTAGGAATTCTAGTTTAATGGGAAATTGAATTATCACCATTTGGAATATTTTTACAAAAATTCGCTACCATAACGCACTCGCTGCACCTAAACCCCTTTCAACATTTATTTACTATTGCTCTATCCATACTCTTTGAAAATGAAATAAATAAATATAAACAAAATTTGAAATTAAAATTTTAATAATTTACACTGAACATATGTTTATAGGTGTAGATTAAACTACTGCATGATATTATGTAGTTTCATTTACCTCAAATTTTCCATATACGACATGAAGAGTAAGTAATAATGAAAATTCACTAAAAACTAAAAGTAAACAATAACTACCTTATTTTCAGATTCTAAGGTATTAGCTGAGTCTTATTATTTGTTAATGACGTATGTAAACAAAGAAGAAGAAAAAGATAACCTCGAATTCGACTCCTCCCACTGACAGTTTGCAAAATAACAAATGACAATGACAAATAGCTAACTGGCGTTGTCAGGTGTAACTAGGAAAGGGAGATGGGTTTTAAATACCTTGAAGAATGGGAAGCTTAATATTTATACATAATAAAACGTAGTTCTAGATTGCCTTTAAACAAATTGAATCACTTTCATTAAAATGTTTCTTTATTACTATATATTTTTCTGATATCTTCAAATTCAGATGAGTTTTGGCAAATGGCAACCCTGCTGATTGTGTATTGTAACATATGTAGCCTGTTCGTTTGAGCTTTAATTTTAAGTATTTGTTTGCAATAGCAGCGTAACCCTCATATATCTGTCTGACCTTGTCTAACACTATAGGCACCCATTCAGAGGTAATTTCAGGTTATATCGTAAATTATTTATTTTTTATTTCGTTATAACTCAAAATTTACTGAACCGATTAAGTTCAAATTTGGTAGAGAGGACAACTGATATGATATCTACGTGCACGTACAGTTTTAGTTTTATACTGCTAGTCATTTAAAAGATATTGCGTTTTTAAAAAGTTTTTCGCAATTTTTTCTGAAAGTATGTGAGTGTCAAAACTGTCTAACGAACTTATCCAAGCTATTAACAAAATTAAGGGAATTGCCAAATTTGGTTTCGATTGGTAAAGTATTTTTTGAGTTATCGGTTGGATACATATATAATATATATATATATATATATATATATATATATATATATATATATATATATATATATAAACTTTTCAACTTACCTTGGATTTGGGTTCTAGGGGGCCTAATTCGCGCTTATTTGAAGAAATTGTTCAAAAATCTTACCATCAATACCTCTCTATTAGTGCATTTTCTTGATGAAAATTCACTAAAATTGAGACGCTTTTGGTATCGAATTTTCATTAAATGCTTCAAATAACTCAATTTGCTATTAACCTAAGGTTTGTTGGCTAGGAAACCATTTTTCTCGGAAACATTTTAAGTTTATTTTCGAACATTTTTTGTACATTTTCAAACAATAAGTTATTTTGATAAAATATGGTACATTCTTTCTACTATATAGGTTATACCCGTAACCAGATTGATGCCTGCTTGCATTAGAGACATATTTGCCATTAAAAACATTATATATATATATATATATATATATATATATATATATATATATATATATATATATATATATATATATATATATATATATATATATATATATATATATATATATATATATATATATATATATATATATATATATATATATATATATATATATATATATATATATATATATGTTTATATATCTATGTGTCACACCTATAACTAAAAAAATAATGAACCGATTTTGATAAAATTAGGTGAGTACCTTCCTTTCGCGAGTGGCTTGGATAAGTCTGTTAGCCAGGAAAATCCGCCGAGGTTTTCCCGGAAAATTTTGTGTTTTTTTTTCGAAAAAAATTGAAAAAAAATTATATCTCCAGAATTAACAAAGTAAGGGCAACCAAATTTGGTACACGGGTTTATATCATTATAGGTAAGCTACCTACCAAAATTTAGTGCTGTAGGTTAAAGGACAAAAAAGTTACAGGCATTTAAAGAAAAATAAATTTGGGGTTTCCTCCAAACGTCAAAGTCGCGATTTTAAACGTCAAAATTGTTAATATTTAGGCAATGAACCTGAAATTAATATGATCTATGGAAGGAAAATGTCTCAAGAATAATGTTTTACAAAGCCTGAGCTCTTAGTTTCAATCGTCATTGTCCTTTATTTTACTAAAATATTCCCAGAAAATTCATTTCAAATAGACCCTTTCTCTGATGCTTTAGCAGTAGTCTTAGCTATAGAGTTTATCGTTTAATGGTATATCATTTTTGTCGAATTATCATAAAAAATCATTAAAGCACAATATATCCGTTATTATGCAAGTTACGAAAGAAAGTTGTATACATTAATTGTAGGGTGTCTTAAGCTACATCTTAAAAAATATTTCCACAATTACAGGCTGGCCCATAAGTCGTTGGTGATTCAAATTTTCTTTTTTTTTAGTGATTTTTTTTAATCGAACACGCCCTATGTTATTGCATTTTTGTATTTTCCATCGAAATATAATACATCTTTGTAAGAAAAGAAATTCGGGACGAGGCAAGTGCGTTATGGCAGCGAATTTTCATTAAATGCTTCAAATTTTGAATCAATTTGCTATTAACCTATAAGGTTGACCAGAAAACCAGTTTTTTCGGCAACAATTTAAGTTTACTTTCGGAAATTTTTGTACATTTTCAAAAAATAAAGTTATTTTGATGAAACATGGCACATTGTTTCTACTATATAGATTATACTGGTAATCAAATTTGGTGCCTGCTTTCTTTAAAAATACATATTTGCTAATAAAAACATTTTAATGAAAATTCACTACCTTAACGCACTTGCTGCGTCCAGACTTTTTTTAGTTTCTTTAACATCAGGCTATTCCTGAGACCATGGTCAATCACCGACGCAGACGATCAGTTTCATATTTCGATATTCTTCTTATGGCTCAAGATATTTTTGGCCAGCAAATACTAAAAATACTTACTTTTAAATGGTGTAAACATGTTATCAGTTCCTAAATCTGACTGTTCATGTGCTGTTAATAACTTCAGTAGTTGCTTCTGCAATTTTCTGATATTTAACACCTGATACAAATAAAAATTCATTAGAAAAAGAGTTAAACTACAAAAAATATGAAATCTAATTTTAGATAACCAAATTACTTATTATAATTATTTGCCTTTGTCAAAAAATATATTGTAATGGAAAGTCTTGAGCTAACGACTTCGTTTTTGATATATTATGCGATTCTTGAAAGCCTGAAATAAGGTGCTTATAAAAGCAGCCAGATCAGAATAGCGTACTTTGTTATTTAGTTGAGCAAATTGTAAAATAAAATATACTTTGTGATGAACCTAAAAAAATGTAAACATATCATTTCTTGTGATTTTTTTAACCACCTCATTTAAACTACTTTCTTTTAATTTTCCTGTTATTATTTAATCAAATCTGAAGATAGGTTAGGTTAGGTTAGGTTTGTATGTGAGTGGGCCATATCGGCCCTCCACCGCGACCTTAAGGTCTATTGTGGCTCACGCCTAAAGTCTATATTTCGCCCAACAAATCCAGCCTCCTGCAGAGGTCGATAATCTTTGTGGGCGAAAGTTGATCCAGGTCTTCTGGAGCAAGCTTTACCTTGCCAAAGAGCAGGTATCTAGTCCTGTCCGCTGCCGGACAGTAACACAGCACGTGCTCTGCTGTTTCTTCATTCTCCATGCACAGCCAGCACTCGGTCTCCTGACCGACCCCAAGACGGTGCATGTGGTGCCGCAAGCGGCAGTGTCCTGTATACAGGCCGACTAGGGTTCTCAGTTGTTGTCTGTTCAACTCTAGAAGCTTTTTAGCCCTTGACTCGGACAGGCCATTTATGAAGGCCTTAGAGTGGGCTAATCCTGGAATATTTTGCCAATATAGGCTTGTCATTCTTTCTGCCCAGGTCTTTAAGGTGCGTTTTGCTGTGCAAGATGTTATCCCCAGCACCGGTTCTGGTCCAACAAAGTCACTCTGGGCCCCACTCTTGGCAAGCGCGTCGGCCGCAACATTGCCGTCATGGTCCGAGTGACCCGGTATCCAGACCGTCTTTGAATTACACCGGTAGGAACCAAGAGCCTTTATTGCAGCTTGGCTATCTGCATATATCTTTATCGATTTGTTTGTGCACAGGTCTTTTAAACTTTCCCTTGCACACATCTCGATGGCATACACTTCTGCCTGGTGTATGGTTGCGTACTTGCCGAGGCTAGCTGATAGTCTAGCATCGGTGCTGCCCCCATATGCGCCGGCTCCTACTCCCAAATTGGTTTTGGAGCCGTCAGAGTACCAGCAGAGGTCCGCTCTCAACAGGGTCGATTGATTCCGGTCCCAGTCCTCCCTTTCCGCGAGGACGGTCTTGAAAAACAGGTCTCTGTTGATTTTTGTAGGCATCAAGTCTGAGACCATTCCCAGTATCCTTTGACAATCACTGTCATCAAGGAGACCGGACCCTCTCAGATTGACTTCCCTCGGCATGTTATCTGCCGTTTGTTTTAGTCTGTACGTTGTCCACCTCGCCACCCTCTCCAACCATCTGTGAAGTGGGGGAATATTGAGGAGGACCTCCAGAGCGGCTGATGGTGCGGTGCTTATCGCTCCCGTTATCATCAGACAAGCTTGTCTCTGTAGATGAGCCAGTTTGGCTGAAGATAAGAGCAACTCTTAGTTGGACTTAAAAAGTCAGATTTATTGCCGCGATTTATTTTTTCGTTAAATTCTAGCATTTCAAAATGGCGGGCAGTACACAGGTGTGCCAATTAAAACTTCCCACCTGCATAATATTGGAATAAAAAAAAAGAGAAAAAAGCCGATACACGTCGACTTTGTTTTCGGGGGGGACACAAGATGGCATAAGTTTTAGCTACAACAATTCCTTCAAAATATTCTAACTGCCTAAGGGAGCAAGTTAGATTTTTGTTTAATTTTCAGATTAAAATTTGCCCTAAAATGTCTGCTGTGTTATTTTGAATTTTGAGGCACACAGCACAGCATTTAAAAAACTGTTTAATATAAACCAAAACTAGAAACATTAACATACCGCTTGCAAACGAGTCATAAATGCTTCTAAATCCTTTAGCTCATAGGGCCCACCATTCCAGACATGTGATGCATAACTAGGCCACAACATGTAAGTCAGCTGCTTGCATGTACTCAGCCAACGCTCACAAAGGGTTATGCATCTGGACAGTATCTCGGATATCTTATTAAAGTCCTCCTGCCATATGTCATGTTTAGACAACTGATCTGATGAATATTTTGAAATTTCATTTCCTGCAAACAATTTTATAGAATAGAATAGAATAGAATAACTTTATTAGCCACAAGATCACACAAAAAATGAAATTGGCCAGTCAAGATAAAAAATCATACATAAAGTACATGTAAATGTGAAACTAAAAATAACAAAAATACATACACATCTAAAACACACAATATCTGCTTATCACTAAAACAGTGGATCACCTGGCCATCGAGAATCTCAACTGCGACACTACATTAAAATATTCATCTGTTCTGTATAGACAAGCCTGTATTAAAAAATCTCTAATAATTGTTCGGAATTTATTAATAGGTTCATTTCTCAACCACATCGGGAGTGCATTGAAAAAGTCGACTCTAACCGTTTTAGTTTTATTTATCCGATGCCTCGGTTGGATTAAATTATCTTTATGTCTGGTGTTATAACCATGCACTTCAGCATGTGTGTCAAAACTTCTCCTGTTCTCTCTCACCACCAACAATTGTCTGTAAATCACCAATGAGCATAGTGACATTATGTTAAGTTCCTGAAAGATGGGTTTACAGTGAGCACAGCAACCCGCCCCGACGTCACCTCTGACAGCTACTTTCTGCAACACAAAGAGTCTATCCAAGCTGCATTTCCCCATGCAAGCAAACAGTAATTCAGACGTGAGTAAAACAACCCATAATAGGTGATCAAAGCTGCCTCAGGTCCAGACATTGCAGAAATCTTACGCACTGCATACACTGATGAGGCTAGCCTACCAGCCAACGAGTCTATTTGGCTCCTCCATACAAGAGCAGGGTCGATGTTGAGACTGAGAAAATTCCTAGCAGTGTTCGACCCATTAGAAGTGACCCTGGCATGAAAACTGAATAAAGCTGTCTTACCCTCATTGAGGAACAGTTCATTATCATTAAACCAAGCTCTCACCTCACGAAGAACACTGGCCACAGTCTTATTGACATCACTACCAGCATTAACAGTGATAATAAAAGTTGTGTCATCTGCAAAGAGGGCTGTTGCTATCCTGCTCTGTTGGATGCCATCAGGAATGTTAGGAGGAAGAACATTTATATACATGAGAAAGAGAAGTGGTCCTAGTACAGAACCCTGAGGCACCCCTCTATGAATGTATCCCACTTCACTGTATTTCCCACCATGAAAAACTCTCTTGCCCAGTTTGAAAAAGCTCGATTAAATATTTAACGGCCGGTTAGTTAATCAAGGCTTTAGACAACCAATCGCAGCTTCAAAATATTTGGTTGTCATGGCAAGAACCAGAATTACAGCCCGTGATTGGTCGTCTAAATCCCTGATTAACTAACCGCCCGTTAAATATTTGATCAAGCTTTGTGAAACTAGGCATTAGTGTTCTATTATTAAGGTATGACCGCAGAAGGTATAATACACTCCTGGACAAAATGAATGCATCAGCAGAAACTATTCATTATCACTTGTAATTTTTCAAAGTTTTAAATCATTAAACATTTTATGTAGGTGACCTACCATATCCTCTTTCGCTATCAATAAACAATTGTTCGGCAGGTGTAAAGTAGCATTTTGCAGATGCTCGTCAACGAGACTCGTCAATGCTGTTTAAAGGGATCTGTATAAGAATATAAATTTAGTTTTTCTAGTGATTTATTTTATATTTGCTTTCGTTAATAGCATGACACGCTTTGTCTCATGCACTTTACTAGTAGAAGAAATAAATCCACGAAACTAAGAGAAGATGAAGCAGTGAAAGCGATGACTTAAGTTAACAAGGGACGAAGTCAGCGATATGTAGCTAATTTGTTAGGTGTTAGACAATCAACAATTAGTCAAACACTTAAAGGTTTAATGAACCTGAAAGTTACTGTAGTATCAAAGACAAGATAGTAAGAAGTCTACACATGCAGTCATGTGTAAACCTGTTTTCCGTGCAGATCCGCAGGCTCACGAAGTCAGACCTCATTTCAAGCATGGGCTCCTTCACGATCTCCTGAATCTTGCAGTCCCAAATGTGCATTGTGTGGAGTAGGATGCTCAAGGTGGATGATAGTCACTCTAACCCCTCCAACTACTGCACCGAATGTTAGTTTCCAGGATACTCCAGGGCCTATCACCCTGCTGTAGAGGCGTACTGCCATCTGAGCAAAGCCGCTTGGTGGTTTCGGAGCTCACAGTAGAGGCTACACTCTTTGTGTTTTTCTACCTCTTTAGAGATATCAGCCTCTCTCTGAGACTGCCTATGTTAAAGGCAATAAAAGTTTAATTTCATAAAAATACATTTGAACGGAAAGAAAATTTCCATGGAGAAACTTAACTCGCAGAACCGACCAACGAACTTACTCTTCAGTATGAATTTTCCAATATAATGAGAGAAACCAGAAGTCTATAGGTGGCGTAGAACCTTTGCAAACCATGTTGTACATATAAATATATACAGTATACTCTCAATTATCCAGGCTAATAGGAGGATCGGCAACACGGATAATCCTCATTATGAGGGCCAGCCTGGCTCTGGGGTACATTCCGAGGGCAGGGAGACTGGCCAGGGTTGTATTCATTCCTAAACCTGGGCGTCGAACAGACCAGGCAAAGTCCCTGAGGCCAAGAAGTCTCATGTCCATCTTGTAAAATACAATGGAAAAACTGCTCGACCGGCACATTAGGGGCGGTGTACTGGAACCATATCCCCTACACTGCGGACAATATGCATACAGAGCAGGATTCTCAACAGAGACAGCACTGCACCAACTGGTGCTGTAACTGGAGAAGATGCTGGAGAACAGGGAGGTGGCGCTGGGGACCTTCCTAAACATAGAGGGGGGCCTTTAGCAACACCTCGTTCGGATCGGTTCTGGCAGCTGTCTGGGAGCGTGGAATAGAGGAGACCTGCAGCAGGTGGATCGGTTCCATGCTCAGGAACAGGGCGGTGTTCACCTCACTCGCGGGAGGGACTCTGCTAGCGGGGGTCGCGGCAGGGTGTCCGCAGGGGAGCGTTCTGTCTCCCTTGCTCTGGTGCCTAGTCGTGGACGGCCTGCTGGGGAGGCTCTCGGGAGGGGGGTATGAGGTACAGGGCTATGCGGACGACATTGTCATCATAGTTCGAGGAAAGGTCACACAGGCAGTGTGGGAGCGCATGCAGACTGCACTGAAAGTGGTGGAAGGGTGGACAGTTGATCAAGGGCTCGGGGTGAGCCCCAAGAAAGCAACCGTCGTGCCGTTGACGAGGAGGAAGAAGTGCGACAACCACAGAACTCTTACTCTATACGGTAGGAGCGTTTCAATGGCCAGGGAGATAAAATATCTTGGGGTCGTGTTGGACTCTAAGCTAACCTGGAATGGTCACATTGGAAAATTACTGCGTAAGGCAGTCATGACCTTAGCCGTCACTAGGCGGCTATATGGAAAAACGTGGGGACTAAGACTAAGCCCACTGGCTGTACACAAGGGTGGTCAGACCATCGTTAACATACACGGCATGGTCTGGTGGCCTAAGGTGACACAATCCAGTGCCAAACAAAAACTAGGCAAGATTCAAAGGATGGCTTGCCTAGGCATCACAGGGGCCATGTCTTCAACCCCAACAGCCCCCATGGAGGTGTTGCTGGATCTGCCCCCCTACACTTAGTTGTATGGGGGAGGTCAGGCTAGGACTATACAGACTAGCCTGCAATGGTAGACTGAGGATCAACCCAGGCTTCAGGGGCCACTGCAAAATTCAGGAGACCATGAAGGAGCCCATGCTTGAAATGAGGTCAGACTTCGCGAGCCCGCGAATGTACAGGGAAAAGAACTTTACAGTGGAAATCCCCGACCGCGAGGCATGGCGGGAGGAGACGCCGGGCATACCACTAGACGCGCTTGTCTGGTTCACGGACGGATCCGGCGGGGAGCGTGGGACGGGGGCAGGTGTTTACTCAGAAGGACCGAGGGTAAGTCATAGTATTTCCCTCGGAGCCCATGCAACGGTCTTTCAGGCCGAAATGTACGCCATCCTACACTGTGTGCGGGAGAACAAGAGGAGGAACTACACCAACAAGCAGATCCTCATAGCCACAGACAGCCAGGCAGCCCTTAAGGCACTAAGTAGCCCACGGGTAAATTCCTGGCTGGTGACTGAGTGCCGAGACGAGACGAGCGACCTGGCTGGGCAGAACGAGGTGACCCTCATCTGGGTGCCGGGTCACTTGGGGGTCAAAGGCAATGAAGAAGCTGACAGTCTCGCGAAGAGAGGGTCAGCAGAACCATTTATGGGAGCAGAACCGGCTCTGTGCGTGACAAAGAGTACTGCCAGGGGAGCCATTAAGTCCAGAGTCAGAAACCAACACAAGGTATACTGGGCAGACTGTCCAGGGCTCACACATGGGAAGTCAATAATTGGCGGACCCAGTTCAAAGAGAGCTGTGGAGCTGCTAAATCTTAGCAGACAGCTCAGAAACACAATTGGTCTCTTGACGGGACACATGGCCATCAAGAAACACCTGCATTAAATGTGGCGGTTCGAGGGGGACCACGCATGCAGAATCTGCGGCGAGGGGGAGAAATCAGCCCAGCACATCTTGTGCGAGTGTAAAGCTCTGGACCGCAAAAGACAACTGATGTACGGTCAGTCTAGAGCGGAGACAGAACAATATAAAACTTCACCCTACCAATCGCTGTGCAGACTAGTTCAAGGCACAATTATTTTGGAATGGGTGGAGTAAGACTAAGGGTATGCACAATCAACCAAAGGTTGCAGTGCTATCGGGGCGGCAAGGCCGCGGACGTGCCCTGAGGGAAGAAAAAACACAGATAATATGAACATAAAAAAATGTATATATATATATATATATATATATATATATATATATATATATATATATATATATATATATATATATATATATATACACACACACACACACATATACCTATATGAACACACACACACACACCAAAATAATAGAGGTTCAATGAAAAAATTCCAGTAGAGCAATAATGATGATTTCAAGTTTTTGTTTCACGTCTAAACCTTGTCTTTTCCATTTCAGGGACATGCTGTGCATCCAGAATGTTTAACAGCTGTGTCTTTCTTAAGAAAAGTTTATTTTGTTTCTTTCTGCCCTGCCGACCATGCAATCACGAATGAGATCAAGTGTAAAAAGATAGGGGCAATTAAAATGTATGACCTTACCATAAACATTCTGGGATATAAATCTGTCTCTGTGTTCCTATTGTAGTGACAGTGATGTTCGGAGATAAATATAAATTCATCATAACAAAATAAGCAATCTGTGACAGTTTATTCTGGTTATACATATACTACTACACTAACTACAGGTTCTAAGGCCTTTTAGTTTTATTTTCCTAATGATTTTTGCAATGTAGTAATTATAATAGGCAGACCCGTACTTAGACGGTCGTTGATTTTTAGTAGGGATATTTATTATATTTGTGCGAGAGGAAACGGAAAAAATTGAAATTTCGATCTATTCCTGATTTGAAATTTTGATGAATTTCTTAGCACGGATAATCCGCACTCGAATAATCGAGAGTATACTATATATATATATATATATATATATATATATATATATATATATATATATATATATATATATATATATATATATATATATATATATATATATATATATATATATATATATATATATATATATATATAAAAACAGATAAAGTCTAAAACTGATGTCGGATATGGGTTCTAGATGCTCTAATTCACGCCCATTTCAAAAAAAATTTCGAAAGTTTGGAAGTCGTTACCTCTATATGCAAAATTTTCTTATTCGCTAAAGGGAAACAGCAGACAAACAGGAAAACTTAATTGATGAAGTACAGAAGCCACAATGAAATGAAAACAACCGCTGGAGGTAGATGGCCATGATTGTGATGACAAGGTGACATCACTATTTCCTGGAAAATAATTTTATCAAAACTCTTCGATCAATCATCACAAAACAAATGTCGTTAAAAATAATTGAATGCAAACAATTTACCTATAATATCCATAAGGTTTTCCATCCTATCCTTAGGAAACTGTAATTTATGGTGCCAAAGATCATCCAGAATACTATAGGCATTGTCAAGTACATCTTCAACTTCATCAAAGGATAATGTTTGCAACAAACTGCAAAAAATAATAAGTTTATGACCTTAGACACGCTAAGAACCAATCCTGATAAATACAACTACCAAACTATAATGTTTCTTTAGACTCTAGATATTTAAAAAAAAACTCTGGACGCAGCAAGTGCGTTATGGTAGTGAATTTTTATTAAATGCTTCAAATTTGAATAACTCAGTTTTATATAAACTTAGAAAGTTGAATTTTGGTATGTAGTAAGGTCTTTCCTAGGGCAAGATATTCACCAAAGTTCATTAAAATAATTTGTAATTTTTGGAGAAAAAAAATTTATTCGAAAGAAAATTTAAAATTTAAATAACTCACTTTTCTATTAACTCAGAAAGTTGAATTTTGGTACTTAGTAAGGTCTCTCTCAAGGCAACATATATAGTAAATTTCATTAAAACAGTTTTGTTATTTTCGAAACCTAATTTCTTAGCAGCCGCTTCTGCAATTGATGTGACATGTTGGTGTCTATTGAGATTTCGATCCACAGAAATGCCAACAAGTGAAAAGGACTCATTACTTTGAATAACTTGGTTGTTCATTGTGATGGGTCTAGGGCTGGTGTATCTCTTATGAGAAAGAAAGCAACACTGAGGTTTGGTGGGGTTGAATTGTACAAGATTTCTACTTCCCCAGTCTAATATTTTTTGGAGATCCACGAAGACAGAACCCTCCATGAGTCTGTGATCCTCATCTAATTGGGCTAAAGAGACAGGCTTAGAATATTGTATATTTGAGTGGAGGGTGCTGTCGTCAGCGTAACTGTGAACTGGATTGTATGTGCTAGAGAGGAGGTCATTGATGTGGAGAAGAAACAAAGTAGGGGCTAAAGCTGAACCTTGAGGTACTCCTGCATTAATTGGATACAGTTTAGAGGAATGGCCATCCACGACAACAGAAATGCTCCGGTTGGAGAGGAAATTTGCTGTCCAAGTACAGAGTTTTGGTGGTAGGCCATAGGCCGGAAGTTTATTAAGCAGCGCTGCGTGCCAGACCTGGTTGAATGCTTTGGATATGTCTAGAGCGACAATCTGGGAGTCATCGTGTAGTTCCATAGACTTGTTCCAAGAATGGGTGACAAAGTAAAGGAGATCGGCAGTTGATCTGCGCTGACGGAATCCATACTGCCTGTCGTGGCTTAGACTGTTTTTCAAGAAATTTTAGTAATTCAGTGTTTATATAATTTTCCATCACTTTAGAGATGACTGAAAGGAGAGAAATAGGCCTGTAGTTGCTAGGAAGCGGTTTGGATCCTTTCTTGGGGATGGGTTGTACTTGGGCAGTTTTCCAGTTACTAGGGAATATGTCTCTATTGTAAGATGTCTGAAACAAAGTCAGGACAGGAGCAAGTACTGGTGCGCATTTTTTGAGAACAATTGCTGGGATCTCGTCAAGGCCACAAGCTTTCCTGGTATTTAGAGAAGAGAGCATCTTTCGTACCTTTTTAGTTTTGAAAATGATAACAGTCATTTTATGTGTGACATTGGGGACTGTTGAACATTTGGAGGTGGGTTGAGAGTAGAATTGCCGGCGAACAACGAGGCAAAAAGTTCAGCCTTGCCCAGGGCGGTAGAAACAATTTCATCCCCTGAGACAAGAAGTGGGAACGTGCTCTTGCAGAAATTTATGAATTCATTTTTATGACAATGAATTACACAATGTATTGCCTTTGGCCCCCGAGTGACCCCTCACCCAGATGCGGGTAACCCTATCCGGCCAGGCCAGGTCACTCATCTCGGCATTCACTAACCAGCCTGGCGTTTACCCGTGGGCAGCTTAGAGCCTTAAGGGCTACCTGGCTGTCTGTGGCTATGAGGATCCGCTTGTTGGTGTAGCCCCTCCTCTTGTTCTCGTACACAGTGCAGGATTACATACATTTCGGCCTGAAAGACTGTTGCATGAGCCCCGAGGGAAATACTGTGACTTACCAGCGGTCCTTCTGAATAAGCGTCGTCCCCGAATCCGTCCGTGAACCAGACGAGCGCGTCCCGTGATAGGCCTGGCGTCTCAAAACCCGTTAAAATTTAATTTTTTAGATATAAATATCACTGTCATAACAAATATTTACCCTACTGTATAACACCTTACCTAAATTCACTGCCCAGAGGTTCCAATATTTGGCTGAATGCTTCACCGCTAGAACGAGACACCCTATTCTTAGCAGCAAGCGACATATTGTTCCAATATTTAACCTCATCCATAACAGACTGGACCACTAGAAATCACAAAATAGTATAAAAATTAATGGTGGAATAAATATTACTAGACTATCCAATAAAACTTATTCCATCCATTTAGCAATAAATTTTAAATCAGAACATAAGTTTCAGCTTATTACTGATGTTAAAGAATAAAAATGCATACACAGATAACATATTACCTGCTAAAGAACTGAAATCCAATGTATCATCAAAATCACCATTAATGTCTTTCTTCATCAGAACTGATTTCAACTCACTCTGTAGGTTTGTCAGTGATTTCTGAAGACTTGTATCTTCCTATAATTGACACAGAAAAAATAATTAAAAGAACGTTAATATATTGTTACAAAGCACTTCAATAGATGCAGGTGCGGTGTTGCTACATCTCCAAAATTTCCCCAACATCTGGGAATTCTTGCACAATCTGGCAACACCGTCTTCCCACCACCCCAACCCTGGGGGTGTCTGGGGTGACCCCCCTCAGGCGAAGTCTCAACCCTCTAGGACCAAAAATAACGAAGTTACCAACTGGTACCCCGTCGGAACGGATAACTGAGGTCTGCACATTCCGAACACCCTGTATATACACCTTGTATGCGCAGAGAACCCTGACACCCTGTATACACAGAGAGATCTTATAGTACGAGAAACACCTCTTGTGTAACATAGGAGTGATGACCACATTTGGATCACACTGTATATACATCCCCCTGTATACACACGGGACCGATCTGTATTCACAGAACCTTCTAGTAAAAGAAGGTCCTGGAACATTCTGGAATGGAACGCTCCAGAAACGAGGTGGAAGGTATGGCGAGTATATAAAGGCGAAAGCAAGCCAGCCAGACAGTTCAGTTCAATTAGATAATGTTGAAGTGACTCGAAGGAGCAGTAACCAGTGTGAAGGGTTATAGAGTAGCGACTGTAGTACCAGTGTAGAGACTTGTGTGCAGATTAGTAATTGTAAGGCCAGTAAATTAAGTGTTTTGTGAGAGAGTCATTCTAGAAATTTTATTGTATCCATATTTAGAGTGTAAATAAAGTTGTTTTGTTAAAATTTAAAGTCTCACTCATCCAGAACCCGGAGAAAACGCAACAATATCACATATTACAGAGCTATTGGGGTACATCTGACTTAGTTCTAAAATATTTGTTGTAAAAATTTAAAATGTTCGGGAGGCAGCCAGTGCGTTATGGTAGTGAATTTTCATAAGAATACTATAATATAGTTGTGGTATACTGTGGTTTATTATTATTATTAATATTATTATTATAGTTATGTAATATATAATAATAATAATAATAAAGAAGAGTCATTAACATAAAAAAATAATCTAAAAAAGACAATACATTAGAACTATTCGAAATTTTAGTGACGTTTATCTGTCATCTCACAATAAAAATCAGTTGTTACGTTCTCTGTGCCTCCTGTATCTGACAGAATGCAGTTTTTACAAGCGAAAGTAAAACAAACCACTATAACTCGAAAACTATCAACTATAGATATAGGGAAACCTATACTAGATCGATGCAGAATTGAATGACCTACCTGACCAATCCATAAAATATAGGGTGTTCTATTTAAAAATAACAAGTTATGCCACTTTAAAATTAGGTATGTTGTAACCCAAAAGAAATACACCCTGTACAATAAAAATAAATTATTCTTTAACTATTTTAAAGAATTGAATGTTGTCTATTGATATTTCGAATTTAAGGCAGAGAAACTCAAAGCTCAGCCCACAGCATACGTTTGAAGTAACATATAAATCGGAACTAAAAAAAAAGAAAGTCGTAATATTTTGACAAATATCAAAGATAGCTATAGGGAATGCTACACAAAGTCACACTAATTTTTTCATCTCTATTCAAAAATGCAATAAAAAGTATAGCATTCCATTTAAAATAACGAAGTTGGTAGCTACTTCCGGTACAACCGGAAGTCCCACAGAGCTGAATATATTTTCTCAACATAGCGTAATCACAAGAAAATTTTGGTGAAAGTTTTTTTGGCTAGCTCTTAGGGTAAGGGATATATAGAGGAATTACACACTATTGGGACCCCTGTATATATATATATATATATATATATATATATATATATATATATATATATATATATATATATATATATATATATATATATATATATATATATATATATATATATATATATATATATAGTTACAAAGCACTTCAATAGATGTAGGTGCGGTGTTGCCACATCTCCAGAACTTCCCAACACCTGGGAATTTTTGCACAATCTGGCAACACTACCTCCCCATCCCCAGGGGGTGCCTGGGGTGACCCCCCTCAGGCGAAGTCTCAACCCTCTAGGACCAAAAATAACGAAGTTACCAACTTTTACCCCGTGGGAACGGATAACTGAGGTCTGCACATTCCGAACACCCTGTATATACACCCTGTATGCGCAGAGAACCCTTATACCCTGTATACGCAGAGATCTTATATTATGAGAAACACCTCTTGTGTAACATAGGAGTGATGACCACATTTGGATCACCTGTATATACATCCCCCTGTATACACACGGGACCGACCTGTATTCACAGAGCCTTCTAGCAAAAGAAGGTCCTGGAATATTCTGGAATGGAACGCTTGAGAAATGTAGTGGAAGGTGCGACGGCTATATAAAGATGGAAGTAAGCCAGCGGAGTACAGTTCAGTTAGAGAATGTTGAAGTGACTTGAAGGAGCAGTAACCAGTGTGAAGTATTAAAGAGTAACTACTGTAGTGCCAGTATAATAACTGTGTGCAGATTAGTGATTGTAAGGCCAGATAAACTAAGTGTTTTGTGAGAGAGATATTCTAGAACTTTTATTGTATCCACATTTAGACAGTAAATTAAGTGTTTGGTGAGAGAGACATTCTAGAACTTTTATTGTATCCATATTTAGAGAGTAAATAAAGTTGTTTTGTTAAAATTAAAAGTCTCACTTATCCAGAACCCGGAGAAAACGCAACAATATATATATATATATATATATATATATATATATATATATATATATATATATATATATATATAGAGAGAGAGAGAGAGAGAGAGAGAGAGAGAAACATAGTATTTTTGTATTTTGTTTCTTTAACGTCTACATATTTCCGTTTCACCTCATTATCTTGGATATTTTGGCAAACCCTTTTCTTTCTGTTAAGGATAGGGATCTTCAATAATTGCTCAAATACAAAATTTATACCTTCTAATCATTAAGTACAGGATATAATTGATTTTTACATTCAATAATAATACATTAAAACGGTAAATTTTAAATCCCCCAAAAGGCCCTATGTTCGATTAACCTTATACTCTTCTTTATTTTTATTTAACTTACCTTTAAAATCAGAGGCATGAAGATATTGCATAGTGCAGTGTATAAGGCTAACATTGGTAAGTTACCCACAGACAATACTTGTAAGGAACTGGCCAAATCTTCTTCATTTAAAACTTTTTTTAATGTTTTGCAGAAAATCACTACATGTTCATATTTTTCTTTCGAGAGCTAAAAAATTATAAGACAATTATATACTGAGAACATTAAAGTAAACAGAAATAAGAATGTTACAGTAAACGGAAATATAAAAAAATTAATAATCATAACAATAAAACTTGAATATTAACTACTGAATAAATCATTATTAAAATTAAATTTTACTTTAATCTTACACTTTGACTTTGCACTGTTTCTAAAAAAATGTTATTAAATATTTAGTTATGACTATTTGTAGTCACTTAAGAATACATTTTGTAAAACAGGTTAGGTAACACAATTTATTATTATTATTATCTTTATTAAGTGGGTGGGTGAGTACTATCATGTGTATGAACATTTTGGTTGTAGGTGGTATAGAGGTGTCAGTTGTATGGATATTATATATGCAGTTGTTAAAAAGAAAAATTCTGGACACAGCAAGTGCGTTATGGTAGTGAATTTTCATAAAAATGTTTTTATTGCAAATATGTGTTTTCTTTTTAAGAAAGCAGGCATCAATTTTGGTTACCAGTATAATCTATATAGTAAAAACAATGTGCCATGTTTCATAAAAATAACTTTATTGTGTGAAAATGTACAAAAATTTCCAAAAGTAAACCTAAAGTGTTCCCGGAAAAACTCGTTTCGTGTTCAACCTTATAGGTTAATAGCAAATTGGGCTATTCAAATATGAAGCATTTGATCAAAATTCGCTACCATAACGCACTTGCTGCATACAGAATTTCTTTTCTTACAAACATGCATTATACTTAGATGGAAAATGCAATAACATATGGCGTGTTTGATTAAAAAAAAAAAAGAAAATTTGTATCACCAACGACTTATGGGCCAGCCTGTGATTGTAGAAATATTATTTTAAGATGTAGCTCAAAACACCCTATAATTAATATATACAAATTTTTTTAATATCTTGTATAATAACGGATATATAGAGCTTTATTGATTTTTTACGAAAATTTGACAAAAGTTATATACCATTAAACGATAAACTCTATAGCTAAGGCTACTGCCAAGCATCAGAGAAAGGGTCTATTTGAAATGAATTTTCTGGAAACATTTTAGTAAAATGAAGGACAATGACGGTTGAACCTAAGACATCAGGGTTTGTAAAACATCCTTCTTGAGACATTTGATTTCCATAGCCCGTATTAGATTCAAGTTATTTGCCTACATGTTGCCGATTTTGACGTTTTAAATTGCAACTTTGACGTTTTGAGGAAAACCCCAATTTATTTTTCTTTAAATGCCTATAACTTTTTTGTCTTTTGTCCTACATGGCTAAATTTTGGTAGGTAACTTACCTATAAGCATATAAACCCGCGTACCAAATTCGGTTGCCCTTACTTTGTTAATCCCGGAGATATAAATTTTTTTCGAAAGAAAACAAAATTTTCCGGGAATGGGCAGATTTTCCTGGCTAACGAACTTATCCAAGCCATTTGCAAAAGGAATTTATTCACCAAATTTAATTAAAATCGGCCCATTATTTTTTGAGTTATCGGTGTGATATATATATATATATATATATATATATATATATATATATATATATATATATATATATATATATATATATATATATATATATATATATATATATATATATATATATATATATATATATATATATATATATATATATATATATATATATATATATATATATATATATATATATATATATATAATAAATTGAAACTGACCCCGGATATGTGTTCTGGGGGGCCTAATTAGCGCTCATTTGAAGAAATTTTTTCAAATTTCAAAAGTCGGGATCTCCTCATTAGTGAATTTTTTTAAGAAAATTCACTAAAATATGAAAAAGGGAGACTAAGGGTTGATGAAATGGACTATATTTAGTGTAGGATATGCTGTTGATTCCCCTACTGAGGTTAACCCTATGATATTGTTTTGGTTTAAAGTCGCATCTCTCATCTTTTGAGGATCAGGGCACATCTGGTTAGATTGGGGCACAAAGAAGAAGGAAAAAAGTAAATATTGTAGATATTAAGCGGTGTAATTAATGTACTGAGGATTATATAGAGTTAGCTTAAAGGATACAAACAAGTCATGTTGACTTAGGTATCCAAGGAAATATATCTTAGTTGCATAAAGAAATTTCTGGTATTTGGAAATGTTTATGATCTTAAGTTGTGTGTATGATCTCGTGTATCGTTGGATTGAATAAATTGAACTGAATTAACCATTTGAGGTACAGTAATATGTACATATGGTAAGTCATTTATAAAAGTTCCACACAATACATACAATATAATACCACATACATGTAAAAATCAAAACACCCAAAATCAAAACAAACCACACAAAACTGCACAAGACATATTGATGAGTATATGACAGCCCATGGAGCACCCAAAGTCTGTATCACAACTTCAACACAGCAGCACAGAGGTAAGCATGCTATCTTTCATCTCGAAGCATACATACTTACATCCACACACATGCACGCACAGACACACCAGCGCACACACATACACCAACACACTAGCAAGCTAAGTAAATTCCACAATGCTGTATAAACATCGACCAATCTATCTCTTAATCTTTTATTAAATTGTTTACCGTCCCTCTCCGCTGTCAGATCCTCAGGCAAGCTGTTGTAAATTAACTTTTCAGTGTACAGTGTGGACCTTTTTACACAATCAAATGAAAATTATGACAAATGCAATTTACTCTGCCTTGTCTTATAATAATGAATGTCACTATTCTTTATGTATTTACCAACATTAGCATGTATGTATTTTAACAGTTAACCAAATAAATGCCATACACTGTGAGTAACCAATTTGCCTTAAAGGCCTCTCTGCAACTCTCTGTTCGTTTTAAGTTAAAAATTAGCCTGATAGTCCTCTTCTGAGATATAAAAACTCGATTTATGTCAACCGATTGAGCCCATACCATTACATTATAACTCAGTATGCTATGTTTCAGGGTATGAGATTGTTTGTACCGCCCCTGGCAAGGCTGAACTTTTTGCCTCGTTGTTCGCCGGAAATTCTACTCTCAACCCACCACCAAATGTTCAACCACCAACAGTCCCAATGTCGCGCATAAAATGACGGATATCATTTTCAAAACTAAAAAGGTACGAATGATGTTCTCTTCTCTTAATACCAGGAAAGCCTCTGGCCCAACAATAGAGGCACATTCCCCAGTAACTGGAAAACTGCTCGAGTACAACCGTCTCCAAGAAGGAATGCAAAGCGCTTCCTAGCAACTACAGGCCTATTTCTCTCCTTTCAGTCGTCTCTAAAGGGATGGAAAAGTATATAAACACCGAATTACTAAAATTTCTTGAAAAACACAGTCTAATCCACGACAGGCAGTATGGATTCCGTCAGCGCAGATCAACTGCCGACCTCCTTTCCTTTGTCACCCATTCTTGGAGCATGTATATGTAACTACACGGTGAATCCCAGATTGTCACTCTAAGACATATCCAAAGCTTTCGACCAGGTCTAGCACGCAGCGCTGCTTAATAAACTTCCAGCCTATGGCCTACCACCAAAACTCTGTACCTGGACAGCAAATTTCCTCTCCAACCGGAGCATTTTGTCGTGGATGGCCATTCCTCTAAACTATATCCAATTAATGCAGGAGTCCCTCAAGGTTCAGCTTTAGCCCCTACTTTGTTTCTTCTCCACATCAATGACCTCCTCTCTAGCACATCCAACCCAGTTCACAGTTACGTGGATGACAGCACCCTCCACTCAAATATACAATATTCTAAGCCTGTCTCTTTAGCCCAATTAGATGAGGATCGCAGACTCATGAAGGGTTCTGTCTCTGTGGATTTCCAAAAAATATTAGACTGGTGAAGTAGAAATCTTATACAATTCAACCCCACCAAATCTACGTCTTGCTTTCTTTCTCATAAGAGATACATCTGCCCTAGACCCATCACAATGAACAACCAAGTTATTCAAAGTAATGAGTCCTTTCCTCTTGTTGGCATTTCTGTGGATCGAAATCTTTATTGGCACCAACATGTCACATCAATTGCAGAAGCGGCTGCTAAGAAATTAGGTTTCCTCTTCCGGGCTCGCAAATACTTTTAACCAGCTAATCTTTATACCTTATATACTTCACAAATAAGGCCCAACCTCGAATACTGCTCCCACATCAGGGGTGCCGCAGCCGCTTCTACACTCGCTATCCTGGACTCCATTCAGAAGAGAGCTATATGTCTCATCGGTGACCCTACCCGCACCCAAAGGCTGCCATCCCTTGCCCACCGACGTGCCGTTGGTGACCTCTCTCCCTCTCTTTGATAGATATCTGCACGGGCACTGCGCAGATAAGCTTTCTTCCATAGTTCCTCCACCTGCTGCTCCCAACAGATTTACCAGGGGAACAGAGTGAATGCACCCTTTTACCGTCCAAGTCACCAGACATAGAACATCTTGTTATGCCCGCTCTTTAGTCCCGAGGACTTCGAAGTTGTGAAGTTCCTTGCCGGCACATGTTTTTCCTTCTCCTCCGAACCTCCAAACCTTCAAGTCCAGAATTAATAAGTTGCGTCTTTCCTCCTTGTCGACACCCATGGTACAATAGTATTTAGGTTGTAAGCCTTCGTGGTGTGTTGTTGAAATATATATTTAAAAAAATTGTATAATTACCATTGAAACACATCACACGACTGTTTCGGTCTTATATGACGTCTTATGTTTAAGTTTAAAGACAAAAGAAACTATTTTAGAAACATTTTTATAGAGACTCGGCTTGATTTTGTTTACATTTCTACTGTATTATGCGACAGCATAATATATCTATGCTGCACTAAGACTGTATTTGAGGCCGTTCACAAAGCTACAAATATAGTGTCTTTCAATAATTGATTGAATCCCCCAGTTAAATAACAATTACTTGGCAAATTTTTAATTTCATGTCGTCTGTCATTTTCCATAATTGTGGCCGAGATTTCACGATTGTTGGTTCGGGTAGTATGTTTTATGCCTGGTATATATTTAGTTTGGTTACCGTTGATGTATGGTTTATACCTGTTGTATGAATCAATCTTGCGTGGCAGTTAACTACTCTGTCTGTCAGGCATTGGACTTTAACCACTAAGTCGTCTCAACGCATGTCTTTGGGATTTTATTTTTAATTTGGAAAAAACTCTAAATATTGTGTAGCAAATTACTTCAAATTCACAACATAGGTTTATTTGCACTATTTCTAGCCACATGTAAAGTCTCATTCCAGTATTACTCTGGTACTTACAAAAATATAACATTTTCAAGCTGTCTATTTGAAGCCATATCCCCATTAACCTCTGCCTACCCCGCACAGCACTGGTTTAAGGCGGATATGGCTTCAAGATGTGAAAAAGACAGCTTTCAAGCCTGTTTCTTTGCATTTTCTGCTTATATTTCCTTTTTACTACCTACCCCGCCCAGCACCCCTATTCACTCATGGACCCGTAACTTCCTTGGGGGGTGCAAACAAGAATTTTTTTGTGGTTTGTGCATCCAGGCGGGCGCTAGGCAGGTTTCTGAAAACAGTTTTTAGAAAAGCGTTCGGGAGCTAATCTGCAAATTTACCCTTTTATTTCCTGATTAAATAGATTTCATATTAAACTTCCATCGCGTCACAATACAAAGGAAACAAATACCTAAATGTTTTATATGCACAACTTTCCATAAGGATATATCAGGAAAATTATTGTTCTATATTTAACATACGTTCTAATTAAAAAGACACCAACCTCCAAACAGAATTTTATATGCTGTGACTGTAATGGCTCTTCTTTATCCAAAAAGGCAAACACTGATGAAACTTGAGGATTGTTCATAAAAATATCAACATACTCCAGACCTATTACACTTTTTTCCAAGGAATCTTGAGAAAGTGTTATCCCTAGATGACACTCTAAAATATTTGGTAAATTAAAAATACCTCAAAGAGGTATGCACATAATTAAGAGAAATATATAGGTACCTGATGTGTGAATGAAGAATTTTTTGCTACTTTCCATTATTAGCCACTTATTTTCAAACTAGTACTAAAACATTCAGCACTGTTTAAAGCCAGATGATTAAAACATTTAATACGCCTAAACTAAACGAATAATGTTATATGTACTAAATAGATAATTGTGTTTTCAATTTTATGGAATTAAAAAACGTACCATAACCAGGTATCTACACTATAAAGCCAAAGTTGTGATGTTTAAAACAAAGGTTTCCATAGCAACGAGCGGGAGGATATTAATGATTAAACCATTTAAAATTTTGTAGTCACTAACTACATAGAAAAAGCAGATAACGCCATTAAAATGATAATTACGCTTTTACTTTACATTACATTATGTATGTATATGTTTTCAATTTTTAACATTAAAAAATTTAAAAAGAAAAGAAACAAATTTCAAATTTGAGGTTTTCAAATTTTTGCATATTTAGTGCTCACATTGTTGGCAGCAATTGAAATAATAATAGTGCGATATTGTCAGGTCTACACTAATTTCTCTTGTTATAAATAGTTATCTCGACACTCAGGACCATCAAAGAAAAGAGAATATGTTCTGTGGGCACAAGTACACTTAAAACGTTTTATTCTTCCTCTGATAACGCCATATAATTTTGTTGGACAAACAATTATTAGGTGTAAGAATGTGTTGAGGTGGATCGGTGATCTATTACAAGGGATCATTGAGGTGAATAAATATAGCACGGCTATTTACTAATTATTTCATGTATTAAAAAAAAGTTTGAATATTAGCTTCTATGTAACATGTAATACTTATATATTAGATAGACAGATATAATATACCTACATAGTTTTTTTACAAAAATAGTTCATTAATATTTAGTTTTGGGTAAGGAATTTATTTTTATTCATTATACAATCTGGCATCCTCTTGTTAACTAGTAATCGTAATTCTGAAATTCCTATCGGTTCAAGTCGCGAGACCTGGACACCGTTGCCAATCTAAAATTCAAATTTTCACCAGATTGTAGCTCAAAAATCACCAGATTTCACCAGATTTTGTTCTAACTCACCAAAATTCACCAAACATATGCAACCGCAGTGATACATTCTAGATGTTTGATAGGTATACATATAGTAAAATAGGTATTTTATTGTCAAAAGTCTGAAAATTACCATTTACTGAATAATATGTAGATATTATTTCTTTATTTACATTTAAATTTACATCCATCATTTATGAGCTCAAAGTGCTTAATTCTCATTCCACAATGTTAACTACTAAAAGGAACACGTCTAAGAATAATATTTGCCCTTTAGAGAATTTTCGTAGAAAAAGTTCGCCATCCGAGGAGATCCCGACTTTGAAATTTCGAAAAAGTTCTAACTAGCGCCCCCTTAGAAACCATATCCGGGGTCAATTTATATATTTTAAAATCGGTTCATTATTTTTTTAGTAATCGATTTTAATCAAACTTGGCACGCGTATTTCTTTGGTAAATTGCTTGGACAAGTTCGTTAGCCATATCTTTGAAAATACCAAAGATATTTTAACCAAATTTGGTACGCTATTTGCTCATATATATAGGTTATACCATGTACCAAAATTTAGCTTTCTAGCTCTAGAGAAAAAAGTTATAAGCATTAAAAAAAATCGTTCGCACTGGACGTCAAAATACGAAAATAAAATAGGTGAGTAGCAATGTATTGCATGTTACCGACGAAGATTATGTTTTTTTGAGCAGAAATTAAGGTTAAAATTTGCCAAAAATGCTTTCTAAATTTTATGATCTTTTTTATATAAGTAATCGTCAAACTCGCAGTTTGAAACGGCACAATTAGTGATTTTTAAACAAACATTCTAAAACAAGAGGGGGTTTTCGACAATAAACATTGCAGGAAGTGTGCCTATATAACCAGGTCTTACATTTCTGTTTTTCAATAGCTGTTGTTCTTCAGTTGACTATAATATTTTCAAAAAATTTATTTGAAATTCCCCTTTCTGCAATTTTACAGCGGCAGTTTAAGTTATATAGAGTTTGTGATTTAAATGTGTAATTTTTATTTAACAAAATAAATTTTAAATAAGTCGTCTCTTTAGTAAATAAATCGATAAACGGACAAACAATATACAACTGGTAGTAATAGTTCGGATACAGCAAGTCGTTATGGCGTACTGGATTTTCGTGAACTTTTTTTCTAAACTTAATTTTCTCTCAATGAATAGAATCCAACGCTGGTGTGTAACAAAAACTTTATAAAGGCCACATGTTTACGGAATGTCATCAAACTCAATTATTTTCGAAATTACAATCATTTTCGTTTTCAAGAATTTTTCCTGTTTGAAAGATTTTTCCCACGGAGCCTGTATCGAGAATGTGGAGAAAGACCCCTCTGGCTGCGAAGAGAAGCAGCGCTACTACAATATGCGCCGAAAATTTCGGCAGATCCAAAAAAAACCAGTTTATTACTTAGTATCTCAGTCGGATACCAACAGATCTCAGAATAACTCCCTTGAGCCACTATCGATTGTTCAACATATCAGAGGATATCATCAAATTCTCAATTTCAACGAAACATTATCCCTGCGAAATGGACAAATACCGCCATAGATTATTAGATTACCAGATACAGACACCAATCTCACAACTTGTAACACAGACTCCTTGCCTACCGACAGTGTGAATAGACTATTTCAGGATACTATATCACAATATAAATATGACCTGATCATGTATACTGACGGATCAAAGAGCACACAGGGTGTAGGAAGCGGTGTTATATCTCCCCTCAGAAGAGAGGCGTATAACTTATCATCAGAATGTAGCAATTACACAGCAGAGTTATTTGCCATAAAGAGAATGGTCCACACATTCATCGACTCCCCATACAAAAGTGCTTTAGTGTGCACAGACTCTTTAACCTCTATTAATTCACTTGCATCGCTTTATGCAAGAAACCCTATAGTAATTCAAATACAAGTAAGCGTCCACGATCTCTGTTATACTGGCAAGTCAATCACACTGATCTGGACGCCTTCCCACAGTGGCATTGTAGGCAATGAAAATGCTGACGAATGCTCACGGAATGCGATACTAGAAAAGACAATAATACCCATACAAACCCATTCAGACCTTATTGCCAATATTAAAGAGAAAGTTCTAAAGCCAAATGGCAAACCCACTGGTCATCCCTTGACAACAAACTTTGCAAGATCGTAACATCATTGACCCCAAAGACGCTCCCAAATCTAACACGCAGGGAAGAAGTCGCTATCAGAAGAAATCGTATAGGTCATTGTAAGTTCACCCATGGATACCTACTTATCCGGCAACAACAACCTCAATGTGAAATATGTGACAGAGTGATTACTGTTAACCATGTGCTTCAAGAATGTCCACTATATATCAATCCAAGACTCGAATACCTAAATGGGAAAACACTAGCCCAAATTCTTGACTTGAGTGAGCCAAATGTGACTAATTTACTCTGTTTTTTAAGACAATACTCACTATTTGATAGCATTTGATTACAGATACTTTCATTAGCGAAACAAAATCTACCGATAGTGTCAATGACCTTAGATGTTAAGACACTTTAAACTTCCAAAGAAAAAAAAGATTTTTATTGTAAATCGTTACTATAACGTACTTGCTGCGTCCAGACTTTTTTGGTTTTTTAAAGAATTATTGATTCAAATTTAGTATCATAAAAAGTTCGAGACGCAGCAAGTGCGTTATGGTAGTGAATTTTTATTAAATGCTTCAAATTTGAATAACTCAATTTTCTATACACCTAAAAAGTTTAATTTCGGTAAGTGGTAAGGTCTTTCCTAGGGCAAGATATCCACCGAATTTCATTAAGAAAAGTTTGTAATTTTCGGAGATCAATTTTTTTAAGAAAATTTAAAATTTAAATAACTCAATTTTCTATAAGCTTAGAAAGTTGAATTTTGGTACGTAATAAGGCCTTTCCCAAGGCAACATATCCGTTAAATTTCCTTAAAACAGCTTTGTAATTTTCGGAGAAAATTTTTTTTTTCGAAAGAAAACTTAAAATTTTCTCGGAAAACGCTGTCCGATTTTCCTGGATAACGAACTCATCCAAGCTATTAATAAAATAAAGGCACTTGCCGAGTTTCATCGAAATCGGTTAATTATTTTTTGAGTTATCGGATGTATACAGACATATATATATATATATATATATATATATATATATATATATATATATATATATATATATATATATATATATATATATATATATATATATATATATATAAACATATAAAAATTGAAACAATTTTTGCAAAGTATCACCATCGATACCTCTCTAAGAGTGAATTTATTTTAATAAAAATTCACTAACATCTTAACAGTTCAGGCATTTGCTAAAATTTTTCACTAAATCACTAAATAGAACCGAAATTCAATAGATCTCGTGAAAAATCATTATAGCTGGCAATGCTGGATGTGTTTGGATTTCGGATCGGGTTGGGAAGATGGGACTATTCCATTCAACGCAGGCGCAGAAGAATGTAACTTGTAAGTTGTAAATAAAATCGTGAGCATGAGACAGAAAGAAACCGAGTGATAGAGTAGTGTGCGGTTTCGAAGTGGAGGTGAGGTGTGTTAGGTTAAAATAAGTTTTATACGTCTGTGTGACTGATACGTAAAAACTTTGGTATTTATTTACAATTAAACAAAATTACATTGCTCTCTGTGTTTTTTGACTGGTGTATTTAAAGTGACCTATGACAAGTGCATGTTGATCGTGTTTTGTTATGAAAAAAAATTATATTTAAACACGTTCGTGAACCAAAGTGCTATTACGTGATTGTAAACATGAACTTAATTGTTTTGTGATAGTTTTAATTAGTAGTTTCTAAACAATAACTTTGGGAAGATGATGCAAAACGGCCATATAGTCGGCGACGGATCATGGATCTTGAAAATTCTTGTCACCGACTTGCAAACGGAACGTTTCATACGAGTCAAGGGAGATCTGCACATTGGTGGAGTAATGTTACGGCTTGTGGAAGACCTAGGTCAGTATATTTTAACTTTAATTAGCGAAGTTTGTAGGATTGTCAATGTAGTGATGGTGTTGGGGAAAAAAACCTGTTGCGGTACGACATTGCGGTTTCATACAATGTGTTCTTCTAAGTAAATATTTTGTTGGAAGTAGGTACCTAGTAAAGTTGCAGTAAATATTTTTAGATTGGTATGTAGATGCGTTAGGCTAGGTATCTTTTTTAAACAATAATGAAAACTCCAAAAACGATTCAACTAACATTTTCATTGAAATACAGGAAAAATGTTCAAGTAGCTAAATGTCAAAAAATCCCAGCTTAGCAAGCCTAATGAACAAGTTAGATCCGCAGGTGTTAATTTATGCTTATTGTGTTTATTTGTTCATTTTTAAAATGTCATGTCGGTCATGTTTCTTCAAAAAAACTTACAATACTTATCAATTTATTTTTATCAATGTTTATTCTAACGCCATGGCATGATCATTTTGTCATATCATAATTCACTTTGTTAATATTCATTCCCAAAAAGATCTATAAACATGGAATTTATTATAATAATATAAACATAACACACGCCATAACCTCAAATGGCAATGTAAAATGATCCAGTAGGCGTCGTTCGATTTTCCATTGGTGTGGTCTTTAAATGACGTAGAACTACAATAAAAGATGTTATTACCTTTTTAAATAACACTTCGCTATAATTTTTGCTAAATAAAACCAGAATCATGTTTACAGTAATTAGTAATGACAAATAAATACGTAATTGCTATTGTTAAGTCACCCATCTAGTTTTACTAGATGAATGAAATAATAAAGTCTATGAAATCATTGTTCTGTGCTTACAGAATAGGTAATTTACAACTAGGTATTTGCATATATGATAAGTTTAGAGAGACATTAGTTAGATTTAATTAGTTAAATAAATAATCAGTGTGCATCCTAGAGGTATAAAAATAATATTCTCTGCTTTCTTTCACTTTAGTGAATTTTTATTTTAAAAAATTCACTAATAGAGAGGTATCGATGGTGAGACTTTGCAAAAATTGTTTGAAATGTGCGCCAACTAGGACCCTTAAAACCCATGTTCAGGTTCAGGTTCAATTTTTATATGTTTTTATATATATATATATATATATATATATATATATATATATATATATATATATATATATATATATATATATGTATCCAACCGATAACTCAAAAAATAATTAACCGATTTCGATGAAACTCGGCAAGTGTCTTTCTATTAAAGGCTTGGATGAGTTCGTTATCCAGGAAAATCGGACAAGGTTTTCTGGGAAAATGTTGAGTTTTCTTTAGAAAAAAAAATTAAAGCTATTTTAATGGAGCTTAATGTATATGTTGCCTTGCGAAAGACCTTACTACATACCAAAATTTAACTTTCTACGTTTATAGGAAATTGAGTTATTCAAATTTTTAGTTTTCTTTCTAAAAAAAATTTTCCCTGAAAATTACAAAGCTATTAAATGAAGTTTGGTGAATATGTTTCCTTGTGAAAGACCTTTTTTTTCCTCCCTCGGGGCTCGTCCGCGGCCTTGCCGCCCCGATAGCACCGCAACCTTTGGCTTATTGTGCATGCCATTAGTCTTTTCACTCCACCCATTCCAAAATCACTGTGCCTTGAATTAGTCTGCACAGCGATTGGTAGGGTGAAGTTTTATATTGCTCTGTCTCCTGTCTAGACTGACCGTAGATCAGTTGTTTTTTGCGGTCCAGAGCTTTACACTCGCACAAGATGTGCTGGGCTGATTCCTCCCCCTCGCCGCAGAGTCTGCATGCGAGGTCCCCCTTGAACCGCCCCATTTTATGCAGGTGTTTCTTGACGGCCATGTGTCCCGTCAAGAGACCTGTTATGTTTCTGAGCTGTCCTCTGCTAAGATTTAGCAGCTCCGCAGCTCTCTTTGAACTGGGTTCGTCAATTATTGAGAGATCTAGCAACACATCCATGGCGGCTGTTGGTGTTGAAGACATGTGATGCCTAGGCAAGCCATCCTTTGGATCTTGCCTAGTTTTTGTTTGGCACTGGATTGTGTCACCTTAGGCCACCAGACCAGTGCCGCGTAAGTTAACGATGGTCTGCGGACACCCCGCCAGCAGAGTCCCTCCCGCGAGTGAGGTGAACACCGCCCTGTCCCTGAGCATGGAACCGATCCACCTGCAGCAGGTCTCCTCTATTCCACGCTCCCTGACAGCTGCCAAAACCGATCCGAATGGGGTGTTGCTGAAAGCCCCCCCTCTATGTCTAGGAAGGCCCCAGCGCCACCTCCCTGTTCTTCAGCGTATTTTCCAGTTTTAGCACCAGTTGGTAGAGTGCTATTTCTGTTGAGATTCCTGCTCTGTATGCATATTGTCTGCAGTGTAGGGGATATGCTTCCAGTACACCGCCCCTAATGTACAACCCTGGCCAGTCTCCATGCCCTCGGAATGTACCCCAGAGCCAGGCTGGCCCTCATAATGAGGGTAAGCGCCCCCTGTTAATGGCCCATCTCATTATCTCATTTTGCTCCAAGTAACCACCTCTTTAGCGACTTGACTACATACCAAAATTCAAGTTTCTAAATTTATACAAAATTGAGTTATTCAAATTTTCAGTTTTCTTTCGAAAAAACTTTTTCTCCGAAAATTACAAAGTTGTTTTAATGAAATTTGGTAGATATGTTGTCTTGGGAAAGACCCTACTACATACCAAAATTCAACTTTTTAAGTTTATAAAAAATTGAGTTATTCAAATTTGACGCATTTAATAAAAAATCACTACCATGCCGAACTTTTAGTGAATTTTCGTAGAAAAAATTCACCATTGGGAAGATCCCGACTTTTGAATTTTGAAAAATTTTTTGCAAATCAGCGCGACCTAGGACCCCTAGAACCCTTATCCGGGGTCAGTTTCAATTTTTATACGTTTATATATATATATATATATATATATATATATATATATATATATATATATATATATATATATATATATATATATATATATATATATATGTATGTATGCATGTATCACACCGATAACTCAAAAAATAATGGGCCGATTTTGATAAAATTTGGCATGTACCTTCCTTTTGTAAATGGCTTGAATAAGTTCGTTAGTCGGGAAAATCGGACGAGGTTTTCCGGGAGAATATTGAGTTTTCATTCAAAAAAAAATTATATCTTCGGAATTAACAAAGTAAGGGCATCCAAAGTTGGTACACGGGTTTATATCATTATAGGTAAGCTACCTACCAAAATTTAGCTCTGTAGGTTAAAGGCATTTAAAGAAAAACAAATTTGGGTTTTCCTCAAAACGTCAAAGTCGCGATTTAAAACGTCAAAATTGGTCATATTTAGGCAATGAACCTGAAACTAATATGAGCTATGGAAAGAAAATGTCTCAAGAAGAATGTTTTACAAAGCCTGAACTCTTAGTTTCAATCCTCATTGTCCTTCATTTTACTAAAAAAATTTCCAGAAAATTCATTTCAAATAGACCCTTTTTCTGATGCTCTGGCTGTAGTGTTGGCTATAGAGTTTATCGTTTAATGGTATATCATTTTTCTTGAATTTTCGTAAAAAAATCATTCAAGTTCAATATATCCGTTATAATGCAAGTAACGAAAAAAAATTGTATACGTTAATTATAGGGTGTCTTGAGCTACATCTTAAAACATATTTCCACAATTACAGGGTGGTCCATAAGTCGTTGGTGATTCAAATTTTCTTTTTATTTTATTTAATCGAACACGCCGTATGTTATTGCATTTTTGCATTTTCCATCGAAATAAAATACATCTTTGTAAGAAAAGAAATTCGGGACGCAGCAAGTGCGTTATGGTAGCGAATTTTCATTAAATGCTTCAAATTTGAATAGCTCAATGTGCTATTAACTTATAAGGTTGACCAAGAAATCCGTTTTTTCGGGAACACTTTAAGTTCACTTGCGGAAATTTGTGTACATTTTCGAACAATAAAGTTATTTTGATGAAAGATGGCACATTGTTTCTACTATATAGATTATACTGGTAACCAAATTTGATGCCTGCTGCCTTAAAGAAAACATATTTGCTATTAAAAACATTTTAATGAAAATTCACTACCATATCGCACTTGCGGCGTTCAGACGTTTTATTATCACTCTGGAAAAGGTAGAGATATAAGTGAAATGGACATAAAATCATGTTTTTTCTTTCCTATGGTTTTATTTGGTATTCACAATGACATCTTGATAATTCCTTTCAAAATTTTTCCATACATCAAGGTGAACACAACAGCAATAATGATTTATTATAATCTTGTCAATAGAGCTTTTAGGACCCATTCTTGCAATTTTACACGCCAAACCTCATATCTATAGGACAATGTGAAGTAAAAATTTGCACGTGTTCATCATAATGCATTTATTTCTTTTCCGGGTCCGATGTCACCAATTTACCTGTGTGATCGATGGTCTGATGATGAATGATGATTCAGGTCTGAAAAACGAAACTAATTGACGTATTTTTAACGTTATAGACGCTTACGCATCTTACGTGGGCACAGATGTTGCACTTTTAGCAGCAGTTAAAGCGGGAGCAAAGAGGAAACACATGTAAAATGAAATATCATTGATTTATGTAACTGTCCTATTAAATTTTATTATCCCTGGTAACGCTCAATAAACTTAATAGCACCTTTCGTTATTCTTCATGAACCTATTTTATTTGTAGATCTTATTGCCTGACATTTTCCCATCTGTAATGTCCCATGTTGTAACAACGTCGTATCGTATGGTCTGAAAATTGCTATTAGGAACGTTCAAAAGTCGTAAGTCGTCCCGTTTTCTTGACGTGCGATGTTTTTCTCTAGGGTTTGGTTATTTTTAGAGCGCGGAATGATGGTTGTTTGACGGAACGCTAGAAATATAGAAATTATGCCAGCCACAATTATATATTTACTGTGTAGACAAAAACAGGAAACTAACTTAAAAAATGGTTACGTATAAAATTGTATGTCTTGTTTTTGTATTGGATAATGGGGTATATGTGTCAAATGTCAAGCTGTAGCTTAGAATATAAAATATAACATTGTAAACGACGCAGCAAGTGCGTTATAGTAGTGAATTTTCATAGAAATGATCTGGCACAAAATATTTTATTATAACTTTTTTTTCTTGTAACATAGAAATCTAAATTTTGGTTAATGGGTTTACTTTTTATATCGTAAACCTACCTACCAAATTTGGTTACCCTAGATTTTTTATCTTTTGAGATAAAAAAAAATTCGAATGAAAACTTGGAATGGGTGGAGTGAAAAGACTAATGGCATGCACAATAAGCCAAAGGTTGCAGTGCTATCGGGGCGGCAAGGCCGCGGGCGAGCCCCGAGGGAGGAAAAAAAAAGGTCTTTCACAAGGAAACATATTCGCCAAACTTCATTTAATAGCTTTGTAATTTTCGGAGAAATTTTTTTTTTAGAAAACTCAAAATTTGAATAACTCAATTTTCTATAAACTTAGAAAGTTGAATTTTGGTATGTAGTAAAGTCTTTCGCAAGGCAACATATACATCAATCTTCATTAAAACAGCTTTGAAACTTTCGGAGAAAATTTTTTTTCGAAAGAAAACTCAAAATTTTCCCGGAAAACCTCATCCGATTTTCCTGAATAACGAACTTATCCAAGCCACTTGCAAAAGGAAGGCACCTACCAAATTTTATCAAAATCGGCCCATTATTTTTTGAGTTATCGGTGTGATACATACATACATATATATATATATATATATATATATATATATATATATATATATATATATATATATATATATATATATATATATATATATATATATATATATATATATATATATATATATATATATATATATATATATATATATATAGGGTGGCGCATTAAAAACGAAACAGGCCGATTAGCGTCCAGAGAAAGTATTTTTTTAACGCTGAAACACGTCAATTTTAGTATTGAGGGGGGACATGTTTGACATAAAACTCAACTTTGTCACATCAACCCCTTAAGGGTGGTGATAACAACCCTTATATTTTAAATAGGGAACATGGGTCGAGTGTTGCATCATTTGAAAGCTCTTTCTTTTCTGAATTCAGCACACAATTTTTTTTCAAACTCGTTTAAAAATTATTCACAGTCGGAGTTGCAAGAACGTATTTCATTCATTCCGATAAGAAATGTGCTGATAGTCAATGTTTTGTTGGTTTGTAAACAAAAAATTGACTATCAGAACATTTCTTATCGGAATGAGAGAAATGTGGTTTATTATTTCAGTTTATCGGTCGGTTTGATACTTGATAGTACTACCAAAAATTAATTTCACAATGGTGTATTCTGTAGAAGAAAGAGTTGAAATAATTACTCTTTTTGTCAAAAACGATGACTGTGCCAACAGTACCGCAAATTTGTTTAATGAACGACATCCGAACAGACATGTTAACAGAAAATACATTTTGGAGTTACTTGCAAAGTTTCGACAAAGTGATTCAGTAGCCAACAAAAAACGGGATCCTGAATGTGAATTTCCGGTTAGAAATGAGACTACTGAGATTGAAGTTTTAGGACAAATTGCTGCAGACCCAACTTTGAGCATGAGAAAATTGGCCACTGTTTCAAGCATCAAAAGAAGAACTATTCAGCGAATATTGAAGCACCATAAATTTCACCCTTATAAAATTCATCTTGTACAACTGAATGAAGATGATTTTGATCGGCGGCTGGAGTTTTGTGAAGTTATGACTGCACGAATAGCTGATAACGGGAACTTTCTGTTCAATATCTGTTTTTAAGACGAGTGTACGTTTTTATTAAACTCTTCAGTCAATCGTCATAATTGTCGTTATTGGGCAGATAATAATCCAAGAAATTTTCACGAACTCCAGACTCAAACTCCACAGAAATTGAATGTCTGGATTGGCATTTTTTGGAGACCGTTTAATCGGACCAATTTTTCTTGATGTCAATTTGAGTGGCGAAATGTATTTGGAGTTACTAGATGACATCGTTTACCCTCTACTAATTGACATTGTTGAAAATGATGATCGCTATCAAGAAAATCAATTAGTGTTTCAACAAGATGGAACTCCTCCGCATTTTTCACAACGTGTTAGGGAGTTTTTGAACAGAGAGTTTCCAGAGCAATGGATTGGGCGTAGAGGTGCTATTGAGTGCCGCCCTAGATCACCGGATTTAACTGCTTTAGACTTATTTCTATGAGGCTATTGAAAAAGTAGAATTTTCGCAATAGAACCGGAGTCTCTGTAAGAATTACGACGACGCATTGTTGAAGAATGCCGTCTAATAACTCCACAAATGCTCCAGAATGTCAGAGCTCGAATTCAGAAAATAAAGAGCTTTCAAATGATGTAATACTCGACCCATGTTCCGTATTTAAAATACAAGGGTTATTATCACCACCCTTAAGGGGTTGATATGGCAGAGTTGAATTTTATGTCAAAACATGTCCCCCTCAATATTAAAATTGACGTGTTTCAGCGTTTCTAAAAAAAATATCTGGAAGCAAATCGGTCTGTTTCGTTTTCTATGCGCCACCCTGTATTATTATCACCTAGTTTGAGCTGTCCCTGACAAAACTATGCAGTGAACTCGCGGACACAGTACACACAATACGACCAATGCTGCTAAGTTTGGTGATATCAGGGGCCATTCAATTTGGCCGCTTCCTCCTGTCCATCTCTTTGTTAATCTTTCGGCAAGATACTGTTGTACTGTCTGGGTGTAATGTGGAGGAGCACCATCTTGTTAAAATACCAAGGAATTTTCGATATAGCTATCGTCATTTTCTATTATATCTATCGGTAGGGGATCAATCTTATCTTGTAGTAATTCTTAATACATTTCGGAAGTTAATATTCCCGGTAGGGAGAAATGACCAAGGAGACTGAGAAAATCATGGCCCAAACACTCAGTTTCTGTGGGTACTGCATATGTGTTTCCTGAAATATTCTGGCCAGTAACGCCAATTATGGTGACTGGCAGTAGCATGTTGTGTTATTGGTTAACAAAATTCAAAATTGTAAGCGACGATCAAAATCGTCCAGTTTTAGTTCTTGTAGCAGCTTAATTTTATATGAATGTAATTGGTTTTCTTCTAAAGTCTTTTATATTCTTGTACGATATATGCCTGAAACATTTGCTAACATTCTAGTGCCCAGGGAGGGCTCCACCGTGGCGTGTCCCGAAACTGTTAGTTATACAGCTTAATTCCTCACAGACCGTGCTCTAACGCGTTTTTTATTCGCAACAGACTCAGTATTTGAAACTTTTCTACTAAGTCTAAAACATATTCCCGAGTAAGCACTTTGTCAGAGTGTTGCTGATTAAATAACTGTATCATTCTATTCGCGTACTGGTCATTTCCAAAGAATAACGCAATAATGTCGATAGGTCCCTGAATTAAATACACCATGATTTTAATACAATGGGCATGCAAATTGAAATGAAGTACTGTACCAAATCAACACCATGTTTACTAACTGAATTTCATTATTCTTGTTTTCTATTTCGCCTTATCTGAAGTGATAAGCTAAAAACATTGATAAAATGCTCTCAGTATCAAAATTTACTAGGTAAAAATAGTCGCAATAATTGAAAATAAATATAGCGAGAATTAACGTTTTGATCGACGAATGAGATTGGCGATAGGAAATTTGATTTTGAATTTGATCGATGTCACTCGACCTCACTTGCCATTTAAAATTCTCTTGTATAGTTTTCAATGGGCCAACTATATATATATATATATATATATATATATATATATATATATATATATATATATATATATATATATATATATATATATATATATATATATATATATATATATATATATATATATATATACTATAACAGGATTGATAACACGGCATTTCTGTACTATACAAGGAGAAAGGTTTAAGGGCAAAGCCGCAAGGAGTCAACCGCAAACACGTGTTTCAGGATTATTAGCCATCATCAGTACGGTATAGCCAGGTGAAGATGGGAACACTCTGGATGAAGATGCAAAGATACACGGAGTTACAACAGGCAACCAGTGCACAATTGCAGCGACATTTGGAAGACCCTCAATCCGAGGGAAACAACCAAAAAAGCTACGGAGGCAAAGAAATCACCTGCGTGAAAATCCGGAGCCCAAGGAAGTTATATAAACTATAACAGGATTGATAACACGGCATTTCTGTACTATACAAGGAGAAAGGTTTATTTAAGGGCAAAGCCGCAAGGAGACAACCGCAAGCACGTGTTTCAGGCTTATTAGCCATCATCAGTACGGTATAGCCAGGTGAAGATGGGAACACTCTGGATGAAGATGCAAAGATACACGGAGTCACAACAGGCAACCAGTGCACATATATATGTAATGATTTATTACTAGTTACTAGTGAGTATCGCGAATAAGAGCTACACGACGAATATACTAGGCGGAACTTCAAAGGGAAGTCTGTACTAAAAGGCTCTACATTTCGACCCTAACATAAGCCAGGGTACCTACCTGATTGACTATCGCTACACCAAACTAATTTACAGTATATATATATATATATATATATATATATATATATATATATATATATATATATATATATATATATATATATATATATATATATATATATATGCTACTCTTGTGGTAAAACTACATGAAAACACGATTCCTATAAAAATTGGGAGAGGAGTACGCCAGGGAAATGTCTCCAAAACTGTTTATCACCGTCCTGGAATATGTGTTCAAGAAACTAGATTGGGACCAGAAAGGTCTAAGAATAGACGGCCAAAGTCTGTCAAACTTACGGTTTGCAGACGACATTGTCTTAATGGCTGACAACTTGGAAGATATTAGAGTGATGCTACAGGAACTTCAGGAGGCCTGTGCAACAGTAGGTCTAAAAATAACCATCGGAAAAACAAAATTTATGACAAACCTCGTCCCTAGTAACAACCTAATTATTGAAAACTCTGAGGTGGAATGGGTAGATAAATACACATATTTGGGCTACGAGATAAGCTTATCCAAAGGCAACCAAACGTGCCGTATAAACAGAAGAGTTATACTCTCCTGGGCGGCTTACGGCAAACTTGGAGACGCTTTCAGAGGCGACCTTCCAATATGCGTGAAAAGAAAAGTTTTCAACCAATGTGTTCTACCGGTTATGACCTACGGAGCCGCAACACCAACCCTTACCAACGCTTCTGCTAAGAAACTAAAAGTAGCACAGCGCAAAATGGAGAGGTCAATGCTTGGCGTTTCGTTACGTGACCACATTAGAAATGAAGAATTACGCAGAAGAACAGGCGTGATTGATGTGGCGCATAACTGTGAACTGGGTTGGATGTGCTAGAGAGGAGGTCATTGATGTGGAGAAGAAACAAAGTAGGGGCTAAAGCTGAACCTTGAGGAACTCCTGCATTAATTGGATACAGTGTAGAGGAATGGCCATCCACGACAACAGAAATGCTCTGGTTGGAGAGGAAATTTGCTGTCCACGTACATAGTTTTGGTGGTAGGCCATAGGCCGGTAGTTTATTAAGTAGCGCTGCGTGCCAGACCTGGTCGAATGCTTTGGATATGTCTAAAGCGACAATCTGGGATTCACCGTGTAGTTCCATAGACTTGTTCCAAGAATGGGTGACAAAGGAAAGGAGGTCAGCAGTTGATCTGCGCTGACGGAATCCATACTGCCTGTCATGTATTAGACTGTGTTTTTCAAGAAATTTTAGTCATTCGGTGTTTATATATTTTTTCATCACTTTAGAGACGACTGAAAGGAGAGAAATTGGCTTGTAGTTTCTAGGAAGCGCTTTCAATCCTTTCTTGGGGACGGGTTGTACTCGAGCAGTTTTCCAGTTACTAGGGAATATGCCTCTATTGTAAGATGTCTGAAACAGACGAGTCAGGACAGGAGCAAGTTCTGGTGCGCATTTTTTGAGAACAATTGCTGGGATCTCGTCAAGGCCAGAGGCTTTCCTGGTATTAAGAGAAGAGAGCATCTTTCGTACCTTCTTACGCGCGACATTGGGGACTGTTGGTGGTTGAACATTTGGAGGTGGGTTGAGAGTAGAATTGCTGGCGAACAACGAGGTAAAAAGTTCAGCCTTGCCCAGGGCGGTAGAAACATTTCATCCCCTGAGACAAGAGGTGGGAACGTGCTCTTGCAGAAATTATTCCCAATAGATTTAGCAAGAGTCCAGAAAGGTTTGCCCCCGCTGGAGCTTAAGAGGACTTTGTTTTTGATGTGATTATTAAACGAGTTTTTTGCCTCAGAAAGAATGCGGACATAGCGGTTTCTTGCGTCGTTAAATGCTTGACGGTTTTCTTGACTGGGATTGTGTAGAAGCTTTTTGTGGGCTGCAAAGTGGTTTTCTGTGTACGTGGAATAAATAATTCCATGCCAGCTTGAAAATTTCGGTGACGTTTTGTGACATATCAGAGGGGTCAGGATGAGAGAAGCAGACAGACGCCCATGGAAATGAGGAAAAGCAATTTCGCATTTCGTCCCAGTTCGCTGAGTTGTAGTGCCAAACGATACGTGGGTGTGATGACTGTGTTAGGTTTCCTATTATATTATAGTGTGCTACGCACTTTATAATAATGGGTTTTTATTATTTTCTTATATGTTACTATTGCTATCCATGAAATTTTGCATCTTAAGACTAAGAAACTTTTCATTTCTGATTTTAGGTATAAAAGTTTTTAAGTACGTCCTTTAAGAACCGAGAAAACATCCGACTATAACATTCTCCATATGCTCTTCTAGTTAAGAGTATTGTTAATAGTGTAAATAACACATATAACATTTGCAAATCCATTCGTGTCATTAGTATACCATAATAGAAATTCGTGTAGGCTTATCCCACATACGTTTTTGTGTAGGTAACAACAGTAAGATTATTTTCCCATTAGAACTATCGCATCTGTGCAAAAATAACAATACACCAGAAGTTGGAAGTTCTAGTTGTCTATACAGCTTGCCATGTTTGGGAGCGGAAAAGACAATCGTACTCTTGTAATAGTAGTAGGCGATGGGTCAATTCTACCAGTTGGCAAAATAGAAAGTCTGTGTTATTAGTTTTATTAGCCATAGATGAAATGACATAATAATAATCAGACCGTTGCACAACATGTAAATGACTTCAAGTAATGTTTATGATCACTGGTAAATTTGCTGTTCTGTCTGTGAACCTATATATGCTGAGTTGAAGAAAAACCGCAAAGCATACTTTTTTTTCCATGCACTGCAGTGTAGAGAATAGTGTCTCTGCAAGGATACGATTGGTTTTATTGAGTTGAAAAAAAAACCATTGACTCACTGAGAAACTCTCGTGTCTCTTGCGCATTCCATGAGTCTGCGATCCTCATCTAATTGGGCTAAAGAGACAGGCTTAGAATATTGTATATTTGAGTGGAGGGTGCTGACATCCGTGTAACTGAGAACTGGGTTGGATGTGCTAGGGAGGAGGTCATTCATGTGAAGACGAAACAAAGTAGGGGCTAAAGCTGAACCTTGAGAGACTCCTGCATTAATTGGATACAGTTTAGAGGAATGGCCATCAACGACAACAGAAATGCTCCGGTTGGAGAGGAAATTTGCTGTCGGGGTACAGAGTTTTGGTGATAGGTCATATGCCGGAAGTTTATTAAGCAGCGCTGCGTGCCAGATCTGGTCGAATGCTTTGGATATGTTTAGAGCGACAATCTGGAATTCACCGTGTAGTTCCATAGACTTGTTCCAAGAATGTGACAAAGGACAAAGTGTCGTGGCTTAGACTGTGTGTTTCAAGAAATTTTAGTAATTCGGTGTTTATATACGTTTCCATCACTTTAGAGACGACTGAAAGGGGGGAAATAGGCCTGTAGTTGCTAGAAAGAGTTCTGGATCCTTTCTTGGGGACGGGTTGTACTCGAGAAGTTTTCCAGCTACTAGGGAATATGCCTCTATTGTAAGATGTCTGAAACAGACGAGTCAGGACAGGAGCAAGTTCTGGTGCGCATTTTTTTAGAACAATTGCTGGGACCTCGTCAAGGCCAGAGGCTTTCCTGGTATTAAGAGAAAAGAGCATCTTTCGTACCTTTTTAGTTTTGAAAATGATATCCATCATTTTATGCGCCACATTGGGGATTGTTGGTGGTTGAACATTTGAAGGTGGGTTGAGAGTAGAATTGCCGGCGAACAACGAGGCAAAAAGTTCAGCCTTGTCTATGGCGGTAGAAACAATTTCATCCCCTGAATCAAGAGGTGGGAAAGTGCTCGTGCAGAAATTATTCCCAATGGATTTAGCAAGAGTCCAGAAGGGTTTGCTGTCGTTGGGGCTTGAGAGGACATTGCTTTTGATGTGGTTATTAAACGAGTTTTTTGCCTCAGAAAGAATGCGCACATAGCGATTTCTTGTGTCGTTAAATGCTTAACAGTTTTCTTGACTGGGATTGTGTAGAAGCGTTTTGTGAGCTTTGACCTTATCAAGTCTGGCCTTGTCGCATGACTTAGAAAACCAGGGCTTTTGAGTGGCTGAAGAGGTTTTCCGTGTACGCGGAATAAATAATTCCATGCCAGCTTGGATGATTTCTGTGGCGTTTTGTCAGATATCAGAGGGGTCAGGATGAGAGAAGCAGACAGACGCCCATGGAAATGAGGAAAAATAATCCCGCATTTCGTCCCAGTTCGCAGAGTTGTAGTGCCAGACGATACGTGGGTGTGATGACTGTGTGACCTCGGGTTGCATTGCGCAGGAAGCAGTGACCATGCCGTGGTCTGAGCGACCAAGGGGGGCGGTGACTGATGTCTTATGGCATTCAGGTTTTGTAGTAAGAATGAGATCCAAGGGACTTGAGCTGTGTGTTGTTGGGATGCGAGGAAAGTAAGTAGGTTGCTGAACCATATTGGCTAAAGAATTGTTAACTGCGAAGGCCTCCGCTGCTCTCCCTTGTGGATCGGTTTTTCTGATGAAAATTCTAGCCATTCCTTATTATGGACATTGAAGTCACCAAGAACAGTGACCTCTGAGGGAGGATATTCAGAAATCAGATGGTCGGTTTTTTCATGAAGGTAGTCGAAGAGCTGGACAAAGTTTTTGTCAGAAGGTGACCGGTAAATGCAACAGATGAATTTAGTTGCAGCTCTGAGAGAGAGTTTTATCCAAAGTATGTCTTTTCTTCCAGTTTCCAAATTAAGGAGTCTGGTGCAGGGTAGATTGCTACGGACGTATGCGCACACACCTCCATGCAATCTAAAGGAAGTAAGAAGCTCATACCCCGGGAAATTAAGGTGACTAGTGGCTGTTTTGGCACTGATTTGGGTTTCGGTGAGGAAGAGAAGTTGGGGGCTATTAGCCTGGAGGAAATGGTGGACGGAGTTCAGGTTAGAATTTAGGCCACATATATTCTTGATGCCGGCGCCCCCTGCACATCCCTCTCCCGGAGATCCGAATGGAGGGGTATTTTTTCTCCGGAATCTTTTGTACAAGGAGGAGCCCTCATCATTTTTGTTTATAAGGGAAATTGACTCATACACCAGAACCGGAAATGTCCGTTGGGACTTCACCGGCCCCTTGATGTAAGGGGTGGTACCTCCTCGGGCGTGAAAAAATCCTTTACTATCACGTAAAGGAAAAGTCCACTACCACCTGCGGTTTCAACTTAGTCACAATAATTGGATAAACGACTGACACAATAACTTGATGCAGAATGAATGTTATGGGATATGTCGAGAAACACTCAACAAAATTGTCACAGCAGTGTTGCCATGTTCAAATAATACAGACATTCCCAACCTTCACATTAAATAATTCGCATAATACTCTATGTATTTATTACTAATGCCTAGTTTTTATTCAATATAGTTTATCTTGTCTGACATGTTAGAAATAGATAATGGTTACAAGTTTAAATTAATGAGTGTTTATAGGTATTATTTTCTATCTAAGAATACCTTTATAATAAACTACTGTGTACAGAGTTCGTTCTAGTTTAATTGGCATGTGGGTAGCGGTCTCTTGTATCGTATCTGTTAAATGATCACTAACTAGTATTTTCTATTATTGAAAGTATCACAGTGTTAAGCTAGTTATTGGCTAGTCCCAGGAAAATATTTTATCTTGCCTTGTCTATTGAGGTTTGAAAAATGTGGGTTTGTTAGCCTCATCTGTCTTTATATCATAGTGAAAGTAAATCCAATCAGAATGCATGGATACATGCAGGAACATAGATGTTGAAAAAAGATAACCGGTGCTGCTTTTCTCTCATATTTATTGATTAATAAACTTCGTCTCGAGGTATTTTCAGAATCCCAAAACATGTTATGTTTCGAAAAGATAACGCGTTGTGTTACGTATAAGACAATTTAAAAACTCATTATTATGATCAAAATCTATGATATATATTATATTGTTACAAAGCACTTCAATAGATGTAGGTGCGGCGTTGCCACATCTCCAAAACTTCCCAAACATCTGGAAATTCGTACACACTCTGGCAACACCGCCTCCCCACCTCGCCTGGGGTGACCCTCCACAGGCGAAGTCTCAACCCTCTAGGACCAAAAATAACGAAGTTACCAACTTGTACCCCGTCGGAACGGATAACTGAGATCTGTGCATTCCGAACACCTGTATATACATCCTGTATATGCAGATAACCCTTACCCTTATAATACAAGAAACACCTTTTGTGTAACATAGGAGTGATGGCCACATTTGGATCAGCCTGTATATATATATATATATATATATATATATATATATATATATATATATATACCCTGTATACACACGGAGCCGATCTGTATTTACAGAAACTTCTAGCAAAAGAAGGTCCTGGAACATTCTGGAATAGAACACTCCCGGAACGAGGTGGAAGGTACGACGGGTATATAAAGGTGGAAGTAAGCCAGCTCAGGCAGTTCAATTAGATAATGTTGAAGTGACTCGAAGAAGCAGTAACCAGTGTGAAGTGTTAGAGAGTAGCGACTGTAGTTCCAGTATAGTGACTTGTGTGCAGATTAGTGATTGTAAGGCCAGATAAACTAAGTGTTTTGTGAGAGATACATTCTAGAACTCTTATTGTATTCATATTTAGAGAGTAAATAAAGTTGTTTTGTTAAAATTTAAAGGCTCACTTATCCAGAACCCGGTGAAAACGCAACAATATATTTTCTAAACTAATCGATGGGTTAAACACGAAATACATACTATTATTTTAGATTTTTTATTTTGAATTTCTGAAAACAAAATCTAAAAACTAATCGGTAGATTGTAAAGCTTTGAATAGGGAATCAAAAGAGCTTTCTAAAGCTACTCGATCGACCTTCCCTATTCAAATTAAGTCGATTGCCAATTATATCCCACATATTTTCGATTGGTGACAATTAAGTTTCCTTCTGGAAATCGTTTGTATAACTTTAATGAAATTTGTAATACAAGTTTCTTTTTAAGAGACTTACACTATCTACAGATCTAGCAACATTTAATTCTTTAGCTTCATCGAAAATTGAGTTTACGCATTTTTCTCAAAAGTAGTTAGAACGCAAGATTTTTTTGATAATAGAGAGATATCGATGGTAACACTTTCGACACTTTGCTTCTCTCATCCCGACCCCTCTGATATCTCACAAAACGTCACCGAAATTATCCAAGCTGGCATGTAATTATTTATTCCACGTACACAGAAAACCTGTTCAGCTACTCAAAAGCCCTGGTTCTCTAAATCCTGTGACAAGGCCAGACTTGAAAAGGTCAAAGCTCACAAAACGCTTCTACACAATCCCAGTCAAGAAAACCGTCAAGCATTTAACGACGCAAGAAACCGCTATGTCCGCATTCTTTTTGAGGTAAAAAATTCGTTTAATAACCACATCAAAAACGAAGTCCTCTCAAGCTACAACGGCAGCGAACCCTTCTGGACTACTCTTGCTAAATCTATTGGGAATAACTTCTGCAAGAGCACGTTCCCACATCATGTTTCAGGGGGTGAAATTGTTTCTACCGCCCTGGGCAAGGCTGAACTTTTTGCCTCGTTGTTCGCCGGCAATTCTACTCTCAACCCACCTTCAAATGTTCAACCACCAAGAGTCCCCAATGTCGCGCATAAAATGACGGATATCATTTTCAAAACTAAAAAGGTACGAAAGATGCTCTCTTCTCTTAATACCAGGAAAGCATCTGGCCTTGACGAGATCCCTGCAATTGTTCTCAAAAAATGCGCACCAGAACTTGCTCCTGTCCTGACTCGCCTGTTGCAGACATCTTACAATAGGGGCATATTCCCTAGTAACTGGAAAACTGCTCGAGTACAACCCAAAGCGAAAGGATCCAAAGCTCTTCCTAGCAACTACAGACCTATTTCTCTCCTTTCAGTCGTCTCTAAAGTGATGGAAAAGTATATAAACACCGAATTACTAAAATTTCTTGAAAAACACAGTCTAATCCACAACAGGCAGTATGGATTCCGTCAGCGCAGATCAACTGCCGTCCTCCTTTCCTTTGTCACCCATTCTTGGAACAAGTCTACGGAACTACACGGTCAATCCCAGATTGTCGCTCTAGACATATCCAAAGCATTCTACCAGGTCTGGCACGCAACGCTGCTCAATAAACTTCCGGCCTAGAGCCTACCACCAAAACTCTGTACCTGGACAGCAAATTTCCTCTCCAATCGGAGCATTTCTGTTGTCGTGGATGGCCATTCCTCTAAACTGTATCCAATTAATGCAGGGGCCCCTCAAGGTTCAGCTTTAGCCCCTATTTTGTTTCTACTCAACATCAATGACCCTCCACTCAAATATACAATATTCTAAGCCTGTCTCTTTAGCCCAATTAGATGAGGATCGCAGACTCGTGGAGGGTTCTGTCTCTGTGGATCTCCAAAAACTATTAGACTTGGGAAGTAGAAATCTTGTACAATTCAACTCCACCAAATCTCAGTCTTGCTTTCTATCTCATAAGAGATACACCAGCCCTAGACCCATCACAATGAATAACCAAGTTATTCTAAGTAATGAGTTCTTTTCACTTGTTGACATTTCTGTGGATCGAAATCTCAATTTGCACCAACATGTCACATCAATTTCAGAAGCGGCTGCTAAGAAATTAGGTTTCCCCTTCCGGGGTAGCAAATACTTTTCACCAGCTAATCTCTATACCTTATATACTTCACAAATAAGGCCAAACCTCGAATACTACTCCCACATCTGGGGTGCCGCTGCCGCTTCTACACTCGCTATCCTGGATTCCATTCAGAAGAGAGCTATACGTCTAATCGGTGACCCTACCCTCACCCAAAGGCTGCCATCCCTTGCCCACCGACATGCCGTTGGTGACCTCTCTCTCTCTTATAGATATCTGCACGGGCACTGCTCAGGGGGACTTTCTTCCATAGTTCCTCCACCTGCTGCCTTCAACAGATCTACCAGGGGAACAGAGCGAATGCACCCTTTTACTGTTCAGGTCGCCAGACATAGAACATCTTGTTATGCACGCTCTTTTGTCCGGAGGACTTCCAAGTCGTGGAATTCCTTGCCGGCACATGTTTTTCCTTCGCCCCCGAACCTCCAAACCTTCAAGTCCAGAATTGACAAGTTGCCTCTTTCCTCCTTGTCGACACCCACGGTACGATAGTATTTAGGCTGTAAGCCCCCGTGATGTGTTGCTGAAATATATATAAAAAAAGAAAGAATTCTTCAAATGTGCGCATACTAGGACCTCTAAAATCGATCTTCAAGGTCTGTGAAGTTTAACGTATTAACTTTACTAATATGCCGTAGAATAATAGTGTACAATTATTATGAAAATTCGCTACCATACCGCACTTGCTGCGCGCCGAAATTTTTTTATTTGCTTTTCGAAAATTCAGTTTTGGTATATTTTTACGAACATTTTTTATAAGTTGAAAAAGATTTAGGTAGGTATTATAATAAAACAATATGTAAATGCGCTACTATAACGCACTTCCTAGGACTTATAATTTATTAAATCTGCCTTAGACTTATTTAGAACTATAATAGGTACATACTTGTATTTTTATTAGCTAAACATAGAACCAATTTATATCTGTTTAAGGCTCCATTTTTGGTGTTCTATTACTGTCGAGATTGTAGGTACTGGCGCCTCAACTCTTTACATTACCAGTGGCGGATCCTGCCTCTATTTTTAGATAGCTGAAATCGTTAAAAAAGAAAATTTTAATTATAAGTAAATTTTAAGTGATAATGCTCCTCCCTCATCTAAGGTTATTATTAAATAAAACATCAATTTATATAATTATCTAATATAAATTGAGATATTATCATCATATTGTAAAGACAATGCCGTCTTGTTGCAACCATTTTTAGTGTAGCTACCACAATCCATCAATTTGGGTAAGTTTTCACTTTGATCAACGTTTTTCCTTGTTTTCATGTATCCTTAAGGCTGTAAATAATCTCGGCACCATATAAAGATTCTTATATTTCGTTAATGGGGGCGTTAAAAGAAGTGAGCTAAACTGAAGACTTTATTATCGATTAAAATGTACAGTAGAAATTAATATTGCATTCTTTAAGGGTTAATACGAATAATAACATATAAAGGAATCGCTGTCCCGTGACGTTAGTATTGAAAGTTCTTTAGCTACTCTGCATACCGTTACTCACTGCTTGCTCGATTTGCCTGCTACTGCTACTGAAGGGCGGTTGGCGGCAGGGTTGTCAGGTTTTTAAAACTAAATATCGCCGTTTTGCTGAACGAGATCGCCCAAAATCGCCAACGTTCCATCCACGGGAAATCGCGCACTTTCTGTAAGAATTGTCACTTGTCAAATCGTCCAAACTGAGTTTTTCGGCGGGAGTTTCAATGTTTTTTATAAAAGTTTTCTTTTAGGTTGACGAGAAGCTTTAATATAATGATGTATAGTGCATAGAGCCTCGGTGGTCCAGTGGTGAAAATGTGTTTCTAGACCTAAGCGCACTGGGTTCGATTCACAGGGCTCCCCTTTCACCTTTTCAGTACATACTATAAAATTAACATGAACCGAGAGGTTGTGGCATTGTATTTGAGCAAGTCGAATGTCTGCACGTTTAGCACTTCCGGGGGGCGTAAATCCGTCGATCTCGTGTATCATACAATGTTGGGCAGGTTAAAGGTTTCCACCCTCCTTACAGATAGGTTCGACAAAATTTCCAAGATAGTGAGGTAAAACTGCTCACTGGCGTCGGTGATTGGCCATAGTCGCGGAAATAGATCGACGTTAAAGAAGAGAAAAATCTATAGTGCATCAAAATCACATGTGAATAACGGTTTACCTTTGGTCATTAAATTTAAAAAGAAAAAGAAACCAGAACAAGAATTTATTTAGAAAATATCAAAACATACACTCAACAACAGTGTTATAAGAATGCAGAAATAAAATATTTTCTCCATATAACGAAACATATAAAATACACTGTAATATAATATAAAACATAAACATTTTGTCCCTGTCGCCTGTCACGTATCATCTTTTCTCTATTATCTATTCAAACATGCTGGGTACTCTTGGTTTCCTACGAATGTCAAAATGTAATTGCTTCTCATGGATAAAAGAATGTTCGTCTATGTTACTTCTGAATAAATCAAACTTTGGCGATACTGAATAGGTTTACAACAGAGCTCGTTTCTTCAAGATCGCCCACTTGGCGATTTTTAGATAACAAAAGTAGCCCAATTTGAGACTCGGCGCTTTCCTGGAAAAAAACCTCGCAACAAAAGATAAAAGATAGCCCAATTTGCGATAAATCGCCCAATCTGGCAACTCTGGTTGGCGGTTCTAGCGGCGCTGCAGTACTTGTCGTCCTTCATCCTGTGTGCGTCGACGCTGACGTTGGATCGTACCTGGTGCACGCTCTTTACCTTTAATATATTTTCTACAGAGGCCATCTCAGAAAGCTGTCATTCTAAGAGTATGTCCAAGAAATTTATTTATTTTACTTTATTGCCCAACAGACATACACCCAATTAAAGGACAAAGACATTTACGTATGCATTAGCGATTAGTAGTTATTTTAAAAACTTAAAGGATTACAAACAAAAACTAGTATGTGCGACTCTAATTACCTCATTCATACTCAAGTAATTAATGTCAGATATGTTACTTATGGAGTTATAATTGCTAACAGTGGTATGGATAGGTGATCTTATAAGCCGATTTGTTCTGCTAGTTGCAAGGTAGAAAGTATTGCAGCTTCTAGAAGATTTATTCTAGGTACAAGAAATTTAATCTGTCCAAGCAGATCTGAGCAATCCAGCAAATTATTTAAAAGCTTATAAACAAACAAAACTCCCATCCACAAGCATCTGTCAGTTGACTCCTGTCAAATTTTGAACAAGCTGCGTCATTTAGTTTGTGTTAGATAGCCATTGAAAGAAGACAACCTCTTGAGTTATAACGAAAATGAAAAAAATGAATTTCGTGTGCTCGTCAATTTTTTTTTCATTTTTTTTTTCGGAAAAAAACCCATCACTCAGACCAAGGCTAAGCTTGATAAATACTATGGGGACTCTGCACCATCAATTTCCATGGTAAAAAGTGGTTTACTGAATTTCGTTGAGGCCGTACAAGGACAAAAGACGCAGAACGTTCTGGACGGCCAGTTGGGATCGCTACACCCGAAACAATTGAAAAAATTAACGATATGGTGTTGGCCTATCGGAGGTTAAAAGTGCAGGAGATTGTGGAAGCCATAAGCACATCACATGGCTGGGTGGTTTCGATTTTGCATTATCACTTGGGTATGAGAAAGCTATCCGCAAATTGGGTCCCGCGTTTGCTCACAATCTACCACAAACGCAATCGTGTGACAACTTCGAAGGAGTGTTTGGCGTTGTTCAACAGCAATAAACGAGTTTTTGCGCCGTTTTGTAACCGTGGACGAAACATGGATTCACCACAACACACCAGAGACCAAGCAGCAGTGGGTTTCTCCGTACGAATCGGCGCCGAAGAAGGCCAAGGTGGGTTTGTCAGCCAATTAAGGCATGGCGACCGTTTTTTTTTTTGGGATGCACGCGGTATAATCCACATTGATTACCTTCAAAAGGGAGGAACAATCAATGGCGAATATTATACCAACTTATTGTACCGATTCAATGGCGATTTGAAGAAAAAACGACGGCATATTTTCCGCCACGATAATGCAAGGGTGAAGAAAAAACGACCGCACTTGGCCAAGAAAAAAGTTATTTGCCATCAAGACAATGCAAGGGTGCACACATGTGTAGTCTCCATGGCGAAATTGCATAAGTTGGGCTATGAATTGCTCCCTCATCCGCCCTATTCTCCGGATTTAGCCGCGAGTGACTATTTCTGGTTTCCAAACTTAAAGAAATGGCTCGGCGGAAAGAGATGTGACTCCAATGATAAAATCATCTCACAAACAAATACCTATTTTGAGGACCTCGACAAATCTTATTTTCTGGAAGGGATAAAAAGATTGGAGAAACGTTGGGCGAAGTGTATAAAGCTCAAAGGAGACTATGTTGAGAAATAAAATGATTTTTTTGTCAAAAAAACCTGTGTTTTATTCAAAAAGTCACGGACTTATTGACCCGCCCTGGTATACAAAAATGAAATATTCCAAGTTACTAGCAAATTGAGTTATCCAACCGATAACTTAAAAAGTTATTAACCGATCTTGATGAAACTCTGCAAGAATCTTTATTTTATTAATAGCCGGCCATATCGGACTAGTTTTTCTAATATAAAAAAAATATTGATTTTTCCAGAAAAAAAAGTTGTACGTCAAAAAAGAACAGTCATTTTGATGAAATTTGGTTGATATATTGCCCCCGTAAATACCTTACTACATATCAAAATTCAACTTTCTAGGTTTATAGAAAATTGAGTTATACAAATTTAAAGCATTTAATGAAAATTCGCTACCGTAACGCACTTGCTGCGTCCCGAAATTTTTTCGATCTTAAAACTTTCATTAAATTATGCTTTGGTTTGGGATTCTGTCGAAATACTGCTTGAGGTCAAGAATGCGTTCATAAGATTTCTAACTGCTGACTTGTATCAACAGTCAACAGATGAGCGCTTAAACCCAACCGTTGGCGCCTGGTGCGTACAACCAGTGCCACTTGCGTGAGTGGTTATGGTTACTATTAAAAAAGCAATACAAGTCTTTAAAAAAATAATATCTCTATTGGTTATTATCAACCCTTATTTCAAGAAACTGTTTGAGTGCCCGAAAGTCGTGATTTATTAAAAAAATCTCTTAATAAGTAGTAGCACTAGTTATAGGGTGTGTACATTTATCTGAAGCGTCTCCGTGGCCGTGCGGGAAAGTCGATGACTTTCTAATACGGATTCGGGGGTCGACGTTTCGAGACTCACCGGCGGCTGATGATTTTTCAAATCACTGTCGTCGTTGAGATCGAGCTCAAGCTGGAGGGTAGGTTAGTTTAGATGAGCAAAAAGGGTCAGCAATGGCCTAATTGCCAGTAAGCATCTTACCTTTACCTTTTACATTTATCTGAAATTTAAATGTTCATTCTTTATTCCGTATGTATAGAATTTTTTCTTGTGGTTTAGTAGTAATATCATTTGAGTAGCTTTATTGTTAAGTAAATACCTTAACATATTCATCAAATTTTAATGTCTTTGACCTACAACATATCGTTTTCCATGCGCCACTGATTTTACTAAACCAAAGTACTCACATCCGCCGGGCCTGACGTTTGTTGACTATCACCAGTACCAGTTTAGAGCTTTATTTACTCACTAGACCCAAAAATAGAGCCCATGTAGCCGGTTTTTCAGGTGGAAGCTAAGTAAATAATACACAGAGATAAGATCCGGTAATGGATTGGTTAATGTTTTTCAAACTTCTACGCGCGCACGCACGTCCAAAAGATAACGTTCGTTGTGTAAATTAATTTTAACCGGGAAATGGGAGACAGTTAAATTAGCTTAATAGAATTGGTTACATAACTGGTGTGTTAAAAATAAATAAACTAAATTAGTTGGTGTTGTAATGTTTTAATAAAACTTGAAAAACTACGTCGTTTTTCTTTTCTGACGTTGATAGCTTTGTTTATATTATGTAGTTGATTGATTCCTATTAGAGTTTGCTAATATTTTGTTAATTATAGAGTGGCCCATTGAAAACGAGCTGGCAGCCGTAACTGCCAGGAAAATATTTTGTCCAAAAAACCTGAAACACGTCAAGTTTGCTTGTGAGGGGAACAACTTTTGACTCAAAAATATAGCCCAAACTTCACCCTCCTAAGCGGGGGTGTCATCTCTCAAATTTTTTCAAATGGGAGTAGGGGTCATGTGGTAGCTTGTTGAAAAGAACTTTTGATTCCCTATACATTTCTTTAATATTTTTGAAATTTGGTCTATTCGTTTAGAATATATGGATTTTTGAAATATTTATTTATTTGTTTGGATACCAACGGGGTTTCCCCCAAACAGGATCACATACAGAGTATATAAATACAAATACAGGAGTGATAACAAAAATACCATGCATTATTCTAAAGACAAATCAAAACAATCGTTCATTTAAGTTGTAAATACGATCACATACTTATAAATGCAAATACTTGTGCACACACATATAATATGGAGGGAAATAAAGAAACAAAAAAGTCTGGACGTTATGGTAGCGAATTTTTTTAAAGTATTTTTAATAGCAAATGTATTTCTTTGATGAAAGCAGGCATCAAACTTGGTTACCTATATAGTAGAAACAATGTACCATATTTCATCGAAATAACTTTATTGTTTGAAAATATATACACATTTTTCAAAGTTCTGGATGCAGCAGGTGTGTTATGGAAGTGAATTTCCATAAAAATGTTTTTAATAGCAAATGCGAGCAGGCATCAATCTGATTACCGGTATAGCCTATGTAGTAGAAACAATGTACTATATTTTATCAAAATTACTTATGGTTTGAATACATACAAGAATTTTCCGAAAATAAACTTAAATGTTGGTTTCCTAACCAACAAAGCTTACGTTAATAGCAAGTTGAGTTATTGAAATTTGAAGGATTTAATGAAAATTCGGTAAATTTTCAGATTAGCTCCCGAACGCTTTTCAAAAAATTGTGCTGCTTCGTCGTGGGGATTTTCCTTCCCCCTCGCGTGCATACAACCACCCTCGCTGCATAAACCACAAGAAAAATGTCTTGTTCCTACCCGCCAAGGAAGTTACGGCACATCGGGGTGCTGTGCGGGGTAGGCAGGGTTTAAGGGGGATATGGCTTCAAGATGTAAAAAAGACAGCTTTCAAGCCTGTTTTATTAGAAATTTCTGCTCATATTTCCTTTTTTCTACCTACCCCGCCCAGCACCCCTACTCACTCCTGGTCCACATCTTTTTCTTACAAACGCATCATATTTCGATAAAAAATGCAAAAATATTAATTAATAAATTCTAACTTAAGTTTAAAGCACAATAACCTTAAAAATCTATTTTATATATTTTCTAGGCGCTCTCTATAAATAAGATACTGGGGATTCCAAACAGAAGACGCAAATTTTAATTTGTTGGCAACATACGCATTGTATAATGAGATAAAACATTTGTATTGTGAAAAACTGCACCTTGCCGCATGATAAGCCCAGCGTCCGATAACTGTCAGTAGCAAGATTGTCAGTATGTCTGTAGAAACGTAGCGCCTAGATCTTTTACATAGGTGACCCGTGCGATAATATTATTATATAAGAGATGCGGAAACTCATGCCATAGCTTACCACGATTAAAATTATAACAGTACACGTATCTAAATTAAGGTAAAGCGAATTTATGCTACAATAATTAGTCAAGTTGTTAAGGTCGGCCTATAAACGCAAACAGTCTTGTTCACGATTAATAGGAATAAATAATTTGAGGTCGTCGGCATACATCAAAAATTTACAGAATTGAAGACAAGGATTTATATCATTAATGTATACCAGAAATAATAGTGGCCCAAGGTGGGATCCTTGGGGTGCACCTGATGGTAATTCGTAAGGGATAAATTCATAACTTAATACGGATGTAAACTGAGATCTATTTCTAATATACGAACTGACCCAACGCAGGAGAACTCCATGCACACCGACCCCCTCCAGCTTTCTCAACAAAATGCTATGATTAATTTTAACAAAGGCCTCGGGAAAAATCAAACAGCATCCACCTGCTTTTCCTTTTCTAAAGATCTTAATGGAAATCTGTATATGAAGTTAAGTTGGTATCAACCGACCTGCCTCTATAATAAGATCACTAATGCATTTCCCGATAAATTCTTAATGCTTGAGTTGGGCCTCACCAGCATCAATTACAAGATGTGTTGTGTGTTTATATTTCTTTAACGTCGGCCTATTTCCGGGACTATGGCCAATCACCGACGCCAGGAGGCAGTCTCACCTCACTATCCTGAAAATTTTGCCGAATTCCTGCCTTTCTGTAATGAGGGTAGGGATATTTAACGTGTCCAACATCTCATGGACACCGGACCGACGGCTTTACGCCCCTTCCGAAAGGCGGAACCTGCAGCCATTCAACTTGCTCAAATACAATGCCTCGGTTGATGTTAATTGTACGGTATGTACTGAAAAAGTGAAAGGAGCACCCTGGGATCAAATCCAGTACCATTCAGTTCAGAGGCACACGTTCTTACCACTGAACCACCGAGGCTTTTACCATTACAAGATAAAAATGTTGTTAAGGGTTTGCGTAGGTAATAAAAAGTCACGTAGATTAAGGTGCTCCAAAAAACCTCAGCAAAATATGTCTCGTGATACCGCATTCCTCCATAGCAACTTTTTGTGCCTACATGTGAATTGAAGTAACTCGATCGATGAAAAATTCAGTTGTGATTATTGCTTCGCATTTTTGAGTGGATTTTTATAATTAGTCATTATAGTGTATTCAGTTGCCGAAAGAGTTAAAATTGTGGGCATTTAAAAAAAATCATATGGCAGAACATTTTATGTTTATTATATAAAAAAATCGCGGCCTTCTTAATCAGGCTGCTCACTCGTCTGAAAAATCAGGGACAAATTGTGAAAGAAGAGTCAGGAAAATTTTGTCTGTGTCAGGGAGAAAGTATTTGTTTCCATTTTATGATAAATAATTGAAACACAATGATAGGTGCATACTTGTATAAAGTAGCGTTTTCGTTTATTTGTAAGGACAAACGTTTATGTTTCATAAATGTAATTTTGGGGAAGTGTGTTTGCCGCTATGAGGCGAATATATTCGGTGGGAGTGTATTACAGGTTTTGAGGATAGATTGTAGAAGATCAAAGTCAGGGAAATAGGTTTTGGCATGTCAGGGAAATCCGGGAAATTGATATGCTGTGTTTAGTGGGAACCCTGTTAATACTTTACTTATTTTTCGTATATTTCATTATACAAAGAAAAGCAAAACTTCCTCGAGTGTAAATTGCTGGAACCAGAAAAAATCTAACATGTGGTGGAAAAATGCAAGATGACGTCCATAAGAAACAGAAAAGTTGACTGTCGCAGCCCATAAACATATGAGCTTATATTTTTTGAGGTCACCATGCCAACCAGAATGACCGATTATGACCTTGTATAAAATATAAGATTTCTAACATATCTGGTTTTTTAAATATTACAGTTTTTAGCTGTAGCTTTTTGTTTACAGGGTGATTCAAATTCGACCCTCACCGTGGGATCTCGCTTATTATCGAAGATAGAGGATAGGTTTATATTTGGTAAAGTTGCTAAATTTTGTGCAATCTAATATGCAGCAGAGAAAACCAAGCATGATTACGAATAATGGTATTTTCAATATAATATAATAATAAATGTTCATTATTTGGTTCCAATATGTGGGCTGGTATATTCGGTATAACGATTGTAGAACCGTTTCTTTACCACCATACTTTAACATCACATCGCTACCTACATTTTCTACAAAACGATTCAGAGGATGCCCTTGATAACATGCCTCTGAAGAGAGTTCACAACTGTTGGCTACAGCATGATGGGACACCTGCACATAAATCCAGAGCCGTTCGGTAATCTCTTTCAAGATTTCCAGATAAGGTAATCAGCACGCTTTCGGAAACACCCTGGCCAGCGCGTTCACCAGATTTTTTTCCTCCCTCAGGGCTCGTCTGTGGCTTTGCCATCCCGATAGCACTCTTCACCAAATATTACTCCGCTTGATTTCTTCGTATGGAGATACGTTGTATCCCCATATATGTATGTATATCAGCAAAAGTTTTTACAAAACATCCGAGGAGGTTAGTTCTGGAAGCATTTGCCAGTATTACTTCACAAATGTTGACTAGGGCTTTAGCATCGACAATTAGAATGTGCTATTTGTCCTTGGAAAATAGTGTATGTGAACATTTGCTCTAAATTTAGTTGTTTTGTTCGTATTCGTTGGTTGCTTTTTTAATGTTTAGATCGTCTTATTTCTTCTGTGTTTATTCCATTAAATTATTGCCTCAATTCATCCATTGGATTATTATTAAACGCCTAAATGTCATAAAGTGTTGATTGATAGTTGCTAGTTGTTTCGTCCGTAAGCTTAAAAGCTATGTACAGGTCCGTAATAGTCCGTATTACAGGTCCGTAATAATCTTCTTGATTAAGGTCGAAAGAAAGACTAAAATTGTACTAAACCACAAAGTGTGACACATCGCTGAATTTGGAATAAAAAGGGCTGTCGGAATATGATATCAGAAAATGAGGATATCATTAAAAAAATTGATGATGGTCCCGCTAAGACGAAACGCCGGATTCAAAATTAGCAATGCTGCGTTAAAGAAAATGAAGAGTTTCTGTGGAGAAGTGTCATCGGTATTGATGTAGGTACACCATTAAGGCCAGAAAAAAATAATATGTAAAATCTAAACATCCTAATTTTTCAAAATACCTCAAAAACCAAAAAATGTTCGGAGACGTTTAACCGCCAATTTGTTGAGTGTTTGAATGCGCATTTTTTTCTCCCATTTAACCAGGTCTGTATCTGCTATATATATATATATATATATATATATATATATATATATATATATATATATATATATATATATATATATATATATATATATATATATATATATATATATATATATATATATATATATAGGTTGGCGCATTGAAAACGAAACAGGCCGATTTGCGTCCAAAGAAATTTTTTTTAAAAAACGCTGAAACACGTCAATTTTAATATTGCGGGGGTCATGTTTTGACATAAAACTCAACTTTGTCACATCAACCCCTTAAGCGTGGTGACAAAAACCCTTATATTTTAAATAGGGAACATGGGTCGAGTGTTACATCATTTGAAAGCTCTTTCTTTTCTGAATTCAGCCCACAATTATTTTTTTTTGAAGTTTTATTAACTCGTTTAAAAATTATTTACAGTTGAAGATGCAAAAACGCATTTCACTCATTCTGATAATAAATGTGCTGATAGTCAATGTTTTGTTGGTTTGTAAACAAAAAATTGACTATGAGAACATTTCTTATCGGAATGAGAGAAATGCGGTTTATTATTTCAGTTTATCGGTCGGTTTGATACGTGATAGTACTACCGAAAATTAATTTCACAATGGTGTATTCGGTAGAAGAAAGAGTTGAAATCATTACTCTTTTTTTTTTAAACGATGACTGTGCCAACCGTACCGCAAATTTGTTTCATGAACGACATTCGAACAGACATGTTAACAGAAAATACATTTTGGAGTTAGTTGCAAAGTTTCGACAAAGTTGTTCAGTAGCCAACAAAAAACGGGATCCTGAACGTGAATTTCCGGTTAGAAATGAAACTACTGAGATTGAAGTTTTAGGACAAATTGCTGTAGACCCAACTTTGAGCACGAGAAAATTGGCCACTGTTTAAAACATCAAAAGAAGAACTATTCAGCGAATATTGAAGCATCATAAATTTCACCCGTATAAAATTCATCTTGTACAACAACTGAATGAAGATGATTTTGATCGGCGGCTGGAGTTTTGTGAAGTTGTGACTGCACCAATAGCTGATAACGGGAACTTTCTGTTCAATATCTGTTTTTCAGACGAGTGTACGTTTTTATTAAACTCTACAGTCAATCGTCATAATTGTCGTTATTGGGCAGATAATAACCCAAGAAATTTTCACGAAGTCCACACTCAAACCCCACAGAAATTGAATGTCTGGACTGGCGTTTTTAGAGGCCGTTTAATCGGACCAATTTTTCTTGATGGCAATTTGAGTGGCGAAACGTATTTGGAGTTACTAGAAGATATCGTTTACCCTCTACTAATTGACATTGTTGAAAATGATGATCGCTATCAAGTAAATCAATTAGTGTTTCTACAAGATGGAGCTCCTCCGCATTTTTCACAACGTGTTAGGGAGTTTTTGAGCAGAGAGTTTCCAGAGCAATGGATTGGGCGTAGAGGTGCTATTGAGTGGCCCCCTAGATCACCGGATTTAACTCCTTTAGACTTCCTTGTATGGGGCCATTTAAAGAGTAGAATTTGCGCAACAGAACCGGAGTCTCTGGAAGAATTACGACGACGCATTGTTGAAGAATGCCGTCTAATAACTCCACAAATGCTCCTGAATTTTAGAGCTCGTTTTGAACAAAATTTGTACTTTTGTATGGAAGCTGGTGGTCAACAATTTGAACATCTACTTAACTGTATAAACATTTTTGAACGTTTGGTTTTGTTTTTCAGTTTTTTTAACGAAAAATTGACTAATTAGTGCATTTCTTATCACAATGAATGAAATACGTTCTTGCAACTCCAACTGTGAATAATTTTTAAAAGAGTTGATAAAACTTCCAAAAAAATTAGTGTGCTGAATTCAGAAAAGAAAGAGCTTTCAAATGATGTAACACTCGACCCATGTTCCCTATTTAAAATATAAGGGTTGTTATCACCACCCTTGAGGGGTTGATGTGACAAAGTTGAGTTTTATGTCAAAACACGACCCCCTCAATATTAAAATTGACGTGTTTCAGCGTTTCTTAAAAAAAATTATCTGGGCGCAAATCGGTCTGTTTCGTTTTCAATGCGCCACCTGTATATATATATATATATATATATATATATATATATATATATATATATATATATATATATATATATATATATATATATATAATGATAACTAATGGAACATGTGTAACTGTTTTATGTAATATTTTACATTGTCTCTTTATGATACAAGTCGCCTTGTAGTTTTGTGCCAAGTGTAATTAAAGTAATAAAACAGTGGCTTTTATCTTTGCCTTATACCTATATTAAGTGGACACATAATAGCTATTGTGTAATTAAAACTCGCCGAGATACTCCCTTGAAAATATTATTTGTATAATTACCTGCTTAATACTTCTAATAACAAAAAAAAAGCCATAAAATATCAAACGCGAAAACATCTACTTGGAAAGATTCTAAATTGCGTTGGCAATTTGCAGAGCCCGTCCATAAAAGGAATGTATGTTGCGTCGTATACGGAGTGATTTCACCGTGTCTACGAGGATGGGGACCTGAAGGGGCTGGGCTGCAAGGTCGCGCGGTCGGGCTAGGCCATCTAGGTGACCGTCGTTGCCATATAGACTACATGCAAGATCCAGCGTAAGATAACAGGAAAGCAAAACACCCTGTTGCCTCACGTGAACTCAGGTTGGGCCTTGGGCACTTTGCTCGCAGTGGCCTACGCAAAGGACATATGACATGCGACATGATATCGCGGATAAAGCGAATTGTTGCGTCAAGTGTCACTGCTGTTTTTCTAGTGTGTCTTGACATCATCAGAAATCAACGGCTTGCCTCTATGTACGGATGAACACCAAACAAGCTTACTGCAGTGAAAAAGAAAAAAGGAGTGTCATATCTAATTAATTTTCACATATTAAAATGCGTGTATGGTGTACACACGTAAGACAGATATGCTGTGCTGGTAGCACATAGGATAATTATTTCTAGCAATTTTGCCATGATTTACATGTGGAAGGTACACATTCTAAGTTGTCTTCTCGATTAATAAAATTTGCAAGTTTTGTTATTTGTCGAGGTTGGTTTTAAATATGTTTTATCAACCACATGCCAATGCAAGTATAAAAAAATGATCGGCACGCAGCAAGTGCGTTATGGTGGCGAATTTTCATAAGAATAATATATTGTAGTGACTTAGCCTTACCCTATTTAATCAGGAACAGTAAAAAATAAGGTAAAGAAGGTCACGCAAAAACATGACCCCTAACATAAATATTTATACAGTAATTTGGATACAAAACTTAACAAAACAGTTGATAAACAGGAAATATACTCAAAAAAGATACATTAAAAAGCTGAACATAAAAAGATTTTTGTGTTTCTTGTATTGGGGGTGATTGTATGCGTGCAGAAGGGGAAGAAGAACCCCCAGGACGAAGAGGGTTTCTGCCCCTCACCCAAAAACACGGGGGGTTCTCCTTCCCATTGTCTTGTCCATGCATAAAACTACCTTCAAAGCATAAAGCACAAAAACAAATTCTTGGAAGCAACCCCCAAAGAAAGTTACTGGACCTGGGCGAATATGAGTGTTGTTCGGGGCAGACGGGAATTAAAGGCAGTATTGCTGCAAAATGTGAAAAACGCATCTTTTCAAAGTCCGACTAAATGGTTTTTAGCATTTTCCGCTGATATTTCATCCCCGCCCAGCACTCCTATTCATTCTTGGTCCCTTAACTTTCTTGGGGGTTGTTTGCAACAAATTTGCCTTGTGGCTTGTGCATCCAAGGAGGGTTCTAATCATGTTTCGCAAAAAAAAGCTAAAAACCCCCCGTGCAGTAAACTGTAAATTTAGCGAATTACATTTCACTTCGTCGCCTATAATGTCTTTCTCAGATAATATCGAATACAGCACTAAAGTAAATAAATTCACTTGCTGTTTCACTTCTTTTTTATTTTCATATTACATATATAAGCACATTTTTTTCTCCCTCGGCTCGTCCGCTGCTTTGCCGCCCCGATAGCACTGCAACCTTTGGCTTATTGTGCATGCTCTTAGTCTTTTTACGCCACCCATTCCAAAATCACTGTGCCGTGAACTAGTCTGCACAGCGATTGGTAGGGTGAAGTTTTGTCTGCGCTCTAGACTGACTGTAGATCAGTTATCTTTTGCGATCCAGAGCTTTACACTAGCACAAGATGTGCTGGGCTGATTCCTCCCACTCGCCGCAGATTCTGCATGCGAGGTCCCCCTCGAACCGCCCCATTTTATGCAGGTGTTTCTTGACGGCCATGTGTCCCGTCAAGAAACCTGTTATGTTTCTGAGCTGTCCTCTGCTAAGATTTAGCAGCTCCACATCTCTCTTTAAACTGGGTTCGTCAATTATTAACTTAAAATGTCTGAGCCCTGGACAGTCTGCCCAGTACACCTTGTGTTGGTTTCTGACCCAGGACTTAATGGCTTCCCTGGCAGTGCTCTTTGTCACGCCCAGAGCCGGTTCTGGTCCCATAAATGGATCTGCTGACCCTCTCTTCACGAGACTGTCAGCTTCTTCATTGCCTTTGATCCCCGAGTGACCCGGCACTCAGATGAGGGTGACCTCATTCTGCCCAGCCAGGTCGCTCGTCTCGGCACTTACTCACCAGCCGGGAATTTACCCGTGGCCTACTTAGGGCCTTAAGGGTTGCCTGTCTGTCTGTGGCTATAAGGACCCGCTTGTTGGTGTACCCTCTCCTCTTGTTCTTCCGCACACAGTGCAGGATGGCGTACATTTCGGCCTGAAAGACCGTTGCATGGGCTCCGAGGGAAATACTATAACTTACCCTCGGTCCTTCCAAATAAACACCTGCCCCCGTCCCACACTCCCCTCCGGATCCGTCCGTGATATATAAGCACATGCTAAGTGAGTATAATAGGGGGGGGGGGGGGTGAAATAACATTTGGGCTACACAAACTTAAAAGTAGAGAAGACATTTAGATCGTGTCAAACTGTATGCACACAACAATTTGTAGAATACATTTATAAAATGCAATAAAAACAGTTTTCCGATATTATTTTAAATAAACCAATGGGAATACGTTTCGCGGCTATTTCGCAATTCGCGAGTATATGAACTTAGATTTTGTCCAAGACTACACTGAATTCCAGAGGACCGCAAACAAGCCTCTTGTAAATTAAGCTCGATAGGCTTGGACGGTTAACAAACATAGCTATGTGTAATTTTAAGCGGGTGACTGTACCTGTTTGAAACATACAATATGAGAAATGCAGAAATACGCTTTAAAGTGCTATTTACTAAAAAAAATATTGACCCACTAACTTGCGAAGTCATCGATAATAAAAATGATGGATCTGGTAACTTATCTATCAGTACCGTTCTCATTTTATAAGCAGGTTTTTATACTTACAAAGAACACCAAGTCGCTTGCAGTAGCATGCATAAATTTAGCGCTTTTGGACGCAAACATTGTCCCGGTACTAGGAAAGAAATGGGTCGGCGCTGACAATTTACATTGTTAGTTTGTACACAGTCTCCATCTATAACATTTCGTCTTGACTAGAGCTGTCGTGGCGACATACTACCTGGTTCCGCACCGAGATGGCGTCCCTGTCGTACATTCCACAATGTTTTATATTCTGACATTTTGCAACGTAACTTCCATTATTTAGATTTTTATCTAATATTTATTTAAATAGCATAGCAGTGCAGGTAACGTCATCTGTTTTTGTCCAACATTGTAGATATTGCATTACAAAATCTGAAGTGATGTCGAGGATTATTTTAATATTAATTTCGAATAACTTTATTTTTCTTTCATCAAAAGACTTGAAAATTGGTACACAACCACGTCTGTCTATGTTCCTTTAACTTGTATATTTTTGTTTCAATCACTTAAAGAATTTGAGAGATATGGCATTTAAAAAACATGTTTTTTAATTTTTTGTTAAGAAAAATTGGGCGTTAAGATCTGCTAAACGAACTAATCCAAGCCATTAACAAAATAAGGGTAATTCCCAAATTTGGTCCAAATCAGTGAAATATTTTGTGAGTTATCGGTTGGATATATATATATATATATATATATATATATATATATATATATATATATATATATATATATATATATATATTAACTGACCATGCAAATGGGTTCCAGGGGCCCTAATTCGCGCTCATTTAAAGAAATCGAAAGTCTCACCATCGATACCTCTCTATTAGTGAATTTTCACAATGAAAATTCACTAATTACGACAGCAGATTACAGGTACGAGGCTGGTTTGGTTTCTCCCTGTTATTTTGTTTCTTCATCTTTTGCTTAGGGTGTATTAAAACAATATATATATATATATATATATATATATATATATATATATATATATATATATATATATATATATATATATATATATATATATATATATATATACCAATATTTCTCCTATAAAATCTTAATTTGATCATGTCACATCTAGCAAAAACATACGAAAGAAAACCAGATAATATAGCAAATAAATATAACAACTAGCAGCCTCTATGCCTCTGAACCCAAGGGTCCCAGTAGAAACGTCAAACTATTTTTCAGTCCATACTCTAATTAACCATCAACCGAAAGTTTTGTGTTTGAGCAAGTTGGTTGACTGCACGTTCCGCCCTTAGGGGAAGAGGGTAGACGCGTTAAGCAATCGGACACGTGTACCATGCGATGTTGGACATGTTAAAGATCCCCACCTTTATATCAAGGAATAGTTTCGGCAAAATTTCCAGGAGGTGCATGTGGTTCATGAGTTGACCGAGGACGACCCAGATCGCAGACTGAATTTTTCTGAAATAATGACAGAACTTATTCGAGCTCGACGTATCTTTGTGAATGAAATAGTTTTTGAGATGAAGCAACATTTCATCTGAATGGTACGGTTAACAGACACAATTGTCGTTTCTGGTCAACAGAGAACCCTCTTTGGATGGAGGAAGTCCATACTCAGTATCCTCGAAAAGTGAATATGTGGGCTAATTTGGTCGGAAACAAACTAATTGACCCTTTTTTATTAGCGGAAATTTAAATGGTGATGGCTACTTGAATTTATTTAGGTATCAAATTGTACCAGCACTTAGATCACTCTTCCCAAATCAAATGAGACATAATCATCCAAGCGATAATATTTGGTTCCAACAAGATGAAGTTCCGCCATACTTTACGAGTAATGTCCGTGATTATTTGGACCAAATATTTCATGGCCGCTGGATCGGACGCAGAGGAGCAAGCGAGTGGCCAGCTCGTTCTCCAGACCTGGTGCCACTGGACAACTTTTTGTGGGGGCACTTGAAATGTCAGGTGTATAAAAAACGACCTGATGATCTGGAACAATTACAGGAGCGGTTAACTGAAGAAATCAACCATATTACGCCAGAGATGACGCAAAATTCAGTGAGACATTTTGTTGATAGATTATATCACTGTCAAGTTGTAGACGGGGCACAATTTGAACAATTACTTTAGTTTAAATCATATTACGAACTTTTATGGCGGATATCTGGATTTTGCATTATGAATAATTTATTAATTTTTGTGTGGTGTTATCAATTACAAAACACGTTGACGTTTCAAAACGAAGTTTTTTATCCTGCATCCGAAAATGGTAAATAATACAAGTGTCCCATTAAAAAAAAATATGTTGAAGTCATTTCCTGTTAAACCGGAAGTGAGAAAAAAGTGAATGTGTCAAAAAAGGCTTATTTGTGACCATTCGTCATTACAAGAATCCAACAAAATTGCGTCATTAATAACAGACATTTTCGACCGTTCCGGGACTTTTTATAGTAACGTCACAGCACAGCATAACCAACATATTTTATTATGCTGTGGTCACAGCATTATTATGCTGTGGTAACGTCACAAACTGAGGCATCGATATCAAATCATTCACTATAAAAATTGTACTAACATCCATCAGAGTTTAGGCATTCAAGTAATCCCATCTATCATCTGTTCTACCCCAAAACAGCTTTGCGTGTCTCATTGTATAACAGAAAAGATCACAAATTTCCCCGCATTTCAACACGTCCATAAAATCACAATAAAAATTCAACGATAGCAAATCGCTGGCCCATTTCGTAGGTTGGCCAGTGTGACCCACATGCATTCCGTGACGGTAGAGAGGTCAGGTCAAGCTGACGCCAATATCCGGACCATTTGTGATGTGTATTCAGATTATACGATAATGTGCATTCTCGCGAACACGTGCCTCCCGTGCTTTAGCCTCATATAAAGTTAATTGTCCCGATCAGCTATGCATGCAGAAGGTTCATCGAACTCCGGACCAATAAACATAACTTCATCTGAATTTAGCTCTGCTGCTACTGTGAACGACAGTTTATTGCAGCTTGTGCACTGATTGGAATTTTGTTCATTCGTGTAGTGTGGGGTTGTTATGCGTTTGGTATACGGGGGAACATTAAAATAACAGTTACACACTTTCCAACGGTTTTACCTTCCTAAAAATGTTGTTTCGGTAATCCCTAAAGTTGTCGGTAATGGCATCTTTCACTTCTCCATCTGAAGGAACTCGACGTCCTCGCAAGTACTTCTTTTGTAAATTTGCAGCTTATAACACGGTCAGGGATTTCAGAATAGTTTTTTTTTCAGGAACATGCGCAAAACCGCCAACGTATGCATAAACCCGGACCGAATAGGAGTACTGGGTGGGCAAGAAGATTAAGAAGAAAATATAGATGCAAAATTCGAAAAAATAGCTTACTTAGACGTCTATAAGCAGTTTCTTTTCACATTTTGCAATTATACTTCGTTTTAATCTTGTTTATCCCACACAGCACCCCTGTTCGCTTCGGGTCCCATAACTTTCGTGAGTGTTAAAACCACATTTATCTCCTCGTTTAGGCATACAGGGGTGGTTGTGAGCATGTTTAAGAAAAACAATCAAAAGCGAACCTTGCTGCACTCCATCATTTCTCTCCCAAAGGAATCCTGGTTCGCTCAACTGTTTTATGCATACAGGGGTGGTTGTGATCATGTTTTCGAAAGAAAATCAAAAGCGGACCTTGCGCCACAGCCTCATTTCTCCCAAAGAAAAAACCGGTTGGTCCAAATAAAAATATAGTGACAATTTAACCGCGCAGGATTTCAGTGGAAGGGAAAACTGCCTACCAAACGCCGCCACCCCTCGACAACCACCATACACGCCCCTGTGAATGAACCATCAAGTGAAAATAATATCAACGTGCATGGAATGTGGTAATTGCACAGCATAAAGAATACCAGTATGCTGTGGTAATTGTATCTATTAGCAGTCGGTTTATCGAAAACTGAGCGTGGATAATCTGCAAACTCACCATTTCTGCAGCTTAGGAAACGGGTAATAATCCCATAGAGCTAGGTCGGGGTTATAAGGTGGTATCGTAGCTCAACAAACTCAGTTGTTCATTTCTTCCTGAACTTTGCGAGCTTCATGAACTCTGCAATTGCGCAGAATTTTGAACTACATTAGATGGCTTCTTTTGGCGTATAGCAACTTTAAAATATTTAACTGTTTCTTTGTAAACCTCTGTGAAAATTGTAGACCCATTCTTCATATACATCATCCAAAGAATGCCCTCACTATACCAAAACATTGTCGTCGTCAGCTTCCTTGTAGATGCTTACGTCTTTCCTTGCTTAGGTGGTGGAGGTCCTTTTTTCAACCATTGACCTCTGTTGGGGGATTTGTACAGATATTTTTAATATCAGTAACAGTTTAAAGCGACTAAGTTCCTGGACGGGCATCACAGCTGCCTCTTTATGATGAATGGACGAGATGCCATTCAGTAAATGTCTCGCTTTTTAAATTATTGGCTCCCTGAATGTCTAATTGCCTTAGGGCGTTAGTAGCTCATAGTTCTCAATCTTGTTTTTTTTTCTCATCTGCTTGATGTTATGCTAAGACGCCATTTCTCAATGTTGAAATTTTTTATTGGAGGTACCTTGTTAAACATAATTCTAAATCTTCTTTGAGTTGTATAAGATTTTAGTTTCAGCATAAAAGATTCTACACTTAGCTTTTTCACTTATAGTAAACATTCTTCTTATAATAATTCACGTATCTGTGTTGTCATTAAACTAATTTGACGTTTGCAGGTGTGGCTGTCTTTAAATTCCAAAGCCGACACTGCGAAACAATCCTTTTTTCGTATATTTCAGATAAAACGCAATATTTATTTTAAAGGCTTGTAAAAACACCACTCTGTATAATAAGTGTAACAAGTATGGCATTTTTGGAAAGGAGAAAGATTGGGCTTTTAAACTGTGAATAAATATACAGGCTGTTCCATTTAAGAATACAAAGTTGCCCTATCCTTGAAGATACGTTTTGTCATTTCCGGTCAATTATTTCAAAACTTATATAAGTTTATAAAGGGTCAAAATACAATGGGGCACCCGGTATATTCATGCGAATGTATAGACTCTTGTAGGGGTAAGCCCCGAGAAAGCAACCGTCGTGCCGTTTACGAGGAGGAGGAAGTGCGAGAGCCACAGAACTCTCACTCTATACGGTAAGAGCATTCCAATGGCCAGGGAGTTAAAATATCTTGGGGTCGTATTGGACTCTAAGCTAACCTGGAATGGTCACGTTGAAAAAATACTGCATAACGCAGTTATGGCCCCAGCCGTCACTAGGCGGCTATATGGAAAAACGTGGGGATTAAGACCTAGTATGGCCCAGTGACTGTACACAAGGGTGGTCAGACCATCGTTAACATACGCGGCACTGGTCTGGTGGCCTAAGGTGACACAATCCAGTGCCAAACAAAAAGTAGACAAGATCCAAAGGATGTCTTGCCTAGGCATCACGGGGCCACGTCTTCAACCCCAACATCCGCCATGGAGGTGTTGCTGGATCTGCCCCCCTACACTTAGTTATTATGGGGGAGGCCAGGCTAGGACTATACAGACTAGCCTGCAATGGCAGACTGAAGATCAACCCAGGCTTCAGGGGCCACTGCAAAATTCAGGAGATCGTGAAGGAGAAATGAGGTCAGACTTCGCGAGCCTGCGAATCTACAAGGAAAACCAATTTACAGTGGAAATCCCCGACCGGGAGGCATGGCGGGAGGAAACGCCAGGCATACCACGGGACGCGCTCGTCTGTTTCACGGACGGATCCGGCGTGGGACGGGGGCAGGTGTTTATTCGGAAGGACAGAGGGTAAGTCATAGTATTTCCCTCGGAGCCCATGCAACGGTCTTTCAAGCCGAAATGTACGCCGTCCTGCACTGTGTGCGGGAGAACAAGAGGAGGGGCTACACCAATAAGCGGACCCTCATAGCAGCAGACAGCCAGGCAGCCCTTAAGGCCCTAAGTAGCATGGGTAAATTCCTGGCTGGTGACTGAGTGCCGAGACGAGACGAGCGACCTGGCTGGGCAGAATGAGGTCACCCTCATCTGGGTACCGGGTCACTCGGAGGTCAAAGGCAATGAAGAAGCTGACAGGCTCGTGAAGAGAGGGTGAGCAGAACCAATTATGGGACCAGACCTGGGCGTGACAAAGAGCACTGCCAGGGGAGCCATTAAGTCCTGGGTGAGAAACCAACACAAGGTGTACTGGACAGATTGTCCAGGGCTCAGACATGGGAAGTCAATAATTGACGAACCCAGTTCAAAGAGAGCTGTGGAGCTGCTAAATCTTAGCAGAGGACAGCTCAGAAACATAACGGGTCTCTTGACGGGTCACATGGCCGTCAAGAAACACCTGCATAAAATGGGGCGGTTCGAGGGGGACCACGCATGCAGACTCTGCGGCGAGGGGGAGGAATCAGCCCAGCACATCTTGTGCGAGTGTAAAGCTCTGGACCGCAAAAAACAACTGATCTACGGTTAGTCTAGTAGACCGGAGACAGAGCAATATAAAACTTCACCCTACCAATCGCTGTGCAGACTAGTTCAAGGCACAGTGATTTTGGAATGGGTGGAGTAAGACTAAGGGTATGCACAATCAACCAAAGGTTGCAGTGCTATCGGAGCGACAAGGCCGCGGACGAGCCCCGAGGGGGGAAAAATGGACTCTTGTAATATATGTGGCCCAAACGACTGTTGTCATCATTTTTCCTTGGCAGTAAAAGAATGAATTAATAAAAGATAGTAGTCTATAAAGCAATATCGTAGGTATCATATTGTTCCAAAAGGATTACCTGATAATAAAACGGTTCACTGCATATTCTTAATTTAGACAATTTGTTTATTATAGATGAATATAAAAACTTGTACATGACAAAACAGTGAAAATTTTCTGATTAAATAGTTATAAATAGAATTTGTATCAACAATCAGTTTGAAACCTAAATGAATTCAGCATGAATAATTCTGCAAATTTCTCTTACCCATAATCATAATTTAAAGTACTACATTAAAACCGTCGTTAAACTACTATTTTAAGGGTAGATATAGGAATATACTGAAAGCTGTTTCTGAGGATATTAAGTTACAATCTGTACTTACCTATAAATAATTGTTCTAGGTATAAATGGTAGCACAGTACTGAATTTGCTATATCTCTACATGAAAACTGTCTTATTAATCTAATATTTTAAAATATGTAACTGATATACTTAGCACATAATTAAGAAATTGTGCAGATGAAAGGTGAGACTAACTCTTACTTCCGTGAATAAATATATTATAGGGCTGAATCTGCTATTTCTACTTGTCTCTTAAAAAACTTGTCTTGGGAAGATAATTAAAAGCCTTTACCAAGTAAAATAATTTGAAATGTGAAAAAATGTGACAATTTATGCCATACTGAAATAAAAAAGGACACAGAAGAAAATAGAAAAACAGTTTTCTTATACCATTTATTATTAATGCAAAACTTTTTATGTCTTCATTTTTTTATGCACTGGAAGACAAGTTATGATTGAAACATTTCAACCATCCGTTTACGAACTTTATCTATAAATAGGTACATGATGGTAAATATTACACAATAAATTATCTTCTGCGAACTGTACATATTAGCATAAAAGTGATTCTGAATTTGTCTTCTGCTTCCAATCATAATCACGTTTTGACATCCTTTGGAAACCTATGAAATGTCTTTGATAGATTTAGCACGTTATAATTCGAACAATTATAGATTGCACACACCCAACCACTAACATTCATTGTAAAAAACACAGCTCAAATGTAATTATACACATTTAAACACCAGCAATTGCTAGTGTTAAACGTTCTCGAACGACGTAACATCAGTACTACCCACTAGGGGCGCTGATATTTTTGAAACACGAAATCAGCCGGAGTGTCCTGTATTGTCATTATATAGTATTTGATAACAGTAACGGACAGTTTGGATCGATTGAGGACACATGGCTGCCGTTAACTAAGCAGCTATCATATTGTTATTGTTACGTTTGTGCTTTCTTGGTTCTTGTCTGGATCACTATGTAATTGCTTTCCAGGGTCGTCGCAACCAGGCTTGATCACTGAAGTTTGCTTACTGGAAAGTTTCCAGATTAACTGGATAAACATATACTCTGGTTTGTTCAGATTGAGTGGAGCATATCAGAATGTTTTAGTTGGTTTCAAATGAGTCGATTAGTTTTGATAGACCAGAATAGTGGTTCCAATTACTCGGGAAGAACCAGAGAAATTGTTCTTTTGGGTTGCAGATTTATAATGAATACACGTGTCGTTAAATCAATAACAATTTTAATGCTACAAAATACTTCCAGCGTACTGTCCCTCATAGTCTTTAAAAAGACCGTGGTTGTCCCAATATATAAGAGTGGAGACAAACAAGAAGCAATAAATTATCGGCCAATTTCGTTGACCTCCAACATTGCTGAAGTAAGTGAGTGGTGAGCGTGTCGCCACCTAGTTGCGGAACCAAGTAGTATGTTGTCACGCCAGCTCCAAATAACACAAAGTGTTAAAAAATAGAGACTGTATACAACAAACTAACAATTTTAGTAAATTGTCAGCCCTGGCCCATTTCTACCCCAATATAGGGACCAAGTATGTAAGGCTAGATGCATTCTCACAACAATTATAACCGTAGACCGGTTTCGCTCTCATTAGAGCTTGTCAGTGTGGCATACTAATTGCAGCGAAAACACACCTATAAAGTAATACGGCTAAAGTAGCCAGCCTTTCAACACTAAGTGAGTGGTGAGCGTGTCGCCACCTAGTTGCGGAACCGAGTAGTATGTTGTCACGCCAGCTTCAAATAACACAGTGTTAAAAAATATAGTGTATACAACTTTAACACTTTGTGTTGTTTGGAGCTGGCGTGACAACATACTACTTGGTTCCACAACTAGGTGGCCACCCTATATATATATATATATATATATATATATATATATATATATATATATATATATATATATATATATATATATATATATATATATACAGGTGTTCTACACGCTCTATGACAGACTTTGTCAGATGATAGCTATCAAAATTCTAAACATTTTGTAAATGAATATGGGTCCGATTCGTTTTTTGTTTAAAAGTTACAAGCATTTAAAGAATCATAATTTTTCCAGTCAACCAGGAAGTGACACAAAATCATTTGAATGTGAAACAATGCACACTATAAAATATAGGTACACCTACTTCAATCAAAAGTAGGTTGATAAATAAAAATGATAGTTGTTATGACAATAAATATTGTTAATGTTTTAATTGTACAATATTTGATACTTTGTATAAAAGTTCTAAATAAACAATGCATTTATTCACAACTGAGGAATATGCAGATATTTTGTTTGTATATGGGTATTCCAATGGGAACGCCAGAGAAGCAGCTCGAGAATATCGACGCAGATATCCAAATAGACACCAACCTGCCCACACGGTGTTTAGTGCATCATTTCGTAGACTTCGAGAAGCAGGTAACCCCGCTCCAAAGAAGGTCATTCGTCATGCTGAAGTAAATGTACAAGATGAAGAAAATGTAATAGATGCTGCCCTTGATAAACCCTTCAATTAGTGTTCGGCGTATCTAGTAACTTTCATGTATCACCGAATTTTGCATGGCGTGTATTGAACAGAGAAATGTTACATCCGTTTCATCGCCAAATTGTACAGGCGTTGCATGCTGGAGATGCCCCACAGCGACTATAATTTTGTCGCTGGTTACTTCAGCAACAAGCACAAAATGATACATTCATTTCGCTCGCCATGTGGTCTGATGAAGCGTGCTTTACTAGGGACGGCATAAATAATAATCATAATGAACATGTATGGGCGTTGCAAAATCCACATGCAATTAGATGAAGACAATTTCAGCAACGATTCAGTCTCAACGTTTGGGGTGGCATTTTCAACAATAATCTATTACCTGTGCATGTTCTAAATTATCGTTTAAATGCAGATCTGTATAGACATTTCTTAGAACACGACCTTTTAGAGTTTATTGATGACGTACAATTTAATATTCAGAATATGTGGTATCAACACGACGGCGCACCACCGCATAGAACAAGAGAAGTTGCTGCTTGGTTAAATGAACATTTCACAAATAAATGAATAGGTCAAGGAGGTCCAATATCATGGCCACCTCGTAGCCCCGATCTCAATCCTCTGGATTTTTATTTATGGGGACACATGAAGCAGCTGGTCTACCATGTCAAAATCACTACCCATCAGCAATTACTTGAAAGAATTCAAGATGCAGCTAACCAAATAAGAAATGATCCAAATATCATCCTTCGAGTGACCGAATCTTTAGTTCGTCGATGTGAGGCTTGCATTCAAGCCGAGGGTGGACATTTCGAACAATTTTTATAGTCTTAAGTTTTGTGATTTTCATTTAAGTTAAATTTTTATTGTTATTTGTTAATAAAGGTTCAATGCTTGTAAATTCTTAACAAAAGCGAATCGGACCCATGTCCATTAAGAAAATTTGTTTAGAATTATGAGGGCTATCTGGGAAAGTTTGTCATAGAGCTGGTAGAACATTTTATCACAGGAACCACATTGGAGTTTATATACTCCAGACTTATCCGATTTTTCAATAATATCAAATTTAATTATTCTTCGGCAGAAGTTTAGCAGTCTCATGTTGGAGTTATGTTTGACAATCAATGATTTTCTTCTGGTAATTCGTTTGGTAATTAGGAATGCCCCAACATTATTTACATTCGGCTGATAAAAAATCTAGAACGTCTAGTTTATTACGAAGTTCTCATGTTACTAAATAAAGCACGACATGTGCTATATTTGAGATAGCGAATTTGCATACAAAACAAAAACAATAAATTGATTCGATAAACAAACATGGCGATCACGGACTCATATTCAGATGATGGCATACCGAATGTCTTGCGGATGAGTCACTTTATAAATTTATCTTTTCATAATAACACCGAGATGTTATAGAAATAGCTATCCCCGTTTCATGTTGAGTGGCTTCCATTGTCCCACGTCAATCTATCATGTTCGACAAGAAAAGAAAAATGCAACCCAAGTTATAAATTCTAATCTTATCACAGTTATTAGGAAACGTGACAGGAAGTTTATATTATAAAGTGGTTTATTATTACTCTATTATCAGAGTTTATAGTTTTTTAGCACGATTTACATGACCTTAAAAATATTTATTGGTGATATAAATTCTTCCATTAAATTACTTTTGTAATATAACAATAAAGATCAATGAACAAGTTCGAGAAATCATTACTAATTATCTTTTAATTTATTATCATCAATCACAGCGTAATTTCTATCGGCTGTCAGAAATGTAAAAAAGGTTCGGGACGCAGCAAGTGCGTTATAGTAGTGAATTTTCATAAGAATTGTACACTATTAGTAAGATATATTATTAAAACTAATAAATCATTAAATTTAAATGGACCTTGGAGATCGGTTTTAAAGTCCCCGTTAGCGATTATTTGAAGAAAAAAAAATTATATGGAGCTAAAAAATTAAAATTTGGTCTTACATATATATATATTTTTAATTTCAACAACACACCACGTGGGCTTACAGCCTAAATACTATCGTACCGTGGGTGTTGACAATGAGGAAAGAGGCAACTTGTTAATTCTGGACTTGAAGGTTCGGAGGAGAAGGACAAACATGTGCCGGCAAGGAATTCCACAACTTGGAAGTCCTCGGGACAAAAGAGCGGGCATAACAAGATGTTCTATGTCTGGTGACCTGGACAGTAAAAGGGTGCATTTGCTCTGTTCACCTGGTAGATCTGTTGGGGGCAGCAGGTGGGGGAACTATGGAGGAAAGCTCATCTGAGCAGTGCCCGTGCAGATATCTATAAAAGAGAGAGAGAGAGAGGTCACCAACGGCACGTCGGTGGGCAAGGGATGGCAGCCTTTGGGTGAGGGTAGGGTCACCGATGAAACGTATAGCTCTCTTTTGGATGGAGTCCAGGATAGCAAGTGTAGAAGCGGCAGCTGCACCCCAGATGTGGGAGCAGTATTCGAGGTTTGGCCTTATTTGTGAAGTATATAAGGTATAGAGATTAGCTGGTGAAAAGTATTTGCGAGCCCGGAAGAGGAAACCTAATTTCTTAGCAGCCGCTTCTGCAATTGATGTGACATGTTGGTGCCAATTAAGATTTCGATCCACAGAAATGCAAACAAGAGAAAAGGACTCATTACTTTGAATAACTTGGTTGTTCATTGTGATGGGTCTAGGGCTGGTGTATCTCTTGTGAGAAAGAAAGCAAGACTTAGTTTTGGTGGGGTTGACTTGCATAAGATTTCGACTTCCCCAGTCTAATATTTTTTGGAGATCCACAGAGACAGAACCCTCCATGAGTCTGCGATCCTCATCTAGTTGGGCTAAAGAGACAGGCTTAGAATATTGTATATTTGAGTGGAGGGCGCTGTCGTCCGTGTAACTGTGAACTGGGTTGGATGTGCTAGAGAGGAGGTCATTGATGTGGAGAAGAAACAAAGTATGGGCTAAAGCTGAACCTTAAGGAACTTCTCCATTCATTGGATAGTTTAGAGGATTGGCCATCCACAACAACAGAAATGCTCCTGTTGGAGAGGAAATTTGCTGCCCAGGTACAAAGTTTTGGTGGTAGGCCATAGGCCGGAAGTTTATTAAGCAGCGCTGCGTTAATATGTAAGTACTGCTAGTGTCTTTAAAAAAATGGTGTTGCAAATTTCATTAGTTACAAAAGTTAAAATTAATTATTTACAAAGGGAATGCAGAGCCTCGGTGGTTCAGGGGTAAGAAGGTGTGCCTCTGAACCGAAGGGTACCGGGTTCGATCCCAGGGTTCTCCTTTCACTTTTTCAGTAAAAACTGTACAATTAACATCCACCGAGGTTCTGGCATTGTATTTAAGCAAGTTGAATGTCTGCACGTTCCGCCGTCGGTCCCGTGTCCATGCGATGTTGGGCACGTTAAAGATCCCTACCCTCCTTACAGAAAGGCATGGGTTCGGCAAAATTTCCAGAATAGTGAGGTGAAACTGCTCCCTGGCGTCGGTGATTTTCCATAGTCGCGGAAATAGGCCGACGTTAAAGAAACAAAACACGAACAAAGGGAATGTACCTGTCAAATTATAAATATGGCAGATAGTTTTCCATATTAATTGCTTGTATGGTTTGTTTTACTCAACCCATCCAATTTTTGCAAACAATAAACAACAAAAAAAGATTTTTTAAAACAAAAAAAACCTGAAACTAATACGAGCTATGGAAAGAAAATGTCTCAAAAAGAATGTTTTACAAGGCCTGAAGTCTTAGCTTCAACCGTCATTGTCCTTAATTTTACTAAAATGTTTCCGGAAAATTCATTTCAAATAGACCCTTTCTCTGATGCTTTGGCAGTAGTCTTAGCTATA